>OY731401.1:70735734-71935734 GCA_963425845.1 Sphenostylis stenocarpa | reverse complement strand
CCAAATTTTTGTCATCACAAGTTCACTTTTTACTTTTTCAGTTATATTCTCTTCTAGCTTTTTGTTCCATGTCTCACATGATTGTTATTCATATTAAATGAATCAACATATTAAAATGCTCCTTTTGACAATTGCAACCCAAGAAATATTGGAAACTTAAATGTCTGACTTGTTAGCAAAAACCATTAATTGCCTTCAATGCTCCATTAAGGCTTTCCAAAGTCAAGGGTTACATAAATAAACCTTGTCAATATGCAAATTATGAAAAATCTTGTTTTGAGATAATCAAGTGAAACAAAGTAGTTCATTTGTAAGAACAAGCTACCCTTTAAGATATATTTTATAAATTCAGTATGTCCCTAATAGGTATGTTATATATATATGAGATTTTTATTAAAATAATAATTTGATTCATAAATATAAAGGAGAACATTCGTAGCAGATAATGTAATTAGAATCATAACTACATAAACGAGATACAGTTTATGGGGTATATATGTAAATTGGAATTACTTTGATTTTACTTTTGAAAAACTTCAAAAGCTTAAAAGAGTAGTTAAATCCATGTACTTTTTAGAATGATTTATAGTGAAAGTTGAAGTTTTTATCTTTGTATGAAAATTATTTTTAAACTGATATTGTCAGTTTGATCTCTGATGCATCCTTTGCGAATCTTGTGTTCATGTTTTCTAGTTCTATTGCTTGGAGGACCAGTTGCAGCCTCAGCTGCTGCAATTTCCAAAGATGATGAGAAGAAAGCATGGCTTATATTGGCTTGGGCCAGCACTGTTGCAGGGAACATGTCACTGTTGGGTTCAGCTGCAAACTTGATAGTGTGTGAACAAGCTCGTCGTGCTCCTAACATTGCATACACTTTAACTTTCTGGAACCACCTCAAATTTGGTCTTCCTTCCACCCTTATAATCACTGCTATTGGTTTGACATTCATAAGATGAATTTCTTTCAACACAAATAGAAATTTATACAAATCCAAAATAAGTTTGTTGCAGTGTGGTGTGGGGTCTTTGAAAAGATATATGTAACAATAATGGATTTTCTGTGTTCTGATCATTCATTTTCTTACAAATAGAATCACTGATTGTATGTTATCATAGTTCGACTTAGCAAGAAAGGCTAATATCATGTTTCTTTATAGAAGGAAATATTAGTGATCAAAAGTGCAAAATTTGGATACTTATGTCATCTCTAACTGTGATTCTTAGAACACATTAGTGAAATGTTTTTTAACAATTTTTAATTTATGATAGTGAAATTTAAACAATTTTAAAATTTATCAAATAAAAAAATGAATTTTATTCTTGCCAAAATTATTCAATTTTTTTTAGACATTCATATATTTATATAATCGAATTAAAAAAAAATTGTTTCAGGATGAGTTGATGGGCCTTAATTTTTTTCCTATCAATAAACCTTGCGTCAGAGCCCAATTCTATTGAATCTCAAAATTTAAGCTCCAACAATAAATTTCACTCGAGTTTGGTTTGATTGGCCCAGAACTAGTTACAAGACTTGATTCATTTTCTGTTTTCTGTTTATTTACTTTTCATGAGTCATTCCTCTAATAGCTTTTATTGGGATTATTTACCATTACTTAATTAGTATTATATATATATATATATATATATATATAATGAAAGCATAAATGATTAATTCACATATAAAAGATTGTATTAACAAATTGGTTGGTACAACAAATAATAGAAATTTGTTGCTAAATCTTGTAATCCATCATTTAAAATTTTGTCATATTATTTTGAGTATTAAATAAAATATATTAAAATCAATTCATACAAATATCATGATAAAAAAACATAAAAGATTGCATTTGTATGATTCAAAATAAAAATATTATTTTGTTCTCAAAGTATTATTTTACCGTATTTAATTGTAAATAAGTTTTGGATATGGAGTTAAGGTTTTAAAATATTTACCAAAAAAATTATCTATTTTAATTGAGTTTTGAAAATTGTTTTGTAACTAATTTACCTGTAAAAAAGGGAGGATGTAAGTATTGAGGGTCTTAAAATTTCTTGTTTTTTAGTTAATTTTTCTAATGTAAAAAACTTATTATATTAATATAAATATATTTTTTTACAGGATATATGTGTATGAAGTAACAGTCTTAAAAAAAAACAATCTTATTGAAAATTTATAATTAGATAATTTAAGTGATTATCATGTGTTTTTATGATAGTGTGTTTATAGGTATTTTTTAATGTGAAAAATAATACCTTAAACTATAATATTTGAATGACCCTCCTGGCAAGGACAAAATAGAAAAGTGGAGGAAGTAAAAGAACTTTTCAATCAAATATGAAAGACTCATTAAATCAGAATTTTGCTAATTGAGACTCATTAAATTTTAAATGTATTTTTATATAAATCAATCAATATAATCCATGGAAGTAACTCCCTCTCTTGTCCTATCAAATACAAGTAACACTAGTGGAAAAATAACATTTTATGACGAGTTTTTATTACGGTCGTAGTCAACCCGTCATAGTATGTAGCGCGGTGGCAATTTTGTAATAAAATCATAAACTTTCTATGTCGGGTAAATTTTAACCGACATAGTAAGTGGAAAGTTCACTTTCTATGTCGGGTAAAACTTAACCGACATAGAAAGTGTATTTGATGACGGGTGTGAGAGCAACCAACATAATATCCTCTGTTTTACACCTGCCGCGACACTCCATTTCTCACTTCACCCATAGCAGAGCTCCCCGTTCTCTCTGTATCTTCTACGAACGTCTTCGCCTTTGTACGTTTCTCCCCACCCAGCTCTGCTCGTCACGCCACCTGCCAACTCTGTACGTCGTGCCGCCTGCTGCTACTGTCGTTGGTGCCCGTCGCCTGTGTACGTTTCTCCTCACCCAGCTCTGCACGTCACGCCACCTGCCACCTTTGAATCTGGTATGTAATAATGCTGTCAAGAGATGGAAGTTCACGAGTGCCTTTAGCTAATTTAGAGACGTATTGTAAGTAGTTTAGTCATTTGAATGTGTTTCTGTAGGCATTCTTTCGTGATTTTGATTTTGAAAATTAGATTTGTATTATAATGTAGTTATTTCATTTTAAGCGAAAACTATCATCGCTTATGCTCACCCTAATGTGAGACAATACGGTTAGCCTTGATTGGAGTCAGTCATGAAATGATCCATTGTAGGACAGAACTTCCTATTGAAAGATTAAAATATCCAATCACGTGACATCGCAATTTCAGCAGAACATGTTGGATGTTATCATCCTCAAACTATACTTATATGTTGTGTTATGTGACAGAAGGTAACAATGGATCGGAGTTGGATCAATTATAGACGAACAACAAATGAATATGAGAGTGAAGTAGAACAATTCCTTGAATTTGCTAAGATGAATGTTCCGGATAATGATGGAAGATTCTATTGCCCTTGTGTTAACTGCTTGAATGAGCGAAGATTACCGACTGAAGTTATTCGGGAACATGTTCTTTGTGATGGTTTCCTAAAGAGTTACATAAAGTGGACATGGCATGGTGAATTATTAAACATGCCAAGTGTAGAAGACAAAGAAGAAGTTGATCTAGAGATGGATGATCAGCTGGAGGAAATGATTCGTGAGCTTGGACAAGATGCCTTCCAACATACACATGTGTACGAGAAGTTGTCCAATGATGCAAAAAATCCTTTGTATACAAATTGTACTAAGTTCACACGATTGTCGGCGGTACTAAAATTGTTCAATGTGAAGGTAAAGAATGGGTGGACTGATAAAAGTTTCACAGAATTGCTTGAGTTGTTGAGTGACATGCTCCCTGAAGGTAACACATTGCCAACCCGCAATTATGATGCTAAGAAGATATTGTGTCCAATGGGTATGGAGTACCAAAAAATTCATGCATGTCCGAATGATTGTGTGTTGTACAGGAAAGAATTTGAGAACTTTCACGAATGTCCACAATGCAGGGAATCACGATACAAGAAGAAGGATGGTGATTCTGACAATGATGTAATGAAGGGTACCCCGGCAAAAGTGTTATGGTATCTTCCCATTGTTCCAAGGTTGAAACGATTATTCACTAATGGAAATGATGCAAAGCTCACTAGATGACATGCAGATAGTTGTATTAAAGATGGTCAGTTGAGGCATCCGGCAGATGGATTGCAATGGAAAAAAATTGATTTCATCTTCCAGAATTTTGGTAATGATCCAAGAAACATTAGGTTTGGACTTGCTACAGATGGAATGAATCCATATGGAAATTTAAGTAGTAAACATAGTGCATGGCCTGTGGTGTTAGTTATTTACAACTTACCTCTGTGGTTATGTATGAAACGTAAGTACTTGATGCTATCTTTGATGATCTCGGGTCCTAGACAACCTGGAAATGACATTGATGTTTTTTTAAGCCCATTGGTTGAAGAGTTGAAGATGTTGTGGGAGGAAGGTGTTGATGTGTTTGATGGGTACACAGGTGACTTATTCAAGTTGCATGTAATGTTATTTTGTATAATTAATGACTTTCCAGCATATGGTAATTTGAGTGGTTATAGCACAAAGGGACATAAAGCTTGCGCGATATGTGAAGAAGACACATGTCACTATCAACTACAATATGGAAGGAAAACAGTGTACCTTAGACACCGAAGATTTCTTCCTTCAAACCATTCATATCGTAAATTAAAAAAATCATTTAACGGGTGTCAAGAAAATGATGCAGCCCCAACACCTTTAAGTGGGGAAGAAGTATATCAACGAGCAAGTGCGATTTCGTGTGAGTTTGGAAAGACGCAAAAGAAAGCCACAGGTATATGGAAGAAAATGTCAATCCTTTTTGTTCTTCCATATTGGAGGGTTCTTGATGTGAGGCATTGTATAAATGTCATGCATGTAGAGAAAAATGTGTGTGACAGTATCATCGGAACGCTCCTTAACATTCAAGGAAAAACAAAAGATGGTGTCAATGCTCGTTTGGACATGGTTGAAATGGGTATAAGAGAACAATTAGCTCCTCAACCTCATGGTAACCAAACATACTTGCCTCCAGCATGTCACACACTGTCTAAAAAAGAGAAAAGAAGTTTTTGTGAGTTTTTACGAGGTGTGAAAGTTCCATTTGGTTACTCTTCCAATGTGAAGAGACTTGTATCTATGAAAGATCTAAAATTGCTTGGGTTAAAATCTCATGATTGTCATGTATTGATGCAACAACTTCTACTTGTGGCTATTCGAGGTATCTTACCAGAGAATGTTAGATATTCCTTAACTCGATTATGCTTTTTCTTTAATGCCATATGTAGTAAAGTTATGGACCCGGATGTTTTGGATCAGTTAGAGAATGAGGCTGCAGTCATATTATGTCAATTTGAGATGTACTTTCCTCCATCATTTTTTGATATTATGGTTCACTTGATTGTTCATCTAGCCAGGGAAGTTAGAATCTGTGGTCTAGTTTTCTTACGATGGATGTACCATATTGAGCAATACATGATGTGACATTTTTTTTTCTTTATTAATCATTATTATTATTATTTGTGTAAGAGTAGGAGGTCAAAAATATTACATATATGTAAAAGTAATTTACATCACTATATAAGATATACAAAAGAAGAAGGAATTTTATCTTTGATTCCTTCTATTTTCTTTTTCTACAATTTTACAAGTATCTACATTGGCGGTGGAAACAAACTGATTAAGGGGTTTTGAAAAAAAGTAGGAGGCATAAAAAAAGTAACTACTATTGGCCCATCTAACATAATGGGATTTCCCATATCAGATACAAATGTTATTATTGAAAATCCTATCCCTCTAAAAGTAACCGAGTTGTCTATAACATTCGTGTTCCAAGTAGTTCCTGGAAAGAAGGCAGTGATGCTTGCAGAAAAGGGATTTGGAATATTTGGCGCCTCCATCTACTTAAGTTGGTGTTTAAATAAAACATGCATAAAAGATCACAATAGGGAGTGAGAACATTTATCAATTACAATGATACAATCTTATAATATATAGATATATATGTTTCAACTTTCTCAACACATTCTATTTTATGAAGATTTAAATTGTAGTGACTAGTCAGGATAAATGAGCTCAATTTTAATCATGCTCACAGTGATATTTACTCATTTAAATCCCCAAGGTCCAACCTCCATCTACAATATTATCAAATCTTCATAAATAGATATTATTGAAATTGATTAATATAACTATAGACTAATAAATAGGATCATTGCATTACTAGAGATAAAATAAAGTAAACAAACAAGACCAGTACGTAACTGGAGATAATTAAAATAGGACCAGTGCAAGACTGGAGATAAAATAAAATAGGACCAGTACATAACTGGAGATAAAGTAAAATAAACAAAAAGGACCAGTACATAACTGGAGATAATTAAACAAACATAAGATAAGACCATTACGTAGTTAGAGATAAATAAACAAATAACTAAATAAATAGAATGAGGTTAGGGACACCTCACTTCACAACTATAAGCAAAATAAAGTAGATTTAATGATAATATTCTCCTCCCCTACCTTAAGAGTTGCGGATGAGGTACCAAAATTTTTGCAGAGACAATTTTTTTTTTCTCTTTCTCTTCTTCCTTCTCTGTTTCTTTTTCTTTCTCTTTCTCTTTCTCTCTCCTCCTTTCTCTCTCTTCCTCTCTCTCTCCTTCTTTCTCTCTCTTCCTTTCTCTCTTTCCCTCTTTCTCTCTCTCCTTCTTTCTCTCTCTTCCCTTCTCTCTTTTTCCCTCCGCATCCTTCCCCCTGCCCCTTTTTATAACCAAAATTTTTATTTATTTATTATTTTTTTTAATGAAATCATTAATGACGGATAAAACTTACCCATTAAGATAAGTTAACCTTATCTTTCAATTTATTATTATATATATATATATTTATATTTTTTTTTTTGAGATATTACACATGAAGATATTAAAAGGGTATGTGAAGAACCAATATCGTCCTGAAGCATCAATTGTTCAAAGATATATTGCAGAGGAAGCTATTGAGTTTTGCACACAATACTTATCGAAGTTGAAGCTATAGGGTTACCTAATACTCATTACCATGGAATAGGTCTTGGTAGGGTGCAAAAGTTGTGACAATGTGTCGAGATGAAGTACTTCAAGCGCATTTGTACATATTGAATAACAGTGAAGAAGTCATCCCCTACTTAAGTGCTCATAAAGACATTGTGAAGCGAAATAATCCACGTATGCCTAAAAAGTGGGTGATCACTGAACACAACAAAAGCTTTTTGAAGTGGTTTAAACAACAAGTTGAAGGTGACAATACAGCTTCTGATACACTAAAGTGGCTAGCATTTGAGCCAAACTTTGATGTGATATGTTGGGGTGGGTATGATATAAATAACTATTCATTTTATACAAAGGGAGAAGATGAAATAAGCACAATGCAAAATAGTGGAGTCATGGTGGTGGCTGAATCAATGCATTTCTCGAGTTCAAAGGATAAATATCCGATAACGGCGTCAATGGGCTACTTTGGTGTAATTGAAGAGATTTGGGTAATAGATTACACGATATTCAGAGTTCCTATTTTTAAATGTAAGTGGGTTGATTTTAATACTGGCATCTTCACCGACGATCTTGGATTTACCTTGGTTAACCTTGAAAATACTCGTTATACCGAAGAACCATTTATCATGGCATCTCAGGCAAAACAAGTGTTTTATGTCACTGATCCCGCTAACAAAGGATGGTCAGTGGTTCTACAAGGAAAACCCATGTATACTTCTCATGAGAATGATGAATTAGTACTTGATATACCAGAGACACCATGTTTCTCTTCAAATATGCCAAACTTGAGTGTTAATGTAGAAATAGATGATGTGCATGCCACATGTTATGACCATATGGAAGGATTTTGGGAGAATGTTCCAACTTGATAATGTATGCACTTTTTTTAATGTATTATTTTTTAATGTATGCACTTTTTTGTTTATCTTCGATCATATTGTCTAAATTAATAACTATTATTTTTTTCTTTGAACACAGATATGACAGATTCATCTGGTACCCCTCCTTCGACACAGTCCCCCCCTCCTACACAAGGTGGTGATCAGAGTCAGCCGTCTACCAGGAAAAAGGGTAGGCGTGCTACACGGTTGAGGGACTTGAATATCAGCCGTAGCTCCGATCAGAAATTGCCTATCCAGTTTGACATGCAAATAGGTAGAGCCACAGGAGAGCACAATGCTAGATTCACTAGCTATGTGGCCTTGCTTGGGAGAAGCAAGGTTAGTATTCTTATTGAGGATTGGGACCATGTTCCAGAGACACTGAAGACGCAGATTTGGCAGAGTATCCTGGTACCTACTCTTATTGAGCATTTAACATGTATATATATTTAACTTTTTGGGAACTTCATGTTATTTTTATTGTGTAGGTCACATATGATGTCCCTAACACCACTTTGTTGAGGACAAAGTGGATCTCATATGCTGGGGAACACTGGAGAGGTTTTAAGAGTGATCTGACTAGTCGATACATATATGGGGCATTGAGCAACAAGAACCCATGTGACCAGTATCAGTTTTTGGATGAGGAGACATGGCAGACATTTCGGACTCAGCGTTTAGACGCTAAGTTTCAGGTTAGCACATTTGTCATTTGTTTGCAGTCATTTTTTTTAAATAGAGGTTTTAAATCTGGTATTTAACATGGAATGCAACAGGTCAAGCGGCAGAAGGCACAGGATATTCAGAGAAAGAATATCCACCCCCACAGGTTGTCTCGTGGGGGTTATGAGAAATTGGAGGAGAAGATGATGAAGGAGACATCTTCAAGTCATCCTTCAGATGAGTCGGTTGTGAGTGCTGTCACTCGCCCTTCACACCATGATAAATGGAAGAGAGCTCGCCAGAACTCATCAGGGAATTACTTATCTGAGCAAACTAATGTTGTAGCTCAACGTATTGTAAGTAGCATATCCTAAACTAATTATATATGTTATACTACAATAAGCATATGTATTTGCTAAAAAATCCTTCCTTTGTGTTGTAGGATGAGTTGGTTGAGCAGAGCACTCAGGGATCATTCCACCCACATGGCCGTCAGGATATATTGGCAGTGGCCATTGGTACCCCAGAGCATCCTGGACGTGTTCGTGCTGCTGGACGAGGGGTGGGCATCAGACAGTACTTTGGTGCCCCACCCGTGACAACTCCTACTTTGAGGCATCTAAATGAGTTCGAGTTTGAGTCCCTCAAACAACAAATTAGGAAGGAGATTCGAGATGAGGTGTACTATGACTTGAAGGCAGAGTTATTGAGCTCAATGTGAGCAGAGTTGGCATCTTTGTCCTCTCAACCTTCTGTCCCCGCACGAGAGGCATCCCCGATTCATGTCAGCACAAAGGAGAGTTGTGATGCTCCTGATAGAGGGGCAGAGGTTGCTCCTACTGACACTGCTGACTGTGAGTTGTATGTTGCGGGTCCTCCTGAGCATTTGGTGGCATACGGTACGTATTATATCTTTTACATGTATTTGGTACACTGTTAAGCATTATATAGTCTAAAATATTTTATCATTTGTTTACCTTAGAGAAAATGTATGCATTGGGGTCAACCATCCACCACCAGAGTATTGGACATGATATGATAAGAATGGTGGTTGTAGATGTCCGGGATGCTACTGCCCCAATCCCTATTCCCACTGAAGAGGTTCAAACAGTGGGACAGGCACCTGGAAATTTTATCTTATGTCCAGTTTCATTAACAAGACTCATCCCAACACATTCACAGGTTGTGTCATGCATTTATCCCTTTTACTTATTATTTTTTGATAGGTTGATGTATATTAATGTTATTTATTTTTGGTACTTGTATAGAAAGAGGCTGAAAAAGCAAAGGAAGTTGTGCATGAATCACCACCACCACCGACTACTTTACAGCGACTCGGTGCACTAGCAGCGACTATCGGGACTACTCCCATATAGTTAGATATGCCACCCAAAGTCGTATGCAGGACCCAGACGATCCCTTTTTTCTTACTCCAAAGGGATATTTTTTATCTTCTCACTGGTACTGATATGCTATGTATATCAGTGTTGTAGCTTTGGGAATTGTAAGTATATTTACATATTTTTTATATTCTCACTGGTACATTATTTTATAACTTTATTTATTTTCAATGTTGAAGGTATTTACATCGTTTGTGTGTTGAGAGGAAGATTGCCTTTATCTATGGATTTGTTGACCCTGTTGCCATTCAGTCCATTGGGAATAAAGCTGAAGAGGTGCAAACGTACTTAATAGAGACATTTCAAAATGGGGGCAAAGAAGTCTACTTAGCACCCTACTTGCATCAGTAAGTATACATCTTATAAATTAATGCACATTTATGTAAAACTGAAATTTTACTAATATTATTTCAACGTGCAGGGGTCATTGGCAGCTCATAATCATTGTTCCTCGACAATTTGTTGTGATTCTCTTGTGTTCATTACACAAGAAACCAAATGATTTGGATATTAGAAAGCACATAGACGCGTAAGTTTGGTTTTTTTAATTGATTTTTTAATTGTTGTATCATATGTGCACTTACACCAAAATTATTTGTCCTTTTGTAGAGCTTTGGAAGCTCACCTAAGGTTGCAAGGTCTTCCATCTCATGCTAGAAAGAAGTTGATGTATATTGCACCAAAGGTGACCAAACACCTCTTACTGTTGTTCAATTTGTCATTTAAAGTTAATCTGACATGTATTTAACTTGTAGTGTCCACACCAACCGGGAAGCCATGAGTGTGGGTATTATGTGATGAAGCACATGCACACCATCGTAGCCAAAAATATTATTTCCTCATGGAGGGAGGTAAATATACTATAATGAAGTCAAATATGCCAATTATTAAATGGTTTCTAAATCTGAAATGTTTCAATATGTAGGAATTTACAGACTCATCTCCAATGAAGATTGAAGTGTTAGACGATATTAGAGAGCAGTGGGCTTCTTACCTTTTAAGTATTCAATCTTCATAGCAAATTTGACTTGTAACAATTTTGATTGAATTGATTTAAGTTAGCAAATTTACATTCGTTTAAGTAAATGAACTGTTTGGAACTGAGGTACATATATTGATTTCAATATATTTCATATGTACATATCTGTCTGGAACTATATATGAACTGTGCATATTTGTCTGTACAAGTGTTTGGATCTGTGAATATTTGTCTGGAACTGTGATGAATAGGCAGGTCTACTCGAAGAAAGGTAGCATCTGTGAAGAAAATGCAGATACTGTAAAAAAAATAACACTTTCTACGTCGGTTATGTCAATACCCGACGTAGAAAGTACTTTCTACGTCAGGTATTGACATAACCGACGTAGAAAGTTTAACATTTTATGTTGGTTATAGGCATAACCGACATTGATAACACATACAATCACGGTTACTATTAACCGATATAGATATTGGGGTTATAGAAAGTTAGAAAGTAAGACTTTCTATGTCGGTTATCAGTGTTAATCGACATAGAAAGTAATATGACAGGTCAGAATCAGTTATGATCGATCAGAATAGTTCTATGATCGATCAGAACCAGTTATGACCGATCAGTATAGGTCATAGAAAGTCAGTCTTTCTACGTCGGTTCCCTGACTAACCGACGTAGAAAGTGTCGGTTATTAGGAACCAACGTAGAAATACTTACTTTCTATGACCTCCGTATCTATGTCGCCGCTTTAACCGACGTAGAAAGCTCATTTTAACCGACGTAAAAAGCCTTTTCTACAGTAGTGTAATAATGAAATGGAAAGAAATGTTATCAAAGTTATCATAAAGTCAATTTTTTTTATGATATATACCATATAAAACATTTTACATTATTGGACATGAATTTCACGTTATATAAAAAAGATTGGTTTGGTTTATAATAAAGATTGAGTTCATTCTAAATTTTGAAAAAAAAAACTTCTTAAATATGTTATAAAAAAATTATTTTTTTAATCCACTTATTTTTTTGAAATAGTAAGAATAATACGTTCCAAAGAAAAAATCATCACGGTAAGTTTTTACTGCAACTTAATATTCAATTTTTTTTTATAACATTTACCTGAGAAAAATTGTTTTGACCCTTAGAGCTTCTTTAAAACAAAATAAAAAGAATATGATGACGATAATTTAATCATCACCAAAAAATTATTTACTTTTAAAATAATTTATAAATTAAATTTGTATAAAACAAAGGATCATAAAAATACATAAATGTAATCTTGTAACTATTTTAAGATAATAATAAATAGATAAATATAAATACTATAAAAAATATATGTTTTCTCCAAAGTATAATTTATTTTTATAATGAAAAATTACAACATAGAATATTGGCTGTTTAACGTAAAAACGTCTCAAAACATTTTGTTGCGCATGAAACCAAGTTGATTATAATGGAAAATTTTTGGATTTAACATGTCACAGTGGAACAAAAGATGAAAGAAACACTCAAGAGAGCCTTATTTGTTATTAAGATGAAGAAGAAAAATAAAATTCTTATCCCTATCCAATAAATGTGATGAAAAAACCTTTATGCCTAATTTGGAAATCCTATAAATGAACATAAGGAGATAAATATTCATAAATCATAATAAAGAAATCACATAAAAAAATTTGAAACTTTTTTTTTTCTTAGGACACGTGAAGAATTTCAGAAAGTAGAAACATGGTATGTTTTATGTACGTAACATGTTGGTAGAGATGAAAATAAAAGAAATGAAAGGAAGAGTATGAAAGTAAATGGCACACACCCTATCATATCAAGCAAAAGGGTTTATGACCAAATGCGCACACCCTATCATATCAACCAAAAGGGTATGTGACTCTGCCACAAGGTGGAGTTTCCAACTTGGTAACGTAAGATTAATTCTCACCATTAACTTCCATTTTTGCCAATCACATTATCAAAGTAATTTGTCTCTCTAAGAACATGGCCAACATTGGAATCCATGAAAGTTGTAACAAGATACGAGTGTCTCCTGTGATAAGATGAAAGTGATGATGAGACATATCAACTCTCATAGACTTAGGTTATCATTAACTAGGTAAGTAAAAACATTAAGTAAGAATTATCACTCCCTCTACCTAATTAACTTTTTCATTAATATTAATTATATAATGCATAAAAAAATTTATTCCGTTTATGTATCAGAATGTCTTTTGTAAATATTTCCTTTTTTTATCAAAAAGGTTATATTTAATAATATGGAAAGATTTATTTAAGGATTAACGAAAAGATTATAAATTATTCACTAAAGAATTGGAGGATTTTTAGACTCGTAACAATAATTATACATGTTTTCTTTGATCCATTATATCCTTAATATTAATGTGATTATCTTAATTTCATTTAGTGACGTGTATATCATGTTACTTTTAAACAATTCATACTAGATTTTTATAAGTTTCCTTTCAACCAATAGTTTTTATAAATATTAATATATATATATATATATATATATATATATATATAATTATATATATTCTAACACAAATTTATTTAAAATGTTTTAAGATTTTTATAATGATAATTGATGTCTAATAAAATAATAGAGAAGAGGACCTATAAAAATATTATGATATTTAAGTTAGGTAATACATATATAAATAAAAAGTAATTATTTTTACAAAAATACTTGTATTTATAAGATCATTATCATAATAGTAATAGGCAATTAAAATTTATTATTAAATATCCTTTATAGAGTATTAAAATATTAAAAATAATTTATCATACATTATTATTATTATTATTATTATTATTATTATTATTATTATTATTATTATACAAATAATATACACGGTAAGAATCTAAAATATTTGAAGGAGTACATAAGTCCTTCAAAATCATAGTGAATAAAGATAAATAAGTTTGCAATCAAGTTATTAAATTTATAGTTAGAGTTTTGATCAGGTTAAGTTATGATTAACTTCTACACTTTTAATAAAGGATTTTATCAAGTTGATATGTTTTAATCATTAATTGTGTTGTCAAAGGTTTTTTTTATCTTTTTCTATTCTTTCTCCTTGTTTTCAACACAATATCTTCTAGTTGTGGTTCTTTTGAGGATTTTAATAACTCTCTACAACAATTAATAAGTGACCATGAAATTAATCCTATCAGTCATAATTTATGTGGGGGAGTTTTATGAACCCCGATTCCAAAGTGAGAGTGGTTTCTCCATCATCGTTTATTGCAATTTTCGTTATTATTCCTTTGACCTTTGAACATCTAGACACTATGACTAAAGCTCATGCGAGCTATACTAGGGGGATTTGAAAGACTTAATTTTCCCTTATCCCTAATCCTAAGTATAGTTAGGTGCTTGGTGAGATTGATCATTATGTATCTAAATTTACCTCAATTTCCTTTGTAGAAGATATTTACAATGTTTATAGTGTGCTTTCTGAATGAAATATTAAATTTGTATCTATCAAGGTTTGTTCTCCATATGATGGAGTTTATATGAAACTTTCTTTGAATTTTGTGTTAAAAATTTAGATATTTTTCTCTTTCTCGTGTTAAGAATCAGAGTAGTTACATAAGAACTCACAACTAAAATAAAAGATGAAAAAAAAACCAACCACAAACAATAATAACATTTTATTACCCAAAGAAATTACAATACCTTCTCTCAATCTAAGGAGAAAACAAAAATAATATTCTCTCTCAGAAATAAGAGAACAAAAATAATATTCTCTCTCAGAAATAAGAGAACTTAACTACTATGCTACACACTAGTAGAAAGGAGAGATAAGAGATTTAGGATGATTTACAATATAAACATGATACTCCTTTTATAATAAAAAAAGTAAACACTAACATATAATTTTTCTGATATGAGACTTCTTTTCTCATATCTCGAATTTTGAATATGACATATTGTCTATCTTTTATGCAATCCCAAGCTAATTATATCTAAATAGTTAGGCCTTTTTTAAAACTTTTCAAATTTTAGGTGACCTCCTTAATTTAACTCTTACTGTAAATAAGTTCATGTATTCTTATAAGCTAAAATATAGTTAAGAAGTCAGTTGGGTTTTATTGAATGGTTCCTAACATGATAGTCTCTTTAGAGTTTTTTCTTCTTCTTTTAAGTGTTTTTAATCTTGTATTTTGAAAATAAAGTATCATCGGAAAGACTCTTCTAGATATAATCACTCATCACGTTTTTTTTTTTTTGTATTAGAGAGTGTCTCACAAATTTATATCTAATTCGAAGACAAAATTAACATAAAATTTTATATTGTTCTTCCCCGACTAATCTCTTAACATAATTTAGTATTTATTCCTCTTGCCTAGGACCCAAGAACTTATTTTTGGATAAGGTCCACGGTACAATTTTTTCCTCTCCCCAAATTCTATTCTTTTTTAACCAAATGACTTTATTTTTCTTCTCTCTATCTTTTTTATACAGAGATTATGAACTTCAAATTTGATTACAGAAAGATTCGCGCCAAACATATTGGAACCCAACAACTTAGGGATTCAAAAGCCCCTCGCCCGAAAGAGATTTGCATGGGTGGTGATATTTTGACATCGAATCCTCCATTCTACAACCATTGAATAATAATAAAATAATAAATAATAATATTATAATAAAATATGTAAGAGAATGAATTGTAAGATAAATGCTTGGAGAAAAGGGTTGTGAAAATAAAATTTCTCTATTTCACTTCTCAACTTGAAAATAATTCAATTGTTATAATTAAATATTAATTTAATATCATAATTTAACTTGAAAGGATACAATTATGCGAGGTTTAATTCTTTTATAAAGATAACCTCTTTAAAAAAAAATCTATTTTTTAAGTTATAAGACCAAATCTAAAATTAAAATTAATTTAACAAAAATTTTAAAAAATATTTTAACATTTTACATATCATTATTATAGTATTATTGTTATTTTGTAAATAAAATAAAAATAAAATATTTTAACATTTTACATATCATTATTATAGTATTATTGTTATTTTGTAAATAAAATAAAAATAAAATATTTTTATCTTTCTTAGTGTGGTTCAAAATTAGCGTAAAAGCATGATTTGGGAAGTTGGTTATTAAGATGGGAATTGAGAATGTTGGCAAAAGATTATTTGTGAGATAGTTTTTTTTTTATTATTATTTCTAATTTTTCTTGTTAAGTAGCATTTTAGAAATTTTTATGGTCCTGAAAATCAATTCAAATACACTCTCATATAAGATATTTGTATTTTTCTTTTAACAAAAAAATTAAACATCTTATGTATATTTCACTAACAATTGAAGAAGAATACAAAATCACTTAATATGATTATAAGTTCTTATAGTTTTATCAAACAAGTATAAGAATAGACATTGATATCCAAATCTAAACTTTCTGAAGGTTAATTTCAAATGAAGCAAACAAATTTTAATTAATTAATTAATAATAATAATAATAATAATAATAATAATAATAATAATAATAATAATAATAATAAAAAGTAAGAAACAACTGTGACGACGTAAGGTTTACCTTTAAAAATGCATCTATTTCATGTGGAAAGTGTTGAGGAGGAAGCAATAAGAACCATAAACACATTCTTATAACGAAAAAACCTTTTATCGAATTCATTCATTGGATGTCAATGCTTAGATATTATCAAATTCAAATTGAAATAAGAATCATAAAAAGATTGAATAAAACTCTAATAAAATGGAGATAAAAATATAAATAAAAACATAAAAGAAACTAAATAAATGTCCAAATATTCTATTAGGTATGACAACTGAGTGAGACAGGGTGAGTTTTGTCTTCCTGATCTGTTCTCGATTATTTTAATCATTTATGTTCCTGTTTGTATTAGAAATTAAATCTTCATCTTTGTTCTCAATCTACATTATTTTAAAAAAATTATATTTATAATAATTTAATTTTATTATTTTATATATAAATAAATATTTATAATTTATAATTATTATTAATTAAATATATTTTTTAATTTATTATATTTATATTAAAATATGTATATAAAAGAAATATTTAATTATTTGTTTATACATATATAAAATGCTAATAACATTATTATTATTATTATTATTATTATTATATATTCAAACATTTAAATAATTATAACATTATTATTATTATTATAATACTATATTCAAACATTCTATTATATATAAGTTAATTTATTTTTAAGTTGTTATTTAAAAATATGAAATATATAATTTATAGGGAAATATTTAATAAGTTAATTCTTATTTAATTAGTTCAAAGTAATAAAAGTTTAAATTATTGATTTTTTTAATCCTTCAAAATATAATTATTTTATTAAGATAAAATTTGATATATGACAAATAAAAATAATAAAATTTAAAAAATATGACATAATAAATATAAATTATAAATTAAATAATATTAGCTACTGCTAAGATTTATGTAAAATATTTAGAAAAAGATAAAGAAAAAGAAAAAATAATTAATTTTGTGTTCATCAAATTCGTTGTAAAGATTAAAAAAAAAAACAAATAGATTAGAGAGATTAAAAAAATTTGAAAAGCTGAAAGATAAGAGAAAAAAATAATGTAATAAATTAATTAATATAAAAGATAAAAAAAATTAAAATGTGGGTAGAAGAAAAATAAAAATGATAAAATATAAAAAAAATGACTTTATATGTAATAAAAAAAAAAGAAAATAAAATACTTTTAAAATATTAATATTTTAAAATTTAAATATAAAATCGAGGTCGTGACGAAGACAGAACCGAGATGAAAATTATATTACTCATTTCCTGTCTGTCCTAACTTTTTAAAGTGGAAAAAATTCAAATTTATTTAAATTTTATCCTGAAACGAAAACAAATCAGGATATAAATTTAATTGTGATCCGTAATTTACTTCAATTAAGAAGAAAGCATGAATCAGTAATGGATCATAACGATGTTGTTAAAAAAAAGTCCATTGCTGCTCGAAAGAAATCTTTACGTATGCGAGAAAGGTAAAATCTGAAAGAAGGATAAAATAATTTTACGCCAAAACTCGTATGGTTCTACATAAAAAAAAAATTTTAATTTAAAAAATCTTATCTTAGTTCTACGTAAAGAAATTATTTTAATTTAAAAAATCTTATCTTATTTTTGTTATATTGGATGTTTATTAATCTAATAAGAAAAAACTAACATACAAAATACACTTTGCACCAGTGAACATAGCCCAAACCTGTTTTTCAATTTTAATTTTAATTTTTTTTATGGAAGTTATAATGCTGCATGAACAACCTAATTTCCTATTCTCTCATTTTTATTTGATTTTTTCGAATGTTTCTCTATATTATATTTTTATATGATCAAATATCAATCCTCATCTATTGTTGATGGAGTAATCAATTCGAAGAAAGTTATAGTTTTTTTGTTAGGATGATTGTAGGTTAGTGAAAAATGTAATGACCTTAAAAATCGCTACTATAATGATGTCTTCGCAAAGTAGTAAACAAGTAAATAACGACATCTATTTTACATTATATTACTGTAATTATAGCATAGATTGAAATTTCGATTCACTAACGGAACCTCAAAATATAGTAACATAATTTATTTATATATTATACATGTAAAAGTAGCTCCCTCGAAGCTATCCCGCTGAACTATCCTTGCTGTCCAGTAGTCACATCTCCATCTCTCAACTCCTGATCTGCTCCCACATAAAAGTGATTATCGCAATCTCACCCACATGGAAAAATAGGGGTAAGTATTAAATCATTCGATATAATAAAACAGATATAGAAGTAATAATTATATATTATGATCAATTACGAAATTATCAACACACTAAGACACCTTCCGGAAGTATACCCTAACTATGCCCGAACTCAGAGGCTATCATCTGTGGGCACAATGTGATCGGTACCCGCAATACCATTCCGACCACCCTCCACACGAGTAGGATTATTGGCACCCTTCATCACTCATATCTGGAGTACTCCTCCGAGCGCGCCACCAGTCATCCCCCATCGACTTCTCACCACCTGATCTCGTAGTCTACCTGACCCGACCAATCAGTGAAGTCTGGGACCTCATTCAGAATCCTCCGATATAGTTATTACACTAATGTACTCTGTACCACCCGGTACCGTTCAAACATAACAAAAATTATTCACATTTGCCGGATTCTGGACCACTCGTCCTCACAGCTCATTCGGGTCAATAAAAATAGGATTTGACTCGATTCTGGCATCAACCCTCCAGCTCGATCTAGCCAATATATAACGTCTCCGGACTCGATTCCGGGCATCGGCCCTCGAGCTCGGTCCGACCCACACACGTCACAACACACTACTTTCATTCTCTCTCTCTCTCTCTCTCTCTCTCTCTCTCTCTATATATATATATATATATATATTTTTTTTTTTTTCCGAAAATCATTTTCGAAATCATTTCCGAAATCATTTCCGAAACTATTTTCGAAATCATTAAATTACTATTTTGCCCTTAATCTCTTCTTAAAATTCCATGTATGTCCCTAAATGACTATTTTACCCTTGGTCATTTTTGAAAATTCCTTCCATGTCCCGAAAATGACTATTTTGCCCTTGGACATTTTCAAAAATTCTTTCTATGTCCCAAAAATGACTATTTTACCCTTGAACAATTTCAAAAATCCCATTTATGTCCCTAGGATGTAAAATGACTATTTTGCCCTTGAACATTTTCAAAAATTACATTTGTCCCTAGAATGTAAAATGACTATTTTACCCTTGATCTTTTAAAAAAATCCTCACCATATCCCTTTCTTCTTCCTTCGCCCAGTAACAGTGTCAAAATTTGCAGATTTTGGCAGATTTCAAATTACTCAGTTTTAGACAACCAAACTAGTCCCAAATCGAAAATAAACATGAATTATATCTAATTTAAGTTGAAAACAACAATTTTACCATAGAATTCATCCTTAATTTCAAGAATTTAATCAATATTTAAAACTTTGCAAAATATGAATAGTAATCACCTCTAAGTACGCCATTTTCAAAATCCAGGTTTCAAATTTATCAGTTTCAATCACCCAAATTAGTTCCAAATCAAAATTAAACCATAAACATGTTCAATTTAAGTTAAAAACAACAATTTTATTATATAATTCATCTTTAATTTCAAGAATTTCAAAAACTTTCAAACGATGAACAGTTCATCAAAATCAGAAAGTCTTCAAAATCATACATTCAAATAATTCATATTTCTACTCCTATTCCTTATTCACAGAGTACCTAACAATTCAATTTCATATATTGAATGAATTAAACTTCCCCTTACTTGGTATGGTATTTCTACCGAAGCTTTCTCACTTAATTCAAGCTATCTCCCGTTTCACCAGATCCTGCACGAGTAGAGTCTCGTTGCTTGAAATTTAGATAATAGAAGAATAAGAATGAGGAACATGTGATATGGGAGGAAAAATTTTCTGCAGAAACCATTCATCCCCCTTCGAACATATAAAAGAAAAAAATTTTATTGTGCATGAGGAAAACTTCGTTACAAAGTTTTCTTGCACTATAAAAAACATACTTCACAAAAATGCAACCCAAAGTTATTTTCTTAATCTTCGACAAAAAGTGTTTCTTTATAATTTATGGTTTGATTCAATTTGTCAAAATTCAAATTGTTTAGATTTTGAATTAAGATTTGTTCAATAACATTCTTTAGAGGATAATATTTAAATTTTTAGGTCATGATACGGTCGTGTAGGGTATGTTTACAAAGTTTGTACGCATCACTTAATTAATTATCCTTTCGACTTTAAAAGTACGTCTGGTGTTTATGATAGAGTAAAATCCTTAATAAATAACAGGATTTTTTGTTTTAATTAAGATTAATATTACTAAAAATTCAACTAAACCATTTAGACAATAAATTTTAACGTACTCATGAACCCAAATATTGTTGACAGGGAGTTAAAGATATATAATAAGGGTCTCTTCATTCACAAAAAAATAATATAAAAACTTCAATCAATTTATATTGATGTGAGAAATCAGTTTTATATAATTTGAGGTTAATCATAATTTATATACAGATAAATAAAACATATGTATTAAAGGTAATTGAAATAAATATATAATATAGAGAGAAAAATTTGATAGATTTTAATTTAAAATCAATTAAGATTAATTAAAGTGGTTAATAAATATATATATTATATTAAATTTTTTGAGATAAACTAATTCAAGAAAATTAACATAAGGATAAAATAAAATAAACATCTTTAATTAACTTGGTAGATAAAAGTACTTACATACGTACGTATCAAATGTTCACTTATCACTGATAACTGAATGCTATATACAATGAAAAGTTACCAAAACTCTTATAATAATTATAGTCTAATTAGTTTTGTTATACTACATATTAAAAAAAAATTGAAATGACAACCTAGATAGCTTGTCACATTAAATTCAAGATAAATATGATCCATTCCTAGTATTATCCAACTAGACTCTAGTGTGAACCACCAAAGAAAAAGGTGCATGCTTCAATTTTGAATCAAACTAGTGCACTTTCAAGACATATGATCCAATATTCCTATAATGTACTAGATCACTAGCCATCTAGACTCTAGTGTGCCACCACTAGAGAGAAAGGGTCTTGTCCTTATTCCATCAAACTATTTCTTCTCACAAATCAATAACATTTTGTTTTGATTACATCTTTTAATCTGCCCCACTTCCTCTCCCACTTATCCTTTATGTTCTTTCACACAGTTTTGAACCTTTTTTTTTTTTTAATCTTGAAGAATAATGAAGTAGCATAGGGTATAAAATGCCCCACGTAAAAGGGTTTAAAAATTATATTAGAAAAGTTAAAATTATCGTGACTATGTTCTCTAACTTATATATACAATCAAGCTTTGACAATTCCAAATTTGAAGTTTCAATTTGTAGCGCACTCGATCTTACTTTCTTCAAGGATTTCTTGCCAAGAAAAGAAAACAAAAAAATAACATAAAATTGAAAAGAAAAAGTAAAAAATATTAAAAAAATTATAAGAAAACGACAAAAGTTTTCATTAAACCCTAAATTCTAAATCAAAATATATCCTACTAATAATATCTTCTAATCTCAAATAATTGATGTTTCATACATTCCAAGGAAGTTAAACCTATTTTTGTAGCTTTGCATTGCTTTTTCAACTTATAATAATTTCATAACTCATCTTTGCTACTTCATTTCTAACTGTGAAATTGATTCATTTTTTAAAAGAGCATATTTAATTTCCAAAATCGTTTATTTCTTTCTTGTAGTTTTTTTTTTTTAAAATTCAAACAAATATTAAAGGGTTGTGAAGAATCAGTTTTTTTTTTTTTTTTTTCATTTGCTTTCAAAATGCAAACCACGTAAACATGCATATATACCTTGTTTGGACACACATAAAATTGGGAAGAAGAACTTATATTGGGTATTCATGGGAAGGCACGTAATGATGAACTTCTATTTGTTCACTCTTCTCTGTGTGAAACATATGATTGTCTCCCTTTTTCCAAACCATGGGTAGCCTCTATTTAGTAGCAAGTCTCCTACACCTATGATCACACAAACAAGCTTTGTTTGGAATGGACACCACTTCACTTGATTATACAACCAAAGTGCACCACCACCTTCGTTTTCTTTTGAGGAACATTATTATGATACGACAGTTTTCACTACCAACCAAACACTCCATTGGGTCTTTTTAGAACATTTCTTCATAAATACTTTTAAAATACGAACATTAGAAGAAAAATGAGATTAATTATAATTAGGTTTCTTTATAAACTAAAATCTAACTCTGATCTCATGCAATTGTCATAAAGAATAGTACCACTTTATAACATTAATAACATGTTTGAAGTACTCTTAAGCGACATACATGGGAACAAAATTGACCTATCTGTTTTGTTTTTAGTCTCTAAATATTAATAACTTATCAAAGTTTTCAATAATTTTTTTTCCTATTAGAGAAATTAATTTACAAAATAAACTACTACTACTACTACTAATAATAAACATGAACTTTGAAAAACAATGAACTCAAATAATTAAATAAATTGATGTTAATTATATTAATTAAATAATTTTTTAACATTAATATCCTCCATTTCAATAAATAACCCTAAAAATAATAGTCGTTTTTTAAAACAGTAATAACACTAACTTGATAAATTATTATAATCTAATTAATCCGCATCTTTAATGAGTGTTTAAAATAAAAACAATTATATATTTAAATTCTTCAAAAATTGATTATCTTTTTAATTTTAAAAAACTTATGTACAATATTTATAATAAAATATTTATTTTTTATTTTTATTTTTAAACCATTGGTATTAGCAACTTTCTTTAAAGATGATATAACCTACTTATAAATTGGTAAGGTTAAACCGGACAAATTAAAGCAAATTAAACATATTAAGGCACTTAATCTACCTACTAACTTTGGTAGATTGTATATGCAAATCGAATGGCAATACCCAAATTGCATTATGACCATAAGATATACCTATACAAATTTATGATCATTATTTTTGCACAACTTGTATCGAGGGTGCTAAAATTTTAATAATATATCATTAAATTACATTAGATTAGTATATATAAATAAAAATAAAATTTCGAATTTTTATTCTTATATATATTACATCATTTGATGAATATTTATTATATTTATCTCAAAACTAACAATTGATCCACAATTATTTCATATAGAATTTTTATGAGTTGGTTTATCTATCCACGGATTAACGGTTGACGGACTTAGAAAATCAACTAAATATGAATTCATCCTATCCTATTATATTCATAATGGGTTATAGCAATGTGTTTGATTTATTTTAAGTATATCGTGGGACTAAGAATAATACGGAGATTCTCACTAAGTCAATCATATAAAAAATATATCATACCACACCTTGACTCAACTTATAGATTTTTTAAGTTATTCAGTTTTTTTTAAGACTTCAAGTCATATATTTTTTTTTTCATCGCAATCTGAACCAAAATGGTAAAGTTAATAGCTGAAAAGGAAGCACATTTTTGTTGACAAACACCTTATATAATAAGGTGGCAGAAACATTTCCAAAACATTAAATAAGGAACCCATGATATTCATTGTCGTGATTTCCACCCAACTGATAATGTCATGAACCAGACAACATGAAATTAACCTAAATAGCAAAACAAAATCTTCATCCAAACTGGAAACAGGTGATAGGGTGAAAGTGAATTATTCCAATACAAGTGTCAATGTTCAACCCTCTTTCCTTTCTTCTAATTATTTACTTTTTCTTTTCTTTTGTTTTAGACAAAATTAAGTGCTTGTACACACTACCACACTTGGCACCCACATCGCACCAACATTACTTTACAATAATTCGTAGGTTCGTGTTAAGATATTTCTGACTTAATTAATATTAAAGTACTCGCAACTTTTTGAATTTTCATTATTTTAATTCATCCTTTTCTTCTTTCCATGTTTGGATAATTTTAGTGCTTCTACACAATGTCACACATAGCACTCATGCATGTAAGAGCTTCACCATTTGTTCCACAGTTTTAAGAATCAACACACGTCATAGTAATATACTTGCACTTGATTGCATATTTGCATTAACATATATTTTCAGTTTTTTCAAACCTTTATGGCAAATCGTTTACTGCTTATATTTTACTCTTTGGACGGTTTTAAAATAATGTATCTTCTCATATTATTATAACTATAAGTTTACTACCTAATTTTAACTAATATACAATTTATCTAGGATATTGTTAATTACACACAGTTTTATCTTTTCACTCTACTTGCATCTTAAAGTTTTAATTTATTCGTTAAAATAACGTGCCCTAACGTGTAAACTTTCCAACCCACTGAGAAGTAGAAGAAGATATGAACCATTAACTATTTTATATTTTTAATGTATGAATCTAAGCTTTTATACATATGGTCTGAACTAAACCCTAGACCTAATTAAGAGTATTGAATATATTTTATTTATTATTCGTTATCCTACTATAAATGTAAAATATTTATTCACCTTAAGTACTGATAAGTTATTGGTCCAAATAGTTCCACTTCTCAAAATAGAATTTTAATTTTGTGAGATCTTAACTTTATGTCACTCCATTTCTAATATTTTAAAATTGGTGGTTTTGTGTTTTAGATAGGTTTGTCAATTTTATTTGTTATGATTATGTATTTATTAGATTTATTTATTATGTGATATATTTATGGATTATTCTTCTCTCATAATTTATTAATAAGCAAATATTTAGAGTAATTAAAAAAAACTAATTAAAACTGAAAATTTCACTAAAAATATTAATGTGTATGGCCAGTACAAGAAATTATATATATATATATATATATATATATATATATATAAATGAAATTATATATATATATATATATATATATATATATAAATTATATATATTTTTAGTGAAATTTTCAGTTTTAATTAGTTTTTTTTAATTACTCTAAATATTTGCTTAAGGGTTAAAATCAGTACTACTCGTGTTTAATGATGGAGACGAATGTGTATACGATTGTTGTCACTAAAATATGAAAATAGAATAATGGATCAGTCTCTATCAGGTGACGTTGAAACAGGGAATCTTGTGGTTCAAAAGTTTTGGCATAAACAAGGAAAGTACATTTCATATTTCAAATTAAAATTTGCTTTTGGTTTTCTAGGTTCATTACTTGGGGTCTATGAAGCTGACATATTAAGTCCTTATTTAGGGACAGAAACCTTTAACGTTGTTTAGGTCTCTGGTTATTCATGCTATGTTCTATCATGTTAGAAAGAAATTCACATTTTGTTTCTATTTGCATGAACTTTGTCATATAAGAAATAAAATGTTAATATGAATAAACTTGTTATAACATTTTATATGAATTTTCATAGTTATTTTCTACAATTTTTAGTTTATTATAAAACTAGAGACTAATTCCATTTACATGCAACCCAATAATGTGATAATTTAAACTTTAAAATATCTAAATTAGTATTTTCATAATTAAAAAAGATAATCTATAACAAATAGTTCACATGCTATTTCTTTTGTAGTACATTTACGACTTTATATTTGTTTCATGATTGTAGTACTCTTGGTGGATTTTTGTCAAGGGGGAATGTCCATTGAAGAAGGTGAAGATGACAAATTAGAAGTTAAAGCAATTGGTTTTTGCTGCAGTCACAATTGATATTCATAAGTGTGGTCATGTCATTATTGCTTTAAGAAATTTCAATCTTTTTAAGAAATAAAACGGATAAAAAATCATTTTATATTTATTGTTATTATTATTTATGTGACAATTTTTTTTTACCAAATAAAGATATATATATATATATATATATATATATATATATATATATATATTATAGATATACAAAAGAAAAAATAATTTTATTTATTTTTTATTCTTTTTATTCTTACTACAATTTTACAAATATATATATTGTTGGTGGAAACAAACTAATTAAGAGGTTTTGCTAAATGGTATGAGACATACAAAAGGTAACTACTACTAGTCCGTCTAACATAATGGGATTTTCCATATCAAATGCAAATGTTAATATTGATAATCTTGTCCCTTTAAAAGTAACTGAGTTGTCAATAACGTCGTGTTCCAAGTATACTTGTAGAAGGCAGTGATGCTTATAGAAAAGAGATTTGAAATATTTGGCGTCTCCATCTACTTAAGTTGGTATTTAAATAAAACATGCACAAAAGATCACAATAGAGAGTGAGAACATTTATCATTTACAATAATACAATCTTATAATATATATATATATATATATATATATATATATATATATATATATGTTTCAACTTCCTCAATACATTCTATTTTATGAAGATTTAAATTAAAGTTGTAGTGACTGAGTCGGGATAAATGAGTTCAATTTTAATCACTCTCGTAGTGATATTTACTCATTTAAGTCCCCAAGGTCCAACCTCCATCTACAATATCATCAAATTTTCACAAATAGATATTATTATAAAAAATAATTAAATAATATAATTATAAATTAATAAATATGATCGCTGCATTACTAGAGATAAAATAGAGTAAACAAACGGAACTAGTATGTAACGACCCTAGAAATCGCTACTATAATGATGTCTTCGCAAAGTAGTAAACAAGTAAATAACTACATCTATTTTACATTATATTAATGTAATTGTAACATAGATTGAAATTCCGGTTCACTAACGGAACCTCAAAATATAGTAACATAATTTATTTATATATTATACATGTAAAAGCAGCTCCCTCGAAGCTATCCCACTGAACTATCCCTGTTATCCAGTAGTCACATCTCCATCTCTCAACTCTTGATCTGCTCCCACATAAAAGTGATCATCGCAGTCTCATCCACATAGAAAAATAGGGGTAAGTATTAAATTATTCAATATAATAAAACAAATATAGAAGTAATAATGATATATTATGATCAATTACGAAATTATCAACACACTAAGACACCTTCTGGAAGTATACCCTAACTATGCCCGAACTCAGAGGCTATCATCTGTGGGCACATTGTGATTGATACCCGCAGTACCATTCTGACCACCCTCCACACAGAGTAGGATTATTGGCGCCCTTCATCACTCATACTGGAGTACCCCTCCGAGCGCGCCACCAGTCATCCCCCCATCGACTTCTCACCACCTGATCTCGTAGTCTACCTGACCCGACCAATCAGTGAAGTCTAGAACCTCATTCAGAATCCTCCGACATAGTTATTACACTAATGTACTTTGTACCACCCCGGGTACCATTCAAACATAACAAAAATTATTCACATTTGCCGGATTCTGGACCACCTGTCCTCACGGCTCATTGGGGTCAATAAAAATAGTATTTAACTGATTCTGGCACCAACCCTCCGGCTCAGTCTAACCAATATATAACGTCTCAGGACTGATTCTGGGCATCAACCCTCAGGCTCAGTCTGACCTACACACGTCACAACACACTACTTTCATTCTCTCTCTCTCTCTCTCTCTCTCTCTTTATATATATATTTTTCTAAAATCATTTCTGAAATCATTTCCGAAATCATTTCCGAAACTATTTCCGAAACTATTTTTAAAATCATTAAATTACTATTTTGCCCTTAATCTTTTCTTAAAATTCCATGTATGTCCCTAAATGACTATTTTACCCTTGGACATTTTTGAAAATTCCTTCCATGTCCCGAAAATGACTATTTTACCCTTGAACATTTTCAAAAATTTCTTCCATGTCCCGAAAATGACTATTTTACCCTTGAACATTTTCAAAAATTCCTTCCATGTCCCTTTCTTCTTCCTAGCGCCAGTAACATTAACAAATTTTGCAGATTTTGACAGATTTCAAATTACTCAGTTTTAGACAACCAAACTATTCCCAAATTCAAATTAAACATGTATTATATCTAATTTAAGTTGAAAACAACAATTTTACCATATAATTCATCCTTAATTTCAAGAATTTCATCAATATTTAAAACTTTGCAAAATATGAATAGTAATCACCTCCAGTATGCCATTTTCAAAATCCAGGTTTCAAATTTCTCAGTTTCAATCACCCAAATTAAATCCAAATCAAAATTAAACCATAAACATGTTCGATTTAAGTTAAAAACAACAATTTTATTATATAATTCATCCTTAATTTCAAGAATTTCAAAAACTTTAAAACTCTGAACAGTTCATCAAAATCAGAAATTCTTCAAAATCAGACATTCAAATAATTCATATCTCTACTCCTATTCCTTATTCACAGAGTACCCATCAATTCAATTTCATATATTGAATGAATTAAACTTCCCCTTACCTGGTATGGTATTTCTACCGAAGCTTTCCCACTTAATTCAAGCTCTCTCCCATTTCACCAGATCCTGCACGAGTAGAGTCTCGTTGCTTGAAATTTAAATAATAGAAGAAGAAGAATGAGGAACATGTGATATAGGAAGAAGAATTTCCCGCAGAAACCATTCATCCCCCTTCGAACATATAAAAGAAAAAATTTCACTGTGCATGAGGAAAACTTCGTTACGAAGTTTTCTTGCACAGTAAAAAGCATATGTCACACAATACATAACTGAAGATAATTAAAATAGGACCAGTGCAAGACTAGAGATAAAATAAATAAAATAAACAGGACCAGTACATAACTAGAGATAATTAAAATTGGACCAGTACAAGACTGAAGATAAAATAAACAAGCATAAGGCAGAATCCTTACGTAGTTAGAGATAAATAAATAATTAATTGAATAAATAGAATGAGGTTAGAGACACCTCACTCCACAACTATAATAAAAATAAAATAGATTTAATGATAATATTCTCCTCACTTATCTTAAAAACTGCAAATGATATACCAAAATTTTACCGAGACAATTTTATCTTTCTCTTTCTCCCTTATCTTCCTACGGATCTTCCCCTTGGTCCCTTTTTATAGCAATTTTGTTTTTTCATTTAATTAAGTAATCATAAATGCAGTAATTATGATTTTGATAAGATTTATCTTTTAGGATAAGATAACTTTATCTTTTATATATATATATATATATATATATATATATATATTAAGAAAATTAATAATTAATATTTTTCTTCTCTTTCATGTTTATGAATATAATATATATATATATATATATATATATATATATATTATAATAACAAATTTATTTTAATATATTTAAATTATTCAAATAGTATAATTTAATATATTGTAGTGGAAGATGATAAATTTTTGAGATGTTACAATTTATACATCTAGTCTTTCAAAACATCAACATTGTGTGAATTTATTATAATAGTATATAATTTTGAGTTTTTCGTAAAAATTTACTGTTTATATTATTTTTCATAAGTGATTTAGTTTTTAAGCAATTATATTTTATTAATTCACATAATGTCACCCTAGTAAAGCATTTCAAAAGTACATTTACTCATGTTATTTATAATATAAT
This sequence comes from Sphenostylis stenocarpa, assembly GCA_963425845.1. NCBI lineage: Eukaryota > Viridiplantae > Streptophyta > Magnoliopsida > Fabales > Fabaceae > Sphenostylis > Sphenostylis stenocarpa. The sequence goes on along the minus strand of OY731401.1, from coordinate 71,905,753 downwards.
TCATATAATGTGACATTAATAAAAACATGTCAAAATTGCATGTAATCTTACATTAATATTAGAATTTCGCATAACCAATAATATCATATTATTAGTCAATTAACGGTATTTGGATGTTAATTAAAGCTAATAGAGGGCTAAGTAAAACGAGTAAAAATTAAGATAAAATATGTAAATAATTAAACGATAAAAATGTAAAATTTAAGTCAAGTAATAGAATGTTTGTTTTGTGTTTACCATCGCATCCAAGTATGTGAATTTAAAGTGGAAATTATCAACACAAACTCTAATAAAAAAATCCTAATTTATTTTAAATCTCATTCCTGGATAGTTAATGTTATCTTTAAGTTAATTTGTTCTAAAAAATCGCAATACATGATAATTTTAAAAAATCATATAGAATTAAAAAACATAATTGAAGACCAAATTAAAAGAAAGATTCCAATTGAGTTATTTAACCTATGTATAAGAACGCCAATATTTTGATATAAATACTTTAATATCATAATCATTTAAAAATTAATAAATTAAATGATAAAGTAGTGTACTGTGCACTAAGTGCAAGTGTTCGAACTAGTAGCATTTTCAATTATAAGTTAGTGGACTAGTGGTATATATGCTCAAGTTTTAATTAAAAATAAATTGTGTGTCTCAAAAAAATTACCACGTGCCTTTTTTCTTTTCAAGACTAATAATTTTTATTTTTTATATTTCTATTTAATTCATAATTTGTATCTCTTAATCATCAAAGTGATTCTAAATTATAATAATTTTATTTTAAATATGAATTGATTAAACTATATTAAAAGAGAAATAATCTTATTATATACTTTTAATTTAGCGTTTTTGACAATATAATTTTTTTCACCATAAAAATTCATATTGAAATAGTTAAAATAAAGTTATTATTGAATTACCCTTTATAGTTTTTTTTTTTTATCCTGGGTGCACTTATATAATAGAAGGTAACCTTTGAATATGTGGTATGAAGTTGTTAGCTCAAAGATGCTTCATTTCTCTTCCATTACTTTCCAATATATTAAACTATTTCTACATCTCAAACCCTAAAAGAACTTTTAGAAAAAAGTTAACACCTTTTCATGACATAAATAGAAGCAAGGAACAATAAGGTGTCAGCTTCCAAGTTATATGTATGCCTCAGCCCTCAAAGAATTTATTTTATAAGGTAAGTTATGTTTTCATTTTCATTTTCAGATTTATTGAAGTAAAAGCTATATATATATATATATATATATATATATATATATATATATATATATATATATATATATATATATATATATATATATATATATAAACTACTGCAGAAAAGACTTTTTACATCGGTTAAAATGGGCTTTCGACGTCGGTTAAAGCGGTGACATAGATACGGGGGTCATAGAAAGTAAGACTTTCTATGTCGGTTCCTAATAACCGACGTAGAAAGTAAGACTTTCACGTCGGTTAATAGAAGCGAGCGTAGAAAGCCTTACTTTCTTTGAGCTATTATGATCGGTCAAACTTGTTATGATCGGTCATAGAGCTATCTTGATCGATCATAACGAGGTTCGATCGGTCACGGAAAGACTTTCTACGTCGGTTAGTCAGAGAACCGACGTAGAAAGTCTTATTTTGTATGAGTTATTACTGATCGGTCATAACTGGTTACGATCGGTCATATACTTTCTATGTCGGTTAACACTTATAACAGACATAGAAAGTACTTTCTACGTTGGGTAATGACATAGCAGACGTAGAAAGTGTTATTTTTTAAAATACCTGCATTTTATTTATAGATGCTACCTTTCTTCGAGTAGACACTGCCTATTCATCACAGTTCCGGATAAATAACCACATATCCAAGTACAAACGGATATGCACAGTTCATATATAAATTTGCTACGATATATATCCGATGCAGACAGATTCGATTGCAGACAGAGATATGTACATATGAAACACATTGAAATGAATATATGTACAGACAGATCCGAGTTCCAGGCAGTTCATTTACTTAAACGAATGTAAATTTCCTAACTTAAATCAATTCTATCTAAATTGTTACAAGTTAAATTTCCTATGAAGATTGAATGCTTAAATTTCCTATCAAGTTGGAGCATTCTCCCAAAATCCTTCCATATGGTCATAACGGATGACATGCACATCATCTATTTCTACATTAACACTCAAGTTTGGCATATTTGAAGAGAAACATGGTGTCTCGGGTATATCAAGTACTAATTCATCATTCTCATCGAAGTATACATGGGTTTTCCTTGTAGAACCACTTACCATCCTTTGTTAGCGGGATCGGTGACATAAAACACTTGTTTTGCCCGAGATGCCATGATAAATGGTTCTTCGAGTATAACGAGTATTTTCAAGGTTAACCAAGGTAAATCCAAGATCATCGGTGAAGATGCCAGTATTAAAATCAACCCACTTGCATTTAAAAATAGGTACTGCGAATATCGTGTAATCTATTACCCAAATCTCTTCAATTACACCAAAGTAGCCCATTGACGCCCTTATCGGATATTTATCCTTTGAACTCGAGAAATGCATTGATTCAGCCACCACCATGACTCCATTATTTTGCATTGTGCTTATTTCATCTTCTCCCTTTGTATAAAATGAATAGTTATTTATATCATACCCACCCCAACATATCACATCAAAGTTTGGCTCACATGCTAGCCACTTTAGTGTATCAGAAGTTGTATTGTCACCTTCAACTTGTTGTTTAAGCCACTTCAAAAAGCTCTTGTTGTGTTCAGTGATCACCCACTTTTTAGGCATACGTGGATTATTTCGCTTCACAATCTCTTTATGAGCACTTAAGTAGGGGATGACTTCTTCACTGTTATTCAATATGTACAAATGCGCTTGAAGTACTTCATCTCGACACATTGTCACAACTTTTGCACCTCGAGTTCCTCTACCAAGACCTATTCCATGGTAACGAGTCTTAGGTAACCCTATAACTTCAACTTCTGATAAGTAGTTTGTGCAAAACTCAATAGCTTCATCTGCAATATATCTTTGAACAATTGATGCTTCAGGACGATATTGGTTCTTCACATACCCTTTTAATATTTTCATGTATCGCTCAAAAGGGTACATCCATCATAAGAAAACTAGACCACAGATTCTAACTTCCCTGGCTAGATGAACAATCAAGTGAACCATAATATCAAAAAATGATGGAGGAAAGTACATCTCAAATTGACATAATATTACTGCAGCCTCATTCTCTAACTGATCCAAAACATCCGGGTCCATAACTTTACTACATATGGCATTAAAAAAAAGCATAATCGAGTTAAGGAATATCTAACATTGTCCGGTAAGATACCTCGAATAGCCACGAGTAGAAGTTGTTGCATCAATACATGACAATCATGAGATTTTAACCCAAGCAATTTGAGATCTTTCATAGATACAAGTCTCTTCACATTGGAAGAGTAACCAAATGGAACCTTCACACCTCGTAAAAACTCACAAAAACTTTTTTTCTCTTTTTTAGACAGTGTGTGACATGCTGGAGGCAAGTATGTTCGGTTACCATGAGGTTGAGGAGCTAATTGTTCTCTTATACCCATTTCAACCATGTCCAAACGAGCATTGACACCATCTTTTGTTTTTCCTTGAATGTTAAGGAGCGTTCCGATGATATCTGTCACACACATTTTTCTCACATGCATGACATCTATACAATGCCTCACATCAAGAACCCTCCAATATGGAAGAACAAAAAGGATTGACATTTTCTTCCATATACCTGTGGCTTTCTTTTGCGTCTTTCCAAACTCACACGAAATTGCACTTACTCGTTGATATACTTCTTCCCCACTTAAAGGTGTTGAGGCTGCATCATTTTCTTGACACCCGTTAAATGATTTTTTTAATTTACGATATGAATGGTTTGAAGGAAGAAATCTTCGATGTCCAAGGTACACTCGTTTTCCTTCCATGTTGTAGTTGATAGTGACATGTGTCTTCTTCACATATCGGGCAAACTTTATGTCCATTTGTGTTGTAGCCACTCAAATTACCATATGCTGGAAAGTCATTAATTGTACAAAATAACATTGCACGCAACTTGAATAAGTCACCTGTGTACCCATCAAACACATCAACACCTTCCTCCCACAACATCTTCAACTCTTCAACCAATGGGCTTAAAAAAACATCAATGTCATTTCCAGGTTGTCTGGGACCCGAGATCATCAAAGATAGCATCAAGTATTTACGTTTCATACACAACCACGGAGGTAAGTTGTAAATAACTAACACCACAGGCCATGAACTATGTTTACTCGCTTAAATTTCCATATGGATTCATTCCATCTCGTAGCAAGTCCAAACCTAATGTTTCTTGGATCATTACCAAAATTCTGGAAGATGGAATCAATTTTTTCCATTGCAATCCATCTCAGGATGCCTCAACCGACCATCTTTAATACGACTATCTGCATGTCATCTAGTGAGCTTTGCATCATTTCCATTAGTGAACAATCGTTTCAACCTTGGAACAATGGGAAGATACCATAACACTTTTGCTCGGGTACCCTTCATAACATCATTGTCAGAATCACCATCCTTCTTCTTGTATCGTGATTCCCGCATTGTGGACATTCGTGACAGTTCTCAAATTCTTTCCTGTACAACACACAATCATTCGGACATGCATGAATTTTTTGGTACTCCATACCCATTGGACACAATATCTTCTTAGCATCATAATTGCGGGTTGGCAATGTGTTACCTTCGAGGAGCATGTCACTCAACAACTCAAGCAATTCAGTGAAACTTTTATCGATCCACCCATTCTTTGCCTTCACATTGAACAATTTTAGTACCGCAGACAATCGTGTGAACTTAGTACAATTTGTATACAAAGGCTCTTTTGCATCATTGGACAACTTCTCGTACACATGTGTGTGTTGGAAGGCATCTTGTCCAAGCTCACAAATCATTTCCTCCAGTTGATCATCCATCTCTAGATCAACTTCTTCTTTGTCTTCTACACTTGGCATGTTTAATAATTCACCATGCCATGTCCACTTTATGTAACTCTTTAGGAAACCATCACAAAGAACATGTTCCCGAATAACTTCGATCGGTAATCTTCGCTCATTCAAGCGGTTAACACAAGGGCAATAGAATCTTCCATCATTATCCAGGAACATTCATCTTAGCAAATTCAAGGAATTGTTCTACTCCACTCTCATATTCATTTGTTGTTCGTCCGTAATTGATCCAACTCCGATCCATTGTTACAAATCTAATTTTCAAAATCAAATTAGCTACGAAACACGAAATAACTACATTATAATGCCTACACGAAATCCAACTCCACTCTCAAAATAACTACATTATAATACAAATCTAATGTTCAAAATCAAAATCACGAAAGAATGCCGACAGAAACACATTCAAATGACTAAACTACTTACAATACATCTCTAAATTAGCTAAAAGCACCCGTGATGTTTCCCTCTCTTGACAGCATTATTACTTACTAGATTCAATACTGTAAACCTACATTGGCTAAAGCAAGCACGAAAACTTACCTCTTGAAGACCTACAGAGGTGGCAAGTGGCATGACGTGCGGAGGCTGGGTGGGGAGAAACGTATCCAAGGCGACGGGCACCGGTAGCGACAGGCGGCACGAAGCGTTGGCAGGTGGCGTGACGAGCAAATGTGGGTGCGGAGAAACGTATACAAGCGAACGGGGAGCTCGGTATGGGTGAGCTGATGAAAGGAAATGGAGCGTAGGGAGAAACGTACGGGAAGCTCTGCTATGGGGGGAAGTGATGAAATGAAATGGAGTGGGGGAAGTGATGAAATGAAATGGAGCGCGGGGGAGGGCAAAACAGAAGATACTATGTCGGTTGCCCTAACACCCGTCATCAAAGACACTTTCTACGTCGGTTAAAATTTACCCGACATAGAAAGTTCATTTTCTACGTCGGGTAAATGTTACCCGACATAGAAAGTTAACTTTCTATGTCGGGTAAATTTTAACCGACGTAGAAAGTGACCTTTCCACTTACTATGTCGGTTAAAACTTACCCGACATAGAAAGTTTATGATTTTATTACAAAATTGTCATCGCACCACATACTATGACGGGTGGATTACGACCGTGATAAAAACCCGTCATAGAAAGCTATTTTTCCACTAGGTACGTATGATTCTTTTGATGATAATTTTGCATCATATGTTTACTATATGCATGATCACATGATTTCAAATGAAATAATGAGAACATGGTATTTCACTCTTAATTATCATTGAGATGAAATTAACTTATTGCTTTCAATATTAATATTGATTTTTCTGGAAAAAGTTGTTATATATAACTATCAAAGTGTCTAGTGCATTCAAATCAAATGAATCAATTTTAAGTTACTGAAAACTGGTAAACTGGTTAAATCTGAAAAAAAAAAATCAATGTAAAGTTTATTCACCACGATTCAATGAAATTTTATCATAAAAAAAATACTAAAAAAAATCTAAATATAATGTTATTTTGTTTTTTTTATCTAAATTTAAAATTATGGTCAATAATAGTATTTTGCATTTGATGAAGTTAGACCTAAATATAAGGATATATTTTATTTTTATATTTAAATATTAGAAAGTTATAACTATATTCTTCTAAGTTTTTAGTATTATTAAATTATGATATTATATTTCTATAATATTATTTGACCAATACTTGTTCGATTATTGATTCAAATATTGTTATATATTTTTTACAAATATTAAATTCCTAATAATAATAAATTACCAATTTAAATATTAAAATTAGTGTTTTATTCAGTATATTATGTGTTATTCTCTCACCGTTTTACATTTATCTGTTCTTTTATAAACCTAGATTTCGTAGACTTTTAAGTGTCTTCTCGTACATTTTGAGATTTTAATAATTTTATTATTATAGTGCTGTCTATGTTATGCTAGAAGAGAACAACCAACCCTAGTTTTCTCAACTTTAATTCTACTTGGGAGTGTTATGCACCCACCAATTATGAACAAGTAGCAATTTAAAAGAAAATAAGCGGTTGGAATGAACTATTTGCTTTTTGAAAAGAGAAAAGTGAAAGAAAATAATGCATGGTTCGAATAAAATTATTTGATGTTTAAATAACAAGAGATTTGGACTTAGTAATTACCCAAAATATTTTTAATCTGTATATAAACAAAGTTCTAACGATTGAAATCACATCAATTAATACACTAGACACTTAATTTTAATTTCATTTGGATTATTATTTTACAAATTATATCATTCTCTCACCATAACAAATATTACAAAGTTTGAATTTTGATAATTTTATTTTAAATGTAAAATCAACCATGTCAAGAGAAAAATATGTTCAAAGTTTTCCACAATATTAATAATTACTTTATATCATTTTGATTATCCAACACCATGATCATAACATGTATTATATATGCAATTTAATTTATTCATCTTGGATATTTATCTAATAATTTATAAAAATTTACTTGATTTATGTTTTAAAATTAAATCGTTTTTATCGTTGAATTCGAGATATATAGTTATACAAACAAAAAAGAGCAAACATAATAATAATAATTACCAATTGAGAAAAAAATAGTTTTTCTATATATTTAATATCATTATATCCTAATATATTTAATAATAATAGAAGACAATTCAAATCAAAAGTTTTATGCTATATAAGTTTGAAATTTATGTATTTTTATTTTAGATAATTTTTCAAACTTTATCATATCAAATACCGAAAAATAATAACAAAGAAAGTAAAAATTGGTATCACATGGTAGTTGTTTCAAAAACTAGTTATTATTATTAAATAATAAAGTGGTGTGAAGTGACGCAAGTGCAAGTATATGTTAGAAGCATTGTATTTATTTTTTCAATTAAGAGGCAATGCTACTGGTACAACCTAGATTAAACAAAAAAATATTTGTCAGCATTCAAAATATCTCGTGCCTTTAATTGAAGGAAAAGAAAAAAAGAATAAATTGTTAATTGCCATAATTCTGATTGGAAGCCATTAAAGTTGGTGTTTGTAGCTTTTATTCTCGAGTGTGCATATATATAAAAAGAGGGTCACATTGCAGCCATTGGTGTGAAGTCTCTTGAATAGTTTTCAGCTCTGAGGTTGCTGCAATTCGACCTCTTCCACCTTTTTTTTTTCCTTTTTAAGGTAAAGAACAGTACATGTGATGTTGATATATGTTTGCTTTGTTTTGTTTTCTATTCAATTCTCTTGCATTAAATGTTGTATTATTATGATGATATCATGTTGTTGCTAATATGCTAAATTAATGTGTTTAACTGAGTGAGTTTGTAAGCATGGTGTTTTCCAATTCTGGTTTTCATGGCCGTTTTAATTAACCAAAAACAGAATAGAAACTTTGCTTTTTCTGAAAGAAGTTGTTAACTTCCCAGGTTTAATGCATTTTGAGAAATTGAAAATTTATGGTTACTTTATTAAGTAGCAGTTACAAAAAAAGAGAAAAGAAAACTAGTATGTTGTACTTGTGCATACAAGTGTGTATAAGTACAAATTTTTCTTTCAACCAAAAAGCTGATATGCAACTCTGCTATATCTATCTTTGATATGGTTTGGTCGTATAGTTTTGACACTAATTTGGTCATTTTTGTTGACAAAAATGGCCATGCAAAAGTTTTGTTGTTTTTGTAGTACTCTGTGTTGGCAATGACTTGAATTGAATGAGTTATTATTATTGGTTTTTTTTTTCCACTAAATTCATATATTTTGCTATTAAATTTGGCAAAGTAGTATATTTCTAAAAAAGATTACTTAAATTGTGTTAGTCGATTCTCTGGAACTCGACTTTCATTTTATAAAATTAATTTCTGACATGTTTATAGTTTTTGGCTGTTAAAAATGCCTAAAAAAATTTTGACAGTTTCTAAATCTATTAGAATCTAGTTTTACAAAACCATAGTCGAGTTTCAAAGAGTTTATTTGCATCTTGTTGTGTTCCTTTGTTAATGCTTTTGCTTGGTTTTTTTGGAGGGATACCCTTTTCTTTTATTTCAGTTTATTCAAGAGCTTGTTAACGTAATACCCTCCAAATGATTTTCAAGATAATTGTTCGCTTAATTCATGTGTCAAAGTAGTAGATGAATAAGAAATGGAGTATCAGGTTGGATTTTCATGCATTCATACTAAGTTACTGACAAATTGTTTTTCCATGTCCAGGAAATTCTACCAAACAAAATTCTTTTGTGTTGGCCTAGAAGTGAAGTTTTTTATATTTGTTTGGAAATTTGGGAATTGTTGCTGGTTCAATCACAATAATGGCACTAGCTCCTACTTCAAAAGTTGTTCTTGGTTCAATAGCCTTTGCGATCTTCTGGGTGCTAGCAGTTTTCCCTGCTGTGCCATTCTTACCCATTGGAAGAACTGCAGGGTCCCTGTTAGGTGCAATGCTTATGGTTATATTCAAAGTTCTTAGTCCAGATCAAGCTTATGGTGCAATTGATCTCCCAATTCTTGGTCTTCTTTTTGGGACAATGGTTGTTACTATTTTTCTTGAAAGAGCAAACATGTTTAAGTACTTGGGGAAATTGCTCTCTTGGAAAAGTAGAGGACCAAAGGACTTACTTTGTAGAATCTGTTTGATTTCAGCTATCTCAAGTGCTTTCTTCACAAATGATACGTCTTGCATTGTGTTGACTGAATTTGTGTTGAAAATTGCAAGGCAGCATAACCTCCCACCCTACCCTTTACTTCTTGCACTTGCTTCAAGTGCTAATATTGGATCCTCAGCAACCCCTATTGGGAACCCCCAAAATCTGGTTATAGCCATTCAGGGTAAAATATCATTTGGGAGGTTTCTGATGGGTATTCTTCCTGCTATGCTTGTAGGAGTTGTTGTGAATATTGTTTTTCTTATAGTGATGTATTGGAAGGTACTATCTAGTCCTAAGGATGAAGAGGATCCAATTTCAGAAGTTCTAGTAGAAGAGGAGGTTATTTCCCATCAGTTTTCTCCAGCTAGAATGTCTCATTTTACAACCTTGAATTCTCAAGAATGCAATGGTAATCTAGAAGTTGGTAATATTGTTCAAAACTCTTCTCAAGTTCATGTTGTGAAAGACCAATCAATTTCGAGTGTAAGTGAAGTTCAGATGATTCATAGTGGCATAAAGGATTGCACACCAAACTCAAATGCATCCAAGGAGGGGATAAATGATACAAAGGAGGAAACCATTCCTTCAAAAAATGTTGCAGTAGTAGTAGATAAATCTATTGGAGCACATGCTATGCACTCTTCAGAAGAAAAGGACTATATGAACATAAAATGGAAAAGGGTACTGTGGAAATCTTGTGTTTATGCAATCACATTGGTAATGTTGATTGCAATGCTTATTGGTTTGAATATGGCATGGACTGCAATAGCAGCCGCAATAACATTGGTGGTTCTTGATTTCAAAGATGCAGGGCCAAGCTTAGACAAGGTTTTATACAACACAACCTCTTGCACAAAATCTCTTTTCATCTCTTCCATTTGACATGCTAGCTATTGTTATTCTTGTGCCATTTGAACTTCAAACAAATTCTTAGCGTGGTTTTATTTCTTGGAACAGGTCTCATATTCACTTCTGATATTCTTCTGTGGAATGTTTATCACAGTAGAGGGCTTTAAGAAAACTGAAATTCCAGGTTTCATGTGGGATGCAATGGAGCCCTATTCTCGCATAGATCATGCTAGTGGAACAGCTATACTTGCTATAGTCATACTTATCCTATCAAATTTGGCATCAAATGTACCAACTGGTAAGTACATGATCACCTTCCAAAATAATAATTTTCATTGTACAACTTGTTTATATGTTCCATTGAACTTCTACTTCCTTTCATGATCATGAAACAGTCTATAAGTTTTGATCTTGTTTAGTGAATGATAAATATTCAAATATACCAAGATCCATTTTCATTTGATGTATCACAATCTTCTGTATATACTCTCTAGTTCTGTTGCTTGGAGCAAGAGTTGCAGCCTCAGCTGCTGCAATTTCCAAAGGAGATGAGGAGAAATCATGGCTAATCTTAGCTTGGGTTAGCACCATAGCAGGGAACTTTTCATTGTTAGGATCTGCTGCCAACTTGATAGTGTGCGAACAAGCTCGTCGTGCACCAAACCTTGGATACACATTAACCTTTTGGACTCATCTCAAATTTGGACTTCCTTCTACTCTTATAGTCACTGCTATAGGGTTGACACTCATAAAATGAAAAGTTACTAAACTTCAAAGAATCTTATTGTAGAAGTTTACACAAGTAAAGTAAGTTTTTGTTGTAATATATTTTAAGATTATGTTAGACAAAATATATAGATCAACAAGTATTTTTCTCTGTTTTTGTTGTTAATGTTATCAGAATAAGTAGCATACGATTGTGATGTTGTAGGTGAAAGTTTGTTAGGAATGCTTTGGAATTTCAAGTTGTAATAAATGTTAGTTTGGAATTTCTGTATTCGTACTTCTCTTTTGTTATATTTTTCTTATTCCATGATAAATAGTTAAGAATACAAAAGAAAAAAAAATCAATTTTTATTTAGTTAGAATAATTTTATAAACAAATTATATCTTTACTTTCTATATTAATGTATTTTTTCTATTCATTTTCTGTTTTATTAAATTTTTTTAGTCCATGATAAATTGTTAAGAATATTAAAGAAAAAATATTCAGTTTTTATTTATATCTAACCAAATTTTATCAATTTAATTATTGGGTTTTAAATTTTATTTAGTATGCCATTTGATTAAGTACTAAATTGGTAAGTTTTAAATTTGATAAACTCAATTCAATCTAATTATAGATAAAATAATTTTATATTTTATGAGAATCATTTATTCATATATTATATAAATATTATAGTTATATATAATTATCAAGAAATATTAGAAAATATATTTTGAGAATTAAAAAAAAGCAATTTAAGTAATAAAAATAAAAAAATAATTTTATATTTTATGAGAATCATTTATTCATATATTATATAAATATTATGGTTATATATAATTATCAAGAAATATTAGAAAATATATTTTGAGAATTAAAAAAAATGCAATTTAAGTAATAAAAATAAAAAAGATTGCGTTTGCCGGGAGTCGAACCCGGGTCTATTGCTTGGAAGGCAATTATCCTAACCGTTGGACTACAAACGCAGTTTGTTTATTAAATATTTTTTAATAAATAATTATTAAAATTACATAATCTAATTACCAAATTTAATCTAACTTAATTATACTGTTAATTAGATTGAATTAAATTAAAAGAATAAATCAAAATAAAATAATTCATGATTAAATTTAATTAATTAAATTAAACACCACCACCAATCAATCCGAACAATATAGGGTGTGAATAGTTCATTCAAATGAATAAAAGATAAAAATGTTAGAAAATAATTTTTATTATTACTTTTGAAAAAAAAAACTGTCCAATTTGGAATATATTGAAGAAGAGAAAGACAAGAAAATAATAGATATGAATGAGGCTATATATATATATATTAATTTTGTTAAGTATTATTAATATTAATTTAATAATTTTAAGATTATTTTATTTCTTAAAATATTTTGTAATATTAAAATATATGAATTTGATTACTATCAATCTGATGATGACTGAATTAATAAGCCATAAATAGATGCTTTTTCCTATTCATAACAGCTTCAGTTTTTAAAATATTGATGGAAACAATTAATTACACCTTTTATCATATAAATTTATTATTTTTAAGTAAATTTTTAAATATTCATATTAAATTTATTAAATAAATATGTTGCTTGTAATACAACTGATTACTTAAAATTATTAAAAAAAATATATATATATATATATATATATATATATATATTTTTTTTTTATGGTAGGATGTCAGGCTTAATATCTGATGCGAAATATCAGAAAATAGATTAAACTTTAAAAAATTTATTATTTAAATTGAATCAAATTTCATTTGTTCTTCTTATATCTACATTATAATCTATAAATTTTAATATTAATATTTTAATATTTTTTAAAAATTCCAATAAACCATAGATTAAAGTTTTTTCCATATTTTAAAATATAAATTATACTTATCATCAATTTTTATTATTTAGTCCGAAGATTATATAACCCTAGAACGGTGGATTTTTAGGAATAAAATCATAACAAATTGTATTTCTTTTACAATTAATTGAACCTCTCTTCGTATTTAAAACGAAAGAAACAAAAGCAAGTGGCGTCTATGAAATCTTTAACTGTTTCACTTTTAGACATAAAGCTTGCTCCATAAAAAAAAGAAAAAAACACTAATTATTCATCATTTTTATATTACTTTAAAGAACGTGAGACAAGGAAAAAGAAAATATAAATTTATAATAAAAAAATAATAATATAAAATTACACAAACCCATCTTATCTCAAATTTTTTTTTTACATTTTTTTTTGTTTTGAGCATTTTAAAAACTATTGGATCAACTTATTTATATTACTTCTAAATAACGATATTTATGAAATTAGTATAAAAATAGAATCAATTTTTAGGTTCAACCTTTATAAAAAAAATAAAGTTTTTAATTTTTAATTCTTTTAAATACAATTTTTTTATACAAAATATAATAATTTTAATTTCTTTATTTCTTTATTTCACATTAATCATTTAATTTTAAATAATAACTATTTTATTATATTTTCATCTTATTTAAACTATAATTTATTTTTCATTCTTTATAAAAAAATATATTTATAAATTACAAATGAGAATTTTTATTATTTTTTTCATTTTTTAAAATTATTAGTATTAATAAATTCATTACAAAAAAAAAAGTTAGTATCTTTATAGTCAATGTTTCAAAACAAATATTAATATTTCAAAATATTAATTTTAATTCTCAATTAAAATAGCTGAATTAAAGGAAAAATAAACATGTATGTACCAAGAAACATCCCAGGAAAGGAATGAGACAGAAGCCTTATCCTCTGAAAGAGGAAACAAAAGAAGACAACAGCAGCAGCATTTTAGTTTCAACTGAAATTGTTTTTCAACATAAAACATCAACGTGCCTTCAATTTGATGAACACAATCTTGAACAACCTCTTACAAACATTCTTATCAACATTTTCTTACTGTTAAAAATTATAAAATTTTAGAATTTTCATTTCTTAGTTAAAAATAGTTTCCTCACAATTTTATATTTCTTTATAATAAAAATATATTAAAAATGCGTAAAAAAAAAATACATCACGAACAATCCTCTAATAATGAGTGTGGCCCATAAGAATGATTGGAAGCTATGTCTGAAGTTGCCTCATATGACTTTTAGTCCAAACACCAGAGTGTATAAATGGATAGAGGGTCCCTTCCACCAAGTGGTTCCAAGTTGCTCTTGTTTCCCTTTTATAAATTGATACAAAATACTTACCAGTAAAACGGTTAATTAATTAACCATTAACAAGAGATTAGCTTATAAAGACAAGGTAATTATTCATCTGTCTTTTTGGATCATATTTTTTTCATGCTTAAAATTCGAATTTCAGATTTTGTTTAAAGAGAACAAGATTAGTATAAGTCAGATGAATGATGTGTTAGTAGCAAGTTGCACCTTGTGAATGACACTCAGATGAAGGACGTGATAGTAGCAAGTTGCCTTTTATGACTTTTATACTCCAGACTGTACGTGTAAACAAAGGGTCACTTGTCATGAACTGGAACTCAGTTGCCCCTTACGACTCATCCTTTAGTGTGCACATATATAAATATAACCAACAAGAGGGTCATCTTTCTCACCAAGTAATGTTAAGTCTCTTGACTAGTTTTTAGCTCTTGCAATTTTCCTTGCAATTCAGGAGACTCTAAAACAGTTCATAGCTTTACATGGAGCCTTCAAGTTATTAATAAGGTAAGAATATGATGCAAAGTGTGTGATGAATGTTTGTGTTGTTTTCCTTTTCCAGTTGCTGTTAATTGGATCAATGTGGTTATGAATTTTCGAAGTACATGTTTAGAATAAGACCGAAAGAGTTATAAAAATACTAGTATTTCAGAGGTAGGAAATCTTTCTTTCTCAATATTAGAATGCAAACTTTTGCGTTAAAATTTGTAAATTTAAACCAAACATGTATTAAGTGGTTTCCTGTTCTGGCTTGGTTTTTTAGAAGTGGTTGAACAGTCCACTTATATGCTCTTTGTTTACCTACAGATTTCATGCATTTTGAGAGTTCATTGAACTCTTATCAGTTCGATTTTGCTAGAATGTACAGATACTTTGTTCAATATTTAATGTCAGTACTCCATTAAGATGATCCAAACACATACTAGGTGGGTATTGAGGCGTTAACTGTGGACAAATAGCCCTTAAAAAAGGGAAAAAGTGGATATGGTTCTCAAGTCAAGTGTACCATGACGATGTTTGACCGTACACATGTCGCACCAATTATCCTATTTTTGTTGCCAAGGAAAAAACACCATTCTCCCCCAATAAGACACTGACACATGGCGTTGAGAAAGAGTTGAAACAGCTATTATTAATACTTTTGTGATTCCCCTGTTATTGGTATTGGTTTTTTGGTTTGCTAATCATTTTTTCTGTTACAGGTTATTCATGAGCTTGTTGATTTCTTATCCTAAGTTGTATTTTACATTATTACTCCTTTTAATTTTTATTTTAGGCTATGAAATTCATGCGACTATAACTTTCAACACTGTTATTATGTTTATAACATGAAATTCCAGTGTCTTATCGATATTTAATTTTATTTAAAGTATATACTAATGCAGTTGAGCACTGTCAAAAACCATAAAAATATGTACTCTACCTGCTTGATCCTTAATCTTCAATAATAATGATTCACATAATTCATGTCTCAAAGTGATAGATTGAATAGGTAATGGAGTCTTAGAGGTTGAATTTTCATGAAGTCTCTCTATGTTACTAACCAATGCATTTCCATGTTCAGGAAATTCTACCAAACAACATTCTGTTACGTTGACCTGGAGTTGGAGGTTTGAAT
The DNA here is from genome assembly GCA_963425845.1 of Sphenostylis stenocarpa. NCBI lineage: Eukaryota > Viridiplantae > Streptophyta > Magnoliopsida > Fabales > Fabaceae > Sphenostylis > Sphenostylis stenocarpa. The sequence goes on along the minus strand of OY731401.1, from coordinate 71,889,706 downwards.
ATTTGTTTGGAAATTTGGGAATTGTTGGTTGTTTAAGCACAATAATGGCACTGGCTCCTCCTCCAACAGTTGTCCTTGGTTCAATAGCCTTTGCAATCTTTTGGGTTCTAGCAGTTTTCCCATGTGTGCCTTTTCTACCTATTGGGAGAACTGCAGGGTCCCTACTAGGTGCAATGCTTATGGTCATATTCCAAGTTCTTACTCCAGATCAAGCTTTTGCTGCAATTGATATCCCAATTCTTGGTCTTCTTTTTGGGACAATGGTTGTCACTATTTTTCTTGAAAGAGCAGACATGTTCAAGTACTTGGGGAAATTGCTCTCATGGAAAAGCAGAGGACCAAAAGACTTACTTTGTAGAATCTGTCTGATTTCTGCTATTTCAAGTGCTTTTTTCACCAATGACACCTCTTGTGTTGTATTGACTGAATTTGTGTTGAAAATTGCAAGGCAGCATAACCTCCCACCTTACCCTTTCCTTCTTGCACTTGCTTCAAGTGCTAATATTGGGTCCTCAGCAACCCCAATTGGGAACCCCCAGAATCTGGTTATAGCCATTCAAGGTAAAATATCATTTGGCAGTTTTCTAACCGGCATTCTTCCAGCTATGCTTGTAGGAGTTGTAGTGAATATTGTAATTCTTATAGCCATGTATTGGAGGGTATTAACTGTGCATAAGGATGAAGAGGATCCAATTTCAGAAGTTGCAGAAGAGGAGGTTATGTCCCATCAGTTTTCTCCAGCTATAATGACTCATTTTGCATCCTCTAATTCTGAAGAATGTAATGACAGTTCAGAACCTACTAATAATCTTCAAAATTCTACACAAGTTATGGCAAACCAAACATTCCCAAGTTTAAGTGAAGTTCAGATGGCTCTTAGTAGCACAAACGCAATGGATTCCACAACAAGTGCAAATGCACCCAAGGGAACCAATGATACAAACGAGGAAACTAATCCTTCAAAAGATGTTGCACTAGTAGTAGATAAACCTATAGAAGCACGTGTTATGCACTCTTCAGAAGGAAAGGAGGACTACTTGAGCAGAAAATGGAAAAGGATTTTATGGAAATCTTGTGTTTATGTAATCACATTGATGATGCTGATTGCAATGCTTCTTGGTGTAAATATGGCATGGGCTGCAATTGCAGCTGCAATAATTTTGGTGGTGCTTGATTTCAAAGACGCAGGACCAAGCATAGAGAAGGTAAAATTAATATAATAGAACCTCTTGAACATAATCCCATTGTATCTCTCTTCCTTTTGAAACTCTAGCTATAGTTATTCTAGTGCCAGTTGAACTTCAAACAATCTCTTACAGTGTTTTTTTCTTCTTGCAACAGGTCTCGTATTCACTTCTCATATTCTTCTGTGGAATGTTTATCACAGTTGATGGCTTCAAAAAAACTGGAATTCCAAGTGCTCTGTGGGACTTAATGGAGCCTTATTCTAGAATTGATCATGCTACTGGAATAGCTACACTTGCCATAGTTATACTAGTCCTATCAAATTTGGCTTCAAATGTACCAACTGGTAAGTACATGATGATATTTTCAGAACAACAAAATGACCTAGACTAAATAGATATTCATCTTTACTATGAGCCATTTTCATCTGATGCACTAAAACATTCTATTTCTGTTTTCTAGTTCTGTTGCTTGGAGCACGAGTTGCAGCTTCAGCTGCTGCAATTTCCAAAGAAGATGAGAAGAAAGCATGGCTAATCCTAGCTTGGGTAAGCACCATAGCAGGAAACTTTTCACTGTTAGGATCAGCTGCCAACTTGGTTGTCTGTGAACAAGCTCGCAGAGCTCCAAACATTGGATACACATTAACCTTTTGGACTCATCTCAAATTTGGTCTTCCTTCAACTCTTATAGTCACTGCTATTGGATTGACACTCATAAAATAATAAAAAGGTTATGAGAAATTTACACAAGCAAAATAGGTTCATTGTAACATATTTCTAAGGTTATGTAAGAAAATTCATGCATATTAACAAAGGATTTTCTCCCTTTTTTGTCATTTATATCATCCAATAAATGTATAACCATGATGATCCTGACAAAAAATTTTAATAAAATGTCAGTTTAGGAATTATGTGAAATGCTATACTTATTTAATTACAATTTTGTAATTAAAAAAAAAGTGTATTAATTTAAGTAGTGCAGTAAAATTCAGTTCAACCCGCAAATAATAAGAAATCAAACAAATAGTACATCATGAAATTGAACTACATTTTGGATTGGAAATGTAATAAATAAATGTTATTAGTGTATCTTTAAAATACTAATTGAAAATACTTTGAGGGAGATAGGAAGATTGATAACAACGAAATATTTTCCTATATTATGATGAAGATTCAAGTCAATATCACTCAAGCTCATGCAAACCCAGAGACTAGATAAAATCTTATAACCCCGAATATGGAGGTACAAGTTAATAAAATAGTATTATGTATAAACTTTCAAACCATAAGTATGAAACAATTTCGTATTATGACATTTTTTACTGTCATAATCGATTATAAGAGGTTCATAATCAATTATGTCAGTAAATGAGAAATTATTTTTGAAAATTTTACTGTCAAAATTGATTATGTAAGTATTATATTGATTATGATGCATCAGAAATGAAAATTAATTTTACCTTTGTCATAATTGATTATGCAAGTAACATGATCAATTATGACATTTCGAAATTAAAAAATATAGTTGTTTTTGAAAAGTAATAACTGTTGAAAACATCTTGATTTTTTCTACGAATTAATTATTAGCAATGATTATTTTTTATTTTTATTCTAACATATTCAATGTTATTTTCCTATATAAATGAATTTTGATGAAAAATCAAAATACAGAACTTGAATACACAATTTTGAATACACAATTTTGAGAAAATAATTTTGAGTAAGGTAACGAGAGATATTTTATATTTTCTCGATAAAAATTTTTCTCTTTCGTCTTACGTGTTTTCATCGTTAATCACACTTATCCTTGAAGTTATCATTCTACAAGCTTTTACAATTTGTTGTCTCCATTATCGGGTGTGATTGTTCTTGTTGAAATTCTTATAATTTAGGGTTTCCTTTGTGGGAATTGTTCATCTTTTGATTTGTTCGGAGGAGGTGTTCATCTCAAGTGTAATTCTTAAGAGGTGTGTTTCATCCTTTGTTTTGTTTAGAGGAGGTGTTCTTCTCAAGTAGAATTCTTGAGAGGTGTGTTTCATCCTTTGATTTGTTTAGAGGAGGTGTTCATCTCAAGTGTAATTCTTGAGAGGTGTGTTCATTATTTGATTTGTTCAAAGGAAGTGTTCATCTCTAGTGAGATTCTTGAGAGATGTTTATTTTTTTAATTAGTTTACTGGTTCTTCTGCAAAATTGATTATAATTTGTAAACTGAATTTTAAAGATAGTGAATTTGATTGTCACTCTCATATTAAATGTGATAGAAAACTGAATGCAGGGTTGATTTGACTCAAATCAGTATAAAATATTGTGTGCTTTTTATCTTTCCTTATATCTTTTATCGCTTCAGCTTTATCCGTATTTAATCTGATAATTAAAATTGAATTAACAAATTATTAGACATTTTAAATAAATTTTTAATTTATGCATTTATTCACCCTCTAAATGTCATTTGTCTAACAATAATATTGGCTTATTTAAGTTGTGTCCATTAAGTAATTAAGTAGTATTGTTTAACTATTAGAATTATTTGCAAAATATTAAAAATAATATTATATATAAAGAGAAATAATCAAATTATTTCGAAAGTAACTCTAACGTTATGACTGAAAAAATAATTTGAAGAAACTTATTTTGTTAAGAGAATTTAAAATGTTTTATAGAAAAAACTGATTAGAATTTTTAAAAATATATAAGAATATTTTTTATCATTTAAAATTATAATTTAAATTTTATATAAAATAAGGAATTTATATCACTTCTCTCACTCTCTATTTCTTATTAGCTCTGTAGCATTTTCTGTATTGATCCCTCTCTTTTTTCTCTCCTCGTGTTTTATTTCTCTTTTATATGTTAAATTGAAATAAAAATATCAATATTTGTATTATTAAATTAATAAATGTTAATAATTTTTAAATATTTAAAATTAAAATTAATTTCATACTTATTTTCATAATACTAACCATTTATGTTTTAATTTTTCAAATATATATATATATATATATATATTTAACCTTTTACATACAAAGAAATTAAATTATACTATCAAAAAAATAAATTTAAGTTACAGAAATTCAAATTTAAAATATTTTAATTCTTTGAAAATTTAAAATCCTTTATTCAAATATAACTTAAGAGATTTTTTTTTCAAGTTTCCCAAATTCATTTTTTATTAACTTAACAATAAATTTGCTTATAAAAGTTAAAAAAAATCTTACTATTATTTATTGTGATAAAGTTCTATATATTAACTTTATCACTATTATCTCTTATATAAGAAAATTAATTTACTACAACAATTGAATTTTCTTTCTTAACAATTTTTTTTTCTTCTACACAAAACTTATAACTCGAACTTTAAATATTGTTTTAGTTAATTAAATGAAATAGCAGTTATATGAACTATGTTGTCAATATACATAAAAGAGTTTTTCTGTCCTTAGTTGTAATGGCAAGTCATTGAATATGAAGATATGAAGTAGACACGTGCGTGGTTATGTGTAGATGAAGGACCCCACGATAATAGGGAAGAAAATGTGGGACCATGGCACGTGGGAGGGTGCCTTAAAGCCATGGAATGTCCAATTCATCTCCCTTTGCCTTATTCATAAGTTTTGGAGCCAACAAGATTCCATGTTCTTCTGCCTTGTCTCATTGCTTAATTCTTTATTTCGCTTTCTTTATCTTCAATTCTTCATATCATTTTGTGTCTCTTTTTGCCATCAAATTATTAATACCATAATCATATATAATCCAAGATTAAGGTATCGGATGTTAAACTCTGCTATAATAATATTATTAATATTTACTATTATTATTATATTTAAAATATTATCTTTTTCAAAATTTTAATTTATTATAATTTTATTTTATTTTTAAATATTTTAATAAATAAAAAAATATCTATAAATTATCATTAGTCTCAATTTTTAAGAGATATTAGACTTATATATTATTAAAATGTTTTAATAGAATTAATTTATATGATATTAATTAAATTAGTAAAATTCATTTTCTTAATATAAAACATAAAAATAAAATATTTGATTTGAATTATAAATTAAAGAATAAGAATATGTAAATCAACTAGCGCAAGTTTATATTAGTTAAAAAATCGATAATTTGAAGTTCAAGTTTAAAATATTTTAATAAAAGACAATTTATTGTTCATAGAAAATGGAAGAAATTAAAAAAACTTGTAAAAGACAAACACCATAAGTGATTTTTGTAGGAGAAAGTAACATTTTTTTTTTTATCTTTTTGGAGAGTTTTTGCATCCAAAATCAATGGAATGACATAACATATGATTGCGTGAGAAATTGAAGGAACACATTGACACCAAATTCAATTGAATTGGAAGCAAACATAATGTAAGAGATTATTTATTATATGATGATGCACTGAAGCTGAAGCATGGAAAAAGATTGCTTGCGTAACACCCTAAAACTTATCACAACCTTCATCAGTAGTGAAATTTCATATGCATGCATTACTAACATTAACCTTCAATTCCCATTAGTAAACATACTACTGCCGGATCTTCTTAAAAGTTGAGGGTCCGTGCTCCTTTTTTATAACTCTAATTTATGGTTTTACTTCCTAAAATTTAATGAACATTTAATATATATATATATATATATTTATTTATTTACAATTTTATCTTCTTAGTCTTTCCTCAGCTTTGTAACTCTCATATAATTTATGATTTTGTTCACTCAAACTTAGCGATTATTTAATATATTTAAGTATATATAATTTTATCATTTCACCCTTTCATTTTTTTTATATTTATTTATTATTTATTAATAATATATTATTTAACCTCTCAAAATAAATGATTAAAATCCGCCACTCGAAACATACTATCAAGCAAATGTAAAGAGAGAAATACCTTTCATGTGACTAAAAATAATTTATATCTCATTACATTTATAAGTATTGCATCCTTCAAAAGTTAAATTTAACTACATAATTTTCTCTTTTTAAAAATAAAATTATGAAATATTAAAGTTTTAAATAAATAATGTCTTAGATATAATAATAAATTCTAAGAATATAAGATTGGAATATTTTTATTCTTGATAAAATAATTTTTAAGGAAGTTTTAGAAGTTTAACATTTTCGTTTATCTAAGTTATTTTTGAAATGAATTTGGATTAAGAAAATGTATTTTTAAGAGTTAAGTGAAAATAAATAAGAATACAAACATTTTAATTTATAAATCGCTATTAATAATGTTTTATATATTTATAATTTAAATCTTTCTATGAGAACAAAAATTAGCATTGGATAAATTGATGTAAACTTCTTATATGTTAGTTTATATGATAACGTGGTATCGATGTAGTATAAGAATTTTTTGATATAATGTTCATTATAGGTAATTTTTTTTATTTTTTTTATTTTGAAATTTTAATTTGTTATGATTTTATTTTTAAAAAATATTTTAATAGGTTAAAAAAAATATGTATATAAACTTTTATTAACTTTAATTCTTAAAATATATAGGACTCATTATTATACTAGACTATAAGTCTTTTAGCCAAAAATTGAGAATATGAGTGAAATAAAATTCTATTTTTGGTTTCAGTACCACGTATTCACACCAAATGAGTGAAGATTGATAAAAGAGTACGAGATTTAATGCTCAAATTTTGAAATACAACTTCAAAATAATTAAAAATAACTCCATGTGAAAAGAATGGAGACTTACCTTTAATTTTTTTTAATAATTATATATAATAAAAATATAGAATCTTTTGTGAATTATTTAAATAAAATAAAATAAAAATAATATTTTTTTCTTAATTTGTAGTTCAATACTTTTTCTTAATGGATAAAAAATACACACATATATATATATATATATATATATATATATATATATATATTAAAGATAAAATCTTATTTCACGTTATATTAACTTTTTAAAATTATTATTTTTATTAAATAATAATTGTCATAATAAAATTATTCTTATTTTATTAATTTGTTATTTATTTATTTATTCGTTCCTCGGCGGGTCTCTCTCACGGATGACATAAAATCTTACAAAAATATATTTTCAATAAACATTATTTCGTTTACTTCATCGCTTTTAATTAACCCACTGAAATATATTGTTTCTAATACTTCATTTCATGATGCAAAAGGAAATATGGGAAAACGAAAAAAATTATACTTAAAAATAAATTATTTAAATGAGTTGAAAAAATATAATTTTACATAAGTTTAAATATATTTTTAATCTCTCATTTTTTTTCTTAAATTCAATAAATATTTTTTTCTTCAATAACTAATAGTTATTGATGTAACTAATAACATTTATATTAGTAACGACACATGTAATTTCATTAGTATTAACAAATTAAAAGGATAATTTTTGAAATTTAAGGAAAAAAACGTTAATTATCTTTTATTATTATTATTAAAAAAAATAAACATCAAAATCAATTAGGGATACTCATAAGTTATAATAAATTATAAGGTATCTTTTAATCTATATGGATACAAATAACACTTTAAAACATTTATTATTTTAAAACACATGATTAATTATATTACAACTTATTGATAACTTTTTCTCTCATTTCTTAGCGAAATAAAGAAGAAACTTTGCACCCTAAAACCATTGTACTTTCAACACAAATAACTCTCCATCAGTTTTTCTTTTGAAACACACAATATTATTATAATTTTACTTTTCTCCATTAAATGGATCAAACACAAAGACTCATTGATTCTCATAAACACATGAGATTATGACATGTTTTAGCAGAACAACTAAATTATTTATTTTTTTCATAATGTTGGTGAAACTTAGATTGTAATATTACACTATGAGTCATGCACATTTTTTTGTTATTTTATCATTAAACTTGTCCCAATAACCTTTAAAGTAAGGTTTCATCATTCAATGTCGATATTCCTTAGTGACTCAGATTACAAATCACTACGTATCAATGTTCATAATAGTAATAATAATGATAAAAAAAGTGTAACCTAAGAATCTCTACTGAAATAATCTCCAATACTTTATACTACATATATATATATATATATATATATATATATATATATATATATATATATATATATATATATATATATATATATATATATATATATATAGAGTTGTGGGTTGTAATAATTTCCAACAGCAAAAGATGTAATAATAAAAACAAGGTAATAATTAGGTTCCATAATTTTTTATTTTTTTATTGCAATTTGTAATTAATTAATTATTATTAACTATTAAGAATCAACGCTCAAAGACCCTCTTCTTCGATGTCTTAGCACGGAGAAAGACACACACTCTCTCTTCTCTCTTTCCTTCTCTCTCTCTTCTTCCGTACGCGATCTCTTTCACTATCTTCCAATTCCCAATTTTTCACCACACACCACTGCAAATCCTTCTCCATTTTCTTGCATTTTTGGTTTCTGGGTCTGTTTCCTTTTTGGGGTTCCGAGTGGTTCAGAGAAAAACGATTTTTTTTTTCTTTACTTTTTTGCATACCCAGATTTGAGCTGAGCATCACAGTGTGGGGTTAAGTTCAGATTCACGGCGTGGAGCAATTCGAAGTAAGTTTCCAGCTTTCTTGCATTTTGGGCTTGTTCCTAATTTCAGTGAACGATGATCGAGTTCGTTGATTTGACTGTTTTTCTGTGTTCAGTGATATGTGTGGGTGATGAGTGGATCTGTGTTTTGATGTGATTGTTTTTAACAATGGGGTGGTAATTTTACTTGGGATTATGAGAAATTTTGGTGTGGTGAACTGTGAAGTTGAAAGGTAGAGTTTTTTTGGAGAGGGTTTAGGAATCTGGGTATTAGAACGCGCGCAAAGTAATCTGTTTATGTATACTTGTTTGATTAGGAGATATGTTTCTAATATTTTGACGATCTGTGTACAAAATTTATGGTTTTGATAATTTTATATGCATTATTTACTCTCTCTTTTTTTTAGATTACAACTCTGCAGTTGGGACATGTTAAACTATGTATTTTTATGTTTCTAAATAAGGAATTTGAGCTGATGTGGAGTAGTGGATGTTGTTGTCAAACTAATGCTTTCAAGTGTTGGGGAGTTTTAGAATCTGCATACAAGATTTGTACAGTAAATGATGTCATGTTGCAATAGTTTATACCGATTAGGTATAGGAAGGTTAGAGGTGTTTAGACTTAACTGTATTGCTCTGATACTGTATTAGGTTTTGGGCATGGGATTCTGGGGGCCCAAGGGTTAGCTGATGGAATTGTTCATTTTTGTTATTTTTAGTTAATATGTTGTCGTCTAAGATCAGGTTATGATGTTTCTCTTACCATGCACTGTTGGACCAACTTATTGAAAAAAGTAGATAATTGTTGTAGCATAAACTAGAGAATCGTTGAATTTTTAGTTTATGCTATCATCTTCTGGAGATATATTGTTCAGGATTGTATTGTCATAATTTTACTGGTTAAGGATAATATGTAGAAGAACTTGGATGTAATATGTTCATAAGGTTGTGACATTGATTTTATAGTGATCGAATATACGTGTTATTCTTTGTTCCAGGCTTTCAGTAACCATTTTCAGTCACTAATTTCTGTCTCGGACTCTGAAATACTGCTTTTGGAATTATTGGATTCTTCTTTTGATGAGGGTTTTGGCAGGATCGAAATGCTTGTAAATCCACATACTGACTTGAAGTGTTAGATATTTCAAACTATTAATGGTATTATTTTAAGAAACTGTTTAACGCATATACAAAATACAAATATGCCTACATGGTGGGGGAAATCGTCAAAAGAGACCAAGAAGAAAGCAAATAAGGAAAGTTTTATCAATACATTTCACCGAAAATTTAAAATCCCATCTGAAAGTAAATCAAGCAGTAGATCTGGAGGATCTCGTAGACGTTGCAATGACTCAATCTCTGAGAAAGGGGCTCAGTCTCCTCCTGAATCAAGATCTCCTTCACCTTCCAAAGTGGCAAGGTGTCAAAGTTTTGCCGAAAGGCCTCATGCTCAGCCACTACCACTTCCTGGCTTGCACCCATCAAATGTAAGCCGAGCAGATTCTGAAATTAGCATATCAGCTAAATCAAGACTAGAAAAAGGCTCCAAACCATCATTGTTTCCACTACCAAAACCGGCTTGCATGCGTGGTAGGCTGAACCCTGCAGATTTGGATGGAGATCTGGTCACTGCTTCATTCTCTAGTGAGAGCTCTGCTGACAGTGATGAGCCTGTAGACTCTCGCAATCGTAGTCCTCTGGCAACTGACTGTGAAAATGGGACTAGAACTGCTGCAGGCAGTCCTTCCAGGTATAATCTACTAGCATTCATAATAATGTGCTTCAAGATTGCATATTTTGTTGCATATACATGCCTAGGTTATGTATTGTTAGACTTAGAGAACAGAGATGTGTTTTCTTCACCTGAAAGCTTAAGCTTTTAGGGTAGTTGGTTCATGGCATATTATCAAAGCTTCTCAGTTCAATCCTTGCTGCCCCCATTCTATAAAAAAGGTTGAATTTTTCAGATCAAGATAGGTGTACCAAAGAATTATCCATGCATCAAGTTCAATGGTATATGAGGGTGTGTTGAAGATATAACAAAAAACCATAGTTGAGTCATCACCTTAAGCTTAAGCTTTTGGGATGGCTAGTTCATGATTTATCATTACTAGCAAACTTTTTTTTTTTACTTCACTCATTTTGGATGTTGGCCTTTTTATGAAGCTCGACGCCCAAGGATCTATCGTCTACTGTTTCCCAAATAAATTCAAGAGAAACCAAAAAACCAGCAAACATTCTGGGTAATCACATGTCTTCTACATCACCAAAACGGAGGCCTTTAAGCAACCATGTTTCAAATTTGCAGATTCCTCCTCATGGTGCCTTCTGCAGTGCACCTGATAGTTCCAAATCAAGTCCATCACGGAGTCCTTTGAGAGTATTTGGCACAGAGCAGGTGTTGAACTCTGCCTTTTGGGCTGGAAAGCCATATTCAGAGGTCAATTTAGGTGGATCTGGGCACTGCTCAAGTCCAGGTTCTGGTCACAATTCTGGACATAATTCAATGGGAGGGGACATGTCTGGACAGTTATTTTGGCAACCTAGCAGGGGTAGCCCTGAATATTCTCCTGTACCCAGTCCCAGAATGACTAGCCCTGGTCCTAGCTCTAGAATTCAGAGTGGTGCTGTTACACCTATTCATCCTAGAGCTGGGGGAACACCCAATGAATCACAGACAGGACGGATTGATGATGGAAAACAACAGAGTCATCGTTTGCCCCTTCCTCCCTTGGCAGTGACCAATACTTTACCTTTCTCTCATTCAAATTCTGCAGCAACTTCTCCATCAATGCCAAGAAGTCCAGGAAGAGCAGATAATCCAATAAGCCCAGGGTCACGTTGGAAAAAAGGAAAACTGCTTGGCAGAGGCACATTTGGACATGTCTTTGTTGGATTTAATAAGTATGTACTTTAGACCACTTGTTCTTGATTCTATTATGAAGAATTTTTTTTTTTCTACTTTTAAATCCATTATTGTATGCATCTTATAGATTGTTTGGATAAAATGTTGTCATGCTTAGGGAAAGTGGTGAAATGTGTGCTATGAAAGAGGTGACTCTGTTTTCAGATGATGCCAAATCTAAAGAAAGTGCTAAGCAATTAATGCAGGTAAATAGATTTCCTTTCTTGACGTTGGAAATTTTTTGTTGGATGTGTAATCCTTATTCTCTTTGGAAATAAATTTGTAAATTGTATCTATTCTGTTTCAAATATAGTGTAGTTTCAAATGCTAATCCCCAGATTCTGGCAGGAAATTACCTTGTTAAGTCGATTACGGCATCCAAGTATTGTGCAGTATTATGGTTCTGAAACAGTAAGTTCACCATTTCCTATTTTGTTCACATTCTGTTTATATTTGCTACCTGTGAGTGATCATGATCTACTTTGGGATTTATATCAATTTCTAATGCTTGCATAATCATCTAGTTACCAGATTATTAGTTGGTTTATATATTTACCTGACACCACAATATTAGAAACTTGTCTGCAGTATTTAAAATTTTAGTCTACTTATAGATTCTGATGAATCATCCCTTAAACAGGTAGGTGACAAGCTTTACATATATCTAGAGTATGTCGCAGGAGGCTCCATATATAAACTTCTTCAAGAATATGGACAATTTGGTGAACTAGCTATTCGTAGCTTTACTCAACAAATTTTGTCCGGACTTGCTTTTTTACATACTAAGAATACTGTCCACAGGTGAACTTGGTCACATTAATTTTTAAAACTTTAAATTTTACTTATGATTTATAATGATTAATCTTCTATGCTTCCAAGTTCTGATATCTATCACTTAAATTGTATTTCTTGTAAAGGGACATCAAAGGAGCAAATATACTGGTAGATACTAATGGCCGGGTTAAGTTGGCAGACTTTGGCATGGCAAAACATGTAAGCTTGGGGATAAAACTTATCCATATTATTTGCATTTAGGATATGATAATTATTTTCTGTTGCTAGTGAAAGTATGAATAAAGGTTTAAACCTTACTAACTCAATGACTCTGGAGATATCTTTCAGTAGGGTTTATTTGTGTTCCCTTTTTGTATTTTTTTTTTTTTTTACCTTCCCTGGAAGATATTTTTCCTGTCTCACCTCCTACCAGTTTATCATGCATGACTTCAACTTGCAAAAGATCACTATGAATCCAAAAGACATTGTTTTCCTGCATAATTTCCTTTTCATATTGCATCTGGTATAAAAATAGTCACAAGGTTGCATGATCAATGCTGTTCCCCTAACTATTAACTTGCATATTTTGCAGATAACAGGGCAATCATGTCCATTATCGTTTAAGGGAAGCCCCTATTGGATGGCTCCTGAGGTAGTAATATTTTCTTAGTTTCAGTTTTTTATAGGTTCAAGTACATCTTGCTTTTATGACATGATAGCTTGTTGTTCTGATTTTTTAGGTTATAAAAAACTCCAATGGTTGCAACCTTGCTGTTGATATATGGAGCCTTGGATGCACAGTTTTGGAAATGGCTACAACTAAACCTCCTTGGAGTCAATACGAAGGGGTTAGTAATTTATGTCAATAGATTTGATCTTTTTGCTAGTTTTTTATATTATATTTTATCCCCTATTATTTTATGTAGTTTGTTATTTTCAATTATAAAGCATTGATGATATTTCTTATACTAATTTATGTGTTGATTTGAAGTGTTATTGTCTTTGCATGTTAACAAAACAGGTTGCTGCCATGTTCAAGATTGGTAATAGCAAGGAACTGCCAACAATCCCAGATCATTTATCTAGTGAAGGAAAGGATTTTGTTAGGAAATGCCTACAACGGAATCCACACAACCGCCCCTCAGCCAGTGAATTATTGGACCACCCTTTTGTAAAATGTGCTGCACCTTTAGAAAGACCTATTCTGGGTCCTGATGCTTCTTCAGACCCATCTGTATCTGGGATCACACAAGGAGCTACAACTCCGGTAGGGAAGCTATTGACAGCATTCATCAAATAAAAAATTGATTTGTCTATTTCCATATTCTTCGCGCGAAATGGGGGAGAGCCTGCTTCTCTTGCATTCCATATCATGCCTGTGTCAAATATATGTGTCTCCTTATTCCCCATGCACATGATAGGAATAAACTATTTTATAATATTAGTGCTCCCTTATTCCCCTTATAATATTAGCTTCCCCTAATATAAACTATTTTATATACTACTTAATTTTAACCTTGGAAGAACTTATTTCATATTTTTTTTTCTGTAAGTGTTTGTAGAGAAATTTATTTAAAACAGGCCCATTGCCATGATTTGATTGGCTCTTCTAGGACTTCTTGATTAATTTGTGTCATAATTTACCATCAGTATTACCTTTAAATTATTTAAATAGGTTGTCATAAAATTTAAAAACAAATTCCTAGAAAATTACTGAAACATTCAAAATCAAACATCATTCTAATATTGCTCTCTTTGTCATGCATCAATCAATTTCCGTGGTCTTGATAACATGACTGATTAAACTCATAAATGCCCTTTTTTCAACTGTTAAAATTGTATTCTGGAATCGTCACTTAGTAATACCTTGGAGTTTTTAATTTTACTGTTTGGAGAAAAGGATTCATGTTCTTGTCGAAATGTGTAATATTTCCATTAATGCTTCATCCTGTCATTGTTTCCCTTGGAAGTAGAGACTAAAAAGACAGGGCTAGGCACAGACACCTTGAGAAACTATAGGAAACCATTTACTCTTTACAAACTGTAAGATATAAATTTTCCATTACCATAGAGTAAAGTACAAACATGGTGGTTGGAGCGGGAAACCAACTAAATAAAGGACTGTTGTCGTCAGGGGAATTGTGGTGGTGGTGATTTCTTATAAGAAAAATAAACTTTTATCCAGGTGTTCATTTGAACTATCTTTCTATTGTATGATGCTGGAAAACTTTGCTGTCACAATGGAATAATCTTAGAAGTTGTTTTTTATGGTTTTTCATCTATCCTCTGGTAATTATTATGTTAATCTGAGATACATTTTCAGGGTATTGGACAAGGAAGGAATCCTTCTACATTGGATTCAGATAGACTTTCCAGACATTCTTCTAGGTTTCTGAAAACTAACCCTCATGCAAGGTCTCTCTCTCTCTCTCTCTCTCTCTCTCCCACCCACACACTCACACTGCATGCACAAGGTTCCTGACACTGCCAATAGTGATCTGAAATTACTTTGTTAATGTCCAGTGAAATCCATATTCCGAGGAATATATCCTGCCCTGTCTCACCCATTGGAAGTCCACTTTTGAGGCCAAGATCGCCACAACATATGAATGGGAGAATGTCTCCCTCTCCTATATCCAGCCCTCGGACTGCTTCTGGTGCATCCACGCCTCTTAACAGTGGTAGTGGTGCCATTCCATTTAGTAATCACTTAGTTTACATTCAAGAGGGTCTTGGAAACATGCCAAAGCCCTCAAATGGTATCTACATTAGTGGCCCTACTCATCATGACTTGAACGTTGACATTTTTCGAGGAATGCAACAGACAACTCACATGACATCAGAACTGGTTATAAGTGAAAGTGATGTTCTGGGCAAGCAGTTTGCTCGGTCCCCTCGTAATGAGTCATATGATGTTCAATCAGTCTTGGCTGATCGTGTTTGCCGGCAGCTGCTGGGGGATAATGTGAAAATCAACCCATCCCTTGATCTAAATCCCAACTCTTTGCTCAGCCGGGCTAATGGTTTATGAAATGGAGCATATATTCCTTGGTCCACTTTTGTGGACAAAAGTTTGAAGTTTGTCAGAATGATCCATTCATTGTTCTATTTGCTGAGGAAGTAATTGTAAAATAAGGAGCCAAAGCATAGGAGAATCAATGTAATAAATTTTGATCGGAGAATAGGGGAGCTGAGGCACATTATTCCATTTTGCATGGTATCCAGCTCAGGCTTGTGGAGTTCAGAACCTTTCAGGTCACGTGCCAACTAAGCCATAGGATGAAACTCCTGACATTTGACTTGTCTATATCAACTGAAGCGAATGCTCACTTATTGCAAAAATAGGAGCTTATGTTTGCATGTAGAATTTTCAAGATGCAGCATCAGTGCATGAATTTCTCTCTGCTGCCTGAGATATGAGAAATGATAGGTTTAATGTTAATATTAGCTCAAGGAATGAGTTTTTCTAATCATATGTATGCAGGTCCTTAAGTTAAAGAATTCATGCAATGATAACTGTATCTTTTAGAACATGGTGCAAAAAAAAAAAGTGAAATTGGTACAAGATTTAGCTTCTAGACTATTTTTTGGGAGGTGATATTGCTGTACAGAATATGGGAGACTGTATTGTGATTCTGCATTTATTGATGGGAAGCAAAGGATTTGTGAAACCCATATATATCTCTTGATTGCATGTTCAGATGTATTGCTGTCATTAAATACCCTTCTGCAGGATTCATTTTGTACATTATTTTTTGAAGTTAAAATTGAAGATGTATATGATTTGTGATCCTCTCAACTGGTTTATGCCGTGCTTATCTGATGTGCTCATCCTTTCTAGTATTATTTTCCCTGCAATGCTTCATGTATTAAAATCATTTTTAAATTACCAAGTAGGTCTTTGAACATTTGAAAATTTTCAAATAAATTCTTAAAACTAATTTTTAATTGGATTCCTGAATTAAGAATGGAAGTCTTTGATCAATTTGAGAAATTTCAATTCAGTTCTTAAAACATTTTTTTAATTGGATTCCTAAATTTAAAAAGTATGTTCACAGGGTTAGTTTTAGGGCTGTTTCAAACCCCAAAAATATGATAATGCGATAATTTTAAAGATCATTGGGATTCAAGTAAAAACAATTATATGTTCGAGGGTGTACTGAAAACAGTTTATTCTAAAAAATTTCGATTAGTTCTGGAACTTAGTGATTTAACTTAATTGTATCGAAATTATTTTAATATTTTCTTGAACTTTTGATTGGTTGTCCCTATACTGATGTATTTGTACTGCAAGAATAATCCTATAAAACACTTTCAGGCATTTGGCAACTTTTGATTTAGGTCACTTGAGACAGTTTAAATTTGCAGCCTGATCTCCAGAATTTCTCTGTTGTTTAAGCCATTAAACTAGGTTAATGGTCAAAAGGGAATTTTAATTGGTTTAATTCTTCAAATTAATAAAATTTATGTTATAGTTTTGGCAAGAGATTAAAATTATATTGTTCAGTATGAAGAATAAGTAAATTTCAACTGTGAAGTTTAAATTGGAATGTTTCTTCATATATCCATCTCTCACTCATTTTAGAATGTAAAATATACATTTTAAAAAACTAATTCCAAAATGAATTCAAATGACACAGAATTTTATAGTGGTTTAGGAAGTTGAGCTCTTAAAAATCTTGAGCAATGTATCCCAAATGTTGAAGCAATGAATTCAATTGACTAATAGTATCATTTTTATTGACTTACCGATGGATCCCTATTAAACTATGCAGAAAACATTGAAGATAATAGGTTTCCTTTCCAATGACTTTCAACCTCCATCAATGAACCTCCCCTATTAATTTCATGCTGTAAAATTTAATAAAGTTAATTGCTTGTTGAAACTTGTAATTTGAAAAGAAAAAATATAGATTCCAAAATATTTTTAAGACTTGTGAAAAAGGGTGATGTGAAGCTTATTAAGCACAAGAATATGTTCAGCAATACTGTGATCAGTCAAATCCCACGTATGACAGACAACATATTGCATTATTTGTTTAATCCTCAAATGGGTCATCACAAATATCGCGTTACTTTCAAGCCATGTTATCTTGTGTCAATTCAATTAATTGATCTTGAGCATGGCACAAATCATTTGTTAATTAAAATTGGAGCATAATATCAGATACCTGGTTTTAACCTTGGTTCGACAGTGTGCTTGAATGATTGTAAATTATCTAACATGTGAATGTTGAACCATGTAACATGCTTAATTCATAAGGATAAAAAAAACCAGTAGAGGAAGTTAAATGTCTAATTAAATGTAGTCATCATGTGATGCTTCTTGCTCTCTCTTTTGACTGTCATGTGGTGAGATTATCCACATCCTATTTGGAAGATATTCTGTCTTAATCACAGAAAAAATACAATAAACACACAAAAATCACAATCAAATCTATATATAACTTAGGTAATCTACATGAAATGCAGTTTATTTGGAGACCAAATCAGATTACGAGTATCTCTCAGTTTGTGTTTGTAAATTAAGAATAAAACTACATAAACTCTTTTAAGAAACGGGTGAGGAGAAAAATGACAAATACGTTTTTCATAAACTAAATTCAATTTATACAAGTCAAATAAATTTTTTTATAAATTAATTTACACATAAGTTAATTATATCTTTTTTTTTCTTTTCATTTTTTATGAAGTTTTTTGAATAAGTTTATTCTGTTATATATTCCTCAGTAATGAGGTACTGTACAATTGAAAAGTCTAGTAGTGATTTTAATTGACCATTCTTATGTCCATACTTATCACTATACATTAATCCCTAATTGTTAGGTAACAGAATATCAAGATTTGACCAAATTTGAGCTATATTCCCACAGTTTCTTTGCCAGCTCTGGATCAACTGCTTGTGAACTTGCTTCAGCCAAGTTACTATCCGCAAAGTAATGACCAGTCAACCCTTTCACCTGTGGATGCAATGCAACGTAACATGTGGTTGCTGCTCCCTGTGTTCAAAGTAAAAAACTATATATATTAGGTGTGTATGAGTTGATAGCTTAATTAAATGCTTATTTAAAATATTCTTATTGCATGAGAATTTAAGTTATCAATTTGATCATAAGGCTAGTTGAAATAAGTTAAAAAAAAATGTTTTTGATAAATTTTATCCATATGATCACTAAAAATAAATTTAAAAAACTTAATCATTTGGTTCCAATACTTGCATCAACTTTTTGGTCTCTGGGTTATTTTCTTTTTGTTTTAACATCCGTGGTTAGTTTTATGATGGTGTAAACCTAGCATAACATAGAAACATAAATTTGTTTGTACAATACATTCAAATCTCTCGCCATCCTTTCTTCTTTACTATTTATGCTCTATTGTTGCTGTGTTTCAAATAAGTAATAACTTTACCTGCTGAATATTTTTCATCACATATTTACCAAGTAGACCAACAAACACTGCATAAAATTAAGAGTAACCTGTCAGTATAGCAAGCTAAACAACTACAAGCATGCATATCTTCAGATCCAAAGAAGAAAACAGGAAACACCATCATATATGGCATATATTTAAGATAGAGGCATGATAAATAAATATAAACTAGTGAATAGTGTCATGCATGGGGGCCAAGAATGTATCATAAACCTGTATAATTGTAGATGTGGTTTTTCACGTTCAAATATATTTTTAAAAATAAAATAAAATAAAACACCAAAGAAAAAAGGAATTACCATCCATTAAACTGTGATAACGAAATAGATTGGTTGCAATTGGTCCTGGGCTAATTGAGTTTGCAGTTATCTTTATGCCCTCCGTCTGCTACAAGTAAACATCAACTAGCAAGATGACTGTTCTGTGTTATGTTGCTTTAACCCTTTTTATAATTGATGATATTTTCAGAAATGGGAAAATGGTTTTTGAAATAACATAAACAAGTGCAACTTGTGATTTGGAAAAACCTCAGAGATGTGGTAAATGCTAGCAGTATATGAATATGATTCAAGGCTTATCTTAACTAATATGTTCATGGATATATAAAAATTATTTGATATCTGAGTAAACTATCGGCACATCTTATTTAGTTTATGACATCTTGCCCTATGAAGATAGCTAACTCTTATTCAGGGATTTGACATAAGGCACCAAACTTCTTATTTACCACGCACACCATATCAGATATCCCACAAAATCATCCATATATGTATCATGAAACAAGCAATTTACGGGGCACACTGGCAGTTATATCATGCAAAAACTAAAATTAAAAGCCACATTGAGCCTTATGCTAAATCACATGAGGTCATTTTACATGTCAAATCAAAATCAGAAAAGTAGAATGTAAAGAGAAATAAATGTCAAGCCATTAAGGCTGCAGCCTCACCCACAGAGGTTGTCTAGTGCACAACCCTCCATTTTTTATGTTTGGGGAGTGTTGAATTTACAAACTTGCTCCTATAAGCATAGAGGCTACTTCTGTGACTAGAATCCAGGCTACCAGGTCATAAAGGAGTAATCTTATTGATATGCCAAGGTTCACACTCACATCCCCATTTACCACTTAACTGATGTACAACAGTAAGAAAATCACTAAAAGTCTTTACACTAAAACAAAGTCACAAAACGGTCTTGCCAAAAATAGAATGTCAAGAAGAAAAATGTTGCCTAACCAAAAGAAGGTAAATGGTCTTCTAGCATAAGAAGTATCCAGGAAATCCTCTTAATTTGCTCTAAAATCAAGCCAGTTTTAAAAAAGTAAAGTAAAAGAGTACAGACCAACCATATCATCACTACCTTGGGAGGTCCAAGCAACATAACAGCCAGGGGAAAAACACCCACTTCTATAGGCTAAGGTCTTATATGTTGCATAGCCCAACTTTTAACAAACATGAATGCCAAAGAGGAGAGTAATTCTAACTTGTAATGGACTAAGACAAAAAAGCTCACAAATTACAACATTGTTGTCTCTCCCTATATACAGCAATAAATTTTACAGATGCTATCTAAATAAAAAATGCACTGCATAACGAGTTTGAGTGCGCCAGAAAGAACCTTTTCAAGCTGAACTCAACCTTCCATCATAGTAGCCTCATTACCCTTGAAATTACCACAATCCTAGCACATTTAGAAGAGATTGACACCTACCTCATAAAATGTGGCACTCTTAATGATCATTAATATCAGAGTGATACGAAATAAGAGTTTTCATTTTCCATAGGTAACTTGTCTATCAACAAATACGCTCAGGAAATTATCTTACAGTCCCCAACTCCAGTTTAACCACTCCTTAACTCTTTTTATATGTACAAATTGCTTCTTACAAACTGTTGGTTTCAGTAGTCCATCTCCACAACCATTTTCTTGATAAGCTAGTCCCTTCACTCCCCTGCCTCCCTCCTCTCATGTTTCTTTATTTTGCTGGGAAAATAAACTGAACAATACATACAAAAACAGACTACTAGCAGATATAATACATAATCAGTAATCTCAACTATGTTAGTCACCTTTAGCCGTCTGGCAAGCTCATTGGCGTGCAAAACATTAGCAAGCTTTGACTGCCCATAGGCAGACAAACTGTTATACCTGTACATTGATAAGAAAATGAAAATATCATCCACTTAATATATATGCTTGGATGGAGGGAAAGCAAATGAATAACTGGTTTTTCAATTCAATTTACTTAATATTTTATTATTTGAACATTTTAAAAATAGATATCACTATGCACCCTTATATTAAACTTTATTTATTTTCATAAACAAATTTAGAGATGAAAAATTAACCCCCCTTTCCCTCCAAACCCCCTCTATCCCAGCATATCATTAGTTTCAGAATTAGTAATTACCAACGAAGAGGGGGTGGGCTGAGAGGAAGACATTAAGCTAAAAACTGTCAATAGTGCTAAACTTTATGCCATAAACATATTGTTACCCTGATTCATCATTAATTTTATCAAATCTAATCCCTTCAGGATATGATAATTTATGACGTCTTGATGAGACATTCACGATCCTTCCCTCCTTCCTTTGTTCGATAGCAGTCTGTTTCATTGTTTCAAGCAATAAGTTTGTCAAAAGGAAATGACCTGCAAGGAGGGACGCTCATCTCAAAATCCCTTTTAAGGTAAAATATTCCTGCATACAACTCAATACTATACTATAAATAACTAATTCCAGGTAAAAATAAAAAAAGAAAAAAAATTGATAGAAATTAGAATTAACAAATTCATAAATTTTAAATTATGAAATCGTGATATGGAAGTATACTCGGTGTCTTTTTACATAACAATTTGAAACAATTATTGTTCTAAGCCCAATCAATGATTTATCAAATTCCATATTTGTGTGTATTGTCTTTGGACAGTTCAAGATGAATTTCTAACCTATATGGTTTGTTGCAAATTGTAATTCTATATTGTCTTTGGAAAGCTTGAATGGTGTTGCCATGATTCCTGCATTATTACTTTGAACAGAAACAAATAATTTTCAGTGTATACCACAGCTTAAGTTGAAACTTACCATCTAGCATTCTTCAAGCAAACAGCATTTTGATAAACGATAAAAGTCACAGAGAACACCAAAACTTCCATTCGAAAAGTACATATGACAGTAGTAACATACACGAGTATATTAAGAGGAAGACCGCAAGACTTGAATTGAGATGCAAATTTCCTAACTGATTCCAGTGAGCTAAGGTTCAGCTCCATCATGTCAACTTTTGCAGTTGAGTTATCTCTTAGCATATTTTCCTTGATCTCCCTACCAGCTGCCATATTTCTGATCCCCATGACAACATGGACACCGCGTAATGCAAGCACCCGTGCAGTTTCAACACCAATACCACTAGTTGCCCCTGTAACAACATGGATCACACAATGAAGACAAGTCACAAGCGTCAAACAACACAGAAAAAGTCAAACATTACCATAAACAAATTGAGCACCATGATGATGAATTAACTCCACCATGTATTTCCCAAATCTACAACAACATACTTGACACAGCCACTCATACATAAATATATTACAGGCAAAAGCAACCATAATAATAGAAATAGATAAAAATACAATAATTTTTTCCTCCTTATCCACAACCACAATTGCAGCCGCAACATCAAGGTTTCTGGGTTTTGGTCACGACTACAATTTTATGACCACATCAACCGCATTTATTCACAATTTTTCACAATATCAAGGATTCTGGCAAAACTACCACTGCGACCGCAATTTTAAACCTTGTTGACAAGACATAATAGCATAATCCTCAAACGCTCATTGGATACAAGCAAAACAATGCAAGCATGTCTCAAGCATAATCATCAAGACAAAAAGAGTGACGTTTTGTTCAATAATGATCAAGATACAGATTCAAACTTCATTAAGCATACACAATGCCAAAAACTGTGAAGTCTTCTTCAATAACCATCGAGAATAATCCTATAGCATTTTGATCATCTTCTTCCTCTCTGTCTCATTCCAACAAAACAAAAACTCCCAACCTAAAAGGTTGAAGTATGAAAACATATTGAGGACAGGTTGAAAACCAATACCCAATGAAAAAAAGTTTAAATTTTTAAAACGGTAAGTTTCAATCTCAGAAGAACATCAATTATGAGTAAACTAAGGAAGAACAAAACAAATAAAGGAAACCCATTTCCATTCACAATTAACCTGTAACAATGGCAGTGAGGCCAGTGGCATCGATTCCCTGAGTAACTTCCTGAGCAGTAGAAGAAGCTGAAAATCCAGAAGGTCCTGTCCTTCCCAGCCACCACATTTTTTCTCTTATCCTTGTCCGAAGTGAAGCTCACACAATCGCACTGTGCTGCGTTTCACTTTAATTTCTCACTTCAAATTCCTACTTCGCAAAATCTTGTTCACTTGATTTATTTTGACACGTACAAGAACAAAACAAACGTGGTTGAAAATTTTCTAAATTATTATACTATTTATATATATATATATATATATATATATATATATATATATATATGTATGTATGTATTTAAATACTATTTTTAAAAGAAAATATAACGTGCTCAAATGAGATTTTACAGGTTTGTTATAGAAAATCTTGTACACGTTTTATTATTACTAATAATATTATTGTTATAGAAAATACAGCAGCTATTTTTTATTTGTTATATTATTAATTTTTTAAATTTTATTATTACTTTTTTAATAAATAAATAAATATATATATATATATATATATATTTATAACATTTTTTTCTTCACTCTTATATGTGTTATAGATATTTTTTTCACTCTTCTAAGATTTTTATTCTCTCTCATTTTTCTCCAAGCGCATACTTAATTTTCTTATATTATCTCTCTTTTCTTAGACAAAATATATTATAAAAATAATTATAAACTAACCATTAAAAAAAATCATCATTATATATAATATAAATTATTATTATTATTATTAAACTTATAAAAATTTATTTCTCCATAAAACATGGGGTAGCGTGACTCATCACAAATTTTTCCTAATTGTTTTCAAATTATATATATATATAATTGACAATATTTTCAATGTGAACAAGGGCTTTGCAATAATAATATTTAAATACATGTAATTGGTGTAAATTCCAGCCTTATACACCAAAGCCATTAAACTTTAAGCTTGAAGAAGATGACTTTAAAAATGGTGACAACATATATATTAACAGTTCTACATCACAGAGATTTGTATTACCAAAAAGCTATTCCTTCTAATTCACCATTGTCACTATGTATCTTGCTTAGTCAATTTTATGCTGAAATCCCACAGCTTCTTGGCCAAATTCCTGTCTCTTCCCAGTGAAGATGGTTCTGCAACATTATTATCAACAAAATACCTTCCATTCATTCCACTCACTTGTGGGTGCAATGCTACATAACATGTTGTTGATGCTCCCTATGTTCATGTTGTGTAAAATCAAAGATAAGAACCATATCACAGATAGTAAGATACAAAAACTATATTCTTTTTATTTAAATGTAGAAAATAATTAATTTTTTTATAAAGATAAAATTTTTAAAATGTGGAACTTCAAAAAGATATATTCATGGATTATTTATATAGTGATTTAACTTACTTGGTGCACATTTTTCAACACAAATCGCTCTAGCATACCAATTACAAATGAACCTAGTATATTCTTTAGACCTGCATAAACCATACAAAGATACCGGCTATAAAATTCAACATATATATATTGAAAAAAAAAACACTTGAATAGTTCTATTTACTAAGTTTGAAATTTATTTTTATAGAACAACAAATGAATTGAACTCAATTATTGAGCAATATTGATGATGTACAAAACAAAAGATTATAACATTAAACCTATGCATTGAAACTTTTAGAAGATAGTTTAATGTAGAAGATTGATTATAAGATAACGTTTCCGTATTTAGTTCTGTAAGCAAGAAAAATTTTGAATTAAAGATGGTGTGATATGTTTTTACATGTTCCATTTAAAAGGTTAGTGTCTTCAAAAATATTCATCATATAATTTAATTATTTATAATTTTATATAAATATATTTATTACCTATCAGAAAACGATTTTGAAGATAAATATTTGTGATAACAGCTCCTGGATGAACAGAATTGGCTGTAATATCAATTCCATCTTCCTGGTTAATTGCAGTGTTGAACAAGTGTTAGGTGAATATCACAAATAATTATTTAATGTATATTTCTTGATTTTTAAAAAACTACATAAGAAACAAGGAAAAAAAAGACAAATTTTAATTGTTATGTATTTTCCTTTATTGTTATTTCTTATGCAATTTTTTAAAATTGAAAATAAAGTGTTATTAATCAATCGAAAAATGTAAACTTTACTAAAGGTATAACCTTGAGACGTCTTGCAAGTTCATTGGCATGTAAAATGTTAGCAAGCTTTGATTGCCCATAAGCACGCCAATTATTGTAACTGTACATAAGAAATAAAATTAATTATGAAAAACACTCATAATATGCTAAATTTTTGAGTAAAAATATAATAAAAATATTAAATATTAATAATATTTTAATAAAAAATAATAAAACCTTCATACCTTGATGGATCATTAATTTTGTCAAAAAGGATCCCTTCACGATATGTTAATAGATGACCACCTGAGGAGACATTAACGATTCTTCCTTCAATCTTACTTTCTCGCGTTGTTCTCTTCATATTATCCAACAAATCATTTGTTAAAAGAAAATGACCTGTGGAATTATATTCAACGATTCACATTTTCTCAATCTGAAAAATACAAGACATTAATTTCATATTTTATGTCTAATAACTATAAAAGAATTTTAAGATGATTTACAAAATTAACTCAATAAAATAAAAATCATACTTTATATATATAATATAATATTATCTAATTTCTAGTTAATATTTCTTTTTTTTAACTATAATTTTTTTTTATATCCTAACATAATTAAAGTTGATTCTATTAAGAATAAAGAGAAAATATGTTATGAGTCAAAAGACTATCATGAAAAGATTCATGTAATAAAATTAGATAAATTTAAAATACCTAAATAATTTACAGCAAATTGAAGCTCAATGTTATCCTTGGAGAGCATGAAAGGGGTCGCACAAATACCTGCATTGTTTCTTTGAAATGCAAAAAAAAAGAAGAGAAGGGAAGTTAAAAAAAATTACTGCTAAACTATTTTCATGAATGGACATAATTAAGATGTGTGCGTGAAGAGATATTTGAATAATTATATATATTGAACACACAAATGAAAAAGTTTGAGAATGTAGCTAATGTTGTATTCTTACATCAAAATATTCAATGGAAGACCAGATGAATGGAAGTTTGCTGCAAAATTTCTAACAGATTCCATTGAACTAAGATCCAACTCCATGATATCAACTTTAGCAGTGGGAATCTGATTAAGAATTGCTTCCTTAACATTATTTGCACCAATCATATCTATCACCCCCATAATCACATGCACACCACGCAAAGCAAGAACACGAGCAGTTTCAGCACCAATACCACTTGATGCTCCTGTACTTAGATTCCACAACAACCAAATATACAAATTAAAGATGTAAGCAAAAACAAACCTAATATTTCATAGAGTTTCATCATGAAGTAATTCATTAAATTGAATTTACATTAGGTTGAAATATTACATTCTTATACACTTAAAGTACCTTTTTTGTTTTTCATTCTATTCCAAACAGTATGCAACATTTGGTTGAATTTGGCAGTAGTTTGGTTTATTTTCACTCGTAAAGTTTTAGTTGATGAATTTGTTTTGGTTCTCTTATGGATATGTAGAATGTAGTAGTCTTGTACTGAGTTTGTTTGGCAAATTAGGGCTTAGACCTATTATGAAATAGTTGTACCCTAGTTCACCGCAGGAACACAATTTATCGGGATGCGAGTGTATGATTCCTAAAATTTTGTTATATATATATATATATATATATATATATATATATATATATATATATATTTGGTTCCACAAATTTAATAATTATTAAATATATTATTTTATATTTATAATTTATATTTTATTTTTATGAATATAAAAATAAATTATTAAACATATTAAGCTAAAAGAATATTTTATATTATTTTATTATTATTAATTAATTATATATTATTTCACCTCAAATTTATTAGTGAATATTTGTGATTGGCTCACCAAGTGAATAGTTTTACCTTCTATTAATTGATTTTGAATTACAAAAATATAATATTATAACCTAAATAATTTAGGTTCAAAATAAATTTAATTTAAGCTCTCAATTAATTGTTTATATTGTGAAATAATCATCACCCTTCTAATAAATCAAAAGACATATGAGCTCAAAGTGATTTTCAATCATTTCTACTTACATATTTAGAGTTGGAATTTGGTTGTATGTATATAGTTTGTTTAGTGGTGAAATAATTAGTCTTGTTATGTGATCGAGACATGATGGGTCAGATATGATAAGGTAATGAGTCATGAAAATATTATGTAGTTTAAAATACCACTTTTAACTTAAAAGTGAAGCAAGAAATAACTATTGAATAGAAGAGATAATAAATATAAGAAAATATTTGAGTTAGAGGCCACAAAACAATTAAGAGAAAATCACAGCTTGTTAAAGGAAAACTTTTAACCTAATCACACATGTGGACTGTAAAAGTCTTCACCTTAGAATATTTTAGAGAATAATTTATTTTAAAAATTATAGTTTAAGAACTTAAAGATTTTAAAATTGTTGATATTCATTTATCTTAAATTTATGTTTATTTTCTTTAAATTATTTTCTTATCTCATTTTCTATCTGGATGTAATTGATTAAGTCAAAATCAACGCGGTTAACTAAACATTTCTCTTTTATCTCATGTTAATTATTTATATTAATATAAATTTTTTATGTCTAATTTTATAATTAAAAATTCATTGTATAGATTGTTTAATAACATTTTAAACATTATTAACTATATATATATATATATATATATATATATATATATATTCCTTTTTTTCTAATCAAATCAACATAAATCGTAATAAATATTAAAATAATTAATTAGTTAAAAGTAAATAAAAAAATAATAATTTGTTTTTTTTTAATATTGTAAGATATTTTAGTTATTTTTAACTTTTTATCTTTTGGTTTTTAACTCCTTATTAAAAGAAATAAAACTAAAGAAAAACAAAATGCAATTCTTATGTAATAAAAGTGAAATAAGAAAAGATAAAATTTTAAAAAGTTAAAAAGAAAAGTTTATAAATTTTTATATATAAATTAAAACCGTGAAAGAGAATATGGAAGACAACGGCGTGATAGAGAAAAAAATATATATAAAATTAAAAAATGAGTGTTTTATATAAAAAGTTAAATTGAAAAAAGAAAAAGAAAAAAATAAAAAATATTATAAAAAAATATTGAAATAAAAAATTATCAAAGAAGATAAAGATAATATTTATTATTATTATTATTATTATTATTTTAGTGATGAGAGATAAAAATATAATAGAAATAAAAGAGTAAATTTTATTTAAATTTAAAAATAAATTTTATTTTATTAAAAACAATTTATATATATATATATATATATATATATATATATATATATATATATATTTCTTACAGATATCAGTGTTATTTTTTAACTCAATAATTATGATTTTGGGGAGTTTTCCTACAACTAGCATGTTCTTTCTTGGTCCCGGTTCGAACACATAAAAAAGAAAATCAGGGAGAAAGAGAAAGAAAATAAGGACCTGTGACAATAGCAGTGAGGGCAGTCCCATCTATTCCTTGAGTAACTTCCTCTGCTGTAGAAGACGATGAAAACCCAGAATCTCCTTTCCTACTGAATGCCCACATCATGTGTTTTTCTGGTTTAATTCTTGTGTGTCTGTTGCAGAAATCTAGTATGAGTTGCTGATATAAATATATGCGTGTGCAGGAACTCGTACAGAAATCATAAATGACAAGGGTCAGACAAAGTTTTGGTTACATGTTCCCTCAAACTGACATTTTCTCATACTTTGTTCGTTTTGTTATAAATTTGGATTTTATGACAGATTTGAGAAAGTAGACGCCGAGGGGAAAGAGAGAAGAAAGTGAGGTTTTTTTGGATTAAATGAAAGTTGATGAGAAATAAGAGAAAAAGTGTGTGAAAATTTATAAGTGGTGTGATTATTTGGATAAATTAAAAAAAGATTTTAATTGATAAAATGATAAGATTATAATTTTATTTTTATTTTCAAAAATAATTTAAAATTAAATATAATTTGTGTAAATGATATTAAAATAAATATGAATTATTATATAAAATAGAAAAATTTAAATATATAAAAATATATTAAAATAAAATACAATTTGATAAAAATTAATTTCAAATAAATTTTGGAAGATTATTTTAAATAAAATAAAATTGTACTTTTAATTGAGAAAAATATTCTAAATTAACATATGGTTGTTAATTTAAATTAAAGTAAAAGTAATTTGTTAAAAAAATATTATTTTGATACAACTAAATAATATATAATTATTTATGATAAAATTTAATAAAATTAAACTAATGATAAAAAATAATTATTTTTTTAATATATTTTAAATATTTCTGTAATAAACAAAGCAATAATATTATTTATATATACAGAATTTAAAATACTATTTACGAAATTATTTAGCTGTCATTATAATGACATATAATTGTTTTGTTTTATATACATAGATCCGTTTGAATTTAGTTAAACTTTGCCCTACGTGGCTTATGAGTTGAATAAATTATTTTTAAAGTATTTAAATAAATCTTCAAATTAATTTTCTTAATAATTTCTAGGTAGATTTTTTTATTTAAATGAATATGAAGAAAATTAATTATAAATGAAAAAGACTATTTTTTTCTATCTAGGAAAATAGTTTAACAGATTATATTTGCAGAAAATGTCTTAATTTATTTAAAAGAAACTAAAAGAAATAAATAGAGGTTTTTAATGCTTCTCTATTAGGTATTTTATTAGGACATTGTAAAATTATCTACGTTCTTTTCATAATTATGAGAGTTGCAAAAACGTTTTTGAATAATTAATACAAAGCATGACATTAGTCTATCTATTCTCTTGATTTATAATCAAAATTTTGTAAATGACGAAAACCGATTCTCATTAAATTAATTCATAAATAATTGATTGTACAAATATTGAGAATCGATTTTCTATAATCATTTTTACTAAAATCAATTTTATTCGTCTAATACTCGATTATATACCACCAATAGACACGTCACGCAAAAATAACACTCAATCTCATTATACAAATTATCAATGTATTTATTATGAGCTAGGAAATCATAATTCTCGCACACAATCAATGTACTCACCCTTGTAAATGAATTCAAACTTCACAAAATATTTAATGACGAATTCAAACTTCACGAGGTGATAAGTATTGTAGTTGGTATGTGCTTCAGAAGACCTATATCAGACAATTCCTTGCCATGCGAAGCTATTGATAGGGGTAAAAATGTAAATATAATTTTTATGGTTTTCGTTTCTTCGCTCTTCTCTTTGTTATAATGTGACACTTAATTTACTTTCTTCCTTAAATTCATTCTCGCATATCTCCTCAAATCGTTGGATCCAAACGAAACTCATATCCGCGCTTCCATCAGACATTAATAAATCTAAATATAAGCGAAGAGATATTTAACTCAATTATATTAAATTAATTTAATAAATTAAGATTTATATTTAATATATTTTAAAATATTATTATATTTTTAGTTTATATAAGGACATTAAGACGATTGGATAAGTGATCTCAATCATCAAAGCAAAAGATAGATTTTACGTCAATTTTTTATCTAATAAATATTTTCATTTTAAAAATAATTGGGATTTTTTTGTACAAATTAGTTCCATAATTACTATAGTTATTTGACTAGTAATAGATACCATCAAATAAATTATATCTGATTTAATAAGTTATTCATAATTTCCTAATTTGAATTAGCTCGTATGATCTTGAGCTCAAACTTAAAGGAATTGACAAAAAGATATCACCAAAAATAGAATATGCAACTTAATTTAATATAATACTACAAAACTAAGGATGGACAAACTAACCGGTGTGAAATTATTTATTTGATTAATTCCATTAACAAATGTTAAATAATTACAAACAATCAAAATTTTAATAAACTCTTTTATATTAAAAATAATTTTCATTACATATTTTCATATTTCAATATATTATAAATGTTTTTTAATATTGTCAAAATGAACTTTAATTTCATCTTATACATATATAATTTAATAATGGAAAATTTATATTTACCTATATTGAATCTTATTCACTATTGACGTGGGACTTAAACAAGTTTTTGGTATATACTTTTGTTCCTTATGATACTAATTTATGAGTGTGGGCGAAGAAGATAAATGAGAGTTAATTTATAATATGTTAGATGAATTATAAGGTTTTGATCACGTTTTCAGTTGCATATGCACTGAACCTCTCATTGTTATGACTCAACATACAGTTCCTGGCTTCAATGATTTAATTCTTTTTGTTTGTGAATAGTTAAATATATGAGTTTAAACTATATTTTTTAGCATGATATATATTTTTATTTCTTTATTATACATAATAATATATAGGAAAATTTTATTGTAATAACGTTAGTTTTTTATAATATTTTATTAAATAAATAAAATTTATGTATAGGAATTCTGTTTCTTGTTTTGGTAAGCATTATTCTACTAAATTTTACATTAATTTTAATTAATAAAGTGAAGGTATTACAAATATTGCGTTAGTGTTTTGGTGTTCTAGTTAAATTTTAACTAAAAAGTTAAAATTATAAAATAAATAAGAATGTATAATCGATTATATAATAATTAATATATATTATAAAAATTATTTGTTAACACCATTACTTTAAAATTGAGAATCCGTCTAAGAAAATAATAGAATTTTAATTAAATTAGTATAAAATAAAAAAAAATTAAGTTTTTAGGTTAAATCAATTTAAGTAAAAAATATTTTAAAGATTAAAATAAAATTAATATAATTTTTATAAAAATATATTATTTTTTTATATTATTTTTATTAATATTAAATAATTATTATTTTATTTTATATTTATATTTTATTTTAATGATTAATATATTTTTTATTATCTATTATATTTTATATTAACCATTATTATATTGTGTGGTAATTATGATAATAATTTTTATTATTTTTAAATTATTAATATTAATAAATTTATTAAATTATAAAAATATTATTTTATTAAAATTAATTAGATTATGATTGAATCTTTAAAATTTAAAGACATGTTTTCATGACCAATTCGTTTTATAAACATTAACTAACACGTTAATATTATTTATTATCTATAAAATTTTTATTATTAAATTTTTTTAACTGAATGCATTTTTTAAACTTAACAAATTATTTTTTATTGTATTTTTCATATATCGCTTTTATATTATTTTTCACTGTATATTTCCTCTATCTTCATTCTCCGTCTACCCAACAAAGCAATAATAAGCAGCAGCCATTAATGTTCTCAGCTACTTTTTTTTTTTTTTTTTTTAACTTCTCAACTACTTTGTCTTATCTTAATATAAAAATCACACTAATTGTTTTTAGAAAATTATTAATTTTAATATAATTTTAAAAAATGAACCTATCAATTTAACTGATTCAACTAAAAATTTCAGTTAAAAAATGTTAATGATTTTTAAATAATCAAATTCTAATTAAATTAGTTTGATAAAATAAAAAATTATTATATCTTTAAATTAAAGATAAAAAAATATATTTAAATTTTTTTAGTGTTTATAAAAGGTAATTTTTTATAAAAAATGTATTATTTATTTTCTATCTCTTTAAATAATATTTATTTTACTATATTTTCTTTTTTAATATATTTTATATTTTATAATATTTATTATTAATATTTATCGTGATTATTATTATTATTATTATTTATAAAAATATTGTTATTATTAATAAATTTATTACATATTTATTATATTATTATATAATATAAATAATTATTTTATAAAATATGATAAGAGAGACATGATTTTAAAAACATTAATTTTTAATATAATACATAATTCACAATGTATTGTTTAATGTTTCCATAAATGAATCAAATCAAATCCTTTTAATCGCCACTAATGGATTTAATGCAGCAAACAAGAAAATGAAAAAATTAAAATTTGAATAATTTCTTTTAGACAATAAATAAAATAAAAAAAATTCTCTCTTAAATCATAGAAATTATACAATAAAAAGTTATAATGATTAAGTAAACTTCCTAGTTTATTTCTTAAATACTTAAATATATATTTGTCCTGGTAAAATTATTTATTTGTATTTTTTAATTTTATAAAAAAAATTATTTTGTAATGTAACTTTAAAAAAATTTATTGGGATTGATGTGGTAATGACACATCACTACGGATCAACAGTGACATTTATATGAATTAAAACAAAAGTAACGTAATTGAAATTATAAAAATATAAAGTTACATAAACTAAAATTAAAACATAATGTATTTATAAGAATGAAAATCGATTTTTTTTAATATAATATACTTTGCATCGTCACCCTTATATTTCTATTTCCTTCATTTCTTCCATTTCATCCCTCGTCACAAGATGTAAATGGGATAGTCAAACTTTTAATAAATGTGAAAGAGATATAATATATATATATATATATATATATATATATATATATATATATATTATTAACTATTTCAACATTATTTCATTTATTAAATTTATATAATATTTTCTAAATATATTTTGTTTTGATGAAAGAATATTATTTTTAAATATATAATTTATAAAATTTATGATATATCAAATATTTTTTATTAACTAATAATTTATGATTTACGGATTTTTAAGAAATTATATTTTTAATTTTAATTATATTTATTATAAAGAAAAAATAATAACTTATTAAAAATAAATTTAATTAAGAAAACATTAATATATAAAAATATTAATTAAAAAATTAACCCATTTATTGTGAATAATGAAAATAACCATATGTATAACTTTTTTTTTAATTTTAATAAATAACTAGTATTAAAGACGCGCTAATAAGTATACGATCATAAAGCTGAAATTTTGGTCGACAAAGATGTTGATATGCAACTAGTTTTGTCAGATCATATACTGCTGGAACAGTGTTTGACACGCTTTGTGATAACAAAAATATTAAAATGGATTAATTTTTATTTTTGTATTTTTAACGTTTTAATTGTTTTTGTCTTCGAGTGAAACTGTTTTTTTATGTATGACTTTTTATTTTATTAAGTTTCTTATGTTTTATATTATAACTTACTATTATTATTTATTACTTTAAATAATAATAAATAATTAAATTACAATATTAATATTAATATTAATTATTAAAATAATAATAATACATTATTATATATGATAATAAAACTAATAATAATGTTATTTTTATTTAATTATTTGTTATTATTATGATTGTTTTTATTTTATAATAATTATTACTAAGTTTAATGTTTGTTATTATAATTATTATTTATTATTATAATTATAATTATTATTAATATAGTTATTATTGCTATACTGTATGGTTATAATTATGATTATAAATAATAACTATAATAATAATAAAATATTAATAAATATAAAATTAATTAGAAAATAAATAAAGGTAAAATAGTGTAACAATGTAAACATTCGAAAAATAAATATTATTTATATATAAAACTATATAAATAGAGGATTAGACACTTTTATTTTTCTTAATACACCATTTTATTAAACTAGATTATCTGAATTCCATCTAATAGTAAAATTATGTTCAATTCATATTTAGTAGTGAAAGTTAAAAATAAGGAGTAAAATTTAGTAGTGAAAGTTAAAAATAAGGAGTAAAATTATCAAAACAAATTTTTGAACGAGTAAGATATTTTTATTTCTTGTTGTTTATAAGGTAATTTTTTTAAAATTAAAAGGGAAGCTAGTTCATAACTATTATTATTTTGTTTGAATTCAGTTATATAAATACACGAAGGAGTTGGATTTCAAGAATATCAAGGGAACATAAATTAGTTAATCTAGTAATAATATATTTAGAAGGAAGATATATGTGTTTTGGTACATTTGAATGAAAGTTGAGATGCTGCTTAGGTTGGTTATTGTTATAATGTGGTATTAATGCATTATTTGTGAGAAGAGAAGTTTAATATTGAGAAAATTATAAGTAGGTGTTGTTTTATCAATTATAAAAGAAATATATTATTTATTTTGTAAATCATCTTAATTTTATTTTTTTGTGTGTGGGGTGTATTATGTCATATTCTTTTATTTATCATGAAGAGGTTATTTTTCATTCTTGAATTTAAAGAGATATATTATATTTTATTTCTTATAATCAAATTTCATTGTGGATTATTGTCTCTTTTTATTATTAATTTTTAGTTATTATTAATTATGAGTTCTTATGTTATTACTTTGATTCTTAATATTATTGTGGTATGAAATGTAACAATGTTAATGTTTTTGGATGTT
Source organism: Sphenostylis stenocarpa (assembly GCA_963425845.1). NCBI lineage: Eukaryota > Viridiplantae > Streptophyta > Magnoliopsida > Fabales > Fabaceae > Sphenostylis > Sphenostylis stenocarpa. Next base: position 71,854,250 of record OY731401.1, on the reverse strand, counting down.
GAGTGTTGAATTGGGAAATAATGGGATTTACTGGACAAATTTCTCTATTTTGGTTTTCATTCTTTGAAGCGAGATGTATGTTGTTTTAACGAAATACCAAATAATAGAAAAGATGGACTAAATATTTTGGCTTTCATCGATCAAGTGAAATATGTGTTGTTTGCACGAAAGGCTAGACAATAGAAGAGATGAATTAAATGGTGGTAATTTGCTTAAATGAAAAATCATTCGATAATTTCGCTAAAAGAAGACTTGTACTATTCAGAGTGTCACTCATATAAGAATACAAAATACTTACAAGAAAGAAAGAATTTGTATAACTTGTATTTTGTTTAAGAGACAAGAGGTTGCTCAAAAAAATATTAACAGAGAAATAATGATTGATTTTGTATTAGTTGCTTAAATAATCATAGTTTCACTTAAGTGAGAAAATAAACAAAATAAATGGCTTGTTTTCAAATGCACATCACTCAAATGAGAGTTATGGTGCTTAAGCGAAGTGATTTTATTATTTTAACAAAATGAGATCACTTAAGTGACAAAGGGACATAATCATTGAGTTGGATACTAGATTTATCTAATTCAAATAATAGGTGGTCACTCAAGTGAGATGCATTTGTATGGTGTATGATAATATAATGATATTATATATACTAAATCGAGTTAGAAATGTGATTTATAATTAAGTAAAACATGTCTATATGAGGCAAAGTTATGTTAGGAGTGTGACTTATAATAGATAAAAATATATATGTGTAAGGTTAAGTTGAACTAGTGATATGATCAATAAATGACTTAGATGTGTATATGTTATAAGACAAGTTAATTTTGAAAAATAGTCCATAAATGACAATGAATACTTAACGAAGTACTACGTGGTGTTATTATAATAACTATATTTGTATAGATTTAATAAAGTCTTAAGTTTCACTTATAATTTTGATAAAATAAACTAAGATATCAATAGAAGAAGAGACAACGAAGGGAACACTCATAACTTATCCACAAATTACGAAATATGTAAATTAAGCAAATAAAGTTAAAAGTAATTTTATAGATAGAAGAATTGTAATGATATTGATAGTTAGTCGAAAATTCTCTAAATATAATATATTATATTTTTAACACTATAAATTTTAATATAAAATTTTAAATAAGGTGTCAAATATTCTAATATTATAAAAAATATCCAATTATGTTATATGTGATATAATATAATAAAACCAAAAAAAATATGTGATATTTGAATTAATAAATAATATTTCAATATTTTTACTTATAATTATTGGATTTGATTTATATGTTTTGATTATTATAAAGTATTTCAGTATTATAATTTAAAAGAAAAACGAAAATCGTTTTAAATAACTTTGTTTCAAATAAAATTATTTACATAATTTTTGTAAAACTTATCGTAGGTAATTTTAAAAGGAAATTACTCTGTTTTAGTACTATTTTCCACGTTGTGACAAGTGGCAGATCATTATATATAATGTATTAATATACAAAAGGTACATATGTGGTTTATAAAGTTATACATCATTATCATTATATCATTGACATTTTTATTCACTAAAAACAGTATTCCATTTGCATTGAAAATTACCATATTATACGCATTTTATTTTGTCAAATTTATGCTGAAATCCCACAATTTTTTAGCCAAGTCCATGTCCTTTCCATGAGAGGATGGTTCTGCAATATTATTATCTACAAAATATTTGCCACTGATTCCATTCACTTGTGGGTGCAATGCTACATAACATGTTGTTGATGCTCCCTGCACAAAGTGGTCAACTATTAGTTTCTTTAACCTCCTTTGAGTGAATAACAAAATATTTTTTGTGATGTATATGGAATTAAATATATTTCAAATTAAACTAAAAAACAATACTTGTGACAGGAAAAAAAAGTTACTATACTGAAGGATTAAAATTATATTATTTTTGTTAAATATAAATATTAAAAAATATTTATATTTTCATTTTTAGGGAAGAAACAGGTTTAAACCTAATATTCATGGGTATAGTGATTTAACTTACTTGCTGCACATTTTTCGCCAACAATTTCAGTATATTTTCAATTCCAGATGACCGTAGAATTTTCAGTGCAGCTGCATAAATCATATTAAGATACGTCCATAAAACTTCACAAATAAAATTAATCACATGAAAAATATATATAAAAAAAATATACAATACAAATGGTTAAAATTGTACTTAAGTGATACTCTTATATTATATATTTTAATGTGATAGAAAATATATCTTATATAGTAAATAAATAAATAAATAAAGTTAAAGAGAGAAATAAATAAAATAATTAAAAAAAAGTTATTTATACATTTAAAGAAAGAAAATAAGAAAAAAAATGTAAAAATAATAAAAAAACACGTGTAATAAATAGATGAAAAATGTGATATATATTGGAAAAAAAAATTCAAACCTTATTTTCACTAGTTTGAATTATTAATTAGAACAACAAATCTATTTAACGTGATTATTTTTTTAATATTAATCACAACTATTATTTTTCATTTTAAAAATATTAATGTACAAATACAAACAACACCATGCAACTTTGTGTTGAAGAATTGAAAAAGGATTGAAAAGTATATAAAATAATTAAATAAATACATAATTAATTCCTTAATAGGCCATGTTATAAGTAAATGTGGTAATTACCTGCTAAAATGGAATTGTGAGTGTAAATATCAGTGGAAAGTGTGGCTCCTGGATGGAGAGAATTAGCAATGATATTTGTTCCATCTTCCTGACAAAGTTGCAATAAGTAACAACAATGATGTTATAATATCTACAGAAATTCAATGCAAGAACAATTTAATTATTTTGAAACAACTCACCTATCTCTACACGATTGCCAGTTAAATCGATAGGAATTTTTGAAAAGAACGAATGAAATACATTATAAAGATGGTAATAATATATTACTCATTATGCAACAACCTTGAAACGCCTTGCCAATTCGTTAGCATGTAAAATAGTAGCAAGTTTTGATTGTCCATAGGCACGCCAATTGTTATAACTGTACACAGAAAATAGAGTTAAATTGTTAGTAAAATAAATTGAAGTCTTTGAAATAATTGTTGTTTGATAATATTCTTAGAAGAGTAAGGGTTGATAAACCCTTTTTCCATGCAAAGCATACTTTTTATTTGGTATATTGTTGCTTACCTTGAATGGTCATTCATTTTGTCCAAAAGGATTCCCTCAGCATGTGTGAACTTATGACCAACTGAGGCAACGTTAACAATTCTTCCTTGTATCTTACTTTCTTCTGTCGTTTTTTTCATATTATCCAATAACATATTTGTTAAAAGAAAGTGACCTGCGAAATTAAATGTTAATATCAGATAATTTTCTTTCATTAATATTATGTTTATAAAGTGATTTAACTAAAACAAAATTAATTTAAAAAATTAATTTATTAATAATAAGTTATTGGTTAGTGGTTTGGTAAAAATGGGTTGTTTATTGATCTTTTTCCAAAGTCAAAGATATCATATCTTCAAAAGAGTCTTAAAAATTATTTTATAATCTTGTGTCGGAATTTTAAAATAGTGTCAACGTCTATCAAACCTTAAGACCTAACAAAGAAATAAGACAAAATAAAAGTCATATTATACATATATACTATAACTTTAACTTTAGTGTTTTATTTAACTGAAGTAGTATCATATAATAATTTTGGTGTAAACATTATGATAAATGACTTCAAAATTTAAAAATAAAAAGAAAATTCATGTTAGATAATATGATTTCTTCATTTTCTATTTTTTTCTTCGTGAAATATTATTACCTTCGTAAATATTAAAAAAAATACTATTTTGATAGAATCAAAGATGAATACACATGTACAAACATTAACATATGCATGCACCACCTGTACATTATATATAATATAATCCACCTGTAATGCACATGATGAGTGCGAACACCACCCATCATACTTTCTTAGTAAAATAATGTTATGGAGATTAGGTAGTTTCAACTTACCAACGTAATTTATGGCAAATTGAAGTTCAATGTTATCCTTCGATAGTGTGAATGGGGCTGCACAGATCCCTGCATTGTTTCTTTGAATTGCACAAAAAGTAAAATTATAAAGAATTATCACTAAACCATTTCCATGATCAATGACATAATTGAGATGTGCATAAAGAAAGGTTGAAAGGTATATGAATCATTGTATTCAACACACGAGGTAATGTGATAAACATAGAATATACATAGAATATACGATTACAAATACCGTATCATGACATGATTCTACATGATTATTTTTTTCATATTTAGCTTGGCATGACAGCGATGCACATTAATTTCATATCTGTTAATAGACAAATTTAGGATACCGACTATAATGGTTAGCGTAATTATAGCCTAGAATGTTTCTGTATTTCATGTATATATTGTGCTATCATATTCAATACAAGGAGGGGGTTTTCAGAAATATTTTTATCATGGTATCGGAGCGAACCAAACTCCGATATCCAACGTGCCGAGAACACGATCGTACTTCTAAAATGGCGAGAGAAAGGAGAGGCGGTGAAGAAAACACCATCGTCATACGATCCGAGTGCTAGTGATAATCCCGGAAATGTAATTACACGAGTACAATTACGAGGAGAGAATTACGAGGAATGGGCAAGGGCCGTGAAGATATCTCTGCGGGCTCGAAGGAAATGGGGTTTCATAGATGGAACTCATAAGGAACCCGAAGAAGACACATCCGAGATAGAAGATTGGTGGACAATTCAATCGATGCTTGTATCTTGGATACTAAACACTATAGAACCTAGTTTGCGTTCCATCGTTGCATACATGGAAAACGCAAAGGACCTATGGGATGACATCAAGGAACGATTCTCGATCGTGAACGGACCAAGAATCCAAGCGAGCTAAAGTCGAGTTGACGTAATGCAAACAACAAGGAATGACTATGGTTTCCTATTATGGGAAGTTGAAAACGTTGTGGGATGAACTGGCAAATTACGAGCAAATCCCACAGTGTAGATGTGGGGGATGCAATTGTAATATTATGACGCAACTTGAGAAACGAAGAGAAGAAGGAAAAATTCATCGCTTCTTGATGGGGCTAGATGATGAGGGCTATGGAACCGCATGGTCAAATGTTTTGGCAACAGATCCATTACCCTCGTTGAATCGGGTGTATGCCACCATGGTGCAAGAAGAAAGGGTGAGAACAATCACCGTGTCTAAAGAAGAGCGAGGAATGATCGTGGGAATGGCTATGCGAGCGTAAACCAGGAACAAGTTGCGCAATGAAGCGAAAGAAAAATCAGCTTGTTTGCATGCAAGTGTGGAAGGAAGGGACATGACAAAGGCAATTGCTTCGAGATCATTGGTTACCCGTAATGGTGGGGAGAGAGACCACGAACCGATAGAAACGATGGAAAAAATCAACAAAGAACAGGAACCTTCCGAGGGAAAGGAGGAACGGCTCAGCGTCAATATGGCGCACACCGGTGCGGATAACGTTGGTTCAACCGAAAAACCGAAGTAGCAGGATCGAGTAATGAGCAATGGCGAGATCTTGACAAAGAATGTTGAATTCTCGCAAGGCAAATGAAACCGAAAAGATGACTCGGTAAGAAAGCATGTGACTTGTGGATTATTGATAGTGGCGCCTCTAATCATATGACAGGAACACTAGAAAACTTGAGGGAGAGTCGAGCCTTGGAAGGGTGCCCAGTGGGACTACCAAATGGTGAATTGGTGCCGGCAAACAAAGAAGGATCAGTTTTCCTTGATGGAGGACTCGAAACTTAAACATGTTCTATATGTTCCGAAATTGAATTGCAATTTGATTTCAGTCTCACAATTGATTGAATGAAGTAAAATGTACAAGACATTTTATCGATAGATTTTGTGCAATGCAGGACCACACTTCGAGGATGCCGATTGGAGCGGGTGAACGAAAAGAGGGACTCTATTGGTATCGTGGTGTGAGTGGCATAAAGGCGTATCGTACCAATGCGTAAAATCAACTAGAGATTTGGCACAAGCGAATGGGACATCCCGCCTACCGCATTGTTAGAAAAATTCCGCATCCGAACAGCGTGAATAGAAATACTGGATACAACTCGTGTATGTGAAGTGTGTGAGAGATCAAAGCAATGTAGAAACACATTTCCTTTAAGTGATTTTCAAGCATCCAATATATTTGATTTAATACATTGTGATTTATGGGGTCCATATAGAACTCCTTCGTCTTGTGGTGCATCTTACTTTCTCACTTTGGTTGATGACTGTTCTCGAGCCGTGTGGATATATCTCTTGAATAATAAGAAAGATGTGTCACAAACCTTAAAGCATTTCATCGCTTTAATAGAACGACAATACGAGAAACAAGTCAAAATATTACGAAGTGACAATGGAACCGAGTTTATGTGTCTTCAACGATATTTTCAAGCAACATGGGATACTCCATCAAACCTCATGCACTCGGAACACCTCAGCAAAATGGGAGAGCCGAACGAAAACATCGACACATCCTAAATGTAGCTCGTGCTCTACGATTTCAGGGAGAACTTCCACTTCAATTCGGGGAGAATGCATTTTGACCGCAGGATACTTGATCAATCGTACACCCTCAACCGTTCTCCATGGAAAAACTCCATATGAAATATTGAATGGGAAGCCACCCACTTATGACCATCTACTGGTATTTGGATGCTTGTGTTATGCACATAACCAAGATAGGAAAGGTGACAAATTTGCAAGTAGAAGTCACAAGAATGTATTTGTTGGATATTCAATCGGACAAAAGGGCTGGAAATTGTTTGATCTCGGAAAGAGAAGTCTTCCGGACTTCGAGAGATGTTAAGTTTGTAGAACATGAATTCCCGTTTGTCTCTCTTGCCCACAGTAGACATTCGGAGGTAGGATTGCCTATCGTTGATGTTGGCATTGTCGAGGAAACATTGACTCGGACTTGGTGCAATGAACAATGCGTAACACGTTGTGGAGACCGATGACGTTAACCCCACAACGAAGATGTGCCCATAACCGAGTTCGGGGAGGGTCACGCTGAATGCCATGAACAAGAGCCTCCCACCCAGCATCATTCTCCCACCGTAACAAACCGACTCTATGATGACGGAACTAGAGGTTCCCGAGGAGCATACTGTCCCCGCATCCCCGGGGAAAGGTCTTCGTGTACGAAAGCCATCTCGTGAAGCTTCGTGATTATGTCACTAACACCACTTTACAACTCGGTCCCTCAATTCGCACTCCACATTCAGCTTCCTCGTGTATGCCTTACGGTTTGACAAAGTACTTAAATTGTGCTAAATTCTCCTTCTCCCACCGAACCTTTCTTGCAGCCCTTCATGCGGAGCGAGAACCCGTGCATTTCTTTGAAGCCGTTCGGGATGTTAGATGGAGAGATGCCATGGCTAGTGAAATTCAGGCCCTCCAAAGTAATGAAACATGGGACATTACTCCTCTACCTGCAGGGAAGAAGCCTCCGGGTTGCAAGTGGATTTATAAAATCAAATATCATTCGATGGGAGCGTTGAACGCTTCAAAGCCCGATTAGTTGTCTTGGGAAATCACCAAGTCGAGGGGATTGACTATGACGAGACCTTTGCCCCGATGACAAAGATGGTCACCATTCTGGACAAGTGTTGGCAAGTGGCAGCAGCCAAAGACCGGGAACTCCATCAAATGGATGTCCATAATGCTTTTCCGCATGGCGATCTTGAGGAAGCTCGTGTACATGAAAATGCCGCCGGGGTTCTTGGTGTCTCAAAAGGGTATGGTGTGTCGTCTCCGCAAGTCCCTTTATGGTCTTCGTCAAGCTCCTCGGTGTTGGTTTGCCAAGCTCTCAACTCGCTCTTGTTCAATATGGATTTCAACGTTCTTCGTCCGATCACTCCTTGTTCATCTTTCGCAAAGGAGATGTCGAACTCGGTTGTGTTAGTTTACGTGGATGACCTAGTCATTGTCGGCAATCATCATGAAGACATTGCGCAATTCAAAGATTATCTTCATCAATGTTTTCATATGAAGGACTTAGGGAAATTAAAATACTTTCTTGGGGTGGAGGTTGCCGGATCTCCTACAGGAATTTTCTTGTGTCAACGGAAATATGCGTTGGACATCATAGCTGAAGCAGGATTGCTTGGAGGGAAACTCGTGTCCACGCCAATCGAAGAAAATCATCGTTTAGCATTGGGCCGATGGCGAACTACTTTCCGACTCGAGTCAATATCGACGTCTCGCTCGGCCGCCTTATTTACTTGTGTTTTACACGACCTGAATTATCTTACGAGTGTTCATGTCCTATCTCAATTCATGCACCAACCGCGTCAGGAGCATTGGCGGGCTGCACTCCGCGTGGTACGCTATTTAAAAGGCAGCCCGGGTCGTGGTGTGCTTTTAAAAGAGAGAGTGACCTTCGTCTTTATGGTTGGTGTGACTCTGGATCGGGCAAGTTGTCCTCTCACTCGAAGATCTCTCACCGGTTGGTTTATTTTCCTTGGTCAATCCCCCGTTTCCCGGAAAACCAAGAAGCAACATACGGCTTCTCGATCATCCGCCGAGGCGGAATATCGTTCTATGGCCAACACGACATGTGAGTTGAAATGGCTTCAAGGCCTTCTTTCGAGCCTAGGCATTACTCACACCGACCCTATGACTCTCTATCGTGACAACCAAGCCGCCCTTCATATTGCCAAGAATCCCGTGTTTCATGAACGGACAAAACATATTGAAGTGGATTGTCATCTTATTCGTGATGAAATACAACACAATCATATCCAACCCTCCTATGTGTCCACTCATCATCAACTGGCTGATCTCTTCACCAAATCTCTTGGCGCCACTAAATTTGGTTCTTTTTTAGGCAAGTTGGGCATTCATAACCTTCATGCTCCATCTTGAGGGAGGGTGATAAACATAGAATATACATAGAATATACGATTACAAATACCGTATCATGACATGATTCTACATGATTATTTTTTTCATATTTAGCTTGGCATGACAGCGATGCACATTAATTTCATATCTGTTAATAGACAAATTTAGGATACCGACTATAATGGTTAGCGTAATTATAGCCTAGAATGTTTCTGTATTTCATGTATATATTGTGCTATCATATTCAATACAAGGAGGGAGTTTTCGGAAATATTTTTATCATAATGTTCTACGCTTACATCAAAATATTCAATGGAAGACCAGATGAATTGAACTTTGCTGCGAAATTTCTAACGGATTCCATTGAACTAAGATCCAACTCCATGATATCAACTTTGGCAGTGGGAATCTGTTTAAGAATTGCTTCCTTAACATTATTTGCACCAATCATATCTATCACCCCCATAATCACATGCACACCACGCAAAGCAAGAACACGAGCAGTTTCAGCACCAATACCACTTGATGCTCCTGTACTTAGATTCAACAACAACAACCAAATATACAGATAAAATATGTAAGTAAAAACAAACCTAAAATTTCAGAGTTTTGTATTTCTTTGAAAATGTGCAAGTATTATGATAAGTTTTCATTTTGAGTTATATATATATATATATATATATATATATATATATATATATATATATATATTAACAACTTATTTAGTATGAGAAACCTAGAAAGACAATGAACAAAGAAATGAAATTATCATTGGAAAAGAGTGACCTGTGACAATAGCAGTGAGGTAAGTCCCATCTATTCCATGAGTAACTTCCTCTGCAGTAGAAGATGAGGAAAACCCAGAACCTCCTTTTCTGCTGAATGGCCACACCCACATCTCTATTTCTCAATCTTAATTCTCAACTCAATTTTCTCCCTCTCTCTCTCCTTTAATTTGCACTGCAAGTTGTCAAGGATGGAACCAGTTGCTGATATATATAGCGTTTATAAGATGACGTACATAAATCATGCAAACCATGCCAAAGTAAAAAAATATGACAAATACATAAATTATAGGGTGGTGATATTTTTACACCATTATTCTTTTTAAACATTTAATTAACTCATTTTATTAATAAAATAATAATAAATATATAAACATAAATTTTTATTATTATAAAATTAATAAAAATAATTGTTATGTAGATGTTTATAATACAAAGGTTGTCCATCTATCATTTTTGTAAAGTATAAGTATTTGATGAAGTTACATCAACCTCCATAACTTAAATAGTAAATGCTGTCAGTTGATAGGAAAGCACCATATCCCACCCATTCTTGTGACTTAAAAACATTTATCAGGTCTGCAAGGTTTTTAAATTTCCTTTTTTTCTTTTTATCGCTGTTATATACTTTCTGGTGTAAGATTTTATGGAAATTTGATAAGTGGTATAAGGATGTCCTTTAATTAGGCTGTAGAAGAGGTTAACACGGAAAATCTGCTTGTCTTTCAGCAGCTTGTTGAAAAATATAACTTTTATATATATATATATATATATATATATATATATATATATATATATATATATATATATATATATATATATATATATATATATATATATATATATATATATATATATATATATATATATAAAAGCAATCCGGAGGACGTTCAATTAGTTAATAAACTTAAATCTCACATTATTTTATTAAAAAATGAAAGATCAAGAGTTAATAATTATGCTTGTGTTTTGATTTAAATCATTAATAAAGTTTAAGATTTGGAATTCAAAAGGTCAAATTTTAGTTTATAAATATCTAGGTGTATTATGTGATGAAACATAAAGAAATAAAACATCTAAGACAAATTATTCTTTTATCAAATGGTAGTAAGAGCTTGAATATTTGAGATCTTGAGTGTTTAAGTGTTTGAGAGGAGAGAGTATTCTCGATCCTGACTTATAAAGATAATTAATCATGACAATTGAAGTTTTTAGATGAAGACTTTTTTTTTATATTAAGATAATTAGAATATTATCGAATATGATTTTAAAGAATCACCAAGTATGCAGGTTACTCAACAATCCTACTCAACGACCTAAAACAAAGTATTGAAAGAGACACTACGAAAAATAAGATAGTCTTGTACACATTATACCAAGTTGTTGATATGTCCAATTTTGAGAAGATGGAAAATGCTTCAACTTCAAAAGAAGCCTAAGATAGAGAGAGTATTTTGAGGAGCTAATCGAGTTAAGCAAGTTTGACTATAAACAATATATAGTGAATTGGATAATATGAAGATGAAAGAGTCAAAAGAAGTTGTATGTGCAATAGAAGAGCCAAAAGACGTGAAGGTATCAATTACAACTCAATACGAGATCTTATTCAAAGAACTTAATAAAGTTGAGGTTACATATGTATCTTTTGGAAATGCTTCAAGGATTAAAGTCAAAGGTTGAAGTATGATCTGTTACCCACATAAGGATGACTTAGTTTAGTCAATTCAATATGTGTATTATATTTTAGATCTCAAGAGTAACATTTTGAATATAAGACAACTTATAGAGAAATGTTAATTAGTATTCATGAAAGACTGAGTACTACACTTGAAGGATAAGTTTGAGAGACTGATTGTCCGAGTTGAAATTAGTTGAATTTTAGTGAGAAATTGTATGTATAAGTTGAATTTCAAAAGTATTCATGAGAAATATTTGAAGCTTAATGTAGAAGATACAATGTTAATGTGACATCATTGATTTTGTCACTTGCATTTTGGTGGTCTAATCGACCTAGTGAAAAAGAACATAATGCATGGACTACCGAACATGGAGTTTGAGGGGAGATTTCGTGAAGATTGTGTACTCAATAAGAACGTGAGAATTTTGTTTCAAAAGAAGATTGAGTATCATGTAAAAAAACAACTTGAATTAATTTATATTAATATATGTGGACCAATTATCCCCGAATCTTTTAGTGATAAAATGTATTTTGTCTCTTTTGTTCAAGGTGTTTGAGGTGTTCAAAATGCTTAGAGTGATAATGGAGAAAGTAACAAGCAAACACATCAAGTCATCGATTTAATAAAGGTTACGAGTATACATGACAACCTTCATGAAGTACTACGAGAAAGAAGGTACAAAGATATTTCTGACAACACCGTACTCACCTCAACAAAATTGTGTAACTGAGATGAAAAACCAAATTATTCTTGACTTAGTTTGGTCAATGTTGAAAAGTAAAAATATGTCAAAGGAATTATAGGTAAAAGTTATGCAATGTGTCATCTATGTATAGAATAGGTGTCCACATGCAAAATTGAATGATCAAACTCCAAAAGAAGTATAGACGGGACAAAAATATGAATGACTCATCTTAAGGTATTTGGTAGTGTTTCTTATCGACATGTACCAACTCAACAAAGGAAAAAACTTGAAGATAGAATAAGAAGCATGTTTTTATTAGATATGATGAGAAAATCAAAAGTTATACAACCTACTAGACCCAATAAACAAAAAAGCGTTAATGAGTCATGATGTTCGATTTGATGAAGCAAGTGAGTGAAATTAGAGTAACTCACTAAAGAATATTAGTGGAAGTGTAAGATCATCAATTATTATACCTCCATTTATAGCAAATTCTTAAATAAATGATGATGAAGATGAACCACAACACCTAAAATGTAAAGCTTGTGAGATTTGTATGATTCAACAAATAAGATACATATTATATGTCTTTTGGCAGATTCTAAGAACATAAGATTTGAAGAGGTAGTACGAAACAAGAAATAACAAGTTGTTATGGACGAGAAGTTTTAAGCCATTAAAGGCAACAACATGTGGGAGTTGACCGATTCGCCAAGTTATTCTCAATCTATTGGTGTTAAATGGGTGTTCTAGAAAAAGTTAAATGTTCAAGGTGAGATAAAAGGTACAAAGTTCAGCTAGTTGTGAAGGAGTACAAGCAAAATGAGGGAATTAACTATGATAAATTGTTTACTTTAGTTACAACAATGGAAATAATTCTACTGTTGATTTCATTAACAGCTCAGTTCAAGTGGTCGATATTACAAATGGATGTGAAGTCAACTTTTTTGAATGGTATACTTGAAGAAAAAATTTATATTGAACAACCATCCGAATACGTGAAAAGTGTTAAGATTGAAGAATGCCCTTTATGGGTTGAAGGAAGCCCCTCAGACATGGAACACTCATATAGATACTTACTTTAAGGAAAGCATATTTGGACAGTGTCCTTACAAACATGCTCTTTAAGTGAAGAAAAATGAATATAGTGTATTGTTTGTTGTCCTTTATGTGAATCTCATTTTCGTGGAAAATAATGATAAAATGATTCAAGAGTTCAAGAGCACAATGGCAAGGAAATTTAAATGATAAATTTGGATAGGATGAAATACTTCCTTAGTTCGGAAGTTAGACAAGATGAGACGAGTATTTTTATGTCTCAAGAAGGATATGTAAAGGAGGTTTCGAGTAAGTTCAAGATGGTAGGTTGTAATCCGATTTCAACACTCATGGAAGTAGGTACAAAATTTTATAGTGACATATCTTCTTAAGAAGTTAGGAGAGTCATGACTCCCCAAAGTTTTTTAACTTACATGTGCATTAATGATTTTAACCTTTCAAACTTAATAATCATTAAATATACCTTCTTGTATATTTATACTTTTGACATCTTACATTTTCATATTCATTTATCATTTATTAATAATATATTATTTAGTCCTCCTAAAATCACTAGTCAAGATCTGCCACTATTTATAATTGATGAAGGAGATCAGATTAATCCAAGTATATATTGTAGCTTAGTGAGAAATTTTCATCATCTCACAAATACAAGATTGGATATATTGTTGAGTATTGGAATTATAACTCGATTTATGGAGGAGTCAAGTCATGTACACTACAAAATGTTAAAGTGAATATTGAAGTATATCCAAGGAACTATGTCACTCAACCTATTTTATACAAGGTTGGATAATTACAAGTTGGTTGGCTATGCGGATAATGATTAATGTGGAGATGTACATGATAAAAAAAAATACATCAAAATATGTATTTTTCATGGACAATATTAATTATATGTAGCTTTCAAAGAAGCAACCAATAGTAACATTTTCAACCTGTGAAATCGACTATGTAGCAACATCTTGGTGTGTATGTCATGTAGTGTGACTTAGAAATTTGTTGAGTTCGTTGGAGCAACAATAACTCAGAGTGATTGTAATTTAAGTTAATAATTAAATTAGTAAAGAATCCAAAAAATCACAAGAGGAGTGAGCATATTAATGTTCATTTTCACTTCATCCAATAACATGTGAAGAAAGATAATACAAAAATAATATACATGGTGAGTCAGAATCAAATCGATAATACTTTTCAAAAGCACTTGTCAAAAAGTATTATTCAAGAATTACAATAAATTGATTAGGATGAAGAATGAAGAAACATTTAAGTTTTATGTTTTCGAAAAGGTTTTATTAAATAAACTTAAATGTCTGCTAATAAATTTAAATATTAATTCTAATATTTTAATTGAACAATTTTTTTATTATTAAGATGAAAAGTCAAGTTATATTTGTGTTTTGATTATAAATAGTTTTTAGATTATAAGATTTAAAATTAAAAAAAAATTCAAAATTCAATATATAAATACCTATATATATATATATATATATATATATATATATATGAATATGAAAAAAATCTTCTTTTAATAAGAAGATGTGTAATTTATTAATTAAGATTTGAAATAAATATATGTGGGACAATCCATTTATGAAACAATAATTGTTTCAATTCAATGAATTAAAGTTGTGGATGAGGTTATGAACGGTGTGTTCAATGAAATTTGTAATGAAGGGATGAACGTAAGGATGACAAAATAGGTCAACCCGCTCCATTTTGGCCCGTCCCGCCTTTGGTCCACCAAAAGCGGGATGGGGTCGGCTAGTAAGTCTGCTTCGTCATATTTTTTATTTTATTTTATTATTTTTAAATTAAATCTTTCAATAAAGGAGAGTAAAAAAATATGAGATATATATGATTTTTATCTTATGAAAAACAATAAACAAGAAAGAGATGATGAGTAAGAGGAGAGGAGATAGAGAGGGATTTGTGCTTGAGAAAGAAAAAGGGAAGTGTTTCCCGTGATGTGAATTTAAGTAATTATAAAACTTTTTTAATTCTCTTAGTAGTGAGATACTGAGATTTTTAAAATTCTTTTTCATAAATCTTTATATTATATATTGTCTTTCTGACTTTGTATTGGATTACATTAAAAAAAAATTAATAGTAAAGGAGGTCGCGGGTTGACCCATCCTGCAAGTTGGCCCAGCGGGTTGGCAGATTTGGCATGATGGACCAAAATAGGTTGATGAGTTGAAAGTATTGACCCACCCCGTTATATTATGGCGTGCTGATAGATCAGTCTGCCGGACCTGACCGGTTTTGTCATTCCCAAATAAACATGATGGAAAAATATAAATGATCATATATATGCAAAATAACACTACATCATAAAATATCTTAATGATGTTATTCATATCTGCATTAGAAATTGAACAACTAAAGAGAAATATTTGTTTGTGTTTTTTTAACAACCATTTATATTAATTAAATAATTATAACTATTATTATATTAATATTTATGGTTGTTAATAGGTTGTATTGGGTGTAAAAAAAATTAGTGTTCTAACGTGAATTCTACATGAAATAGCTTCCAAAACTTAAATAGTATATGAACACCTGATACTATTTTCTGAAAGGTACAGTGTTACAACAAGAAGAAGAGAGAAAATTATTTCAACAAACTAAAAAACACTCTTCGAGATGAAGAATATATAAATCTATTAAAAATACTATAAATAGTAGAAATAACTTCATATATATTTATTATATCACTTTTATCTTTATCTATTTGACTTGAATGTTATTTTTTTTTAATTTACGGACAAGAAAATACGAAAAGAACATTCAAGAGAAAGACAAATTTGTAAGAAGATACAGTATAAAGTTTGTTGGTATTGATAGATGTCATAAAGGATATTTTAGATGAAAATTTATTATTTATTTTAGATAGAAACAATGCAAATTTTCCATATACTTATTAGAGTAGTCGAGATGCAACACGAATAAAAAATATAAAATAATATAATATCACTTTTAATCTAAATTAAAAATATAAAATAATATAATATTATTTTTAATTTAAAGTGATTAGATTATACATTTTTTCAGTTATAAATTAATTAATTCCCTAAAATATATATTCTTAATTTGTAATATTAGAAGATTATTATAAAATATTCAATGTCAATAAAATAGTTATTCAGTTTAATTTATGAATTTATAGTTGATAAAAAATATATTTAATGTGAGCGGAAATAGAATTTCGAGAGAGAAAAATAGTATTGTATCAAGAAAAAAAGTTATCAAAAATGAAAGGAACCAATATTTATTACTAACAATATATATACGTTTTCTTAGTTCATATTCTTCACACTGATTATGTAAACACAATATTTATAATTGAAAATAGAAAATTAGTTAGGCTAATTATCCAAACAAAAATAATCATTAATTATAATTGTTAAATTATTATCCAACATAACTCCTTATTTTAGTAATTGATTTTATATTTAAATTTTTTTCAATTCTTTAAATCTTTAATTGTTCAAAGAATTCATCATCATATCAGACAACTACTCCTTAATATCACTGTTTTAGCTTCAACTTCTTCCTAACTTCATTTATACGATGAAATTAAATCTTAATCTAATATCTTTGCATCTTTCATCATAAATTGAATTTTTCGTTAAATTGATAGCCTATTTATTATTGATCTTCAAAGTCATAATCTTCTCATGTATGTCAAGAATTCAATTCTCCAGTAATCACAAATTTTAATAGTTGTGTAGCATATATTTTCTCCTATTCGTATTGACAATACAAGATTTAAAGTCATATTATCTTTCATATTACTCTCTTAAAAAGTTTAAAATTTACTTTTAAAAATTAAAGTAGTGTTATCTTAAATGTTTATCATATTATTATGACAAACCCAAATAATACAAGTGAGAAATTTATTCACATTGTTCATTAATTACAAAATGAGAATTTGAATAAAATAACTTTTGGACTTTACTAAAAGAGATGTAAAAATTTCAATGTTAAAATTCAAAAATTATATATTTCGTATCATATTTTAAACTGAATATTTTAATTTGAAATAAAAATAAGGGAGTGATTGAGGAATCTTAAGTGAAGAACTCAAGTTGTGTTCAATTATTGTTTGGAAAATTAGTAGGTGTTTTATTATATTTAACGTCATCATTAATGTTATCATGTACTATCATTACTTAATTTATTATTATTATTATTATTATTATTATTATTATTATTATTATTATTATTATTGACAAACTTTGTTTAAATAGACGTTTTGTAAAATTTAAAGTTGTTTTAATTATTTTTTATAAAAAGTTTAAAATGAATTAATATACTGGTTTTATGAGATTTCAAATAAATTGTAACTTGTACCTCATTATATTGATATACTATAAAGATAGTCTGAAATTTATATCAATCAATAATATGCAAGATAATTTATTATTTTTTTATCTCTTCAATTAACTCCAGGTAAAATTTGTTTAATTGTCAAAAAATAATATTTAGGATGAAAATACAATCAATCTAATTAAAAAAGAATATGATTAAGTGAAATTACAAACACAAATAGAAAAAAGTAAAAACTGTTACAAGTGATATTAATTTTTTTTGGTGGAAAACAAAAATTTTGTGCATAATTTTTTAATCAAAACTGTAGGTGGGTAAAATTTTTAAGATTAAAAAAAATAGAGGGAAAGAATCTTAGTTTTATTAAAATGAGAAAATGTTTTAAGTTTCTTGTTGTAGGAAACTGATACTTTAACGAGAAAATAAGTATTGTAAGTAATTTTGGTAGAGAAAATAAGTATTGTAAGTAATTTTGGTAGAGAAAATAAAAAAGATAGAATAAGAAGGATATTATTTAAAAAATGTTAAAAAAATTATTATAACCCATAAAAATTAATAATTTTTATTACTTTATGTATCACAACTTTACATATCATATATTATTTAAGATTTTGTTCTACAAATAAAAAAAAATAACTTTCCTAATTTATATAAAAAAATATATTTAGTAAAAAAAAAACTAATACAATCTTAAATTTTACCAAAAAAATTCAAATAAATTTGTTGATGAAAAAGTCATATATTAATATTGATAAAGAACGGGAGTATTATATATTTGATCTTATCATGAAATGAAAGGAGTTGTGTGAACCGCAATGTGGTGGGCGTTGAACAGAAAGCAAAAGATGGATGGATTGCATTGAAGACATTGCCATTATTAATGTTGCCGTGTCTTGGTTCCGATGTTCGTGTTCCCTTTACTCAGAAATACATGTTTCACATTTGCACATAAATAAACAAACCTAGCAATAATGGTTCAGGAATTAGTTGAAGAAGTCACAACGAACAAGACTAATAAATAAAAATTAATGGAGACATTATTAATGATTTAGGTAGTAGGTGGACAACCCATAAATTGTGGGGCACCTTAGACACTTGTCCATGTTTTAAAATTGGATGGTGAATATTTGACCATTCAAACAAAATAAACAATAGGTAGTCAAAATCAAATCATTTTAAAAATAAAATAAAGTAAAAATAAATTAACATTGATCTATTAAGTTTGATTTTTTATTTATTTAAGAATCATTAATTTGAATTTAAACGAAATTATAATAAATATTTCTGAAATTAAAATATAAGATAATATTTTATATAAGCGAGTCAATTAATTTCTCATAATTTGATATGTATTGCTATTTTTTAAATTAAATATAAAAATATATATAAATAAATGAAAACTATAAACATCATAATTAATTATGTATGATGTTATATTTTTATTAAATAATTATTTTATTATAATATATTTAATAAATTTATAAAAAAAAATCATTCAAACGATAAAATATTTTTGTTTAATATCGAATCAAATCAAATCTCAGTTAAATTTTGTATTTGGTTCTTTTATTTGGTTTGAATGAGTTTTTAGTATAAATCCGAAATAACAAATAGACAATCCAAATTTAGATTGTCCATTGATTATTTAATTTTGAATCAATCAAGTTCTTAAATTTGGCAGTTCAAAATTATATCCACGATCAAATCTTTCACTTTGTTTATATATCAAATAAGTGTTGTTAAAACATGTAAAATAAATTATAGGAATAAAAAATAATTTTTTTATTTTTAATATTAAATAGATCTCTCTTTTAAAATAATAAACATATATAAATAAAGTAGTTCATGCACTAACCATCGTGTACAATATAATAAAACCATGTGTAAAGTGGTAAACAAAGACTACAGAAATAAATTTATATTTAGAGGCAAATCTGATATAAGTGATCTAAATTTAAAATCTTAAACAAATATTTAAGTTAAATATAATAAGTGATTTATTTAATCTAATTCATAATATGAATGGCAATTTTTATAAAATTAAAATTTATAATACATTAATGTTTTTAAATATATAAACTCGATTTCTATATTTCAAATAAAAAAATAGATTATGCCATAAAAATATTTTTAAATATTACAAAGTTATTTCTAACGCTAGTGATATTGAATTTACTCATAAACATAAAAAATGATAGATTTATGATACAAACCAACCAGTGGAGCCAGACCCAATAAGGAAGGATAATCCAATAATAAGGAAACGAACAAGAAAGAAGCCAGCGTGGATGACTGATTATGTCTGCGGACAAAATTAGAAGATCCTCCGAAATTCTGCTGCAAATTATTAGTTTAATTCCTGTTTTATTTCCCTAATTTTTGCTTAATTGTTAGCACCCAATTCCTTTTAATAATTATGATGTAATCAAAACATAACAGAATAAAAGTTTTCAAGATCTTTTTCCCCCAAATTCTATTATTCTCTTTTCCTTAATTTTCTGAGGAGTGGACACTCACTCGAAGAGTGTTAAAACCTTTGAGCATTTTGTAGCAGAGTGTATCAATTTACTACAAAAATTACCATAGGTAGCTACTCATATTTATAATGATAGTAATATTTTTGATAATGAAGAAGAAAGAGTGATTGAAAAATTACTTTTTGATGATTCCTTAATTATAAGATAACTAGGTAGTTGTGTGAGCAATTTATGTAAAGCCAAATAATCTAATCTTTTGTTAAAATAAAGAAGGTAAAAAGATAAAAATAATAAATTATGTTAAAACTAAATCTGTATTAATCAGTTAGATAAGTAGTTAATCGATTATATAACTTATATTCATATTTCATAACACGCACTAATAATCGATTATGTGGTCACTTAATTGATTGTGTGTCTAAACCTATGTTTTGACATAACGCGCTAATAATCGATTATATTGGTACATAATCGATTATATAACTTATTCTAAGTTAGTCAAAACAGATCTTTACTCTATAAAAGGGTGTAAACTTTCTTCAATTAAATATATCTTTTAGAAACAATTAAAGCATTAAAAAGAAACGTTGTGAACATCAAGAAAACGTTTGTAATTCTATACAACATTTTGAAGAAAATCAAATTCAAAGAAGAGATTACTTGGTTATAGGATACAGTATTCCAAAAATCTAAAGTTAAATCATTCTTGTCTTTCTCTTTGTGAATCTATATTGTATTTTGATGTATGTGAGGTGAGCTACATCAAATTCGCTTCAAAATTGTGAGGATAAACATTTTCAAGTGTTGTGATTTGTTTTTAGATCTTGATTAAAGGTTGTTGTAATCAAGATTTGCATATTAGGTTGTAATATGGTTACTAAACAAGTTTTAATGAAAAATCCAAGCTAAGGTTGCTTGGTTGGACTGAATGTAAATTTGAAAGAACCGAACAAGTGTAAACTCCTTTGTTCTTCTCTTTTTTTCCTTTATCTTGATATTCTTGTGATCTTAATATTATTCTAGTTCTTTTAGATGTGATTGTCAGAAAAAAAAAATAATAATTGATTAGATTTGAAAAGGATCTACAAATCCAATTCACCCCTTTTGGGTGTGTTTAAACATTCACATTTTTCTAACAATTTTTTTTTATACGTTTGATTTATAGTAATATATCACTCAAACATTTTTCATTCGGTTGAATTAATTTTAAATATTATTTAATGGATTAAAAATACTGATTTAAGTATAATTTTTTCTTCATAAGTGTAGGCTATAGGAAAAATAATACACATATCTTAACATATTAATTATATTAATAAAATAAATATAAAACTATCAAAGTGGGTGATTTAGTCAAGCTTTTATGAACTAAAAAAAATTGTGATGCAATCCGATATATATTTTAAAATGGAACAAATTTTTTAGTTTAGTTTTACCCTACGTTGGGCCAACAGGATAATTGGTCAATTTTGACCTGATTAAATTTAAAAAAAATATTATCATATCTATACCCAATCAAATAATTAAAAAAAATAAAAAATAAAAATATATTCTTAAAATTTAATTTTTATTAGTAATATTAGTTTTCATTTAAGATATAATAATTTAATATATAAATTGTAAGAGAATATATCCGTTAAATATCAAAATAAAAATTAAAAACTTATTTTTCAATATCATTATTTATTTTTTAGTAATTTATTAATTTAAAATTATAATTAATCTTAATCATTAGGAGAAATTTATTCTAATATTTATTTTTAGAATTAGTGAATTTCTTATTAAATTAATTTATAATACATCTATCTTTTTAATAAAATAATTTTATTTTTATTTTTATATTAAAAATAATTATATTTTATAAAATAAGTTTACCTATAGGTTATCCTTACCTAAGTCCATGTAGATCTACAAAATTTTTTACCTAGTCTGATTTATTTCTGGGACCGAAAGATCCTATTCATGCTAAATTTATTTTTACACCCACTGATTTTACCATGATGAAGCTAATATTTAGTTTAATAATAGGTGTTTTCTTTTACCTTGATCTTGTGCATTCAAATTTGGACCATGACTTCGGAAATTTTTACATAAACAGTTTATCTGATATGTATGCAAGTATAGAGCAATCGATTATAAATTACTCTAGAACTAGCTTTTTATTTGAATTTTAATGTTGTTATGATAAAATTAACAAGCTTGCATTGATGACATATTAGTTATTGACGATACATACATGAATCCATATAGAAGCTAGGAATCTCAACTATTACTCATTCACTAAAGTATTCAGTTGATCAAATTCATGCTGAATTCCCAGAGTTTCTTAGCCAACTCAATGTCCCTTCCTTGTGAGCTTGCTTTGGAGATTTTACTATCTGCAAAATACTTTCCACTAATTCCCCTCACTTCAGGGTGCAATGCCACATAACATGTTGTTGCTGCTCCCTACATAAGATGTTTGTTAGATTAATATAAAAATTTAATCATCAAAGTAACGGAAGGTCCATTATCACATTTGTTGTTAAAAAGTACATAAGATGACTGAGAGTGAAAGTGTATATAAACTAGTATTGATCTCATATTCTTAAAAAAATCTTTACAAACATACTGACTTATTTATAGACTATAGTCGTATTGGTTTAATAAACTTACCTGCTGGACATTTTTAACTGCAAAACCCAGCAATATCTTCAATACACCTGCAAGTCCTGCATAAACCATGCAGAAAAATGCACATAGAACTTAACTTTACTGTCATTCATGGGAAAATACTTGGAAAACAAATTGTTGAAAAAAAATGAGATAAAGACAACATGAATTGATTTAGCAAGTAAGCTATATTGTAGTTACCAGCATGACAGTTGTAACGATGAATTTTGGTGGTAACGGCTCCTGGATGAAGAGAATTAGCAGTAATATCTACACCATCGTCCTGATCACCATGCAATATCAAAGAAGTAATATGACATGTATCAAACACCTCTAGGCAAAATCTGAGGGTGTTTTTTACTCACAAGCATAAAAGGTAAGTCACCAAAACAAAGAGATAAAAGAAAATATCTTATGAAGCAACATTTAGTACACAACTCGCATGATAGAGGGACTAGCAACCAGTGCTCTGAAGACAAATACTGTTGGAAATCAAGAAATGCTAGACCAAAAACTTGCTAGATTCTGACAAGGTACTTAACTTACACACAGCACAATGAACAAAATGAGATATGAGAACAAATTTAGTATAAATAAGAGATAGTCTTCCTTACAATACATAAAGCTACCAACAATTCATCTGCAAAACAAACTGTCTAAATAGACAAAACAATATTTTGAAAACTATCAAACCACAAAGTCAATGTATCACGGTTCAATTCCTTCAACAGACGGACCATTAGCATTGGATAATCTAAAAAATTTCAAGATTGGTTTCCAAACAATAAAACAAATTATAAAATCATAGTAAGATTATTAGGCATAAGGAGTTATTAGTATGATACTTGTGAAAAAGAAATCGACAAAAAAGCTGGTTAGGATGATTTGGACTTGTGTAGTAGACAACTTCTAATTGCTATCAATAGTTAACCAGCTAAATGCTGCATGATAGTTAAAAACACTTTTGACTGAACTTTCACCATCTGGCTCGGGAATTAGGATACAATACCATAAATGTTAGCATACCTTAAGACGTCTTGCAAGTTCATTGGCATGTAAAATATTTGCAAGCTTTGACTGTCCATACGCACGGAATTTCTGATAACTGCACACAAAGAAGCAAAATTAGTAAACAATACAAAACACATGTGCTGACTAACACTACAGTGAATCATGTTTGTATGCTTAAATGCAGCAATATGGTTTTGTCTTAGTAAAATCTATACTTCATTGAGGTGCATCAAAATTTATCTGCAGGTTGTGTACAGACTTAAATCTGACACACTCAATGAATGGTAACAGAAAATCCTTACATAGTAATGTGACACCTAATGCCACACATAAGCCAACCAAAAAAATGAATATCACAAACTTATGATTGACAGTAGCATTCATCTTCTCTTTGGTTAAATAAATGTTAGAACTGAAATCCCAATGGTAATCAAATTTGTATCTACAGCAATCATTCTTTCATTGAAAAAATCCTAGAAGAACAAGTCTTGGTTGATTTTTCAATCAGTGGATCAATCCCTCTTCCGCAAAGAAGAAAGAAATTGCCAGCATAATTCATCTTAATTTGTAATTGGACGACTTCTTACCTTGATTTATCATTAATTTTATCAAAACGGATTCCTGCACGATAGCTGCATCGATGACCAGCAGAGGAGACATTAATAATTCTTCCTTCTTTCTTACTTTCAAGTGTTGTTTTCTTCATAGTATCCAACAGAAGATTTGTTAAAAGAAAATGCCCTGCATGTGGTATTATGTCAAACATAAACAAGACAAATACGCTATTTTCCTCATCTTCTCAGCCTATGGTGCTTTTATAGATACATTAGAAGAGTTATATGATGTTTTATATAAACTATTATATGCTGAGGCACATCATAAGTGTAGAAGGACTACAGTAAGATTACATGTATCAATGATTTTCAATCCGTTCCTAGGAGAGAAAAGAGGTTTCACATTGGATTCCCTACACTCAGGAAACTTCATTACCCTGATGTTTCATGTTTTACCCTAAACCTAATATTCTTGTGAGCTCAAAAGAAATATCTCATGTTATGAAACATTTGATAGTTTCTACATACCTATGTGATTTGTGGCAAATTGCAGCTCAATGTTGTCCTTAGACAGCATGAAAGGGGTTCCAAATATACCTGCATTGTTTCTTACATTGCAAAAAATAACCACAAAACATTATTACTCCATTGTTTTCTTGGATGATTATAATTAAGATAATTGCCAAATTTGTTTTAAACACAAGAACTGTATAGTTTTCATTTTCTTAATTCTTAGAGTTCTGATCATTTGATATTTTTCTAATATCAGAAGAACGTATGTGAAAGGAGTACAAGATTGAACCGACAATGCTGTTAAATTAAGATATCAAACTATGTGATAAAATAGCCATTGCATAAGACGATGCAATAGATAGTTAGAGAAAATAGGAAATGAACCTTTATATGAAATTTTTTGACAATGTGGCTTGTGTGCACTTACATCAGAATGTTTAATGGAAGACCAGATGAAATGAACTCTGATGCAAATTTTCTAATAGATGCCAATGAGCTTAGGTCTAATTCCATGGCATCAACTTTAGCTGAAGGAATCTCCTTAAGTATTTCTTCTCTAACATCTTTTGCAGTCACCATATTTCTCACCCCCATAATCACATGAACACCACGCATAGCAAGAACACGAGTAGTCTCAGCACCAATACCACTGCTTGCCCCTATGGTTGTTACAGTGTTCAAAACCAACCAAAATGTTAAGGTGAAGGAACGTAAAAAAATTGTAAATTTAATAAGAATTTCCTTGGTTTTTTTTTTCAATTTTTGAAGTGTTTCAAGATTAAGGTTTTTCCAGAGTCAGTAAACTCTTGAAATTAAGAAAAGTTGGCTATAGCTGGAGCGGTTTTATAAGAATAATACTCAGTGTGCTTGAGAAAATGGTAAATTGACTTCATTTAAAATGATATAGAAAATATTTTAAGGATAAAAGAAATAAAAAACGAGTTGTAAAATTAAAATTAAAAAATGTAACTTTCTTTTGGGCTTTGATAATAATAACCGTTGGGCCATACTAGACTTCCTTTTGGGCTTGCGAGGCTTACAGGGTTTGGTGCAGTGCATCATGGGGTTTGTTTGATCATGCATGCATATAAAATTTAAATTATGGCTGATATTTATATATTAATTATGATTAATTTTATATTATCGTAAACTGTTAATTATAATTAATTTTACACATTTGACCTCTGATTTTTTGTAATAAAATAGAAAAACATCTAAAAAAATTAGATGGTTTCCCTATAATAAATTAGAAAAATTTATAAATATTTATGAGCTCTAATCCCGATATAATACCATGTATCTTTAATACATTTAACCTATAAAATATTTCTTATAAAATTATTATGATATGAGAGAATTTAAACAATGATGAGACATTACAATCTCTCGCAGAGTGTTACGATGGAAAATGTTTGGCATCGGTGTTATCATTATAAAACTTGCAATCATCGTCACTTTTAAAATGATTGGAATTTTGGAAGGAGATAAAGTTTAACATTTAATAAAAATAATAAAATTAAATAAAAAAATCACCATCAAATATAATTCTTCGACTTACTTGACCCTACCATGTCCTCCAAAGCTAACTGATTCTTTAACACGAGGAAGACGAGAAATGAAGCATCGATTTGTCAGAAAGAAAAGAAAGAAAAAGTGAGGAACCTGTAACAATAGCAGTGAGGGAAGTGGCATCGATTCCTCGAGTAACTTGTTCGGCAGTGGAAGAAGATGAAAATGCAGAACCCCCTCTTCTGCACATGCTGTGTTATTTTGCTCCGTCTCTGAGTCAAAACTCTCACAAAACAAAATATAAAACTCAATACATAATCTTCAATATATATATATATATATTGAACCTATATGCTATATTTTCTAAATATCTACTGATGATAACGACTCCTCAACTAATTTGTTCGCTGAATTATTACAAAACTGGAAGAGTGATGTCTCAAATATATTCTTTGTAATTTTAAGAGGATTCTTGTGTTTAAATTATTCAAAGGACATTGCATCATCCTTCACCTAAAATATCAGGAGACGAGGTTATAAGTATTTTTTATTTATTTTATAAGTTATTTATCTTTCCTTTTTTTTTTTTACGAAGAATTTATTGGTAATTAATATATATATTGCATATCAGTTTCACGTCTAATCACATTAAAGGAGTTCGTATCAATTTGCAGATATTTGGTGTATTATTGATATAATTACTCAGTCATGATTTCTCGTGTGACGTTCAACAAATTTGCTAATATATTACAAAATATTCAAGATTTCTATAATTTGTAACTCATCAAATAATCCCTAATCTTATTAGTTAAAACATTCGTATTTTTTAATATATATATATATATATATATATATATATATATATTTACACCCAATTTCTATTAATTTATTATTTTTAATATTATAATATTTGATCCACGAAAATGGTTTTTTAACACGTTATCCACTAATCAATTAAAAAAAAATTATAATATTAAAAATTCTAAATAAATAAATAAATATAAAATTCTCTCTTATTTTAAACATGATAATATGGTCATTATTTTTTTTATGTATTATCTGTTTTAAAATTTTATTATATATAATAAAAGTGTCATGTCTTTATCTTTATTATGATAATATTATTAAAATTAATTATTATGTTTAATGTATTATTCATTTTAAAACTTTAATTCATAGTTTTGTTCTTAAAAATATTTTTATGAATTAAAAAAGAAAAATATATATATAAAGATCCTTAATTAAGATCAAAGATATGAACCCATGTTGTAATCAACAAAAGATCTCATGTGATCTTCTACATGCTACAAATAAAAGATCTCATGTGGTCTTCTACATGCTACAAATATATTTTTTATTAAGTTTCGAGAAACTATCATATATTATAAGAGATTCGTGACTGATATTCGAGACATGACTCACATCATAATCAACAAGAAACCCCATGAATTCCTCAATATGTCATAAAAAGATTTTTTATTGAGATTTGAGATATGATTATATTACAAAAGATCCTTGATTGAGATCCCAAACATGACTCATATTATACTTAACAAGAGACCCCACGCAGTCCTCGTCGTGCCACAAAGAGATCTTTTATTGAAATTTAAGACATGGTCATATCATAAGAGATCATCATAAGAGATCATTGATTGAGATCTAAGGTATGACCCAAAATAATGAGACCCAACGAGGTTCCTGATGTGTCACAAGAGATCTTTGATTAAGATTCAAGACATGACCCATAATGACAAGAGACCCTACGAGGTTCTTAACGTGTCACAAGATATCGTTGATTGAGATTCGAGATATGGGCGACACTAACCATATTTGAGACCTTACGAGGTTTATCAACTCAAGATCTTATGATATCCATAATGTGATAATCAGTGACTCGATCTATGACTTTCATCATCAACTTAAAACTCTGAGATCCATAATGTAGCTGTTAATTACTTGACACATGAATTTTGTCATTAATATCATACTCGTTTTGGTAATATTTATTGATATTATGACAATTTTTGACATGAATTTAAGTCTTAATGTCTTTACCTCGAGGCTGAGTAGTGTTGAATTACTAATCTTGGTCTTTTACCAATTTAGGATTTAAGCCTTAGTCTCAAGATCGAAGAGTTGTGTAATCTCTAATCATTAACCTCGGTCATTTGTTGATCTAGTGGTTGGCATTTTAATAAGAAAGTTATGATATTATCACATTTATAATTTAAAGCAAGTGATATATATGTCATCGTTTCAAACTACTAATAGGTGACATGTGTCATGATAAATCCTACCCTAACAACAATGTGTAGTTTAAGTATAATATTTTAGGGAATGTGTAGTGTTTAGGTATAGTTAGAATGTTACCGAATACAATGATCAATATTTTAGTTTTTATGATTTTATCTTAAAACTAGAAGGTTGCGTAGTATCTAATCATTAGTCTCATTTTTTTCCCGATCCTAGTGATCAACCTTTTAAGGAGAATTATTGATATTTTAATTATTTTTTATAAGAGTTTAAGCTTGAACGTCTTCCTCTTAAGATTAAGGAGTTATGTATATCTAAATATAATCAAAATATTATCAAGTTATAGGTGTAGTATCTAAACTTTTTTACTCTACCTTAATGCTGAAGAGTTATGTGGTGTTAATCCTTAGATATTGATTTTTTTTTATAATTGAAGTTGAATAATTAAAACTATATTCAGAATCTGATAAAAATCATAAACCTCCTAATTTTACATAAACATAAAATAATTTTCACGATTTTTATGTTACTAAAATCATTTAATATATATAATGTCAAGATAGCAAAATGCAAATCATTAAAATTAAACCTAAATTATGATAACTTAATAAAATGAACCTTTATGTTTAGGTAAAGGATAAAGTTTTACTCAATCAAATTTAGTCAAGATTCCTATTATTTTTTCTATTTCAAGTAAGTGAAACTTTTATTTTACTTTTACATTAACAGAACTATTTGTCGAATATATGTAGTTTTAAATAACCGTACGGGGAAGGAGTAATTTTAAACTATTTGAAGCCTTTCTATTAAAATGTTATGTTGATTAATTTTATTATTATACTTAAAAATTTAATTAGGTATGTGAGTATGCATATGTTTAGCCATAGTTAAATTTGGTCCGCCAAACATAAATGTTATAAATTAGATCAATTTAGAAATATTTAGTAAGCAAAATTATGTTATTTAGTAAGTTTAGGAATTTAAAAGTTATATGTCTACTTTACAATTGAACTAGAAATTAGTCATTTACGGTATTTTTCTATAAAAATATGAATATATTATAATCATTTTTACATCCACTTTAACACTATTGGAATATTCCATTATTTTCTAAATAAATTATATTCTCATCAATTTTATAACATAATAATCATTCAATCTTCTGATAAGTATAATGTGAATTTCTCATAATCTTTACCGTCAATTTTTTTTTTTTATGGTAAAGAGATTGGATATCTTCAAATCACTGTGATTTACAAATAAATAAATAATTAAATAAGATAATAAAGGAATAATATTATTTATTACATTTTAAATGAGTTTTATTTAATGGGTGCGAAATTTTCCTTAATTTATCATAATACCCTCTCATAACAATTTATCATATTTAATGTCAATCAATTGCGTGTTGAAATCTGTCGGCACACATGTATAAAATTATAAATTAAAAAGTTATTTTCTTAGTGGTGGTCAAGTAAAATGATTTTTTTTTTAAATTGAAAGTTATAATTTATTTGTTCTGGCAAAAAGTATAATTTTTATTAACAATTATAAAACAATAAAACAACTTATCAAATAGTGGGAACATGAACATGTTAAAGTCAACCATCACTTATGTTGATTGGATGCGAGAAGATAGGGTTAAAGTGGCATATCCTTTCATGTTTGAGAAATAAAAAGCTCTGACTCTCATCATTTTATTATGTAAAAGTGGTTTTTATGATAAATAATGATTTGAAAGATGACCCACTTTATAGGTTACAAGTGCTAGATAGGTTGAAATTGATTGTGTTAGTAATGGCAAGGATAAGGACCGATTAGTGATTAAACCAAATATGTCATAAAGAGACATAAAAGCATCCTATTAACACCATCAAATATCAAAATATATTGCCCAATCTTAAACGGGAACCACAAGACCAATTGGATATAACATTGCAATAAGATTAATCATATATTAATAGTAGTAAAAATCATAATAAATGCCATATGAGAAGATTTTATAGGTTTATATCAATCAAAGTAATCATAAAATATTTAACTTTTGAAGTAAAATGATAAATATTTTATTTTATGTTTTTGGATTTTTCATTTTTAACACGATAAGATATATTTTGAAATTTTATATCCATTAAAAGTATAATTAAATCATAAGTTAATATAGATTTTACTTTATAAATTAATATTGGAAAATAAAATTTAAATATGCTTTTTAGTATTGTATATAACTTAAAGGTTAAATTATTCTTGTCATCTCATTCCATCAATCGTCGTTTTATAATAAATATGTAAAAGTTTAAAGTGATTTAAGATATATGAAAGCATGATTTATTTATTAATATAGATAAATAAATAGATAGATAAATAAAGAAGAAAAAAGTTTACATACATTTAAATGATTACTTTTAGAATAAAAATTAATTATATTTTAATTTATAATGAATATTTTCTCAAGTTTGACAAATTTCTAAACTTGTGCACAGTGATTTAATAATTGGTGTTCAAGCTCAAGCAACAACCTCCAAGTACATTTAATTATATGGTAATCCTATGGTAATACAGTTTTGGTTCATTAGAAAAATTATTGAAACTTCACACACAAAAATATTATTTATTGTTGTACATGCTTCAAATGTTTGAGAGAAAAAATTGGTGTTACAATAAAATGGACCACCGGTCCAATCCGTGAGTCAAAGTGTAAATTGAGTCGTGTGAATCGTTTAGTTTAACGATTTGTTTTATAAAATAATAAGTATTTTTTAAATATAATAGTAGAGCCTAACCATCCGGACTATATGAACATACTCAGGCATAATCAGTGCCATCCCTGCTAAAAGCCCACTCAAGTTCATATTTCTTATAAGAAGAGCACTACGAAATAAAATGGTTTCATAGATCGGAAGCTTTCGATACACGAGGATCCTCTTTCGAGGCAAGTGTAGAGCATACTTGCATCTAAGTGGGGAACGATACTAAGAATTATAAGCTTCAAGCTTTCGGAGAAGAGAAAACTTAGAGAGAAAGCATTTTAAAGAGAACTTGTATTGATTTCATTTGATTGAACTCTGCCTTCAACATTACAAGTATCCCTTATTTATAGCGAAAACAAACACACGGAATTCAAAGCTTCGCTAAACTAAAATGAAATTCGGACCGAAACTTATCATACAAGGTGGAATCCGAAGTCAATTATTCAAACTATGGCCACACATCATAATGACCTTACAAAGGACAAAACACCATGATTCACACTTTATTTAAAGTCATACGTATGAACAAAGTAGAAAAGATAAGATAAGATTCGAAAATGATGTCTTATCTTTTCATGGAAAGTAAAGTTGATCCGGACTTATCTTCATTAACACGTTTGCGATGAACGCAATAGACACGTGTAAAGATAAGGGAATCTTGCTTTAGTAGCATGTCGGAATGATGACCATTAACTAAAGCCTTTACTTTAGTCGGATCGGGTGGAGCCTGAGTAGTTCATCTGTTGTGCTTCACTCCTTGTCATGCTTCCATGTAATGGGTCCCGAGTAAGGGTACATCTTTTTATGCATTAATATTTCTTCCATCGAGATCTTCGTTGATATCTTCTGCTAGATCTTCAACTTTCGGAAGTCTTCATCTGGGACGTTCATCTCTCGCTCTTCTTATCTCTTGGGATTTGTCTTCTTCGGAGTGATTTGATTCAAGCTGGTATGTGTCGGATGGTCTCGGGATGAGCTGGCAATGTTGGGATCTACTGGCTTTGGTTGATAATGATTTATTTCACAAAGGTGATGCGCCGAGTTGTGCACGGTAAGCGTTATCAAGTGGATAGGTGTCAAAGCTAGCCCATAGGTAAGCTTCATTTTTTGACCAAAGGGTTCCAGTTTGGATTCATGAAGTATGGACGGTGGATGATGAAGATAGATGTCAAATTCTTGAGAGAGTCTTCGATAACTCCTTTACGCTTTTGACGGTCTATGATCTCCTTAAGCTGTTGTCTCCACCAGGGTATTGGAGAAAACCATTCGAGCAATGTCCAAAAAAGGAATTTGTCTTTATACGGATGTGTCAAAATATTGTAAGTTGTTTGAGCCTTTAATGCAATAGGAATGGAGTATTGAAGCTGTATCGCACCAAATGGTCCAAAGGGTAGGCTCACAAAGGTCCCAACCAGGTTCACGAGAATAGTTCAAAAATTCCCCCAAAGGGAATATCGGGATTGAACGATGAGGTTGAAATTACTTTGTATCCGAGGGTTTCATGTAAAAAGTAAAAATATCCGGTTACGGCATAGTGGAGAATATCATTTGGTGTGGTTGGGTTTAAGCCAGGGTGGATAAATTTTGACGAGTTTTGGCTTTATCGAGAGAGGTTTGACCATAAGGATAAGAGGAAGACTATAAGTGTCAACTATTAATTGGACATTCTTTTTGGTCTAGACAAAAGTCCGGAGCTGTGTTTAGGTTTCCTTTAATGTGCTTAACGGTAAAATCATACACGGAAAACCGAGTCCATTAGCCTAAGAATCGAGGATTAGGAGGCATCTTGTTCTTGAACTCCAAGATCTTCGGGAATGAAGAGTTGTCCATCTGAACTTCAAAGTGATATCCTCTAAGATGGAAGTCGAACTTTTTTATGCCATTTTTGATCTGCTAAGGCTTCCTTGAACGTGGTGTGATAATGTTTTTACGCATCTTTGAATTGTCCACTTGCATGTCCACAATAGTATCTTTTTCCATTTTCTTCTTCAATGAGTCTTGCTCCCAGGTATTCATCGGCGGCATCGATCTGCAATATTCTTTTCCCATTGCACTGGAATTTTCGGAGCGGGGAGGAGCTTGAGCTATCTTCTTCGAGTTCTTTAATAGCTCTGGTTTGTTCGATCCCCATGGAGGTGGATTCTTCTTTAAGAGCTTGGACAAAGGACTTGTATTTCTTGCAACATTAGGGATGAATTCCCTGATATAATTGACTATCCTGAGAAATTGTTGGATCTGTTTGATGGTCGGATTTTCATCCGGGAAGTTGAGAAGTTCTTCGACAATGTGAGGTTGAGGTCGATAAGATCCATGACTGAAGTGCATTCCTAAAAAGTCAATTTCTTCTTGGGCAAGGTGGATCTTTTCTCTGAGAGCATTATCCCATGTTGATGGGCTATGTTAAAAAATTGATCCAATAAGCTGTTTATGAGAGTCCATGTTTGGTGAGAACAATAAAATATCATCAATGTAGACAATTGCTCTATCTAATATGGGCTCGAAGATTTTGGTCATGGCCTTTTGAAACGAGTGATGGGGCTGTTTTAAGCCCAAAGGGCATTACTTTCCATTGGTATTGGGCATTGGGTATGCAAAAAGCAGTTTTGTATCTATCGGGTGGGTCAATGCCTAATTGCCAAAATCCGGATTGAGGTCGAACTTAGAAAAGATATGGGCTTCTTTTATCAAGATGGGTAAGGATGAAGCTTTGGGTATTGGGAATTTATCATCCTTAAGAAAACGAGTTAAGAGGCTTGTAGTCAATTACTAACCTCTTTTTCCCTCCGATTTTTCGAACCTCTTTTCTACATAGAAGGCTTGACAGGCCCAATTGGATTGGGTTGGTTCAATCGAGCCTTGTTTCAACAGTTCTTGACATTCTTGTCTTGCTAGCTGTAGGTCGAGGGAGACATTCCTGGGTGAGTAGCTTTGGTTGGATTAACATCTTCGTTGAGCTTGAAGGGTAATTGTACAAAGAAATCGAGAATTCTTCCATAAAGGCTTAGGATGAGAAAATTCTTCATGATTGTTGGCACACGAGAGAGGATAACTTTTGTTTTATCTCTTCAAGTTACGGAGGAGCTTCGGAGAGAGAAAAGAGTCTTGGTATCTACGTAAAAAGCTTGAATTCTCTTTTGAACTTGATTCCTTTAGGAAGTATTTGAAATCTACTAGTCATGGAGAAGATGTCCATGCCTATCAAAATGTCTTTGTTGGGAGGCTTACTTCCTATAACTTTACTCCAAACGAGTGCATTCTGGAAAGAATTTAATTCGATTGGAGCTCCGGTTATTAACTCGAGTCTTGAAGACTTTTCAGTCAGCTGCTACAAAATAGGAGGCTTCTTTCTTCCAAAATTCTTTGGGAAGAATATCGGGATCCATCATGGATTTACGTGCTCCGAGTATCAATGTAGGCTATGGCTTGGATAGATTTGTCATATTTAGACGGAAGAATTTGAACTTCTAAGCAAGGTTGAGGAGGAGAGACATTGATGAGGTGAGTTTCCTGGAAAGAGAATACTGGAACGATGATCGAGTCTCGAATTCCTCGGAATATTCGATTCAGATTCATCAGAGGAGATGTTGAGGGCGAAGACAGTTTCTTCGTCAGCAGAACTCTGTTCAGAATACAGAGATTCTATATCGTCTTTTTCATCAAGTTGGAGGGTGGAGATGAGCTTGATGGCTCTGTCAGCTCTGTGGGGACAGTTTTTGGAAAAGTGTCCCTTTTTCTTGCAAATGAAGCACCGTTGATCTTGTGCTTTTCCCCTAAACTTCTTCTTCTTAAAGAATTTTAAATTCTTTTTCTTTTTTACGAAAATGGGTTTTTCTTTCTTTTTCTTCACCTTGCAGGTTCTCGAACAAGGCTTCTTGCATTTAATCTCCAAATAAGGTTTACGACAAGCTTTGCTAAATTTGCTTTTACGAGTCATGATGTCCGAGAAGAACTCATGTTGTCTGCATAGCTTATCAACGGCTTCTAAGGTCATCTGGTGAATTTGTCCCATAGTCAGAGTGGTGAAGTCTTTCTGAATGGACATGGCCATCCTGTTCAATTCTGGTTGGATCTCAGCAGGAAGAGATGCGACATAGGTGTTCTTTAAACTAGGATCATTGAGCCCATTGAGATGATAGAATCTTTTGCTCATTCGTTGATAGTGTTTCTCCAAGTCTTTGATTTTTATTGAGCAACATCTCATTTCGAAAAACTCTTGTCCGAGTTTTTTATCGATGATTGATCCGTCACCTATGAATTCTTCATGTAAAGCACCAAATCTGCTTGCTTGTTTGGCCCGAGTTCATGGAGCTGGTTACGTCGGACTACTCCCAAGTTATGATACCATCCTTTAAGTGTTCAGGTCATTCTACGTGAGAACTCCTCAATTACTTTATAAGAGTCGAAATTGTTGACTAATTTGGTATCTAACCATGCACCAAATTCGATTAATCGGCTCTCCATTGGCTTGGAGGAATATCATCAATAGTGAACCAGGGTCCACCATTTGTCTTTGATGACATATTTGTCCTTGAGGGACTCGAGTCGGCTTCTTCGTGCGGAGGGTCGTAAATTGGCTCATGTCGGACTTCGATCTGGAGGTATTGGTCATGAGTATCCGTGTAAGATCCTCATAACTAGGGACTTCGTTTCAGATTCGGAAGTAAGGACTTCGGTTTCGATTCATCGAAACATGAATCTCGGTTTCCGAGTTCTCGGAGGATTCCTCAAGCATTATTGGAGTATGCGGAGTTGCGGGGGTTGGAAAGGGTTCTATGGTTAAGCGAGAGTATGGATCTTGGGAATCTTGAAAGATTGGGTCAAATGGTTCTTGCTTGAGTAGGCCTTTTTGGTGAGGGTTGATCATCGAAAGATGATTACGAAGAAGGTTGAGCCACCTTCTTTCCTTTATCCGGTTTAGAGGCTCTTTGGTTTGAACCTAGCCCTATAAGGCTGTAGGCTGTGGGTAATGTCCACGTGGTTTGTGAGTTTGGTCGGAAATGAGGAGGATTTTGAAAAGAAGAATAGGTTGGAGTTGTAGAGAACAAGGATGTATATGGTTGTTTCTCTGGATTTTGTTGCCTAATCTTTTCTTCAATGTAATTATCCATTTCTTGGATTTGAGCTTTGAGTCTCCTTATTTCTCTTTCTTTTGCATGAGATAATTCTCCGAAAGCAGTGGTCTTCCAATCTTCTTCTAACTTTGAGATTTACGCGGAGAGTTGTTTATAGTGTTTTCTCAAAGTAGAGTTAAGATCTTGGAGCTTATCATCGATCTCCTCTAGATGCGTGGAGATCTTATCAATCTTTTTGTCAATCTTACGTAAGATTGAGTTCGAGCTCGAGCATTTTACATACGCCGATTCGGGACTTCTTACGCTCGACTTAATGGTTTAATCTTCCCATCTGGCCCAATTTCTTGACAAACTACATGAGGTTTAGTCATTGTTTTGGAAGCTGGGTCGGTGTTCCTCTCTAATGGAGGAAATTCTTCCTTATAAGTTGAGGGTTTTATCATCATACATGGAACGGGAAGAGCTTTAGAAGTAAGGCTGAGGTAGTATGGCAGAGGTTCTACACTTTTCTTGTTTAGGGAAGAGGAGGCCCTCTTCTTCAAGGATTTCGACATATCGCTTGTATTTCCATAGGGGATCTGGTTCGGGTTGGCGATGGATTCCTATCCATGGGCCTTTTCCAGGTTCAAATTTCCTGGAAGGAGAGAATGGAGGTTTGCGGGATCCTCCTTTGAAGTCATCATCATCATCATCATCTCGAGTCGTCGTCTTCATCGCTAGTGTCTCCATAGTGGTCACGGCGATCACGATCGAGAATCGCACATTTACGGGTCAATATCCCAAATGAAGTGTCCCCCTATCTTGTCGGTAAAGATAGGTTTACCATCGGGACGTACTACTGTTGATTGGGATTTTTCCTTCTTTGACTACGGGTATTATCATCATTGATCTGGAAAATGGAGGTCTTGGAACTAGGAGTTTCTTCGAATTCTTGAAGATGGTTCGACGGTTCCATCCACGAGATCTTACGAAAGTGGCTTACGTAAGCTGGATGGGTTTCCGGTTAGCATGGAGCTTCTCATAATTGGTGACCCATTGCATAGGAATGAGCTTTTGAAGCTCTTGTGCAGAAATATTTACGGGGATTTGGACTATAGAAGGTGTTTCATCTTGGTTATTGGCCAAGACGAAAAGTGCTCCATCTTTGCAAGATGGTAGGGCAAGATTAATAGCATGATCTTGCAACCTATATATGATCTGATGATGAAGGGTGGCCGATAAGGCTTCAGTTACTTGTTCGGCTCCAGTGATGCTGGATTTGTACCTTCAATCTACGGGAGATTGTAGGATCTCTTAAACTAACGTTGAAGTTAGGGAAGATGGTGAGAACTACACTTCCGAGCATGAAGAGTAGTTAGAACGGTGCCAATGACGACATGTTCATAGTGAAGGTAGCTAGAGTCTAAAAGAGAAACTCAGGCTGAGGCAGGTAATCCCAGTCTTACGTGTAGAGAGAGAACAAGTCGAGCTGCTCCATAGTGGAGATAGGTGTATCCTTCGGTTTGCCGGTGCCTAATAGCTTCTTTAGGAATCTCAATACTTACATATTGCTCTTCGGCAGTGGATGCTAAGGTGCACTTGATCCATTACGGAGGCTTGAACGTACTCCTTAACGGGAGGTCTTCGGTATGAATCAAACGGGTAATGGATTTAAGAGTAGATCGTTGTCTTTTGAAAATATTATAAGGACTAAGGAGAGGATCTGTATGTCTCGAGAGATCCGAGCATCTTACGGAATATAGGAATATTCTATAAGATGTTCTATTTTAGAGGAAAGAGTTTTTGAAATATTTTCGGGAAGAGAAAGAGTTGAATTTAAAAGAACGGGACCAACGGGATTAATGGGACCGGACTACGGTGGTGGTGTTTGGCTATTCATGGTTTAAAGATTTCTCTTACTCACTTTCCACTCATAATTCCTACTATCATACCCCTTCCGAAAATGGTTAGGCTCGATACCATTTCGGACGGAGACCCTTCTTATCCGAGACTATATGAACATACTCGGGCATAACGGCGCCATCCCTCGGCTAAAAGCCCACTCAAGTTCATATTTCTTATAAGAAGAGCACTCTGAAATAAAATGGTTTCATAGATCGGAAGCTTTCTGATACACAGGATCCTCTTTCGAGGCAAGTGTAGAGCATACTTGCATCTAAGTGGGGAACGATACTAAGAATTATAAGCTTCAAGCTTTCAGAGAAGAGAAAACTTAGAGAGAAAGCATTTTAAAGAGAACTTGTATTGATTTCATTTGATTGAACTCTGCCTTCAACATTACAAGTATCCCTTATTTATAGCGAAAACAAACACACGGAATTCAAAGCTTCGCTAAACTAAAATGAAATTCGGACCCGAAACTTATCATACAAGGTGGAATCCGAAGTCAATTATTCAAACTATGGCCCACACATCATAATGGCCTTACAAAGGACAAAACACCATGATTCACACTTTATTTAAAGTCATACGTATGGACAAAGTAGAAAAGATAAGATAAGATTCGAAAATGATGTCTTATCTCTTCATGGAAAGTAAAGTTGATCCAGACTTATCTTCATTAACACGTTTGCGGTAAACGCAATAGACACGTGTAAAGATAAGGGAATCTTGCTTTAGTAGCATGTCGGAATGATGACCATTAACTAAAGCCTTTACTTTAGTCGAGATCGGGTGGAGCATGAGTAGTTCATCTGTTGTGCTTCACTCCTTGTCATGCTTCCATGTAATGGGTCCCGAGTAAGGGTACATCTTTTTATGCATTAACATTTCTTCCATCGGATCTTCGTTGATATCTTCTGCTAGATCTTCAACTTTACTGGAAGTCTTCATCACGGGACGTTCATCTACTGCTCTTCTTATCTCTTGGGATTTGTCTTCTTACGGAGTGATTTGATTCAAGCTGGTATGTGTCGGATGGTCTTCGGGATGAGTCGGCAATGTTGGGATCTACTGGCTTTGGTTGATAATGATTTATTTCACAAAGGTGATGCGCCGAGTTGTGCACGGTAGCTTGTTATCAAGTGGATAGGTGTCAAAGCTAGCCCATAGGTAAGCTTCATTTTTTGACCAAAGGGTTCCAGTTTGGATTCATGAAGTATGGACGGTGGATGATGAAGATAGATGTCAAATTCTTGAGAGAGTCTTCGATAACTCCTTTACGCTTTTGACGGTCTATGATCTCCTTAAGCTGTTGTCTCCACCAGGGTATTGGAGAAAACCATTCGAGCAATGTCCAAAAAAGGAATTTGTCTTTATACGGATGTGTCAAAATATTGTAAGTTGTTTGAGCCTTTAATGCAATAGGAATGGAGTATTGAGCTGTATCGCACCAAATGGTCCAAAGGGTAGGCTCACAAAGGTCCCAACCAGGTTCACGAGAATAGTTCAAAAATTCCCCAAAGGGAATATCGGGATTGAACGATGAGGTCTGAAATTACTTTGTATCCGAGGGTTTCATGTAAAAAGTAAAAATATGCGGTTACGGCATAGTGGAGAATATCAGCTGGTGTGGTTGGGTTTAAACCGGGTGGATAAATTTTGACGAGTTTTGGCTTTATCGAGAGAGGTTTGACCATAAGGATAAGAGGAAGACTATAAGTGTCAACTATTAATTGGACATTCTTTTTTGGTCTAGACAAAAAGTGCGGAGCTGTGTTTAGGTTTCCTTTAATGTGCTTAACGGTAAAATCATACCTGGAAAACCAGTCCATTAGCCTAAGAATCTGAGGATTAGGAGGCATCTTGTTCTTGAACTCCAAGATCTTCGGGAATGAAGAGTTGTCCATCTGAACTTCAAAGTGATATCCTCTAAGATGGAAGTCGAACTTTTTTATGCCATTTTTGACTGCTAAGGCTTCCTTGAACGTGGTGTGATAATGTTTTTCTGCATCTTTGAATTGTCCACTTGCATGTCCACAATAGTATCTTTTTCCATTTTCTTCTTCAATGAGTACTGCTCCCCAGTATTCATCGCTGGCATCAGTCTGCAATATTCTTTTTCCATTGCCTGGAATTTTCAGAGCAGGAGGAGCTTGAGCTATCTTCTTCAGTTCTTTAATAGCTCTGGTTTGTTCTGATCCCCATGGAGGTGGATTCTTCTTTAAGAGCTTGGACAAAAGACTTGTATTTCTTGCAACATTAGGGATGAATTCCACTGATATAATTGACTATCCAGAAATTGTTGGATCTGTTTGATGGTCGATTTTCATCCGGGAAGTTGAGAAGTTCTTCGACAATGTGAGGTTGAGGTCGATAAGATCCATGGCTGAAGTGCATTCCTAAAAAGTCAATTTCTTCTTGGGCAAGGTGGATCTTTTTCTCTGAGAGCATTATCCCATGTTGATGGGCTATGTTAAAAAATTGATCCAATAACTGTTTATGAGAGTCTATGTTTGGTGAGAACAATAAAATATCATCAATGTAGACAATTGCTCTATCTAATATGGGCTCGAAGATTTTGGTCATGGCCTTTTGAAACAGTGAT
Source organism: Sphenostylis stenocarpa (assembly GCA_963425845.1). Classification (NCBI taxonomy): domain Eukaryota; kingdom Viridiplantae; phylum Streptophyta; class Magnoliopsida; order Fabales; family Fabaceae; genus Sphenostylis; species Sphenostylis stenocarpa. The sequence goes on along the minus strand of OY731401.1, from coordinate 71,813,524 downwards.
GGGGCTGTTTTAAGCCCAAAGGGCATTACTTTCCATTGGTATTGGGCATTGGGTATGCAAAAAGCAGTTTTGTATCTATCAGGTGGGTCAATGCCTAATTGCCAAAATCCGGATTTGAGGTCGAACTTAGAAAAGATATGGGCTTCTTTTATCAAGATGGGTAAGGATGAAGCTTTGGGTATTGGGAATTTATCATCCTTAAGAAAACGAGTTAAGAGGCTTGTAGTCAATTACTAACCTCTTTTTCCCTCCGATTTTTTCGGACCTCTTTTCTACATAGAAGGCTTGACAGGCCCAATTGGATTGGGTTGGTTCAATCAGGCCTTGTTTCAACAGTTCTTGACATTCTTGTCTTGCTAACTGTAGGTCCGAGGAGACATTCCTGGGTGAGTAGCTTTGGTTGGATTAACATCTTCGTTGAGCTTGAAGGGTAATTGTACAAAGAAATCAGAATTCTTCCATAAAGGCTTAGGATGAGAAAATTCTTCATGACTTGTTGGCACACGAGAGAGGATAACTTTTGTTTTATCTCTTCAAGTTACGGAGGAGCTTCGAGAGAGAAAAGAGTCTTGGTATCTCCGTAAAAAGCTTGAATTCTCTTTTGAACTTGATTCCTTTAGGAAGTATTTGAAATCTACTAGTCATGGAGAAGATGTCCATGCCTATCAAAATGTCTTTGTTGGGAAGCTTACTTCCTATAACTTTACTCCAAACGAGTGCATTCTGGAAAGAATTTAATTCGATTGGAGCTCCGGTTATTAACTCGAGTCTTGAAGACTTTTCAGTCAATTGCTACAAAATAGGAGGCTTCTTTCTTCCAAAATTCTTTGGGAAGAATATCGGGATCCATCATGGATTTACGTGCTCCGAGTATCAATGTAGGCTATGGCTTGGATAGATTTGTCATATTTAGACGGAAGAATTTGAACTTCTAAGCAAGGTTGAGGAGGAGAGACATTGATGAGGTGAGTTTCCTGGAAAGAGAATACTTGGAACGAGTATCGGTCTCGAATTCCTCGGAATATTCGATTCGAGATTCATCGGAGGAGATGTTGAGGGCGAAGACGGTTTCTTCGTCGCGGAACTCGTTCGGAATACGAGAGATTCTATATCGTCTTTTTCATCAAGTTGGAGGGTGGAGATGAGCTTGATGGCTCTGTCGACTTCTGTGGGGACAGTTTTTGGAAAAGTGTCCCTTTTTCTTGCAAATGAAGCACAGTTGATCTTGTGCTTTTCCCCTAAACTTCTTCTTCTTAAAGAATTTTAAATTCTTTTTCTTTTTTACGAAAATGGGTTTTTCTTTCTTTTTCTTCACCTTGCGGGTTCCTGAACAAGGCTTCTTGCATTTAATCTCCAAATAAGGTTTACGACAAGCTTTGCTAAATTTGCTTTTACGAGTCATGATGTCCGAGAAGAACTCATGTTGTACTGCATAGCTTATCAACGGCTTCTAAGGTCATCTGGTGAATTTGTCCCATAGTCGAGTGGTGAAGTCTTTCCGAATGGACATGGCCATCCTGTTCAATTCCGGTTGGATCTCGCGAGGAAGAGATGCGACATAGGTGTTCTTTAAACTAGGATCATTGAGCCCATTGAGATGATAGAATCTTTTGCTCATTCGTTGATAGTGTTTTTCCAAGTCTTTGATTTTTATTGAGCAACATCTCATTTCGAAAAACTCTTGTCCGAGTTTTTTATCGATGATTGATCCGTCACCTATGAATTCTTCATGTAAAGCACCAAATCTGCTTGCTTGTTTGGCCCAGTTCATGGAGCTGGTTACGTCGGACTACTCCCAAGTTATGATACCATCCTTTAAGTGTTACGGTCATTCTACAGCAGAACTCCTCAATTACTTTATAAGAGTCAGAATTGTTGACTAATTTGGTATCTAACCATGCACCAAATTCGATTAATCTGGCTCTCCATTGGCTTGGAGGAATATCATCAATAGTGAGCCAGGGTCCACCATTTGTCTTTGATGACATATTTGTCCTTGAGGGACTCGAGTCGGCTTCTTCGTCCGGAGGGTCGTAAATTGGCTCATGTCGGACTTCGATCTCGGAGGTATTGGTCATGAGTATACGTGTAAGATCCTCATAACTAGGGACTTCGTTTCGATTCGAAGTAAGGACTTCGGTTTCAGATTCATCGAAACATGAATCTCGGTTTACGAGTTCTCGAGAGGATTCCTCAAGCATTATTGGAGTATCCGGAGTTGCAGGGGTTGGAAAGGGTTCTATGGTTAAGCGAGAGTATGGATCTTGGGAATCTTGAAAGATTGGGTCAAATGGTTCTTGCTTGAGTAGGCCTTTTTGGTGAGGGTTGATCATCAAAGGATGATTCGAAGAAGGTTGAGCCACCTTCTTTCCTTTATCCGGTTTAGAGGCTACTTGGTTTGAACCTAGCCCTATAAGGCTGTAGTTGTGGGTAATGTCCACGTGGTTTGTGAGTTTGGTCGGAAATGAGGAGGATTTTGAAAAGAAGAATAGAGTTGGAGTTGTAGAGAACAAGGATGTATATGGTTGTTTCTCCGGATTTTGTTGCCTAATCTTTTCTTCAATGTAATTATCCATTTCTTGGATTTGAGCTTTGAGTCTCCTTATTTCTCTTTCTTTTGCATGAGATAATTCTCCGAAAGCAGTGGTCTTCCAATCTTCTTCTAACTTTGAGATTTCGCGGAGAGTTGTTTATAGTGTTTTCTCAAAGTAGAGTTAAGATGCTTGGAGCTTATCATCGGTCTCCTCTAGATGCGTGGAGATCTTATCAATCTTTTTGTCAATCTTACGTAAGATTGAGTTCGAGCTCGAGCATTTTACATCGCTCGGTTCGGGACTTCTTACTGCTGACTTAATGGTTTAATCTTCCCATCTGGCCCAATTTCTTGACAAACTACATGAGGTTTAGTCATTGTTTTGGAAGCTGGGTCGGTGTTCCTCTCTAATGGAGGAAATTCTTCCTTATAAGTTGAGGGTTTTATCATCATACATGGAACGGGAAGAGCTTTAGAAGTAAGGCTGAGGTAGTATGGCGGAGGTTCTACACTTTTCTTGTTTAGGGAAGAGGAGGCCCTCTTCTTCAAGGATTTCGAGCATATCGCTTGTATTTCCATAGGGGATCTGGTTCGGGTTGGCGATGGATTCCTATCCATGGGCCTTTTCCGGGTTCAAATTTCCTGGAAGGAGAGAATGGAGGTTTGCAGGATCCTCCTTTGAAGTCATCATCATCATCATCATCTCGAGTCGTCGTCTTCATCGCTAGTGTCTCCATAGTGGTCACAGCGATCACGGTCGAGAATCGCACATTTACGGGTCAATATCCCAAATGAAGTGTCCCCCTATCTTGTCGGTAAAGATAGGTTTACCATCAGGACGTACACTCGTTGATTGGGATTTTTCCTTCTTTGACTACGGGTATTATCATCATTGACTGGAAAATGGAGGTCTTGGAACTAGGAGTTTCTTCGAATTCTTGAAGATGGTTCGACGGTTCCATCCACGGATCTTCCGAAAGTGGCTTACGTAAGCTTGGATGGGTTTACGGTTAGCATGGAGCTTCTCATAATTGGTGACCCATTGCATAGGAATGAGCTTTTGAAGCTCTTGTGCGAGAAATATTTACGGGGATTTGGACTATAGAAGGTGTTTCATCTTGGTTATTGGCCAAGACGAAAAGTGCTCCATCTTTGCAAGATGGTAGGGCAAGATTAATAGCATGATCTTGCAACCTATATATGATCCGATGATGAAGGGTGGCCGATAAGGCTTCAGCTACTTGTTCGACTCCAGTGATCCGGATTTGTACCTTCAATCTACGGGAGATTGTAGGATCTCTTAAACTAACGTTGAAGTTAGGGAAGATGGTGAGAACTACACTTCCGGCATGAAGAGTAGTTAGAACGGTGCCAATGACTGACATGTTCATAGTGAAGGTAGCTAGAGTCTAAAAGAGAAACTGCGGGCTGAGACAGGTAATCCCAGTCTTCAGTGTAGAGAGAGAACAAGTCGAGCTGCTCCATAGTGGAGATGGGTGTATCCTTCGGTTTGCCGGTGCCTAATAGCTTCTTTAGGAATCTCAATACTTACATATTGCTCTTCAGCGAGTGGATGCTAAGGTGCACTGATCCATTCGGAGGCTTGAACGTACTCCTTAACGGGAGGTCTTCGGTATGAATCAAACGGGTAATGGATTTAAGAGTAGATCGTTGTCTTTTGAAAATATTATAAGGACTAAGGAGAGGATCTGTATGTCTCGAGAGATCCGAGCATCTTACGGAATATAGGAATATTCTATAAGATGTTCTATTTTAGAGGAAAGAGTTTTTGAAATATTTTCGGGAAGAGAAAGAGTTGAATTTAAAAGAACGGGACCAACGGGATTAATGGGACCGGACTTCGGTGGTGGTGTTTGGCTATTCATGGTTTAAAGATTTCTCTTACTCACTTTCCACTCATAATTCCTACTATCATACCCCTTCGAAAATGGTTAAGCTCGATAATTTATCAAGAATTTTATTCAAGTATCAAAATAAATTTTTAATAATTATTTATTTTAAGATATAATAATTAAAATTAATTATTATTTTAAATTAACTAAAATAAATAATGATAATAATTTTTTATTTTTATTTTGAGATTAAATAGATATATTTTATTATAATTTATATACTAAACCATTATATCTTTAAAAAATATTATTAAAATTTAAATTTTTAAGATATTTTAATTTTGATTATTTATTTATTTATTTTTAATTAATTAATTTTGTATGATATATCGATTTCCGTTGACCAATATAAGATACTAAAATTTTTTATCATTTTAAAATATACTATCCTAAATCATTAATTTTTTTTACTAAGCTTATTGTAGCACAATTATTTGGATTGAACGAATTTTTTCTGGATTTGTCTCCGGTACATGATTCCTGTACGTCTTATTTATATAAAAAATAATAGTATTTTAGATTCATTTTTGGATTTAATTTTTTTAAATAGTAAAACTATATTTCAGATTTTATAATCTGAAAGTTAATATATATATATATATATATATATATATATATATATATATATATATATATAATCCATTTATGCAATTGTTTTTCAATTTTTATAATATGAAATACAGAATATATTTTTGGATAACTCGATTGCATAAAATTAATAAAGGTAATTGTGCTTTTAAACAAGGGGAAAGATTTTTTGAAAATCCATTTTTACAAACATCTGTTAACAATTTTAAAATATTATTTTTTATTAATTAATAAAAAAATAGATAAATAATAATATAAAAATCTAAAAATTGATTATTGAATGAATATTATCAAAAGTATCATCATAATACGAGGGGTGCAGGAAAAAAAATAATAAAGGAAGAACGAGCTTTTGTCTTCCTAAATTTATATACATCTTAAAAGAATAAATAAATCTAATAAGAATAAATTTTCTCCATTATATGGATTTCTAGCCCATTATGTCAAGTTGGGCTGGTCTTTTTATGTCTAAAATAAATAAAAAAACTGCATGTACAGTATCCCACAGTTGTCTTAGATTAATATAACTCGATGGAAACCTAAAGTTAAAAAAAGTCTGAAAATAAAAAATCATTTCCGAGTTTAGGATATGTTTGCATCTTTAAAAAAATAAAATAAAAATAAACTTCGTAAACTAAAATTGACTATTGTACGAGTTGAATATAAAAATTCAAAGAAATTATATAAAAGAGCTTTTGGAAATTAAGTTATAGAAAAATTCATTTATTTTTTCTTTCTTAAAAAATGTTCGTAATAAAATTGTTTAGAAAAAAAAAAAACTAACTAACCTTACCGATGAGTTGTTCATATAGAATCATTTATGCTGTGTTTGTTTGAACTGATTTGCGACGAAATACTGTTCACGAAGACAGAAACACGAGATTCACCCACATTTGGTTGAACAGATTTGCGAAGAAATGCAGGCGAGGAAAAGGGGGAGAGGGGAGAGAGACTTTCTTCGCTAATATGCGAAGAAAAGAGACGAAAGTCTGCTGGAGATAATGAAAAGTCCAACTTACCCTCTTCCATATGATAGCGGTTAAATCTTAACCGCTATTATAATAGCACTTGTAATAGCGGTTAAAACTTAACCGCTATTATATATCACTTCTAATAGCGGTTAAACCATAACCGCTATTACATATCACTTCTAATAGCGGTTAAATCTTAACCGCTATTATATATCACTTTAGATAGCGGTTACAGAGGAACCGCTATTATATCCTCCAATTATGATCGATCATTTCTTAAATCTAATCGATCAGAATCATATTTCGCTTGAGCGAGATATAGTCGCTCAAGCGAAACACAACCAGAGACTGAAGAAAGTAAAATATGGTTGTATATGATAGCGGTTCTACTGGAACCGCTATCTAATATACACTTTAGATAGCGGTTACAGAGGAACCGCTATTATATCCTCCAATTATGATCGATCATTTCTTAAATCTAATCGATCAGGATCATATTTCGCTCGAGCGAGATATAATCGCTCGAGCGAAACACAACCAGAGACGATCAGGATCATATTTCGCTCGAGCGAGATATAGTCGCTCGAGCGAAACACAACCAGAGACTGAAGAAAGTAAAATATGGTTGTATATGATAGCGGTTCCACTAGAACCGCTATCTAATATACACTTTAGATAGCGGTTACAGAGGAACCGCTATTATATCCTCCAATTATGATCGATCATTTCTTAAATCCAATCGATCAGGATCATATTTCGCTCGAGCGAGATATAGTCGCTCGAGCGAAAACAACCTGAAGAAAGTAAAATGTTAGGGAAACAAAATTTTAAAATAATTTTAAAATATTATTTCTATATTATTCATTTTTTATTTTCCTTCCTTCTTCATTTTATTTTGCTATTTGATTATTCAATTTTCTGGTTTTATTTTTATTTGACCTATTCACTCTTCCTCTATTCTTAATGTTTGATCTTTCAATTTTTTCCTATATTTAATATTCAATTTTCTTATCTTCTTTTGCCTAAAATACTCGATCTTAAAAGAAAAAAAAACATTATCTTTAATATTTTAATCTTTTTTATCTCCTATCTTTAATACTCGATTTTCTCTATTTTAATGTTTTATAAATCTTATTTATGTTTGATTCAATTTAACTATAAAATTTAAATCTAATTAGAACAAAAATACCAGGAAGGATATAAATATAGGACCAACTTACTACTGAATATTGAAAAAAAAGAGAGACTAACTTCACTATTTTATCTAATTTCTATCGCTGTGTTATTATTTCTTCATTAAACTCGTTTACTTTTTGAACAATTTTCAAAAACTTATAATTTTTTTTTAAATCTTATAAATCCAAAAAAATTAAAATCCTTCTAAATTATTGTAATCTCATTAAGATTGAAACTATAAAATCTCAGCAATATATTTTATAGAAGTTGTAAAATTTGTATACGATATTTTAAAATTCATTAAGTTTTTTTAATGTAAAAAATAGTATTTTAAAGTCCAAGTGCAACACACACTTATATAAAATTGCAACTTGAAAAGAGAAACCGACTTCACAGGATAGAAGATGAGGACACCTCATCCAAGAGGGTTTATTTTTCATAGAACGGTCGATAACCTATTATACAATATAATATTATTTTAAATATTTTAATCATTAATATATTATATTATATTATATAATACAGGTTATATACAAACAACCTAATACACCAATTTTAAAAGAATACATGTTCTTTAAACAAAATTGTATAGATATAAGTAAAAAAAATATTTAACAAATTTATATAAACTAAAATTTCAATTAACTCATTTTTTTCATATTATTTTAAATTTTTAAGTATGGATATGAATTTTAATAAAATAATATAAATTATGTATATTTTGTTTTATGAAAATAAAAATTTTAAATTTAAATAATATCCTTAATGACTATATATTATAAATAAAACATTAAAATATCAAAATGTTAAATAATTTTTAATTAACTTTATCAAAAATTAGGGAAACAAAATTTATCCAAAAGAGTTCAAAATGTATAAGAGTATTCTCAATTTTGAGTTTAATTATATTATTAATTTTTAAAGTAGAAAATTATATTGTAATTATTTTATCTCAAGTTAATGTGATGAGACGATCATCAACATTTCAACATTCGAGTCAGATATATGGGACATCTACGTCTCTCCAAGTTGTTCATGTTCTTGAGTGGAAGTGATTGAATGATCTGAACTGGAGGACTTGACTGCAAAAGATGAATAACATTATAATTATTTGTTTGAAGAGCATTAGTGTGCATAGGTTTATAATTTTAGTAATGTTTCATTTAATTATTATTCTATTTTCACTTGTATTTTATATTTGTTTTAAATAATAATGTACAATTATATTATTAGTTTTCATAATTATTTGTTATTATCAGTCAATATTAATTATTATTTTATATTTTATAATTATTTAATTATTAGTCAAATAATTTATTTAATATGTCAACATTATTTGAATATGGATATGCAATGTACATAATTTTGTAATTGTTTATTTATATAATTTTTAATAACTATCTAAAAAAAGTTAATTTTTTAAATTTGTTTCCAATTACAAACACTTTTTATTTTGTTTTTCTTTTAAATATATAATCAATGTTAAAATATGGATAATTAATTAAAAATTTATATTTATAATCATTTGAACCTTATTTTATACTAAGGGTAAAATAGTAATTTTCTTAAATAATCAACATAAAATTTTAACTTTTATATCTCATATCAATCAAATCATTCACAATTTTCCATAAACATTCCTTTCACTTTTTAATCATCTCCATTTCTCTTCAAATCCCTCCTTTTCCACTCTCTCATTTCCACTCTCTCAAATCACTCCAACCAAACAAGGGGTTAGTCATGTCGCCTAGAATCCTTCACATTTATATTTAACAAGATGAATTAGGTTAAATTATTTACAAAGCTTTTTTAGTTATAATGTTTTCAAACACATTAACAATTTCCATTAATCGAAAACATGATCACTAAACTCAGCTATTATATCATTTGCATTAAAAAAAACACGGATGAAAATAGTTCTATGGCCAATTTGTGATTTTTAATAAATTTTAATTAATAATAAATTATGTTAAAAGAAGATGCACATGGGAAATTGTTGCAATAGAATGGTTAAAAGATTGAGTCCAACCCATTCAACATACATGTTAATTGGCTATTCTACTTGATCAAGTTGAAGCTAAAATCCCATAGCTTCTTGGCCAAATCAAGGTCCCTTGCTTTTGAGTTTGTAGTGGAAACATTACAATCTTCAAAATAATGGCCACTGATTTCCCTCACTTGTGGATGCAATGCTACATAGCATGTTGTTGCAGCTCCCTACAGCCAAAATGGAAGCTTAAGACAATCACATGTTAAGGGTTGTTACTTCAACTATTTTTAACCTATTTTCAAGAAAAGTGGTTTTCTTTTTTAATTAAAAGTTGTTAAATAAAATGTGTTTTTAATTTTATAAAGCAAAAACAGTAATTAAAAAAATGTTTTATTTCTTCTTTTTTTTGTCCTAAGTATTGCTTTGTCGAATGAGGGAAAAAAAAGTAATATGAACTTTACATTATAAAAGTTCAATACAATATTAATGCCTAATTTATCGATTATATATTTTCTTCACCTAATTTTTAATTTTTTTAATATTTATGATGAAACTAAAGATATAGAACAAAGGAAAGGTTAAATGGAAGAAAACATAATGAACGAGTATGATAAAAAAAAAAAAAACAAATAATGAAAACGTGAATATTTTATATTTCTTAATTCCTATTTCCTATACTACATACTTAAAAAAAACGAAGTAATAATAATTTTCTTAATAAGTCAAGTCAAATCGATAGTGTTTAAGTTTGAGTTGTAAAAAATAACAAGTTTAAGCATGATTAATTTATTTTAATGAGTGAAGTTTAAAGTTTGAGTTTGACTTGATTAAAAATTTGATGTTTGAGCTTGACTCGGCTTGCTTATGACTTAGTTATGTTATTTTCTTTATATTGAATTTTTTTCATAAATAAAATTTTGTTTTATAATTTAGGATTTATCTATTATAATGAAGTGTACCTCTATACTTATAAAAATAGCTGTAAATTGGAGAAGAAATGTCATATGATGAAAATGGTAGATTTGTTTGAAGAAAATTTACACATCCATTTAAAATATAACTCCAGAGAGTTGAGATTATGTGCGTGTATACGATATGATAGTAAACAATTATATTTTTTAAGTAAATATAATAAATAATGTTACGTTTGAAAAGTTTGAGTTTGATTTATTTAAATAACTAAATGTTATCATAAATTCAAATTTGTTTATCTGAGTAAACAAGCATTCTTCTTCAACAATATATAGATCATATTATATTTGTTTAACTTGCCTGCTCGACATTTTTAAACACAAGTCTACCTAGCGTATTAATTAAACCTGCATAAAAAAAAAACCACCACTTAATTTTAGTAACTCTATCAATGGATTACTTACATAAAGAACTATTCCCTCCCTCTTATATTATTAGGGTAATATAAGAATATTGTTAATTACATATATTAATGTGAAAAAACTATTTTAAAAAACTTATTTATTAAATGAGTTAGAATATGTTTTATTTATTGTTATTTCATCAAAAAAACCTTATTTTTTCTTTTTTAAATCTCTAACAGGGACACTAAGGGACTTTTTCCTTTTTATGATCTCTAAACCTGTTTATACAGTCTCTAAACATATAGATTACGTGAAGTGGGAGAATACGAATCAATCTATTTCATAATTCCTTCAAATCCAACTAGTGATATGCTATCTTTATAATAGGGGTGATATTTAACAAGATTTTACGCCATATTCTTGAGTAATTATTAATGACTTTATGATCAATGAATGAACCGAGCACTCTAAAGATGCTAATGATAGATTAAAGGTCTAAAACTCCTCATCACACATATAATCATTTAACTCATTAATTATAAACCAACATTTTACAAGAGTGAGAATCTAGTATTCACACAACCCTTAGTCACAAGCTTAAGAGATTAATCAACTATATTTAGAATTTAGAGTCATTCCACCCATCAATTAGGATAAAAAAATTCGAAAGTATGGTCAATACAATTATAATCAAATCAGAAAATATAGTTGAATCATTTTATGAATTAATAATGTCCCATGCATTATTTTTTAGTTTTTTTCGGTAATACCCTGTATATGTACAGCATTTTGGGAAGCCAACCCAAACATATTTAACATAACCATTGTTTTTTCTCCCTTTTTTTTTTTGTGTGTGTGAAGAGCTATTGTTTTCTTTTAAAACATTATTCAAGTAACAAGTTTGATTTTAACACCTATATTGATGAATTGGGCTTATTTCTTTGTAAATCCACCGAAACATTCCTGAGAGAATATCATGGAAAATAAACAAAGAATACTTATTTAGTATGCCAAATCCAACCATTTACAAAAACCCTAGACAAAATCTAAATTCACAAGAACAGTGCAATGTGGTAGAGAGATTAGTTACCTGCCAGTACACTGGTGTGACGAAAAATATTGGTGACAACAGCTCCAGGATGAAGAGAATTAGCAGTAATATCTACCCCTTCGTCCTGATCAAGAAGATGCAATAACTAGTCATTTCACTATAACATATCAAAGACAAGTAAGGCGAAACCTGTTTTATTTTGAAGACTTTTTCTCTTTAAGATTGTTACAAAGGGAATTAAACTTGTTATTTATTTTAAAATTCTTTAATAGTTATAATTTATTTTTTGGCAACAAATTTCTTCACATCTTTGACTTTATATATAGAGGCCCTTTTTTCTTTCTGACACAAACTTTTTCTACCTTCCCTGATTCAAAGATCTGCCTTCCTGTTTTATTTTTGTGCTATGCAGTCTCATCATTGTCTCAAGTTCTTACTATATCCTGCTAGATTTGCGGAGATACCACGGAAAAGTTCTTAAACAGAATGTTCTTACACGTATCATTGCTAATTATTTTTATTTATTTCTATAATAATCCGAAAATTTTGATTACAGAAGCTGCACTGCACGAATGCTAGCTCGTCCCTGCAACAAATTATGATGCAACCACTTAAGCAAACCTTAGGATAACACCCTTCCTAAATACAACGGAGGTTACTACTATAGGCCTTGGTATTCATAATCACTCACAACAAAACTATAGAATCATTTTTACTAATAAATTATAGGAAACGTCACCAAAAACAGAGGAAGAAAATAATGAGATACTATTAGACTAATTAAGGGTCAAAATGTTCCAGACTAATTAGAAAAAAAAATATACATTTATATTGACCAATGTTTAAACATGCAATAAAAAATCTTAGGTCATATGTGATAATAGTACGAATAAATTAATCCAAGACGAATATATTATGGTATAATAATTGCCAGCATACCTTGAGACGTCTTGCAAGTTCATTGGCATGTAAAATGTTAGCCAGCTTTGATTGTCCGTATGCAAGCCAGTTATGGTAACTGCACATAAGGAAGCTATAAGACAAAGAATTATACAACAAAATACTTATAATTTGCACAGAATATGTTTGCATGCGTAGTTATAAATGCAACAAGAATATGCAGAAGTAAAAACCGATATAATTTAGCTAGACACACTACCTTTCAGCAAAAGGTTTTGTTTAGAGAGAGATCTTAGTCACATTAGGAGTAGTGGGCAACAACAAATCCATACATAGTAATGTGACACCTAATTCCGCATCACTGGACTTGTAAAAATAAATTTTACAAACTACTGGTTGAGAATCATATTTATCTTATCCATAGTGAACGAATCTTAGAGTTGAAATGCCAACGGTAATAAAATTGAAGTCTCCAGCATAATTGTTATTCTATGGATAAATACCTCGAAGAATAAGGCTTCGTAGTTTTTGCTGTCTGTCACCAAATCCCATTCCATAAATTAAAAGAATAAATTGTCAGCATATTATATCACACTACTTCTTACCTTGATGGATCATTAATTTTTTCAAAACAGATTCCTTCACGATACGGTAATTGATGAAGTATTGAGGAGATATTAACAATTCTTCCTTGTTTCTTACTTTCATGAGTTGTTTTCTTCATAGTATCCAACAACAGATTTGTTAATAGGAAATGACCTGAGGAATTGTGTTCAATAAAAACAAAGGTTATAAATTTATTTAAATAAGCATTTTCATAATAATATAAGAAAAAAATCTAAAATAAAATTGATTTAGGTATAAATGTATAAACATTAGCTTTTGTAGAAATTATATAATTTTGACAGAATAATTTTATCTTATAAAAAAAAATCATTTTTTCTCCCATAAGTTTAAAACATTATACACATCTTTTTAGCTTGTGCTTTTAAAAAGAACATTGGAAGAGTTATTTTATTTTTAAGTATTAAAGCTTAGACAAAACACAAGAAGGACAGTACACGTATATCGATTATCATCCATTTCCAAGTATGAATGTGTATGCTCTTACATGTCTAGCATATTCCCTTATAAATCAGAATGAGAAAAAACACATCATACAAAACTTCCATTATCAATAATGCTTCTGTCTTTTCATAAACATAAAAAACCATTGAGGTTGAATAACATTCTCTGTTTTCACTTTGTTTATTTTTTATTTTCCATTTGGCAGAGAGAAGAAATAATTAGAAGAAAAAGAAATAGGTGAAAAAAAAACGATAAGAAATAGAATAAAAATAGGCTATATATTTATATCCATTATTTCTAACTTTTGTATTTTCCCTCTTTCAAACCACCCTTCTTTCACTCTCTTCCTTCATCTTCTCTTATTTTTCTACTCTAACAAAACATCCTTAATTTTCATGTTATGGAAGATTAGATCGATTCCATACGTACCTATGTGATTCGTGGCAAATTGCAGTTCAATTTTGTCTTCAGACAGAGTGAAAGGGGTTGCAAAAATTCCTGCATTGTTTCTTAGAATTGCAATAAATAAACAACAATACATTACAACATTATTTCCACAAGAGAGTCTAATATCACATACATAAACACCCAAGAAATATGTACCTAACGAAAATTTTGGGAATGTAACTACACTTACATTAGAATGTTTAATGGAAGACCAGATGAAATGAACTCTGACGCAAAATTTCGAACAGATGCCATTGAACTAAGGTCTAACTCCATGTAATCAACTTTAGCAGCAGGAGTCTTCTCAAGTATTGCTTCTTTTATATCTTTTGCAGCAATCAAATTTCTCACCCCATAATTACATGGACACCACGCCTCAGCACCAATAGCACTGGTTGCCCCTGTTTGTTTTTATCGTTGCATCGTCCAACAAGCAACAACAGAAATGCACAAATAAGGTGAACAGAATAAGAAAAATGCAAATCTCATAGAATTTCCTATTTGATTTTAAATCACGAAATGCAATCACAAGTGAATTGCGACCACAATCTTGCTGTTGCAGTGGTTTCTACAACCGCAATGATCTGCAATTGAACCGCCATATGCAATCACAGTGGTCTCTTCAATGGTGACACAGGGATTTTAACAAATTAGAAAAGAAAAACAAAAGTGAGAAACCTGTGACAATAGCAGTGAGGGTAGTGCCATCGATCCCTTCAGTAACTTCCTCAGCAGTGGAAGAAGATGAAAATCCAGAACCTGTTTCTCTTCCAAACAGCCACCACATTGTTAATTTGTTCCACCAAAGCCAAAGAGTTATCCCAACAAATAAATAGACTGGATTCTCCTCTCTAGTAATCTATAGCATTTATGATCACACACACTTACCAATGAACATGATCCTCCTCTCCAGTAATGGCGGGAAAATCAACTACATTACTAATGTTTCAGTCATACATAACTATATGAATGGCTCATATGGTGTTCCATCCCCTCACATTTATGTTTCATCTGGATGATACGAAAATAAAAGAGAAAAATATTTATGATGAAAAATAGTAAAAATAAGGGAGAGTCAAGATTATTTTTTATTTATTATTATAATATTAATTTTATATGTTATTTATTTTCAAAAAAATTATTTCATTATATAACGGAGAATACGTCTCTATCTTTCTAGTTTTGCGTGTTTATGTCTTTACAGAAAGAAATCCGTGAAATAAATATATTTCTTCCGGTTTTAAATAATATCATTTAAAAAAAAACTTATTTCTACATATATTAGTTTATAAAATTTAAGATTATGGTTATTATGTTTTAACAAATTATATGTTTATTTTTGTAATTATATATTATAGAAAGAAGATAATAAATTATTGAAAATAATTTCAAATAAAAAATATTAATTAAAAAAATTGAAAAATTTATTAAAAATATTAAAATTAAAGTTTATTTTAAAAACATTTTAAAATAAATATATCTTTTTTATTTATTTTTAAAACGTAAAAGTCTAATGCATTAATAAAAATCGATACAATAGTTAGTTTTATTGATTTCTTTTAAAATATTAATAATGTATTGATTTTGTTTTCGTTTCCTAGTTAACTGGTTATGAATGACGTATAAATGTTAAATCACTGTCAATAAAATACTGTTTTCTAATTTTGATTTTTTATTAATGTTATTTATAAAATTAAAGCAGTTTCAAAGTCATTAAAAAGCTAAAAAGGTATTAAATAATAAAATATACGTTGTGAAGTAGAATTATAAGTCTCCTATAGACAAAATAGGACAATTTTAAAAGAGATAATACGTGGGTTAAAAATATAAACTATTTTTAATCTCCAATTAGATATATGAAAATTAATCTTAATAATTATAGTTGATATTTCAATAGGTTAAGAATATAAATTATATTTTATCTCAATTTGTAAGTAATTTAAGATTTATGAATCTATAATAAGTTTTTAATAAATATAAACCTACCGATACGAGAATATCATAATGCCACTTCGATGGATTAAAAATATAAATTACCTTTAATTTTGATTCGAATATGAAAATTTAAGAATATAAATTATGTTTTATGTCAATTTGTAAACAATTTGAGATTCAAAAATATACCGAAACATATATAAAAAGTTTTTAATAAAGATTTTTAAAAAATTAATAAAAACAGATAAAAAAAGTTTCTTAATAAAAAATATTTTAATTAAAAAATAAAATAATTTTGTTTTTAAATATAATAATACTCTTTTATATTCATATTTTTGTAATTATAGATCTTTTTATTTTTATTAACTATAAATATATATATATATATATATATATATATATATATATATATATATTATTGAATAGTTGTGATGGAGCGTTTGTAGTGACTTAAAATACAATTATATTTATGATATATTTAAAATTTTACTTTTTAAATTCTTTTTATTTTTCAGTGTATTTATTCCTTTGCATCTTTTTATTTTCAAACTTTTAATTTAAAAATAATAATTAAAAATGTATTAATACTCATGATACTTAATGAATATTACATTAATACACATTTTACTAATATATAAATATTTATTTATATAATTAAATATATATAAAAAAAACAATATTTTTTGTCATATAAGTTATATTTTTTAAATATTTAACAAATATGAACCGAACCTTCTCACAATAACACGGCAAAATTCCACTTTCAGAGCATGTGCATACAGTGATGACTGATGATTGGATACACAACATATCATAATTAAAACAAAATCATATCCACTTAATTTTTTCTTTCATATTTTATTTTTATAATTATTTTCCTACAAATAACTTAAAAATAAAAATTAATTTTTAAAAAATTATATTTTAAAATAATTTAAAATATACACATGAATTTATTTTAAATAATAATATAATTTATTGATTAAATAAAATATATTTTAAATAAAATAATTCTTTTAATATATTTTAAATTATTTAAACTAAGATAAATATTTTAAAAATTGTAAATAATGTATTTAATTAAGTAAATAATATATTTTTTATAATAAATATTATAAAATTTAATATTTTTAATAAATAATTAAATTTTAATTTTGTAGATATGTTTAAAATTATTTTAAAGTATAATTTTTTTATAAAATTTAATTATTTTTATTTTAAATTATTTGTGAGAAAAATTTAAAGAAAGAAAAAAATAAAGAAGAAAATCGGATAAGAGAAAATAATAATAGTTATTATTATTATTATTATTATTATTATTATTATTATTGGGATAAAAAAATAATTATTAAATTACAATAACTTATCTAATTTTAGATAGATGTTTATAAAATATCAATGAATGTTTCTATTATTATTATTATTATTATTATTATTATTATTATTATTATTATTATTATTATTATTATTATTATTATTATTATTATTAACATAAACAAGAGCTAAAGTACAAGTATGTTATTAATTTTTAAAACATTTTTCTTTTTTATTTTTTTTTCCATTCTATCTTTATTATTTAGATGTATTTCATGTATTTTTTTCCTGTTGTCATACATGTCGTCGTTTCTATTTATTTCTAAATTAATAATATCATAACTATTTTTTTAATTATATTTTATTTTCTCTTAATGATTATAAACAAAAAACTTCTTTTACACTTAATGATAAAAAATACAATAATATTATTTTAAAAGGCGATGAAAAAAATTATAAAAATTGTTTTTTTACATATACTAGTGAAAATATAAACGTATTTATAATTTTTTACGATTAATTTCTTTAAAAAAGATGTTATATAAATATTTCATATTTTTTTTATATGTTATTACACACTTTCTTATTTTATAATTATATTTTAGCAACAATTAAAAATTAACATCTTCAATAAAAACAACTCACATGAATTATTTCTTATCTTGAAAAATATAAAATAAATATTTATGATGTCTCATCATTTTTAAGCAACTCAATATTAAGTATACTCTATTATAAGTTTTCTTAATAAATTTTAAAAAACTTATTATCTCTTCTCATTACTTTGATTTTTTATTTTAAAAAATATAAAATAAAAATTTATGATATCTCATTATTTTTAAGCAACTCAATGTTTTATTATAAATTTTTTAATAAATTTTAAGAAACTTATTATCTCTTTTCATTTATTTTGATTTACTCTAAAACATTTCCGAAGGGAATTGTTGACTGGAATTAATTAAGAATACAAATAAATATTTTATTATAAATTCCACATTTGAGTTATATGATGAAGTAATTAAAAAAAATTAAACATTTATCATGCTACATAGATTCCTCCAATAGAAAATTAGTTCAAACAACTCATATTTTATTTAAGCATTTCAATAAACAATTCCTCTTAAATATGTTATAAATCAACTCTTCTCAACAACTATATTTCTATTTATTGATATTGATTTTTTTAACATTTTTTAATGTGGATATTAGTCATTATCTTATAATACGTGTCTTTCATATAAGAACTCTTCAACATATTTCTTTTTGCACTTATTTTTTTTCATATAAGATAATTTGAAATTAAGAGTTACTCAAAGCTCATATATTATGAAATTTTAATATGATTTTATGAAATACTAATTTTTTTCAATTTTTGGTATTTATGTTTAGAAAAAGTTATCAACGACATAAATAGGGTAGTCCTTGTTTTTTAAATTCAACCAAGTATATCTAACTTTTAACTTTTCTAATAACATCTTTATCAATCTCATCTTCTTTCGATTACTCAAATTTTGCTTAAAAAGATTTTTGGAAGTTCCTTCAATTATAATTATGGAATACAATTGTCATACTACAACGTGTCAATTGGATTAACAATTCATAGTGATGATAACATTGTTCCTTGTCCAACATTTTCTTCAATTAAGAAGAAAATGTTAATTTTTAGATTTATTTAGATGCAATAACATTCTTATGTTATTACAAATACATGCATGAGTGTTACTTTCACAAAAACATCTTGCAAACCTTGATAAGCTTGAACGCGAATGTAAATTCCAATGGACATTTAACAATACTCAAAATTTTTTAAATAATATTACAATGATTAAATTTCAATTGCCAACTCCAACTACGTGCTTCCATTATCATTCATAATTATTTTATCACAAATAATATTATATGTGTTAATATAATTAAAGTATTATTTGTGCATGTTAATGCTTGCTCAAAATATATTTAGATTCTTCACCTAAAAGTAGACACTTTATAAAACATATAAAAAGTCACAATTCACTTAGTGTTCATATGGATAAAAATATTGTGGCAACCGAATGTAATATATTTAGTTGACATGCTCAAGGTGCAACATACCACAATATAGGACGATTTTTCCCAAATGCAGGTCTAGGCTATGTATTTTTGTAATTTTACATTTATGATACATGAATTATGTAATAGGATCTTGAAAATCCCTCAAACATCAAATATTGCAACTTGTGGATGAGTATAATTCTTTTGTGCATGTATGTAGACAACTTGCTCAACAACAAAACATTCATGAATGTACTTTACTTATTAAAGAGTGTCTTGTCATTGAACAATAATATAATGAAACATTTTAGTTCTTAGAAGAAATATATCATGTTAATGATTCATATCTATATTACAAAACACATTTTAATGAATTAACATATTTTGACAACCATATGGATGATTCTTTATAAAGGGATGATTCCTTATATTAAAATATGTTTGTCATATATAAATGTGTGTGCAATAGCATAAAAAATATTAAATATTTATATAAAAAATATTAAAAATTTTGGTTATATGAAAAATATAAACATATAAACGTGTTTCTATTAATATATAATTTATTTACATTATTTTTAAATTTAATAATTAAAATAAATAATATTTTATATTATTAAATTATTAAAAAAATAATAAGAGAGAAGATTTATAAGCAATCCAACCATGGATGATTTCTTCATTAATTAATTTACTTTTTACATAAATAATAATAAAAAAGAAATAAATTTCTTATTCTTTAGAAAGGATGGAATGGATTCACTTTATTCTCGAGATATAATAAGGGAGTGGTTTAGTGACCCTATCCATATATATATATATATATATATATATATATATATATATATATATATATATATATATATTACTTATAATTTTAAAATTTTTGAAAATAATCATCAACATAAAAACATTATATTAAAGGCATGCACCCCTCGAATTTCTAGTGTTACAATTTTTATTAGCTTTTATCTTTCTTTTTTTAGATCGAAAAATCATCATTATCAATAACAAGGGTGGTGTAGAGTCTTTTTTTGTGTTGTCTTTTGGTTTGTCCCATTTTTGTGGTGGATGTGGAGGGGAGGGTAATAGGTTATGGTGCAATGGGTCATAACACTATTTCTTGTAATGTGTTAACATTTAAGTTTTTTATAAGAAAAAATTCGAATAAGAGAACTTTACCCTTTTTTTATTGGTGGAGCTTAGTTACTGTGTACGGGAGCCATGACACCCTAAACACTTAAGATATATTAAAGACTTGTTTTTAGTTAATATTAATAAAAAATAATAACTTTTACATGTCATATTGTTATATATAAATTTAAAATTAATTGAAAGAATTGAATATTAAAGATAATATAAAAATAAGATATTGAATACTACATATAGAGGAAGATTGAGATTTGAGAGAAGAGAGAACCTAGAGAATAATGGTCAAATAGAGAATAATCGAAATGAAAATCAAGATCAAAATAATAAGTAAAATAATAAAATGGGAAATATTCAAATGAAAAGAAGAGGTCAAAATGTTAATTAATTTTTACATATATGGAATAATACAAGGAGAGATAATGACTATGACGGTAATATAATGGATAATATATATATAATAAAAAAACACACAATATAATCACATAATGGGACAATGAAATCATTATTAAGATGTAGGAATGAGTCTATAATATCCTCGTTGAACTTAAAGTGTGACCATTATATATTTGTAAATTGTTACAAAAGGTAAAATATCATATAAAATGGTAAATCGAACATATAGTTTTGATGTATCAATAGTTGATCAAATATTTGACATTCTGTTAAAAGATAAACAAATCAAATTAAGTGATGATCATAAATTGCCTATTTTAAAACAAATGAAAGGAAAAAAATATTGCAAATTTCATAATGTATATGATCATTGGACTAATAATTATATACATTATAGGAATTCTATTTGAGATGCTATTGACCAGGATAAACTGAAATTCGAGGAAAAATCGATGAAAGTGGACATAGACCCTTTCAAGAATCATGTGCGGTATGTTGGGATTAAACTCAACACTATTGAGGGTGTTGAAAATATAGATGCTTTGAGAATCTACATGGTGGATATTACATCAGATAGTATAAATCCAAGGCATCAGAAAATTGATGAAGTTGAAGAGAACTTCAAACTGGAATTTGAAGAATTTGAAGTAGAGAATGAGATTTATCCTAAGATGGAGCAAACATTGGTTTAGTTTGTAAACAATAAAAAAGAGAAAGATGAAGATGTCACTCTTTGTCTGAGGTATAGTGTTGTTTTTTATAGATTTGCTGTAAACATTTTTGAGTTAGAAAGAAAGAAGAAAGTGGTACTTATAAGCAGTTTTGAACTTTTTTGCCTTATGCAAAGGTAATTGAGAATGAGTGGGTGGGAGGTAAACTTTTCCGTTGAGGTAACTATGGATCAAGAAATCAAAATGGATTTGATAGGTTATCATATGTGTATATCGGCTATCCAAGCTACCAAAAAGGATTTCGTTGAGGGGTTCCTTGGGCGAGAGGTAATGTATCTCAACCTTTTGGAGGAAGGTGTCAAGAGCAAGACACATGGAGAGAGGAAGTCCAAGTCAGGAAAATCAAGTGTATGCTGAAACTTTGATTAATTAAGGAGAAGGTATGGGTGAAAGTTTGCATCAAGGAAATGTGAATGTCAGGGTCATCTCAATATTTCCTAATGAGTATGCAAGTCAATATGAGGAACATAAGTGAAGAAGTGATTTATATCAAGAAGATTATTATGAATCAAGACTCGAGTCGAAGGTTGTGTGGGTTACACAAATCTCATGTGAGTTCCCTGATCGAAATATTGCTTTTGCCGATAGAGGGACGAAAGTAAATATTTTGCCCAAATTAATGTGAAAGAGATTTAGAAAGAAAGAAGAGGATTTAGTGGATTATAATACAATGGTTTCCTATTTTAGTAGGAAATCATCAAATTTAAAGGGAAAAATTGCTTTAGACATGACAATGGAAACATACAAAAGAGCAACGATATTTGTAGTGGTAAAATCTTATACCAACTTCAATGCGCTACTTGGGACAAAGTGGATTCACGAGGTTGGGATAGTACCTTTAACAGCTCATCAGAAATGGTTCATATGAAATCGAGATGAACATTTGGAAGTAGTTCAAGGTAATCAGAGTGATTACACAACATGTGTTTCTCATGCATATCAACACTTGAAGAGTTTGACACTAATAAAGTCATTTATATTTGAGATCATGACATACTTTGACTCAAAAATGCATAAGTCAGTGCACTTAGAGATGGATGCTGAAAGAGGACTTTTGCTAAAAAAGGGGTTAACCTCAAAATGGTCGAGGATAATAATTGAGTCTTGTTACTCGAATTTATTGGTTCAATTGCAAACATATGTTGATCATTCTGGGTAAAAAAAAAAACTAAGAAATTATCAGTAGTTGTAGGAAAAAAAATCAATAAGTTGCTTATATTGACAGAGTAAGTGTTAGTAGTGTATTAAGTAATGAAGTTAAGTTAGATTACATTTGTGATTATTTACCATTAGGTTTCGAGGAGGCAATCACATTGAGACATAAGAAAGTTGAATCACAGGATCCTTTAGAAAAAGTCAACCTAGGGAATGAGAGAGAAAGAATACCAACTTATGTTAGTAAATGAGTGTTAAAATGAAAGAGGAATTAATGAAAATGCTTAAGGAAAACAAAAATGGTTTTGCGTGGGAGTATGACGACATGTCACGATTAGACCAAAGTCTAGGGAAACATTGATTGTCCATTATCGAAGGAAAAAAATCAATCAAACAACTAATTAAAGAGGATATCGAAAGGTAACTGAAGGCTAAATTTATCATAGTAATCATGTATATTGATTGAATTTTTAATATTGTACCATTTATTAAGAAAAAAATGAAAAAAATGAGAATTTGCATTGATTTTAGACATTTAAACAAAACAACACCAAAAGATGAATACCCTATGCTTATTGCAAAAATGTTAGTTGATATACTGACAAAGAATGAAATGCTAAGTCTTTTAGATGAACATTCTGGATATAATTAAATTTTTATTACTGAAAATAACATATCAAAAATTGTCTTTTGATATCAAAAAATTGTTAGTTATGTCTTTTGGTTTGAAAAATATTGAGATAACTTATCAAAGAACTATGAATTTAATATTTCAAGATTTGACAAGAGATTTTATGTAGGTATACATAGATTTTTGTGATTAAATCTAAATCAAAAGAGTCTAATTTCGATAAATTAAAATAAATATTTGAAATGATGATGAAAAAGGATTTGAAATGAACCCTTTAAAATATGTTTTTGGTGTGAGTGCCATAAAATTTTAGGAATTATTATTCATGAAAAATGGATCAAAATTGAAATAAAACAAAAGCAATAATCAAAACTAGTGCTTCCAAAAATAAGAAGGAATTGTAGTTTTTATTAGATAAAATTAACTATTTTAGAAAATCTATTTCGAATTTAACATATAAGACTTATGTGTTTTCTTCATTATGGATACTTGGATGATTAGTATATGTATTTTTATTAGTATATATACTTTATTTGCATTTTTTAAATTTAATAATTAAAATAAATAATATTTTAAACTATTAAATTATTAAAAAAATAATAGATAAAAGGGAGGATTTGTCACCCATCCAACCACTATTGGAGTTCCCATGGTGTCTTTATTAATTAACTTTGTTCACAAAAAATATTTTAAAAAGTGAAAAGTCTTTTGAATTTCCTAATCTTTAGTAACAATGTCCTATATTCCTTTCATTGTCAATATATCGAGAGGACATTATCATTGCGCACATGTATATCATGAATATATTTAGTAACTATAATTTTATGCATGACAATATTTAGCATTCTTAAAAATAACTAACAAAAAAATATATTATTTAAAGGCACGTACCCCTCCAATTTTTAGCGTCACAATTTTCATCAACTTTTGTCTTTTTTTTTTTTAAATAAAAGAATCATCATTATCAATGGCAAGGGTGGTGCTGAATTTTTTTCTATGTTATCTTTTGGTTTCCTCCATTTTTGTGGTGGATGCGGAAGGGAGGGTAATAGGTTATGATGCAATGCGTCGGAACACTATCTCTTGCAGTAGAAGAAGCTCTGTTCCTTGTAAACTACCAGAGGCTAACCCTTACCGAAGAGGCTGTGAAGCACTAACCAGGTGTCGCAATCGTTGATGAACTTTGTTTCAAAATATTTATAAGTCTCCAATTGCTTTCCACTTCTAAGCGAAAAATGAGATTTATGAATCCAAAACGGAACAAAGTTGAAGAACCAACACCTTTGCCATATTTTTTGTTCTTTGATCAAAATCATTTCTATATGTATTCATGTGACCAATTTTACACTCCCATATAATTAACAACATTTTGGTGACTATATTTGTCTTGGTTTCAACCACAATTTCGAGTTTTCTTGTAATAGAATAAAAATAGCAAACATTAAGTATAAAATAAAATTAGGAACCAAAAATTATGGATCATATAATTAATGAATCCTATCATTTTTAAATATTGGATTTAACATACGGAAATATATGAAGCCCTTGATACAAAAAAATTAAACATTAGATTATAATAATTAACATTTAAGTTTTTTATAATAGAAATTTTGAATAAGAGAATTTTATTCCTTTTCATTGGTTGAGCTTAGTTATTGTGCATTAGAGCCACGACACCTAAAAATTAAGATATATTAAAAGGCGTGTTTTTAGTTAATATTAATTAAAATTTAATAGTTTTTTAATATTATATTGTTATATACAAATTTATAAATGAATTGAAAGAACTGAATATTAAAAATAATAGAAAGAAAAGATATTAAATACTACAGATCAAGGAAGATTATGATTTGAGAAAAGAGAAAATTAAAAAGTAGAGGAAATTAAAAGAATTGAAGGGAGATATCAAAATGAAATTATAAAATTGAGGGAAATGTAAAATGGTTGTAACTTCATTATTTGATAAAAACGGTTATAACACCACATGTACTAATATGACTACTCGAAAGGGTCAAAACGCTTAATCAAAAGAGAAGTTAGTTTTCCTTATCTTTATTTTTATTTATGTTTTAACGGTAACATAAAAGTAACAAATATAAATATAATCAAATAAGTGGACAAAGAGATAAAAATTGCATTAAGAGATTTGCATTTTGAAAACTACTGTGAACATGGGATTTTTTTTTTTTTCAATGAAGTTATTTGGTCACTAGTTTTATTGATTTCTTGTATTAGTTTCTGTTTTATCTTTCATAATTTATGTTTTTCAGCAATTTACATTTTCAACAATTTACTCTTTCCAATAATTTACATTTTCGTTTTTTAAGAATTTCTTTCCTTATTTTTCATCTTTTGTTTCCAATTATTTCAATGAATTTCCATTAAGTAATTGAGTAATGTTTGAATTAATACTTAAAATCCAAATTTAAAATCAAGATAATTTTATAAATATATATATTAAATTAATATACGAAAGATCTATTATAAATATTAACTTCATATTAATTGTTAAATAACATATTAATCAATATTCATATGTTTCTGGTGAATTAAAATACTGAATAAATTGAAAAGTTGTTATTTGTAGTATAAATAAAAAGAACTCACAAGTTACAAGTAGTTCGTATCAAACCATTTTTCACTATAAACAAATTGACATGCCCGATGAGACCCAATATGATTTATTTACACTTATTAATTAGTTTCAGAGGGTGTTTGTTAAGGTGTATGAGACTAAGAAGTGTTAGAATTATCATGTTGAGTCAAAGTACATAGAGTTATACACTTAATTATGCAATCATGTCGGGTATAACCAATCCAAATCCAAATAATGGAGGACAAAACACTGGAACCGAAAGCGTTGTTATAGCCCCAACAATCAAACACAATATTTTTACTATCCAAGGAAACATAACCAAAAGAGTACTCATGGTAGTTACACTACTACAAAATATGTTTTCCACGTCGCTATTTAACTTCGATTAAAGCTGAGCCGACGTTGAATACACTTTCAACGTTGGTTGGTTAAAAAACGACGTTGAAAGTTGAATATTGAACACATTCTACGTCGATTTTTAGTCAACTGACGTAGAAAATACTTTTCACGTCGGTTCCAGATGAACCGACGTGAATAGTGTTTTCACCCAAAAATTCACTAAAGTTAGAGAATTGTCACTGGCAAAATTTGAACCCAGTATTTTTAAGTTGAAAACTAATACTTCAACCACTAAACTACTATAATTTTCTGATAATAACTTACAAATAAATTATATTTATATACAAATAAATATATATTTGTGTAAATATATATTTATTTGTATATATTTTCTGGAAAGTGTTTTTATTTTTTTTTTCAGCTGAAAAATTCACTTAAGTTAGAGAATTGTCACTAACAGGATTCAAACCTAGTATTTTAGAGTTAAAACAGATACTCCAACCACTAAACTACTATAATTTTTTAATAATAACTTACAAATAAATTATATTTATATATAAATAAATATATATCCGTGTAAATATATAAATACAAATATATTTATATATATTTATATAGTTATATATTTATATGTTGGATGTGAGGGTGTGCTCGAGGATGAAAGTGAGATTGATTTTCGCTTGAGTGAAAATACGTTAAAACACACGAAAATTCAAATTGGTATTTTTTACTTGAGCGAATGACGCGTTTCCCAAATTTATTTTATATCATTATATAAATAAATTATAAAAAATATATTATGTCATCAAATTATAAACCCATATAAAGAGACCCGCTCACAAATTTGACATCAAATTTTGAAAACCCACTCGATACACACTTTCATCTTCGAGCGTGCTCTCACATCCAATGTATAAATATTTAAATATATAGTTATATAATTATATCAAAATATATAAATATATTTGTATTTATATATTTACACGAATATATATTTATTTGTATATAAATATAATTTATTTGTAAGTTATTATCGGAAAATTCTAGTAGTTTAATGGTTGGAGTATCGACCTCCAACTCTAAGGTACTGGGTTTGAATCCTGTCAGTAACAATTCTCTTCAAAAATTAATTTGGTGATGCTTAAACTTCTAAAATATATGATAAATAATAAAAATATAATATAAAAGAGAGGGAGAAGAAATGGGTAAATAAATAAAAACAAACTTTCGACGTCGGTTGCGGATAAGAGAATCTTGAGAATAATATGAAAATTGAGAAATACATTGCTAAATACATTGGATGAATGTGGAAATATTTTGATGAGTGAAAATTTGAGAATGAAATATTTTCCTAGTTCTTTAACAACAAATATTTTTACCTGGTTTACGACATTTTCCTGAATTCAATTTATAATTGGACCCAATTATGAAGAAATTTTCATGAACAATTTTTTTTGGAGGGGGGAACACAAGTTAGTTTAATTGATCTAATGAATGTGAAAAGATACCATATTGTAAGTATTGATGATTATTTGAATAGGTTTCGACAGATGAGATTTAAATATTTTACTCAAATACTTGAGTGTGAGTTAGTAAAAATGGCTTCATCGTTATTATAATTTTTAATAAAGAAAAAATTAGTTAATTTATCCTTGAGAGATATGACTCAACTAGTTGATAAAGTATGGATGATCAAACAAATTAAATATGAAAATGAAAGATATCAAAAAGCTAATCAAATATTTGACATTTTGTTGAAAGATAAACAAATCAAACTAAGTGATCGGTCATAAATTGCCTTTAGAATAGAGGAAAGGAAGAAAATATTGCAAATTTCACAATGTATATGGTCATTGAACTAAAAATTATATACATTTAAGGAATTTTATTCAAGATGTATTGACCAGGGTAGACTAAAATTCGAGGAAAAATCAATGAAAGAAGATACAAATCCTTTCAAGAATCATGTGGGATATGTAGACACTAAACTCAACACTACCGAGGGTGTTGAAAATATAGATACTTTGAGAATCTACATGGTAAAGATCACATTAGATGATATAAATCCAAGTCACGTGAAAATGGATGAGTTGAAGAGAACTTTGAATTGGAATTAGAAGAATTTGAAGTAGACAATGAGATTTATCATAAAGTGGATGATACGTTTGTTGAGTTTTTAAATAGGAAAAAAAGAGAAAGATGAAGATGTCACTCTTTGTTTGAGGTGTAGTGTTGTTTTTGATAAATTTATTACAAAGGTGTTTGAGTTAGAAAGAAAGAAGAAAGTGATAGAAAAACAAAGTTTTGATTACAACTATCAGGAGATTCAGGTGACAATCAGAATCAATTTCGAACTTTTTTGCCTTATGCCAAGGTAATCGAGAATGAGTGGGTGGGAGGTAAAGTTTTTCATCAAGATAACTATGGATCGAGAAATTAAAATTTGTTTAACAGGTTATCATACAGTCCCGATGTGTATATTGGTTATCCAAGATACCAAAAGGGATTTCGTCAAGGGGTTCCTTGGGTGAGAGGTAATGTATCTCAACCTTTTTGGAGGAAAGTGTCAAGAGTGGAACACATGGAGAGAAATGTCCAAGTCAGGCTAATTAAGTATATACTAAAACTTTGGTTAATCAAGGAGAAGGTACGAGTAATAGTTTGCATCGAGGGAATATGAATGTCGGGGTCATCTCAATATTGCCTAATGAATATGTGAGCCAATATGAGAAACATAAGAGGAGACATGATTTATATCGAGAAGATTATTATGAATCGAGGTTCGAGCCAAAGGATGTGTAGGTTACCTGATCGAAATGTTGTTTTTATCAATCCACTTACCGAGGAAATAAGGATTCACTTCAAACTTCTCATGTTACAAATAGAAATCGAAGGAATTAAAACAAACAAAGTCCTTGTCAATGGAGGGGTGACAATAAATATTTTGCCAAATCAATGTTAAATACATTCAGAAAGAAATAAGAGGATTTAGTGGAGAATAATAAAATGATTTCCAATTTTAATAGGAAATCATCAAATTCAGAGATAATGATTGCTCTAAATGTGATAGTGGGAACATACATAAGAGCAATGATATTTATAGTAGTGAAATCTTATACCAAGTTCAATGTGCTACTTGGGAGAGAGTGGATTCACGGGGTTGGGGCAGTATGACTCATTAGAATTTTTCATCTGGAATCGAGACAGACATTTGGAAGGTTCAAGGTGACCTGAGTGATTACATAGTATATGTTTCTTATGCAGATCAACCTTTGAAGAGTTTAACACTAACAAAGTCATTTACATTCGAGACCATGATAAACTTTAATTCAAAAAAGCATAAGTCGTGGTATTTAAAGATGGATCCTAAAAGAGGATTTTTGCTAAAAGAGGAGGGCAACCTCAAAATGGTCAAGGATAATGACTGAGTCTTATTACTCAAATTTCTTGACTCGATTGCAAACAAGTATTGATCGATTTGGGTAAAAAAAGAGTCAAGAAATTATCAGTAGTTGTAGGGAGAAAGCCAATAAGTCACTTATAAGAATAAGTTTTAGTAGTGTAAGCAATGAAGTTAAGTTACATTGTATTTATGATTATTCACCCTTAGGTTTCAAGGAGGCAATCACATCGAGGCATAAGAAAGTTGAATCATATGATCTTTTAGAAGAAGTCAAGTTAAGGGAATGAGAGACAAAGAAGACCAACTTATGTTAGCAAACGGTTGAGTGTTGAAATGAAAGAGGAATTAATGAAAATGTTAAGAAATACAAATATTGCTTTGCATGTGAGTGCAAAAAAACGTCAAGATTGGATAAAAGTCTAGTGGATCATCGATTGTCTATTATCGTAGAAAAAAATCCAACCAAACAAGCTTTACAAAGATTTGTACCAAAAGTAATTGACAAAATTAAAAAGGAAATAAAAAGGTTATTGAAGGATAAATTTATCACAACACAATGATGTTAAATGGACTTTTAATATCGTACTAGTTATTATAAAAAATGAAAAAGAAAAGAGATTTTGCATTGATTTTGGAGATTTAAGCAAAGTAACACCAAAAGATGAATACCCTATGTCTATTGTAGAAATTTGAATCGATGTAGTGACAAAAAATAAAATGTTAAATCTTTTAGATAAATATATCATTGCACATGAGTATCATGAATATATTTAGTAACTATAATCTCGTGCATGACAATATTTAGAATTCTTACAAATAACTAACATAATAAAATCGTATTATTTAAAGGCATGCATATCTCTAGTTTCTATTATAACAAATTTTATTAATTTTTTTTTAAATCACATAATCATCATTATCAACGACAAGGGTGGTGTTGAGTTTTTTTATGTTGTCTTTTGGTTTCATCCATTTTTGTGATGGATACGGAGGGGAGGATCATACGCTATGGTGCACTACAGCGTAACACTATTTTTTATCGTAAAAGAACTTTTGTTTCTTGTAAATTACCGAAGGTCAACCCTTACCAAAGATACTGGTTAAACACTAATCACATGTCACAATCATGGATGAAATTTGTTTCAAAATATTTATAAATCTCCCGTTGTCTGTCCACTTCTTAGTGAAATATAAGATTTATGAATCTACAACAAAACAAGATTGCAGAAACACCACCTTTACCATATTTTTTATTCTTTGATAAAAAATTATTTATATATAGAATGATGTGACCCATTTTACGCTCCCATATAAATAATAAAATAAAACATTTTTGTGACTTTCTATGTCTTATTTCAAACACTTTTTTTATTTTTCTTCGGATAGAAGAAAAATAACATACATTAAATACAAAATAAAACTAAGAATCAATATTAATCCATTCGATCGGTTATTAAACATTAGATTTAACATGATGAAATATATGTCAATACATATATTACAAAACATATGCTTTTAGTTAATATTAATATTATTTTCATATTATGTTCAAAATTGTTTGTTCTATAAATTATTAATGATTTGAAATATATGTCAATACATACATTACAAGCTTTTAGTTAATATTAATATTTTTTTATATCATGTTCAAAATTGTTTGCTGTATAAATTATTAATGATTTTAAACCAATGAAAGAGTATATTTTAAATTTCATAGTTGTTAATAGCTTCACCTAAAAGCGTAACATCTTAGAGGAATTTTATTTATCGAATTTTGAATATAAGATCTATTATTTTAAAATTTTTATAAAAACAATATTAAGATATATAGAAATTAAGTTTTTATATAATTTTTTTTAATATTTATAAAATAATAATAAAAAATTAATTCTTAAACTCTATTTTTAATTTTTAAAATTAGTTAAAATCTTAGAAGAAGATCTATTATTAAATTTAAAAGAAATAACATTTAAAAGAAACAACATAGAAAGTGAAAATGAGATCTACCACTAAGTTGAAGACTTCCACTTAACAATTGCATCTTAAATTTTGAATACAGATATAAGATGATATGTTTTGTTTTAGATTATTAAAAAAATATGGTGAACACAGGCACTTGATAACGAAATTCAATATGCATTAACTAATTCATTTTTATCATTAGTTTCTTTTTAAATTCCCATTTTACCTAAATTTTAAGGTCATACTAAAGTAATTCTCCTAAAATAAAGTGAGACACATATAAGCATATTATAGCGACAGTTCATGTTTCAAAAATTATCATTTTCTAAATAGTTTTTAAAATAAAAATCCATGTACAAATAATAATAATAAAGAAAAAACAAA
Organism: Sphenostylis stenocarpa; assembly: GCA_963425845.1. Classification (NCBI taxonomy): domain Eukaryota; kingdom Viridiplantae; phylum Streptophyta; class Magnoliopsida; order Fabales; family Fabaceae; genus Sphenostylis; species Sphenostylis stenocarpa. The sequence goes on along the minus strand of OY731401.1, from coordinate 71,781,545 downwards.
TATGTGTAATATGAGTATGAAAATTGAACGTACAACCTCATCAATGATTTAATAAAGTTTAAAAATAACTACATTTCAATAATTTTACAAACTAAAGCATAAGACATTAATAGTCTTTACTCGTGAAGTTAGAGTATTATGGGCGGATCTTCTTGGTAGTTGAGTGGGGTCATGACCCTCTAAAATTTTGTAACTCTCATGTAATTTATGATTTTGGTCCTCCCAAACTTAATGAACATTTAATATATTTACTTGTATATTTATAATTTGATCCTCTCAACCCCTCTTCAGTTTTGTAACTCTCTTATAATTTATGATTTTGTCTCTCTCAAATTTAATGATAATTTAATATATTTAAGTATATATTTATAATTTTATCCTTTCACCCTTTCATCTTCTTACTTCCTTTTATATTTATTTATTATTTATTAATAATATATTATTTGACCCTCCAAGATCAATAGTCAAGATCCGATCACTAACAAATATCAAAAAGGTATTTTTTTCCTTTGTATACTTTATCCGTTTTTTTTCATACTATATATAACTCTTCTAATTTAAAAAATATTTTTTAGTATAAAAAACTTGTTAAAATAAAATTATAATTTTCATTAGATTCAACTTCATGCATTACATTACACTACTTATATTATATTAGACACACCTCATAAAAAACTTTAGAAAATAATTACAATTCCCTTTTGATTAAATTGTTTTAAATACTTCAAAATCCAAAATATTCACATTTACAAACAAGTAAACTAATCAAAGCTAGGAGTTCATTATGTTCTGTTCCCCCATACTCGCTACAATATAATTATTGCAGGCTACTTTTTTCCTTGCACCCAACAAGTCTTTTACATCATCATAATATATGTAAAATATGAAATATGTCCTGATGCAAGATTTCTTCTTCCGCGCCACACCTTCGTAGTAGCATACTTATACCTTCCGCGCCATCTTCGTTAAACCATATTTTTATTTTAAAATTTAAAATTTGTTGATGATTTATGCTTTTAAATGATATAACATGTTGTATAAAAAAATTTCATAAAAAAATATATTTTATTTGTATTTGTAGTGTCCTGAATTGTTATATTCAAAATATATTTTTAAAAATTATAATCTAAAATTAAGTTTTAGATAGAATAATTAAGAAGGTATTTTTGGATTGTATTTTTTAAAAATAAATTCTAAATTATTGAATTCAGAATATATTTTCAAAAAATATAATTCGAAAATGCGTTCTGGAAACACCCCATCTAGATCCAAATTCTATTTTCTGGACAGGTATTGTGAAATTTTTTTTAAATCAGTTTTTCGAAATATTTCTTTAGAAAATATAATCCGATATTACAATTCAGAGTTATTTTCGAAATGGGCCTTTTTAAGACATGTTTATATTAAAGGTAATAGGATCATTTTAGATAAATAGGAGGGTGTAGAAAAAAAAAACGCTACGGAAAAAGGGAACGCCGAGAGGCGAGCAGGTGGTGTTTGGATTGGTTAGGAGGCAAGAGTTATTGTTGTTATGGAGGTGGTGGTTTGTGGCTTGGAAGGGGGTGTTTTTGGTGCTGTGGATTTTGTCACCCTTCTCAAACAATCCATAATGGTGTGATTTCTTATGTCATGAGATCAGTCATTGTCATTTCAACATTCCCAAAAATCAGTCAGTTCACAATTTCTCAAACACTTATTATAGTCAGATTTTTGGTCGATTTGTCCAATATAAACAAAAAACATTGCGCGTGTTAGTGGGGTATAGAATGCAAAGGGGAAATTCATAGAAAAATACAAACGTCAGAACAATAGTTATTTTTTAAGTTTCATAGGAACTATATGCCATCTGCATTCACAATTTCTCATGGCATTCTAATAAATTATTTTCATGCTGAAATCCCACAGTTTCTTAGCCAAATCAGTGTCCTTTGCCAGTGAGCTTGCTTCAGCCACATTATTATCTGAGAAGTACTCGCCACTAATTCCCTTCAGTTGTGGATGCAACGCTACATAGCATGTTGTTGCTGCTCCCTACAGTGAGATTACAAAGAATTACTTTCTAAATCAAATATTGAATTTTCGAATTCCTAAGTAATGAATAAGGAATGAAAATTTCCCTAACGTTTATGTTCAATAAGTCCAACTGGGTTTGAATTACCTGCTGAATACTTTTCAACGTATATTCGCCAAGCATATTAAGTAAATCTGCATGAATCAGACAACATAACACAATACAACTCAGCAATTGCCACCATTTGCAAGGAAAAATCCCAACCAAGATAATCTTATCAACATATAAATTGTTTATAGGTCCTTTTTAGTGTTTGATGCTGTAAAAGGGTTAAGCTTTTTCAACATAAACTATGAAAGAGGATCTGGATCTCATATCATTGTGAATTTACTGAAGAGTTGAAAGGACAGTAAAAGGAATATGGTGTCCCAAATTTGGGGATCTGCATGATTTCTAGGCAAACCATAAATTCATAGATGAATGGTGCAATGTCGTAATTACCTGCTGGCACAGCGCCACTAATCTCTGGCTTATAAATATTGGTTAGAATGGCTCCTGGATGAAGAGAATTTGCAGTAATATCTACCCCATCTTCCTGATCATCATGATGTAATGCAAGTTCAGAATCAAGATAATAATTCTAACCAACTCGTAATGGCCATCGATCACATAATGGTAAAAACAACACTTCATATATTAATCATTTTGCAAAACAATAAATGTCAGCATACTTTAAGACGTCTTGCAAGTTCGTTGGCATGTAAAATGTTAGCTAGCTTTGATTGCCCATATGCATGCCACAGCTGGAAACTGTACATAAGGAAGCAAGATTTATCAAAATTTTCATTATATTTCTCCTTACCACAGATACCATATGAATCATCATGTTTGCATGCTTAGTTCTAATTTCTACATATAACTAAAGTTCACAACAGTGTATCAAATTCTAAATCATATCAGCGGATTTTCTGCTGAGACTTTTATATGATTCCTTCTACAAATGAAAGATCACAAATGTATGCCAAGCAAATATTTGGACCCAAGAAATTAATAAAAGAAACTTTAAATTGACAATATTATTTCTTTTGTTCTGAATTCCAATATGTTTATAGAATTTATTCTCCAGAATAATATGTCTTGAGGGTATCTTACCTTGATTCATCATTAATTTTATCCAAACGGATTCCTTCAGGATATGTATATTGGTGACCATCAGAGGAAACATTTACAATTCTTCCTTCTTTCTTGCTTACACTTGCAGTTTTCTTCATAGTATCCAATAAAAGATGTGTTAAGAGAAAATGACCTGTGGAAGAAGAATCAAGGTCACTTCTATAGTTTGAATATAATGGTAAAATTCACTGTGTGAAAAGCTTTTTACTGTTATGAAATATCAGACATTGTCTTCATACTCACCCAAGTGATTTGTGGCAAATTGTAGTTCGATGTTGTCTTTGGACAGTGAGAATGGGGTTGCAGTTATCCCTGCGTTGTTTCTAGAATTACAACAAATAAACTCTTAGAATAGAAGAAATACCTAATGCAACTCTAAAATAAAGATACTAATTTAATTTTATAAAGTCAGCCATCGTTATTTTCTCAACAATTTTAGAATTATTTATTATTTTAAAAATAGTGAGATACCCACTCAATCCTATAATGGGTTGGATTATCCACAACTACATACTATAATATTATTTCACCTCTAATGGATGTAAAATTTCTCTATTGCTTCTTCTGTATTCCTTTGAATGATTAAGTCAGAATATACATGTGAAACAAATGCTAAGATCTCAAACAAATTTCAATCAATAAGAATAAATAGATTTTGAACGAAGATTTTCATAATGGTACCAACCAATTATGCAGTATATAATTTTAAGATTTTCATTTTACAAAAAATATTTAGTTATATATTATATAAAAACCAGTTTGAGCCATGGTAATTGTGTACTATATAACTTCCTTGTTAAAAAGAACACATGTTGAAGCATTAACACTGTAAGCCATGCAGTTTTCTTACATCAAGATGTTCAATGGAAAACCAGATGAACTGAACTCTGATGCAAATTTTCTAACAGATGCCATTGAGCTAAGATCTAACTCCATGACATCAACTTTGGCTGTGGGAATCTCTTTGACTATTGCTTCTTTGACAGCTTTTGCAGCAGTCACATTTCTCACTGCCATAATCACATGGACACCACGCAAAGCAAGAACTCTTGCTGTCTCAATGCCAATACCATGGGTTGTTCCTGTTATTATTATGTCCACCAAGATAAATATGCAATTAATATTTGTAAGACACGTATCTAATGTATTACCAAGTAGTTATTATGATAAAAAGTAATTATCTCAGCGTTAATGGTAAAGGTGTAGAAAAATGAATTGTAAAATAATCACCTTTATATATATAAAAGAAATAGAAAATGTCTGGGATAGAGAAAAATATAAAAACATAAAAGAAAAGTTCAGCCTTTGAATTTTTCATTGCATTGTTTCTCCAAAAGTTTAATAAACTTTTTCAAGGACTAAAAGTTTACAGTTTTAATATGTAAATTAGACTATGGACTCTTGAAAATTCATCAAACTTATTCCGTTGCTACCAAGATGATATTAGGTAGAATCCAAAAATTAAAAACTAAAATTCCTGGTAATTTTTTTTTAAAACAAACAAAATGATAAACAGAAGATTTAATATGTCATTAAATATTTTTTTTATTACTTACGCCCTTAAATTCTGAGTGTATGATTCCAAATTTTATAATACATTCTCTAAATTTAATAATTATTAAATATGTATATTTATATATATTTATAAAATTTATCTTTTATTTTTTTATATTATTTTATCTTTTCATATTTATTTATTATTTATAATATATTTTTTTTAAATTCCGAAGATGCATGAATTAAAACTAAATCATTTGAGTTAGATGAAGCTATGATGGGCAACAAGTAAACCATAGCTTTGTGGAATGAGCATATGCAGTCAAAGTGAATATAATAAATCTTTATTAACAATAATAATTTAAAAAGAAAAATATAAATTTTGATCATAATTAATTTATAAAAAAAAGTGTAAATATAAATTAAAAAATAATTAAAATAATATAATTATCATTATTTAAAGTTTATGTGATTAATATAAGAAAAACAAATTAAAAAAGTTATATTTTTATACAAAAATTACATTTAAAAATTAAAAAAAATTAATATTTAATTTTTTTATTAAATATTTAATTACATTTAAAAAGTATTTTATATTTATTTTTTAATTTATACTATTTAATTATTTAAAAAGAATAAATTAATTTTATGCTCATTTAACTAAAATTTAATTATTTAAAATAATAAATTAAAATTTAGACTGGTTTTTCATTAAGTTAAATCACCGGTCCGATATTCAATAAATATAATATGATAAGAAGAAAAAGGATAAGCTTCTATGATTGAGTGGACCAAATTCTTTGACACAAAAATAGAATAATATTTGCCAAATAAAGATTGTGTTTGAAATGGAAAAACATGTAGTAATAGTAATATATGTGACCTGTGACAATTGCAGTGAGACCAGTGCCATGGATTCCATGAGTAACTTCTTCTGCTGTAGAAGATGATGAAAACCCAGAAGGACACATCACCAACTCACTCTTTCTTTCTCTTTTTCTCTCAGCTTGTGTTGTGTGACGGTTGGTGGATGAAAAGTTGATTTTAAATGCTTTAGTTGCCGTCCTATTGGTTCCAACCATTCCAATTAATCCAACCCACCTCATTTTTGTCTCCTTCTTGAAGTTTTCAAGGAATATTTCTCCACTTTTTTATCTATATTTTTAGTTCTTCAATGTGTTTAGGTAAAAACAAATTCAATAGTATCATTTTTTATGTTAAATTTAGTAGATGCTTGATTTTAAAATATTTAGAAATTTAAGTATGAGTTGAAGGTTTATATTAATAAAAATAAAAAATTTACTAATTTATAAAATAAATAAAAAATTATAAACTGTTATAAGATTTTGGGTCAAAGAGGTACCTATACTCTTATATAATTAATTTATAGTTTATTTATAAGAATATGCTGGTCCCTTAAAAAATATTTATTAATACAAATAATATTTTTATATTATTATTAATTTTATTCTTAATATTTTTTATCAATTACTAATAAAATAATATTATTTGTTATTAAATAAAATATGAATATAAGAATGTATATTTTATCATAGTTATTTAGAAATAATGAAAGAGTTGTCTAAAATTAAGGTGAATTAATTGAACTTACTTAATCATGTAATTTAATTATGAAGTTTTTAATTTGATTCTTTCTTTTTTTACTCCATTATAAATGTATATTAGTTTGTATTTGTTGCTTGTAAATGTTTAAATTAGTCAAATATTAAAGGAGGAGTAAAAATATAATTGATAAATAGTAATTAAAGTTATCTTAAACAATAGAAAAATTCCAAACCGTTGCCATTTAAAAAGTAAAAGCCACAAATATTCAAAATTACAATTTATGAACAAGATTATTTTATATAAAGAGTAGCAATCATAGATTTCTTATAATTTTAATAAATGTTAACTACTAATAAAAGAGTGTATTAAACTAGGGTTAGAGAAATTAGAAGATTTGTTGGGTAACATTTGTCTTCATCGTTTTGTTTAGGTTTAGTAGGCTTCAGCAGTTTTTGTCCGCTTTATGGCCGGCTAATACCACTCGCTCTCCAGTCTTTTTTTTTTCCCCTCATAATTTCATAATTTTTGTTCTTACAAAGTTAAACAGTTTAGGATTAATTAAACTAATCTTTCAAATTTTTCGAAATTAAAAGTTTATCACTGGATAGAAAATTTTATAATCTTTAAATTATTTTTATTTTAATTTCTTTTATTTAATAATATAATTCAATTATCACCAAATACAAAAACTATCATTACACCACTTAATTTAACTTAACTTATACTTCTGGTTATTCTAATAGACTAAGCCATATTGAGACAAATCATGATTAGTTAGATGGATTAAATTAAAATGAGTATCACCCAAATAAAACAGATCAAACTAAATCAAGACGGAATCGAGTTAAAAAAGACAATCTAAATAAAAAAGATATAAATTTCAGAAATAAAAATTATAATCAATTTTAAATTCTTTCTTTCTTTTTTATTTAAATTCACTAATCTTAAATAATTAATTCATTATCATATTTTTATTTATTTGAAAATTTTTTATTTGATAATATCAAATTATTTTATCAAAATAAATTATATTTTACAAATTCTCAATATAAGCATAAGGCAAAGAGTAATTAATATGTAACGCAGAAGTTCTTAATTATAAATTATTTTATTTAAATAAGGCAATTTAATTATTATTAAATTAATTTGAACTAACTCGATTTAACTGTATATGAACGAACATAAATGAGAATACATAATATACATAATATGTATTGGATTAGATTAGATTAAAGTAAATTTAATTGGAGCAAATCTAATTAAATTAGATAATGAAAAGATTAAAAAATATAATTATTTTATTTTATTTTTAAATTAAAATTAATTTATTTTAAATAATTAAATTATATATCATATTTTTATTTGAATAATATATTTTGTGATGAAAATATTTTAATTTTTTTATTAAAATAAAATATATTTTTATAAATTATGGATTTAAACATAAGGTTCATAAGGTTTAACTCATACACCCTCTAAAATGTTTCATTTAGTAGTAAATAAAAAATTATTGTTATTTTAACTTTTAAAATATATATATATATATATATATATATAATATTTTATAACTAAACAATGATATAAATTTTTTTTATACGCGTGTATAATTTATTTAAGTATTGACTATACCTTCTAGTAGAAGAGTTTATATATAAACGTGAAAAAATCAAAAATTTTATTCAATGTATTATTCTGTAAGTGATAATAATAATAAAAAAATATAATTTACTTGTGAAGCCGAAGAGGAATTTATAAATGTGATTTTTAATTTATCAAAATATTTTTAAATACTAGAATTTTAAAACTTACATAACAATTTTATCTTAATAAAATTGAATTTAAAGTTCTTTTATTTTTAAATAAAATAAATTATAATAACTTTTAGTAGGTATTTTTCTTTATTCTAAACAAAGCTAAAATAAAATAAATTATAATAACTTTTAGTAAGTATTTTTTCTTTATTCTAAACAAAGCTAACAACTTGAACAAAAATATAAAAATATAATTATTTCAAATATTATAATAGATTATGGAATTTTTACAACATTTATTTATTTATTTTGAATTTCATTGTTTCAATTATATTACTGTATCCATCGTTATGTATTGGTTTTGTGGAGTGACTCACATTTCACAGTGTCCCTTTCCTTTCACTTATCCTCCTAATATTATGCTACTTACCTACACGTGGCATGTCTCCTCGAATTGGTAGAGTCACGTGCCTCCACCCAAAGGCACACGAAGCGAGAAAAAACGGAAAACCCTAACCAGTCACATTCTCCGTTTCCATCCTCAATCTTCACTTCCATCTTTCTCTTTGTGCATGCCTTCCTCCATATTCTCCTCCTCCTCTTCTTCTTCTTGTTCGTCTTCTTCAAGGTACTTGTCTCTCTCTATATCTCTCTGTTCATTTCCATTTGCGGCTTCAACGTTGAATTTGAACTCTACTAGTTATGGCGTTGATTCCGGAGTTGATAGTGGTTTGTCGCTGTGATTTGAACTTAATTTGACGAGACTGAGTTTTTTTTTTTTTTTTTTTTAATTTCGTGCCGGTGTTGCCTACGGTAGCTTGAGTAGTTGGAGTGACTTTTGTTTGCTTTCTTCTTTTGTTACTGAAAATGAATGGTTTAAACTTCACTTTGTGTAAATTAGTGTTTAATATTGCATAGCTTGGTGACTTCTTGTGTGTTTGACCATTTGATGTACGGAACACACTTGCGGGTTTCGAATTTCTATGGCTGTACTATTGCGAAATTTAGGGGTTGTTTTGATTTTTATTTTTTGTGTGTTTATTTTCAAGTGGTATATTTCCAATTAACAGTTTGACAACTAGTAAATGCAAATCTATTATTGGAAGTTGGAAATTATAGTTGAGATGCTATTGTTAGATTTTTCAATTGGAAATCATTTATAGATATATTTTCATTCAACACTAAATGTTTAGATATTTTGAATAAAAACTTTCTAGTTTCGATTCTTAACCATTGATCTAAAGTCATTTAATGGCAGCAAGCTGTTTTATAACAGTAACCGAAGCGGCACATTGTTTGCGCCTCGGTATTTGGTTTTATGTTTTTGTGAAGGAGATGTTTCAAAAAGGCTGCATGGCTCTAAGCATTTTGCACAAAATCATTAAAATAGTTTACAAATTAAAAAATAATGTCATTTTTGTAATTATTGTGACAAAAATAAACTATAAGAGAAAATAATAATGATAAAATGCACATAATTACAGATTGACCAAAATGACAAAGTCCAATTTCCTTTATGGTAATGTGATAGTATTCTAGAATTTTCTAAATAATTATACATAAGATGACATAGTTGTCATCCTACTATATAGTTTTGTAATGCAATCTTTAGGTTTTTTTTAATTAGTGTTTTGCTATTTGGTTGTAAAGTAGAGATTTATCTTTTATATTAGATAATCCCAACTTTTGTTATGGTATAAGAGCTCAAATCCAGTTGGAACTCTACTCATGTCTAAAAATAGAGTTGTCATTCTTGATCAAAATCCGTTGAATCCTTATTACATTCACTTAAATGAGAGTCCCTCCTCAGTTGTTGGAACACCAATTCTCATCGAAAACAACGATCACACATGATTTAGATCCTTTGGCATGACTCTTATTTCCAAAAATAAGATGAGTTCCCCTTTGTGCATTGTTCCTAAACCAGATTCGGCTAATCCTCTCTGTTTGTTGTGTGGGAATGCTGCAACACTGTGATAATGTCGTGACTATTGAGCTCCCAGTCAATTGCACAAAGCATTGTTTACTTGGATCTTGCAAACAATGTATGTAACAATTTGAAAGAATGTTTCTCCCAGGATGGCTAAGTTGCAAGAGGAGATCTAACTAGGGCTCACTTCCATATAACCAAGTCCTTAATTCAGAGAATAACACCAAGATAGGTTTTGGTTTGATTCTAGTCTAATATCAAGGATTAATTGTCCTCATTGATTAGCTTGAACATTCAAGAAGCTCAAACCCAAATGATAAGTCTCATAAATGTCATGTCAATATCTCTCATATTTTATAAATTGGTCCAAATATTCTTGAGTCCAAATTCCGTTAATAGTAATTCCACTTTTTGGATAATTGATTTAGAGATCACAAATCATATTACTTTATTTTTAAGTCATTTTCAAATTCAATTTAAATGAAATCCATTCACATCAAATTATCCAATCGTGATTTTGTCACATCTTGTGTTTCAAGTACTATTCATTCTTCAAATTTTATTACTCATAATATTTTTTATGTACCATATTTTAATTTTAGTCTTGTTTCTGTTTCTAAGTTAATTTTCAACTTACCTTACATTCTCATTTTCTTCAATGACTTGCAAAATTTAGGATATGAACTCATTGAAGACGACTAGTTTGGGTAAGTTGCAAGGAAGCCTCTATCATCTTAACATTAGCAAAGATACATTGTTTCCACAACCCAAGTTTTCCCTTGTGAATAATACCTCCACTAGCATCATTACCTCAAACATTTGATACTACAAATTAGGTCACTTGTCTAAAGAGAGATTGATTATTTTACATCAACATTTTTCTTTAGTTCTAAGTTTGTTGAAGATGTGATATTTGTCATTTATCTAAAATTAGAAGGTTGTCTTATTCCTAAAGTACTAGTAGTGTGTCCAAAATTTTTTAGCTTATTCAAATGTATATGAGGACATTTTCCTAAAGCTTCCATACATGGTGACAAATATTTTATAACTATTATTAGATGATTATAATTGCTACATGTGAGTTGTTTTGTTGAAATCAAAGGGAGAAGTCAAGTCACATGTGCAAAATTTTGTACATCTTATTAACATTCAATTTGATTCAAAGGTTAAGAATATTCATTTGGACAATGGCTCAAAATTTTTCTAAGGAATTTTTTGCATTAAAAGACATCTTACACTAAATAAGTTGTGTTGAGACCCCTTGTACTTAATGTGGCGAGAACTCTCATGTTTCAATATCATATTCTTAGTTGTTTACTTAGTTAATCAGGTTCCACCTATCAATTGAAACAAAAGTCTCTGAATTTTTACGTAATCCAATTCCAAATTTTAAAGTGCTTAAAGTTTTTGGTTGTTTAATTTCTACATCAATTATAAATCGTCATAAATTTGATGCATGATCTAGATGTGGGAATTCCTTGGTTTCAAAATGACAGTCAATTTCATTGTTCTAGACTTAAATACAAAAATAGTTTTTTGTTTCTAGACATTTTGAAGCTAATACCTTTTCATGACAATGTAGAAAATTCTTTTTCAAATATTCAAATCGAAGGTTTCTCTACTAGGCCTCTCATTAGAGAATCCATTTAATTGTTGCTTACACCACCTCAACTACATCCTAGTGAGTCCATTCTCCAACACTCATCTGACAAACTTAATTATGATTCAATCTTTGACACTCCCTCACCTACCTTACCTGATAATCTTCCTCAGCCTCAATGGCCACTACACGGTTCAACTTAGACGCACAAGCCACCTGTTTACTTTTGTGACTATCATTGTAGCTTCCTATCCAATCGTCAACAAGATGTTTGTATTCTCCTGATTTTGTCATGTCTTCTTCTCATGTTTCTTCTTCATATCATCATTATTTAATGACTTTGTCATCTAAATTCGAGCCAATGAGTTATCAATAGGTTCTCTAGCATGAATGTTGATATGAGGTAATGCAATATGAGATGGAAGTGTGTAAATTGAACAAAATGTGGGATATTATGAAGACCCCCCAAACATTTGCCGCATTCGATGCAAATGGGTCTTGATGAGAGTGTGGAGCAATACAAAGCTCGATTGGTTGCAAAAATATGCTCAAATAGAGGGGATTGATTATCTTGAAACTTTTTCATCTATAGATAAGATGACTATCATACTAATAAGTTTTGCTATGTCTTCCATTAAGCAATGAGATTTTCATTAATTTGATGTTGGTAATGCATTTTTTCATGGAGACTTAAACAAAGCGGTGTACATGATTCCTTCTACTGGAATTGACAACTTTCAATCTTCTTAGTTGCAAACTCTTCATATATGGATTGAAGAAAACCAGTTGTTCTGGCATGAGAAATTGTTAGTGCTTTTACTGTATGGACGAACTCACTTAGATCATAATCTCTTTACCAAGGTGGAGGGAACCAATTTTACTGCATCAGTGGTATATGTTGATGACATTATATTCATTGAAAACAAAATTGAGGAAATATCAAACATCAAATAGATCCTCGATGACATTATATTCATTGAAAACAAAATTGAGGAAATATCAAACATATAGAATATATCCTCCACTCACACTTTCAAATCAAAGATCTTAGGTGTTGAGGTACTTCCTTGGATTAAAGATAGTCCATTCATCCATAGATATCTCATTATGTTAGTAAAAATATTGTCTTGGATTATTACATGATTCTTGTTTATAAGGTTCAAAACCAATGTCTAGACTAATCGAAAATATTTTCTTTTTAGCCAAAGTTCTAGAGAAGAGCTTTTGAACCGCCTTCCCTATATATGCTTGGTGGGTCGTCTAATTACCTTACCAATACACGTCTAGATATTGTCTATGCTAGTCAATAATTGAGTCAATTTATGTCAAGATCCACTCAAGTCCATTTCAAGACTATTACTAGAGAGTACTTTGATACGTAAAGAATTGTCTTGGTAAGGGTCTATTCTTCAATAGGGAATCAATAATTTAAATTCAAGGATCCAGTGGTGTAGACTAGGCTACCTGGGTTGATTTTCACAAATCTATTATAAGGTATTGTTTCTTCATAGAGACATCTTTGGTTTCTTGGAAGACCAAGAAACAAGATATTGTTTCAAGATCATCATCATCATCAGAGGTGGAGTACAAAACATTTGCTTCTACCTTTTATGTGTTACAATAAATTACTTATTTATTGCAAGACTTTCATGTTTTTTGTGAGTGACAATGAGTTTTGTTTTGTGATAATTAAAGGATGTTGCATGTAGCTGCTAATCCCTTTTTTATGTGCGAACTAAACATCTTAATATTGATTATCATATTGAGTAATCTCAACATAGTCTAATGCATTTTCTTTCCATTTACTTCTCTAACCAATTGACTAACATTTTTACCAAAACCTTGTCTCTAACACTATTTAAAGTTAATCTATCCAAGCTTGAACTCATTGACATTTGGACTTCCAGTTTGTGAGGCTATAATAATTGTATATAATTACACATTGGTCCAAATGATAAAACCCAATTTTCTTGATCACAAACCCGTAATAAAGTCTCATTTTTTAATGTTTACTAGGGCTTCTGTAATAGTATTATTCATTGATATATAATAGTGTGGTGGCAAGAAAATAAGATATACAAGTAGTTTTTTTTTTTTTTTTTTTAATTTTATCACTTACAATAAAGCAAGAGTTTATAATTCGATTGTGGTCTTTATGTTAAGGGAATGGAAGAAGTTGTTGCAAGGTATACTCAACAAGAAACATTAAACAACACATTATATACACAGAATAAACTGTTTCAATCTCAGGTCTGATTTTGTTTTTTTATTAGCAAATAAGTATTATTATAAGCAACCCAAACAAACACAAGGTGTGTCAGTGTCTGCTAAAAGAGGGTATGAAAAAGGGAGATAATTAACTACACAACAGCCCCCAAAGTATCCTCTGTTGCAAGCTTGTGGACAGCAACGATTTTCTTGCCCCTGCTGCCCCATTGTCTTGAAGGATCCCACCCACAGCGGAAGATTTGTCTGCACCCATATTTAATCCTATTATGGAAAAATATGCCACAACTACGTGTTTTGAAATCATGATTAGCTTAATTGCATGGACTAGACTATAAATATATGGCACACAGATCCCAGGGCAAGGGTTCCTGCTTCACCATTTATAGTAGAGAATTTTAAAAAGGATTTGCAATTTTCTTTCAGTAATGTAAAATTAAGTTGCAATTCATCAGTTATGAGGAAGTTTAAAATGCAGTAAAAAAAATCCTTTTACTTTAATCACCTTTGAAATAGATTGATTCAGGTTTTTTTGTGCATGAGTAAAACTATATAGCGGTTCTTGAGATGAAACTTGTTACTTTACAATATTGACTGTAGAATCAGTTTGCCTAAGGATATGATTGGTACAATCCGGAAGTGCAGTTATTGAATATTGAATATTATTGCATTCTCAATTGTTGATTTATGAATGTGGTCAATAAATATTTCTCAAAATTTAAGTTGTTCACTTCTTTGTTTCTTGACTCAAACATACACAAAAATTATTATTGTGATAAAGAAACTGGAACTGATAAGAGATTTGTTAATGTTTAACATTGTGACCCTTTTTTGATATGTTTAGGTTGAACATCACATGGTTTATTGCTATAGCACCTCCTGCTTTATCATTTAGTACAGGACTTGTGGAAACAGTTCTCATGAGAATGCTGTTAGACCTGTCATTGGAGTCCAGAGCGATATCTTTTTGTGAAGAATATTTGAAGTGTCTATACTTATCTTGCAAACCAAAGGCTTTGAAGAAGTGAAAGTTTCCTTTGTGTTGTAATTTTCTTGCTACTGAATTGTGAAAAATAATAAACTTGTCACACTCGTGCCAAGGACCTAGTACTTACAACCTGTGTCTGTTTTCAATGTCTGAGGTTGCTATGGCAGTTGTGAAACCTGAGGTATGGTGTTATTATATTTTATCTATTTGTTTCTTTAATTCATTTAGAGGGATATTTGTTGTTATGGCCTTGTGGTTTGGTAATGCATATTATACTATTGAATTTGAACATTGCATTTTCATCTCATAACAGCAGGTCTTAATGAGTGGGTATTGGACTTGGGCCTATACTTCTAATTAACACTGTATAAACTATGATGCATTATGAAGTACTAGTTCGTTTTCTTTTTGACCTGTCTTTAATATTTTAGATTATCTAAGTTAAAGGATTCCTCAGATATAAAGCTTGGTCTCCTAAAATTTTTCTTTATACCTTTCTTTTAATGATCTGATTTTCCTTTAACTGGAGTTTAATTATGAGAATACCCATTATTATTTTTATTTCCCTTCTGTACTTCCTTCTCTCTTTATGTAAATAAAGATTATTTGTTCTATTCAAATTTTCTGCCTTTATAATTTTTTGCAGATAAGTTTTTCTGGGATATCACAAGGGATATATCCTTTAATCAATATTTTCTATGTTTTAGGCCCATATGTAGCACTTAAGGGCCATTAATTCTTGAAGAATAGGATGATCAAATGAGGACAAAAGAAGGAAAACTATTTGATGATGAAGCTGTACAATATTGAGATGGGAAGAATTGTTTGTATTGGATCTTTGAATTTGTGAATAAGATCACCTTAACAATGTTGGATTTTTTTAATATTAGATATTCTGTGACATGTCAGACAGGTTCAAATGTAGGAATTTTATTCAGCTCGAGAAAATAATTTTCTTTTCTTCTCCAAGTATAACTATTTAGTGTATTGTGTGTACATTCCCTTATTTGCTCCAAATTATATACTTCTAGACAATAATGAAGAGGTTAATGTTGTTCTTTGAAATTTAGAACATGTGAGGTTTATTGTTGTTCCCTAAGTAGTTTGTTGATTTCACTTGGCCTATGGCATGCTTAACAAAGAGATTGAAGACACTAAATGTTATTGTTTTCTGTGGTGTGAAAGACTTGATGATATACCGGGATATTTATAGGTTCAAAATAGGCTTTCTGAAATCCTAACATTAACTCCCCATAATCAAAATAATAAATGTATAGAATCGTAATATTAACTACCTAAGATATCTACAAAATCAAAATATTCGAACTAACATTTAAACCTATTATTATCTATTTAATTTTTTCCAACAAAACAACCATGTAAAATTAAATCCCTCTTCAATCGATTGAGCTCCTTCTAACTAAGTATACAACAGATCGAGTGATATTGTACCTTTGATATACCGTAGTATTCGCTTCAGCACCTTCTAGTGAGAATAGCTCGGACATTTCCTAAACCAACTAACAATCTCAATGCTCAGCAATAAGTCGGGTCTTATGCTTGTAAGGTAACAGAGACTTCCCATTAAGCTATAATATCTGTTCGGATCAACTCGGTCTCTTCCATCAAACTTTGGAAGCTTCATTCCCAGTTCCATGGTGGTTGAGATCGGATTACAACCAGCCATCTTGAATTTATTCAAAATCTCCTCTGCATATGCCTCTTGAGATATAAGTATCCCTGACTCCTCCTGTCTAACCTCTAGGCCAAGGGAAAACTTCATCATACACAAATCAGTCATCTCAAATTCAACTGTTGGTGTGCTCTTAAACTCTTCATCTCTTTTCTTCTGACAGAGCTCAGTCAAAGACCAACCTAAAAGTTTATCATCTCTCTTATTCTTGAATACTCACCTCACACCAATAGGTCGGGCATAGCTCAACAATTCAGTCATTGCCCAGTGTCATTGCATTCTACAACTCGGAGCTTCTCGTCTATAATAGCTCAAATCTTCTAGTTCAGAACAACTCAGATCTTCTCGTCCATAATAGCTCGGATCTCCTTGTTTATAACAACTCGAACCTTATCGTCTACAATAGCTCGAACCTTCTTGTCCATAACAGCTCCGACCTTCTCGTCCATAGCGGCATGAACCTTTCTCGTCCATAGCGGCATGAACCTTCTCATTTATAACAACTCGGATCCTCTTGTGTACAATAGATTTGATCTTCTCGTCTACAACAGCTCGGATAAGGTCACTTCGAAATCTACTACTCGGACTTAGCTCGACTAAGTTTGACTTTGGACTGAAAAGAGTGAGAGATCAACAATCTACCGACTTTGTTGTTCCTTCCTCCTCTATTGTAGTAGCTCGACTTCCTCTAACATTCTAATGCTCAACTTCATCAACTCGGACATTATGATCAACATCATCATTATTATCATGAATCAACTCAGTTAGACCACAAAAATGCAGGTAACCAGATCTATGATCTCAAAACTTTAGGTAGGTTCCGCAAAACCATCCTCAACTATCATCCAATTACTTTGGGATCTCAAAAGGGCCTTCATTTGTAGACTCCATTAGTCAACTGGGACAGGGTCACACCATTTGTTAGTTAGTCATCACTCACTTCAAACTCTCTCACACTCAAACACTAGCTCTTATACCAATTTGATAACAAAGAGATTGAGGAAGCAAAATGTTATTACTTTTTGTGGTGTGAAAAATGAATGGTACAACTGGATATTTATAGATTCAAAATGGGTTTTCTGAAATCCTAACATTAATTCCCTCGAATCAAAATAACAAAAGTATAGAATTGTAATATTAACTGCTCAAGATATCTGTAAAATCAAAATATTCCAACTAATGTTTAAACCTATTATTTTCTATTTAATTTTATCCAACATAGATGAAATCCTACATCTGGCTTCAAACTGTGGATGGTTCTATTCAGCAAGTAGAGGAAGAGGTAGCCATGTTTTGCCCCATGATCTGCCAGGAAGTACTTCAAACAGGCATGGGATCTTCCAAGACTTATGCTATATCTCTTCCACATCGTGTCAATCCTGCAATCTTGGGTTTGATACTTGATTACTGTCGGTTTCACCAAGTACCAGGACATTCTAACAAGGTATGGAATAATCTGACTTTCATGTGATTCATTTTACCTTGATCTTAAGAATACATATTTTTTGGAATTCCTTCATAATTTAAAGATGTGGTGCTCTTGAAGCATAGTTGATAATTTTAAACTACTATTTGATCCCATCTGGGCAATATTTTGTAACTTCTCCGTGTATTGTTTCTTCATCAAAGTATTATCTTTATTTTTGCTTTTAGAAGTTGAAATACTGGGGAAATAGCACAATTTATAGATTAATGAGTATTTGAGTGTGCTACGATTGAAGGAGCGCAAAACTTTTGATGAGAAGTTTATTCGGATGGATACAAAGAAGTTATGTGAGTTGACATCTGCTGCTGACAGCCTTCAACTGAAGCCTTTGGTTGACCTGACCAGCCGAGCTCTTGCTCGAATTATTGAAGGAAAAACTCCTGAGGAGATTCGGGAAACATTTCATTTGCCTGATGACCTCACCGAGGTGTGTGATGAAAGCAAAAGTGAGGTCATATGTGTTCAGTTGCAGTGATGGCCTCTGCAATCGTTTTTCTTGACTTACATTGATGTTTTACAGGAAGAGAAGCTGGAACCACTGAGAAACATAACTGATGATCCACGAATTCGACTTCTAAACAGATTATATGCTAGAAAGAGGAAAGAACTCAAAGAGAGGAAGAAACTGAAGGTATTTTCTACCCTTCTAATTTCATTAATGTTCTTAGTCCTTGCATATTGAATGTTAATATGATTCTTGTTTATGGAAAACTCCTTGTCAGATTGTGTTGCAAGCACACTAAAATATTTCATCTGTTTCAGGATGTTGAGATTGAGGAGGAACCAAAGGATGAGCGTTCACTTGAAGATCTTCTATCATTTATTAATGGCGCAGATGGAGGTATGTCATGTCTTTCATCCTGACCTCTTCTATAAATTTCATTAATCATTACTTTTGTTTCCTTGTGGTTATCTTATCAGATATTTATTTTATTCCGGGAGGGGGAAAGATGGCAATCTTATCTTGTTGTTAAAGAAAAAGTATATCACTTTTATTTTATTTTGTTCTTCTCTACAATACTGCCATGAGACTTTTTTCTGCAGCTTTTTGACTTCTATTGGTGTAAGCTTTATTATACACCATAAATTATTTAAATATAATGCTTGACTAGTTTGTAATTTGAAAGTTTTCATGAATATAGATTATTACTTGTCGGCTGCTATTATTGCTGTTGTTGTTTTTTTATTTTATGATTATTATTATTAATTATAATACCATCATTATTTTAGAATATCTAAAATTTATTTTATCCTATAATTTATTCTAGCATATGATGAAAACATTTTTAGATTTTCTAGGAGACTGCATTTAGGACAATAATTGGTAGAGCCAGACCGATATGGGACACAAGCCTGGACCAGATCATGTCTGGGACTGGAGATGGGTTTAAGACTGGGAGATTGCAAATGGGACAAAGACCAGCTACTTTCTGTTACTACTGATATTATTTTTCGTGTTGCTGTTATTTTTTACATACGCGGAGTTGCTCTCTTGTTTGTGAATGCTAGAACGACTAGGTTGATTTCTTGTCATCACTAGTTACAAAATTTTCTACATTT
This sequence comes from Sphenostylis stenocarpa, assembly GCA_963425845.1. Lineage (NCBI taxonomy): Eukaryota > Viridiplantae > Streptophyta > Magnoliopsida > Fabales > Fabaceae > Sphenostylis > Sphenostylis stenocarpa. The sequence continues at coordinate 71,762,064 of OY731401.1, read as the reverse complement.
TTTCAATCATATATCATGTGGTTAAGTTTGCTTTAGAGAATCATAGTTTTAATGCACCCGAACTTGTTTTTGCTTGCAATAGCTTACTTCGGGGATACATATGATTTGGCAGATATGAAGGGAACTAGAGCAAATAAAAATAAAAAGAAGAATAGAAGAAGGAAAGACCAGGCAAAGGATCTTTCTTCAAAAAATGCAAATGAAAACAATAAGGTTAGACTATTACCACAACACATTAGACTTGTATATTCGTATGTATTGCTCATATTGACAATACCTGTTTTGGAAAGATTATTCTCTCTCATTCTATATCCTTTTATATTAGGGGTTGAATCTTCTTCCTTCTGCATTTCACAATGTCAACTTTGACAATTCCTTGGAGGCCTCTGCAAGTAAACCATCAAGGATGCAAACCTTTCCAACCGTTAATTTTTCTCCAAAATTTGAATTTATTGACGGTGATGTTGATGATGATTTAGATCCTGCAATGAAGGAGGAGCTTGACAGGTTAGATACATGCTTCTGCTAGTTCTTTAATTGATGAGGAATAAGTTCAAAACTATTACGTCCACATACTTTACATGACTCGTCTCAAACTAGTCTTCCAGTAGTTAATTTATTTATTCCTTAGATTTCTTTATCTTCAAGTTACCAACATCAGTTGGGTATAGAATATCTTTTTCCTCCTCACAATTAGTGCTTATTTTCATGGATTCCAATTTTTAAAATTATAATTACTCGAGGATTCCTGCCCAATTGAATTCGGTGTGGAATGTGCTGTTGTCTTACATAGTTCACTCATTTACTTTATTGGGTAGACAACCGCTGGAATGGCCATATCAATTATAACCTATGAAAAGTTAATTGTTGAGTGGTTCATTTTATCATTCACTTTTATCTTGCATTTATTGACTTTGTTTCTTTTCTTGTAGGGAAGTGGAAGATTTTGCGCGAAGATTAAATTCAGATTGGCCTGAAAGGATGCAAATTTTATCTTTAAGTCAAGACAGAAGACTGGTACCAATTTCTATAAATAGCAGTGGTTCAACACACCTGTACACAAGTATGGCTTTCTTTCTTTATTCTCAATATATTCCTATTGCTGCCTTTTTTTCTATCAGAAGGATCTAAATATTTTACTCAGGGTCTGTTAGTCGTTCTAAGATATGATTCTGGACTGAGGGCTAAACAAGCAGTAATGGTATTGTTGCATATGTTAATTTTTCAAGGACTTGTGTTATTTCATAGAGCTTGATCATTGTATATCACATGCTGACTAAGTTTTGAATCTGAAAATAATTTTAATTGGTAACTGATAATTGACTAGGTCTTTGTTGAGGTTGAGGAGTTGCAGCTGAGTAAATGATTGCAAGCCTATCATTGAGCGTGTAATTTATGGATATAGGCTTTTGATCAGAGATAGTGAAGCAGTGGCAGATAATTCAACTTCCAAGGTGAGTGGAAGTTGAAGTGATCTGAAAGGATGTCAGCTTAGGGTTTGCAAGTCTTTGTGAACACCATGTGAGTAATCTTTATTTGTTCCTTATAACTTTCAAATTGTAGCTTTGTTGTTTAAATTTGAACATTTTGAATTCTGCAAGCAAGGGGAGAGGGCCTGATAGAGGAGAGAGATAGAGAGAGAAAATGTGTGAAGGAAAGATAAACAAAGAATCTTGAAAAGTAATTTGAGCATAATTGGCTCATCTACCTTGACCTCGTTACCTTGTATTTATTCCAATCTCCATAATTTTGCCAGGTCTTTCAATTTTTTAATATTAACTTCATTGTTAATTTTATGGTAGTTAGTTCATAGATGAATAATATTATTGCCTTGTTGGCATTACTAATTATATAGATTGAATTTTACTATTATTGTTTAGTTGAATTTTCTTGTACCTTTAGTGGTCTGTTGGGTTGATTGCAAGATAGAAGATTGATTGCGCACTTGTTTCTTCCTGTGTAATGGCGTGGTGACCAAGGAAATAGTATAAATTTTAATATTGCAGACAGGAGAGAAACGAGGGAGTTTTTATAAAAGTTGAGATATACAAGTTTATTAACTTATATGAGAAATTTGATCTATTTTACCTCTTATTCATTTTATTTCTTCTTTTGTGACTTGTTGAGAAATTTATATAAGCAGACTCAAGCGATTTGAAGGAAATTGCCTCATTGGTTTGTAAGCTCTATAAACTGTTGCATTTTTTTTTTTTCCATTTGTCTGCTATTCAATTCTCTCTGCTATCTTTTTGAAGTGCTTTTAGCCTTTGTTTGGGAAGGTAAAAAATAAGGAAAAAGTGGAAAGAAATAAGTGGGAAATTATAGACAAGTTTATTTAAACTTAGAATAAGTGTTTCTGAAATAAGAAAGAAACTTATTGTATACAGGTATATGTTTTTTAACGTTAAGCATAAACGAACTCAAAAACTTCTTATGTAAGCGTACTGTGACAGGGACGAGAATCATTGGAGAATTACATGGTTCTCAAATTTTTATTATACAGACTGCTAGTCATCATCACTGTAGTAAAATATGAACATAGATAATGATAAATTAGGCAAGTAGGATAGAATTTTTTATAGAATTAATTTTGGATCATTAAGTGTATAGAGACGCATGTTTAAATTAGTTATCTATGGATTTACAATAGAACGTGTATTCTTGTTAGGAAAGTGTGAATTTATTTTTTAGCGTTAAAACAAATGGGCATTGACAGATTTTGCATATTAAATTAAAATAATTAAAATAAATGAGGCAATTGCTTGAATATTTTGTTAACATGTTCTCATTTGATGATATTGTTAGAATAATTATTAAATTTATGTGTAATCATTAAGTTTGACTAGGGGGTAATATGTTGGAAACATCTACCAGTGTCCTACTCTTGTACCTAGTTTTGTATCTAGGTGTCTAGTGTGACCTTAGATCTTCTGTGTTCTCTTGTATCAGACTTTTCAATATAAATAGAAGATGATTAAGAGGGGTGATTAAGCCCTCCAAACCATATTTTCCTGTTTCTTAAGATTAAGTTGGTATCAGAGTGGGTTGATCCCGCTCTGCCTGTCTCAGTCATTTTCGAAACCGTCGTCCACTGTCACAGTTTCTTCCAGCGACCATCGAATATGGATCGCCTCTCCGAGCAACGGCCAACCCTGCCGGTCTCAAAATCCAGTTCCCTCCCACGCACCTAGTCAAAATCGGCTGCAATCAGGTGTGTGTCACCCATGCATCGTCCTCTCCCGGTCTAAAAGTTGTCGCGCCACCTCCGTGGGTATTGCCACAGCCCTTCCTATTCTAACCTCAAAACTTCATTTTGGCGAAGTCCAAAAGTCATCCTAGCGAAAGTCACCTAAGGGGTCTCTCTGTCCTAGTTGTTTTCTGGCTCTCTATCAACAAAAATGGCTACTTGTGTTGTTTCATTATCTGGAAGTCCTTCCATTACTTTTGAGAAACTAAATGAAAAAAATTACCTTTCGTGGGTTGCATCTGTCGAAATATGGTTCCTTGACCAAAGTCATCATGGCCACCTTGAGAAAGATGAAAACCATGCGCCTCCTGAAAAGGCTGATCAGTGGAAACAAGTTGATTTCTAGCTGTGTGCCCTACTATGGCAAACTGTGGAACCGAGGCTTTTGATTTCCCTTAGAGCCTTTAAAACTTACCACCTTTTTTAGAAGAAAAATCAAGACATTTATGCAAATGATATTCATCGTCTCTATGATTTTGCTAATAGACTTGCATCTCTTAAACAAACTGACCATGATATGGTATCCTTTATGACCGAAGCGCAATCTATAGTTGACGAGCTAAATATGTTCTTGGAAGTTGAATCTTTTGATGAAATCAAGAAGAAACTTGATAAATATTATATGGTGATGATCCTCTGTGCTTTATACCCAGACTTTGATCATCTCTGAGATCAACTTCTTACTAGTCATGGGGTCCCTTCCATGGATAGCTTGACCACACGCCTCCTTCAAGTCCCAACACCTCAAAGCAAGGAAGTTCATGAACCGGTAGAACCATTTGTCATGGTTGCCACACGAGAATTTAGGGGAGGACATGGTGGTCAAGGGCGTCCTTAGTGTACATACTATAAAAGGATGGGTCACACCCAAGAAAATTGCTTCTGCTTGCATGGTTTTCCTGCCAAGACAGCCTTAAACAATGCCTTTAAGGCTGAAACTGTCAACTCTTGATTCATTGAGGAAGAATATTAAGAGTATGCTAGGTTAAAATCTAACAACTTGGCACAAACATCTGAAATTCCGAGTACATCAACAGCCTGTATTTCCCAATCCATGGAAGGTCAAAATTCATGGATAATTGACTCAAGTGTTTCTGATCACATCTCCGATAATACCTCTTTGTTCTCATCTCTTACTTTTCAAGAAAAACATCATTTCATACCAGTGACAAATGGTTCTAAAGTTTCCTCAACGCGAGTCGGTCAAGTCTCCTTATCTCCTTCCCTAAATCTAAAATTTGTCCTTTTTGCCCCTAATTGTCTCTTCAATTTAATTTCATTAAGTCAGTTAACCAAAACGTTAAATTGTTCAATAACCTTTGATAACAAGTCTTTTATTATATAGGAGCGTGGTTTAGGGAGACAAATTGGAGAAGGATATGAAGTTGGAGGTTTATACTATTTTGGATCTAGTCCACATGTTTCCTATGTTGCAGCCCCAAGTCCTAAATTGTTACATGAACGGTTAGGTCATCTTCATTTGTCAAAGTTAAAAAATTGGTCCCTAAGTTTAGTAGTCTCCAGATCTTAGAATATGAGTCTTGTCAATTAGGAAAACATGTTAGATCTACCTTCTCTAAAAGGTTTGAAACAAGGTGTAATTCTAGTTTCTCTATTATCCACTGTGATATTTGGGGACCTAGTCATGTTTCTTCTTTTAGTTTTATATATTTGTCACATTCATTGATGAATACTCGAGATGTACTTGGTTTATCTTATGAAAGATTGTACTGAATTGTTGTCTATCTTCACATCCTTTTTGAATGAAATCAAGAACCAATTTAGTCAAGTAATCAAAATTTTAAGAAGTGAGAATGCCAAAGAGTACTTCTCATCCAATTTTTCTACAGTTTTGAGTTTGCATGGTATATTACATCAGTCTACTTGTCCTCACACACCATAACAAAATGGTATAGCAGAAAGGAAAAATAGACACATTATTAAGACTCCTTGTATCCTATTGCTTGGTGCAAATATTCCTGTCCATCATTGGGGTGATGTCATCCTAACTGCATGCTTTATTATTAATAAGATGTTATCCTCCTCTCTCAATAATAAGGTCCCTTTCTCCATTCTTTTTCCAAATAATCCTCTCTTTCACATTTCTTCTCGTGTGTTTGGTTGTGTATGCTTTGTTCATGACATGTCTCCAGGTTGGACAAGTTGTCTGCTCGTGCGATCAAATGTGTCTTCTTGGGCTATTCTCGACTTCAAAAGGGGTAGCAGTGTTACTCTCTTGAAACCAAGAAGTACTATATGTCTGCTAATGTTACATTTTTTGAACAGACTCCTTATTTTTCTTCATCCATTCAAGATGTGCATGTCATTCAATAGGTCCTCCCTATACCATTAGTCGAGCCTACTAATTCCAGTATCTCAGCTACTCCTAGTCCTGGTCAAAGTCCTCCTGTTGATATCTATGGGACTCACCAAAACAAGGTGAATCCTTTACTTCAAATTCTTCTCCATCGTCACCCAATACCACAACTCTTGATGAAGAAGATTTAGGTTGGCTTAGAAAAAGTACTCATTCCACATCCTACTTATAATTTTCTTAGTTATCATTGATTATCGCCCTCCTATTGTTCTTTTCTATCCTCATTGTCTTCTATTATCATTCTCAAAAATGTGACGGAAGCACTTGATCATCCTAGATGACGACAAGCCATGACTGCAAAAATGCAGGCTCTTGACCAGAGTAATACTTGGGAGTTAGTATCCCTCCCACTTGAAAAAAAGGTAGTTGGGTGTCGATGTGTTTATATCGTTAAAGATGGTCATAATGGTAAAGTCGATCGTCTCAAGGCACGATTAGTTACAAAAGGGTACACTCTAATTTATGGTATCGATTATAGTGATACTTTCTCTCCAGTGGCCAAGATGACTACTATTCGCCTCTTTTTTATCATGACAGTAATTAGTCATTGGTCATTGATGGATCAAAAATGCCTTTCTACATGGTGACCTTGCAGAGGAAGTATATTGAGCAATCTCCTGGGTTCGTTGCTTAGGGGGAGTCTGGTAAGGTTTGTAAGTTGTGCTGCTCTTTCTATGGCCTCAAACAATCACCATGTGCTTGGTTTTGTAAATTATGCTTAGTTGTTTAAAAATTTGGGCTAAAACGCAGTGAAGTAGATCATTCAGTTTTTTATTGTAATACCCATCTTAAGAAATGTATTTACATGATAGTCTATGTTGATGGTATAGTCATTACAGGAAATGATGTAGCCAGAATATCTCAATTGAAGGAGTATTTGTGGAAACATTTTCAAACTAAGGATCTTGGGAGTATTAAATATTTGTTGGGCATTGAGGTAGCTCAGTCAAAAGATAAGGTTTTTATCTTCCAAAGGAAGTACGTTCTTGACATCCTACAAGAGACAAGTATGCTTGACTATAGGTCAGTAGATAGTCCTATAGACCAAAATAAAAAACTAATGATGGAAGAAGGTGAATCATTCCCTAATCTAGAAAGATATAGACAGTTAGTTGAAAAGTTAATTTATCTTACTATTACGAGGCCTGATCTATTTTTTGCAGTTGGAGTGGTTAGTCAGTTCATGCAGGCCCCATGTATTGGTCATTGGAATGCCATTATTCGTATTTTAAGGTATCTCAAAAAGGTTCCGGGCCAAGGTTTGCTATTTGAAGATAAAGGAAATGTCCAAGTCTCTGGATACTGTGAGGTTGATTGGGTAGGCTCCTCAGCTAATAAATGCTCTACTACGGGATATTGTGTTTTTTTGGAGGAAAATATTATCTCATGGAAAAGTAAGAAGCAAAATGTAATGGCCAGATCAACTGCTGAAGCTGAATACAGGATAATGACGTCTTTTACTTGTGAACTTATATGGGTAAAACAATTTCTTAGAGGGCTTAATTTTTGTGAATCCAGACCATAAAAATGTATTGTGATAACCAAACTGCTCTCTACATCGCGTCAAATTCAGTATTTCATGAAAGAACCAAAGACATAAAAATTGACTGCCATTTTGTTTTGGAAAAATTATTGTCCAAAGAAATTTGTACTAAGTTTGTTGGATCAAATGACCAACTTGCAGATATGTTGACCAAGTCCTTAATAAGACCTCGGATTGAGTTCATTTGTTCCAAACTTGGTACATACAATTTGTATGCTCCAGTTTGAGGGGGAGTGCTAGAATAATTATTAAATCTATGTGTAATTATTAAGTCTGAGTAGGGGGTAATGTGATGGAAACATTTACTAGTTGTCCTAATGCTGTACCTAGTTTTGTAACTAGGTGTCTAGTGCGACTTTAGATCTTCGATGCTTTCTTGGATTAGACTTTTCAATATAAATAAAAGATGATTAACGTTAAGTGATACAAATTTTGTTCGGTCTCATGCTTGAATACTTAAAACAGATTTTGAATATTTTGCATATTTTGTTCAGTCTCATATAATGAATCAAATTTTAAATTATTTTCCTCAACCTTTTCGGCCGTGGTAAGTGAAAATTTAGTGGTTGTCGAAGTCATGACTTGGCTTTCATAAAAGTTTTAACAAACATTCTTTAATATATTTATTAATTTGTATTTGTGTTTGTGTGATGTAGGGAATGAATAATTTTTTTTAATTTAATTTTTATTCCACCCTAATCCCTTTTTGCATACCATGAGGGAAGAAGCAAAGATAATACTAAGGGAGTATACATAGTATATGTCTACATTCATTCAGTCAAATATATTTTTCAGTGTGCAAATGCTATAGATAAAAAACAGGTAAATTGTGGTTCTAGACCTTATCAAAATTAAATGCATGTCTATTCTTTGTAATCATACAAAGTTCCTTCATTGATCTTTCTCATTGTACCCTGAGTAATACGCCTTCAAAACTTTTGGAATATACATTGGCAACATGAACCCAAATAGATTGAAACACCAGAAGGCCATGTTAGCCATTGCCAGTGCTCTCCCAACATTAACCCTCCATGCAGATCCACTGTGCTCATTGTTGACCTTGTACACCTCACTCCTAAGCCAATCCACAATGGTGAAAATCCTCCTTGCGTTGTAGAAAGCAGGAACAAATGCTCTAATTGGATCTGAGAACCTTTGTGATAATGCCACCCCTTCCATGAAAACTTGGCTGGCCAAGAGAAAAACATGGGGTGCTGCTGCTTTGATCCCTTCCTTGTCACCCTCAAAAACACCCTCTAATATATAGGCTATTGGAGTGTAAAGGCCAATGGTGACCCCTATGAACCCATAAATTTGAAGGAGCTTGTTTTGCGAGTTGAAACCTTGAGGATCCCTTGAAGGGTTAAGTGGGGGGAAAGCCACCTTGGATATGAAGTACATGTAAAATAGGGAGAAGAACACAAAGGCAAAGTCTTCAGGGCTGACCATGCCGCTAGCAGACAAGATAATTACCACAGCCAGGGAATTGAGCTGGTTGAATGAGAGAAATCCCTGTTTGTTTGATGTGGTGGATTTGTTCAAATTCTTGAGTGGTAGGTCTTCTTTTTCTTTGAAATCAACTTCTGCTTCTTTTGGGAGGGCAATGTCACAGCCTGTTGGACCAACACCACCTGACATGTTTGCGCAACTAGTGAGTGAGAATGTCTTTTTGGTGGATTGAAGGACCAATGCATGGGGTGGATTTGTTTCTCTTCGGCTGTGTTCAGGATGAAAATGAAAATTCAGTTTTCTTTTTTTTTTCCTTGTAGAGATATAGATGGGGTTTGTTGAATTGGTTATTTCCCTTTGTGGTGGTAAATGCATGTAAAGAAAGAAAGTGAATGGGTTTTGGGGCATTTAATGTTGGGTTGGTTTCCCGATGTAGCGGAAAGGTGGGACCTTGGGAATGAAAGCGTGAGACAAATACGAGAATGATGGAACGTGGAAAGAAGAGAAGTTTGATGATGGGGAAGGTAGTTGACAAATGGCAGGTTCGCACCAGTTCAAGGGAGACGTTAACTAGGTTAGTCTAAGTTGTGAACACTTTTTTTTTTTTTCTAAAAATGATTGAAAAATTTAGCTCATTTTTAGGATATTTTTTATTAAAAAAAAACTTTAGCATCTATTTTTTTATTAAAAACTATATACACTTTTGCATCAATTTTTTTATTAAAAAATTCAAAAATTCATAATTTGTACAATTGACATTATAATTTTAATAACTAAACTAAAACTTCGACCTGCAACATTGCAATTACAATGAACTACTATGTTCTACAACAAAATTTGAAACTAACGTTTTGTTATCACTGTATTCCATTAGGGCATGAAATACGTAGAAAGTGCTTTAAAGAAAATGATTAAATTGTATAAACAACATAATAAATATTACAAATAAATAAGCAAATTATTTATAATACAAAGTGAATTTGTTTCAAGAGAATAGGGCTAAGCATAGGGTAACAATTAATGTTTAAATCAATTTGTTAACTATAAGAGACTGTTTTTCTTTACTGGTAACTTTTTTGAAAGTATGTTAATTTAACATTATTAGGACGAGTGAATAATCAAATTAACGAACATTTAACTAGAATGACAATTATAACTAGATCCCATTTAAACAACAAAATGTAAAATTAAACTATAAAATAGTTTTATAGCAACACAATTTTTTTTTATGATAATTAATCATATTTCTCATTAAAACAATGTACGAGATAATATAATTCAATAATTGAAAATATAACAATATAATAATGGTCCAAACAATTAAAAATACTAATAACAAATGTGATGAAATTAACGTTAGAACAATTAAAGAAAAAAAAAGTAAATCTCATTTATTAGTCTATCTAATTGATATTAAGGTTTGCAACTAGGTTGAGCAGCAAAATCAAGTTTTGTTTCTCAAAATTTTGTTTATAATATTTAATACATATATATATATATATATATATATATATATATATATATATATGTGTGTGTGTGTGTGTGTGTGTGTGTGTTTGTGTGTGTGTGTGTGTGGTAGTTTAGACTTTTCTATATAAGCCGAATCCTGCAAGGTCAGGCCGAGCTTGTAACCTCAAACAGTATCACAATTTCTGCGTTGATTTCAGATCAAAGATTCAGAACATATATAAATAGTCCTTCTCGGCAAAAACAACCAGTTTCTTGACGGTGTCACAGATTAGATAGGTCAGAATTTACTCAAATAATATTAGATAGACATTTTTTAGTGATTCTCATTTAGGAAATCTGTAATGTTACACATTCTTAACGAAAATTACATAACTGATGAGTCAATCAAAATTTTAACGAAAAAAAAGAGTTCTGCGACTTTCTCCCATTATATCTAGTCATTAAGAATGTGAGGTGACTTTCTCCCAAGTAAAAAATAATGCAAACTCTTTACATAATAATGCTTATATTAATCCAAACGAAAATCCTACATAAAATAGTAAAATATGAACACAACAAGTGAGGTGGCTTATTGGTTGGGGCATCCATCGTAGTCCTGGCTTATAAAAATATTTCGTCAATTAATGACATCGTCAGCACTTATTTTACCTTTGAACTTAATTTTGATCCAATGAGTGTAAACTTTTTACTACCAAATAATTAGTAATCAATTTATATACAATTAAATTAATTACTCCAAAATCCAATTCATGATTGAAGTACAATGTAAAAATAAACTTTATATTTTAAGCATGTACTGCTGCTTAAATTCTTGCAATTTTTCATCTACAAGAACAGCACTATAAGATCAGCACTACAAGAACAGCACTACAAGGAATAAGTAAACTGAGATCTAAAGATCGAAACATTCTTTACTCGATGCCTGAACAGTAGTGCAAGGAAGAGATAGGCTAAAAAACATAGGCTTTTCCGAGTTGACTAAAATAATAGAATTACTACTACAAGCAAAATTTAGACAATTATGCCATAAAAAAGGAATTACAAATCTAGCCTAATAATGATGACACCAATGCATAAACAGAATAGAAGATAACCATACGGAAATTAAACAAGTTTATTTAAAAAAATGGTAATAATTGGGCTAAGTGAAAAAAAAAAAAAAAAAAAAAAAAACTAGCGAAAATCCCATATGAAATCTTTAGGAGGAAAAGGGTGGCAGAAAGATTTTCCGGCAAAACCTACTTTTAACATTTTGGCAGAAGACCATCCGGTAAAACTTGGACCTCTCCTAACATATTAATTGGCAACAAAGTCAAACTCTTTATATCTGTATAACTAAACTAATCCAACTTATTCTCTTTCACATCAGGAATCTGTATTCTGTTTAGGAACATACTTTATCTTGGTTCCCTTTTCAGATGTCTTCAATCTGGGTTTGGATGTAGCGACTCCTGGGGTTGCAGGCAATTTGTTATCTGCATTTTGCCACAATGTCGCATCTATCCTCATCAGAAGATACTGTTTTAGAATCCTGGGCCTATTGGCTCCCAGAAGATTCTGAGTCAGAGGTAATAACCAATGTCTCATGTTCTGATGACATAGCTTCTATCCATCCTGCATGAAAATAGTTTTGATTTGGGAAAATAGATTAAAGGCCAAGCCTAGCATTTGATCACATCACACTATCAGCAAAATAGAAGAACCATGACAAAGGGATGAAGTGACAAAGCTTACTTTGTCGAAAGAAAGCTTTTGCAGCCTGAACGATGGACTGGAAGCTTCCTGCATCCACACTACCCTCTGCATGTGATAAATGCTTTTCACAACCAATATCACCCCCATCTGTACTACCCACCCTTGAACAACTTGGACCAGACCAATTTTGACTATTTCCATGAAATGCATCAGCTTCTGTCCCACCACTTTGAACTGGAAGTACATTTTTACTTTCAAGCTGGCTGATTGGCTTCCAAACCTTATCTGTTGAGCGATTGTTGCCACCTGTGGCAAGATCAGTTTTCATTGGCTTTCCCGGTGAACTCTTCTGCTTGCCCACATTCTCAACGATGGAGTCCTTTTGAGAAGCCACCGTATTACCCTCTGATTGAGTGCAATTGCCAACATTAACAGGTACAGATCCTATAAAAACTTCTTCATTTTTAACTTGGTCTGGTTCTTTCTCTTGTGTGGTTTTTAAAACCACCTTGTTAATTTTTGTTTTAGACTTCCCACTCCGTGTTTTACTACCACCAACAGCTGATACTTTTTTATCACCTTGGGACCCATATTTCTGATTGACTTCAAGTTTTGTTAAAGGAGAATTCTGGTTTGTATGCAAATCATTGCTTTCAGCCCGTTGTGATTTTGACATCCCCTGTTGTCGGGAAACTGCTAAGCAATGGTGTATATCTCCATGTGCAGACTGTCTCTCAAGATTCTGATCAGTGACGGTGTCATACTCTAAATGAGTATCCTTATTTATTTCCTCATTGGTGTCAGGATATTGGAGAGGTACAGATGAAGCAACGTTATCTGAAAATGTATTTGTATTATGAGCTTCAGAATTGTACGTATCTAAAGATGCTTCAGCCAGTGATAAAGCCTTTGCAGTACTGTCAATACCGCTAATTTCTGCCTCAGCTTTGTGTCTTTGTTCCCTAGCTTTTTGTTCCTTTTGTCTAAGCTTCTTCTGGCGTTTCCTCTCCAAAATCTCAGCTTGTCTATAAATTTACAGTGGATTATTAAATAATTAGAGTCCTATTATCCAGGATTATTAAATAATTAGTCCTATTATCCATCCATGACCAGTTTTCAAGAGTATATTTTCAGCTGCATCTCTTGTAACTTTGCTGAACAGAAGCATAAAGATTAACTTGACATAATGTATTACACGATTTATTTATGAAAGTTCATGGTACTAAAACCATATATACTTCAATGAAATATAAGAAAAAAAAATAAAAAATAAAAAATCATAGCAGAGGCATCATATGTTCATAAATCAATTTAAGCACATTCAAGAAGTACTCATAAAATCTATGTAGCAGGAACGGCTAAATTATTGCCTTATGCACTAGTTTACACAACAGATGAACTGACCAAATTTACTTAAAGTATGCATGAGAGTTTAGTGCGGTTGATCCTGTCCTTGGTTTTTTAAAACACAAATTCATGCTGACTTATGAAGATATATATCATCTTGATGGAAGTGCCTATCAACCCAAATAGCACTAGGCTCTGGTTGGGGTTTCTTATCTGTATATAGGTTTATTGTGGGAATGGATCCCTTATTTCACAAAACAAATCAACAACAAAAAATTGTTTTGTTCAGACTCCATTCTAAATTCTAAATTACATTTAAATAAGATGATTTATATATATATATATATATATATATATATATATATATATTTATAAAAACTAGATTTCTATTGTGTTGTTCTTAAGCAGGTACCTTCTCTGAGCAGCTTCTTCCTCCTCCACCAATTGCTTCTGACACCTCAGTGCTTCAGCCTCTTTGTCAATAAGGCACGCCTTCACCTTAGTGAACAAAAGCTCATACTTCATCATGACAGACAAAAAGAACTAATTGGAGAAAGTGAGATTATTAGTTTGTTATAAAAACAATACAATTAGGGTTTCATATAATGTATTTTACATATTTTATGTGCAAGTTATACCATGATCATATGTTCCAGTGCCACCTCTACAAATTCAAATATTATGAAATGATTGCTGGATCTCATGAGTCAGTTATTAAAGGAGAAAATACATTTGAATTGCATTGGTTTTTCAGCAGTATTTGATGCTGAAGAAAATACAGTTTGAAACCAAATGCAAAACGCACATTGCATGAAGAAAGAAGGACGGGGTGGTTATATGAACAAATTTTGAATGTTAAGACAATTACCAAAATCTGTTCTAGCAAGAAACTTGTGCAAGCAACTATGTTTTTCGGTTCAAGACTAACTTTTCCAGCCTCTCCATCAAAAACATATCTTTGCACTGACTCTACTGTTCCACATAAACATGTTTTTTCACTGGCGTCATCAAGAATGTTGAACAACTGCTGGGAAGATATAGGAAAGACAGAAGATTCATATTGAACAATATCCTGCAAACAATTAAAGTATATTGCATTAATATATCAAAGATATACATATTTGCCAAAAGTTAACAAGAAAAACTAATTAAAAAGGCAGACCGTAAAGCTGCTTACCAAAAGAGCAGCACCAGCCATCACATAGTATGGAGGAAATGAATATAATCTTTGGTTTTGAACAAGAGTTGTCAGAGATTTTAAAATTGAAGAACCCGGAACTTCCTAGAAAGCATTGTCCATGAGGAAAAACAAGATATTTAGATTAATTTATGGAAAACAGGAAATGGGAAAACAATCATAGATGAAAAATGAGAAACCATAAGGATTGTGCATTCTGCAGTTTATGTCAAAAACAGTAAAAGATGAAAAAATGAGATGATGCTCTGCCTCTCTGCATTCAGCAGTTTATTACCTAACATGGCCCTTTCAGCCAACATAAGTAGGGGTTTAAGGATCCTGGAGTCATATATGTTTCGCTTTGTTCCTAGCTTACTCCTCTCTAAGGAAAACTCTTTTGTTTTGACAGTAGATAACAAGATTTATAAAAACATCTTGCAGCATTTGGCACAAATGATGCTAGTCTTTCCTCCAATGTACTAAATGAAAATCTACATCGCTTATTCTTGAAAAAATAAGGTGATTAATTTCCTTGAGCAACCCTTTCAGGGTTATGGGGAGCACTGTGTCCCTAATTTCTAATGGGAAGGTCAAATAATTCATTACAAAGCTTTTGTTAAAAAGTAAGGAGACAAATTTTACAAAGTTTACATGTTATGTGGTTCCTTAACTGGTTATACATCTTTTAAGGGAGTTTTTTCAGCCCTCATTTTCCTTCAAAATTGAGCTATGTTTATGGCTAGCTATTACTAGACTTGACTTGTCTTTTGCTGTTGAAGTGGTTAGTTAATTTATACAAGCTCCCTTGTATTGATCATTGAAATGCATTTTTTCGTATTTTTAAATACCTCAAGAAGATTCCAAGACAAGGATTGTTATATGAAGATAAGAGACATGAGATACTCAATTTCTAGGTATTGTGACACTAATTTGGTATAATCTCCTATAAATAGATGCTCCACTACTTGGTATTGTGTTTTCATGATTGATAACATTATATGTTAGAAAGGTAAGAAACAAAATATAGTTGATTGACCTAGTGCTAAAGTATACAGCAATGACATCTCCCATCAAATTATATGGATTAAGCAATTGTCTCTCTCACTTATGAATATAAATGACAATTAAATCTGCACCCACGGGGACTGATCCACCTGCCTCACCCAAAGGTTGATTGAGAAAAACCGAGTTAATAGGATGTGGGTGCATGTTTGAGTTTTCCCTCTTTAAGAAATCGGGGGACGGGGGCGGGGTAGGGATGGGTAATGCAATCCCCACCCTGAACCCAATCCCGACCTAATCCTCATTCTGACTTTATAATTAAACCTAAACCCTCTCAAGTGTCTCTCTTTCTCACATTACATATATGGTTGTTTTTTCTCTATTCCACACTCTTCACTTTTCTGCCACCCACTCTTCACTCTTTGTCTTTCCCAATCTTTTCAACTATTCAGTTCAAGACATTCTTATCTTTCTCAACATTCACTCATTCACATTTTTTTAATTTCTTCAACTAGTTTGGTTTTCTAGATCTCTTCAACCAAATTGATTTTCCCAATCTCTTCATTCAGTTTTTCAAGCACATGAAGTTAAATTTTTGCTTTTTTATCTCCCTAAAATATTGCGCATCAATCTTAGTAACAATAAGTACTATTTTATTTCTAGTTTATCTTTATTAGGCTTTATTATGTCATGTTTCCTAGATTTTATTATTTTTATTTATCATAAATCAAATTTTATCTTAATTAAATAGTTGTATTATGAAGGATTGATAGTTAAAATTTTATTACTTTGCACTAATTAAATAAGAATTAAATTATTAAATATTTTCTTATAAACTATATATTTCATATTTATTAATATTTTAAAATGGCAATCCTAAAAATAATTAAACTATACATACAATCAAAGGTTTGATTATAGTGCTATAATAATAATAATAATAATAATAATAATAATAATATTGTTTTAAGTATTTTATACCCACATGAAGAAAAAGAATGATCTTTTTTTTTACACACATATTCTAATATAAATATAATAAATTAAAATATATACTCAATCAAGAATAATAATTCAAAAGTTGTAAAATTACAAACATTTATTTATGTATAAAAAAAATACATAAAAAGAAAGACATTAAAATTAATTTATTATAAGCATTTTTTTTTTAAATAGCATGGAATGAGTTAAAGGCAGGGAAATCCAAAATCCAATGGAGGCGAGGATTTAATTTCTAACCCAGACAGTATTTGGGAGTAGAATCAAGGATGATTAAGAAAGTTGGGGGCGGAGTTCAGGAAGGAAAAACCTAAACCCGCCCCGTAGCATGCCTACTTGTGAACTTATAAGGATTAAGAAATTATAATGTACTGTGATAATCAAACAACTATTCATTGTCTCCAATCTTATATTTCATGAGAGAATTAAATAAAGAGATTGACTGTCACTGTGTACATACTATTTATATGCTCACCTTGAGGGAGAATGTTAGAATAATTATTGTATTTGATAACTTGTTCAAATAGGTTAACTTATCTTAAAAGTTATTTTACTGATTAGCTTTTGGCACCTATGAATAGCCTTTTTCATTTGTACTCTTTATAATTCAGAAGTATCTTTTACTATAAATATATGAATCAACTAAGAGGTTCAATGAATCTCAAAAGCAATTTTTCTTATTTTCAGTCTTAAGTCTAGTCAAAAGGATGGAGTTGTAAAACTCAAATCACATTTGAAATTGAAAAGGCATCAAAAATTTCAAATTGCATGGTGAGGTATGTTATCAGTCTAACAGATCTAACTAAAAATAGTATATTTATGGCAGAAGTGAAAATATGAAGAATTGCATCAGAGATGTCTGATTTAATTTCACTACACTCCCCATGGTCTCACCTCTATTCTCAGCCCAATATATTTCATATTTAGTGTATAACAATGTCCATACAAGGTGATTTAACATTAAAATAACTTCATGTTCAAATAACTTATTCATATAAGATGCAAGAAGATTTTACCTCCAACATCACATTTTCGAATGATACAACTTCCTTTAACTCTGCTACTGAGAGCTATTCAAACCATGAATAAAATCAAAACATTAAAATAAGTTGTCTTATTAATATATGTCAATTCACAATGATGAAATATCACCTTATCCCAATATGCTCCTAAAAGATCCCTAGTTTTTGTAAAATCCTGCAATATGTAAACAAGCATAGGAAAACTTAAGAAAAAGACACAAACAAGCTTCTATCAATTAGAAAATATAAAAGGCTAAATGTGTAAACAAAGAAATGATATGATAAATATAACTATTTGTTAGATCTAAAAGGAATACCTTGTCAAGCTTTTTCAACCGATGATGTACACGAATATGTCTTCTATAATTAATGGGGGAGCAAAACTGTCGGGAACATTTGTCACACTTCTGCAACTGAATCTCCATAGGAGGGAGAAAAGTCCACCCTGGATGTTCTGTCAAATGAATGAAAGTGATATCAAATAAGGCTTTGTTTGGACAAATTTCTCCATACATCCTTACAAGAGGAGATAGTAAGAAGGTCAAATGTATTGAGTTTCTCCCTAAGTTAAAAATCAATTAATGCACCTTAGTCTCAGGAGAAGCTAAATGAAAAGAGTTTCTATTAAAGTTAAATGAATAGCTTGACTGTAGTTATCGGAGTAGCTTAATTGATTTTACCTGATTTTGTCATACAATTAAATATGCGTGTTATGACAAGCCTAAGCTACTTATGCAATACATATCACCTGATTAATTTTCTTTTAATTTTTCTATTTCAAGCTTCCTATAAATATCAATTCATTAACATGCAATAATGCATACAAATTGCTATCACCTAAATGCTCTTGAACATTCAAACCTGAGAAAGAAAGAATTATTAACACCTTGCGGATCTAAAGCATGGATTAATCGAAGCCATGGTAAAGAGCTGCCTTCAACCCATGGAAAATAATCGAAAGGATCTTTGCCAATCGTCTGTTTGATTAGGGCATCTATACTGTCTTCTGTTTTCATGACATCAGGAGTGCTAGAGGCTTTAAGTTTTGCACTTGGCATCTATTCCCTCAAAAGCCTATCAAGCAATTGCACTAGACTACCTGCATAAAGTCTAAAGAAATACATGTAAATGGATTGAACATAATATCACAAGGAAAGAAGGTGAAAATTTACTTCTTTGATAAAATTGAAATTATAATGAACATGTTAATTTTGCCAAGACGTGCTTAAAGAGGGGAAGAAAGAGATAACACTTATGATTGTTCAAAGCTGGGTTTTTACCATATTGTTTACGAAAAAAAAATGACATGATCCTGCAAATTGATTGATCAATGCCTGAGTAAAAACATTATTGCACTACCTCAAGACCAGATCCTTGATTGAAAAGTTGAAATCTGATATCTAGATCAGACTAAATAGCATAGTCCAAGATACCATGCATCGAATCAGATAAGGTGATCATGTTGGTATTGTTTGCTGTGCAATGCCAAATTTCAGCCCAGGTCCATTAAAGCTATCCACTAACATTGTGTGAATTTGTTAACATTGGTCCCATTACCATTTTAGATTTTTTCTGTTTTAGACACTTCTCCAATTCTTTTTAAATCATTATTTATTATTAAATCTTTAATTTTAGACACTTCTGGCCCTTTTCCACTAGTATATATCTTGTTCCAACCAGTTATCGGCATGCTCATCACTTTTCCTGTCAGTTCATTACCATTTTAGATTTTCTCTGTTTTACACACTTCTCAAATTCTTTTTAAATCATTAATTATTAATATATCTTTAATTGTATATACTTTTGTTAATTTTCAGCATAGTATGGGTGCTTGCAGTATAACACATGTTATGTGTATCTTAAAAGTTTAAAATAGCAGTCATCCCACTACCAACTGTCCTTCTATGGCAAATTTTGGGTCACCTGTTCAGGACCACACCACTACTTAGGATTGACTACTATGTATGAAATCATAATAATAAGACCTGAAGACTATGCAGTCAAACAAATTAACAGGTCAATATACAACACACGACATGAACATAATCTTGTTGTTCATTCATTAATATAATTATTTGTGCTTTGCCAAATTTAGGGGGAAATTGCGACTAAATATCAAGTTGTGAATCTAAGCACAATAAAAATAGTCTATAGCAGCCTAAATAATAGTTTACTTTCAAGAATCACTTTAGCTCTAAATTATAATCTTAAAAACGCATTGTAAATGCAATCAAACATATCAGTGCAGGTCATGATTGAGTGTACACTTTTATTAAGTGATAAATCTCCCAGTAAAGGAAACCATTAATTTAGTGTTTAAGAGTTGAAATTTGACAAATAGCGTTATATTTGCTAACTCAAAATTCGTATACCTCAAGACTCTGAAAGGGCTTCCTGAGCCATTACCAACCACAACTACTGAACAAACAAAACAGATATAATGGGACTTGACTAGGGTAAATAAAGAAACATAGGTCTGCCCCGCTGTTAAAGTTGGGTGACACAGCTATGCCCATTTTACAATATCTTATTCAAATATCACAAGAAACAAGATAGGCTACATTACAAGAAAAGGAAAACATTACCAAAACAATACCTCAACATTTATTAGTTCTTGCCTTCTCGGACATGAACGTAAAGGAGAAAGAAAAGGAATTCAGCAAAAAAGAATCTAATTTTTCCTTCATTGTTTTAAAAAAAATGCAGCAACCGCAATTGCAGCTGCATTTGCCCACAATTTCCCGTAACGTCATCAAGGATTGTGACAAATTGGACATGTAAATTGGTGCACAACAGTAGATGCAATGAATTAAACCAAAAGCAACATCCCATAGCCAGAACCAATAACACCAAAACAAAGTCACTTCACTAAAAAATACAAGCTACTCATTTACAGAGTTCAAAACACACACTGGTAATACTACTCACTTCTACATTCTTCAATTCATTCTTATAATTTCTCTCCCAAAAGCATTAAATTTAATTTAAATATTCAAGGCTAAAAAGATGTTCCACATGCCGTATAAAAATTATCCACTGAATCTAACTACAACTTATCGATGTCAACACCGCACGACCCGCTGTTATTATTATTATTATTATTTTCTTTTTTCAATTTCTACTAAAAAAAAGTAAAAAGGAAATGCAAAACAGTGGTGACTGATATTCCTCTCCCTCAAGAATTAAGCAAAGATTAACTTAACCAAACGCATGCATCGACGATCTTCCACAGACCGACATTACAAAAGCACATTATGAAGTTACCAAATTAGTTCAAAAACTGAAGGCTCTCGTTCTTTCAAGACTACCAATACACTGAATATTTCCGAGAAAATCAATAAATGGAAAGAACGAAAATGAACTGCGAGGGAATTAGAGAAAGTTGAGTGGAGTGAGAATGGATCACATACCGATGGAAATGAGGAGGTGGAGAGAGCTCCAACGCGGAGGGGAAGGGCGAGGATCGGGGAAGCGGCGGGGAAGGGAACAGAGATTGTTTGGCGGGAAGAAGAATCGGCGAGAAAATGCAAGAAGACAGTCAGCGAAACATACTTAGAGAGAGTATGTGAAATTGCTGAAAATAATGATGAAAGAGAGTGTCTATAATATATCACAGGCTTGGAATTTGGACACTGAGTTGTAAAATTACTGTGCCAAGCTGGCTTGCTTTATCAAGAGAAAATCTCAATTTTTTAATTTTAATTAAAACTTAATTCAACCATTAAGCCTTGTTTCATTAAAATAACGAGTTTTTTCTTTTTCTTGTCATTTGTAATTTTTTAAAATTAATTAATCTTATTATTCCGTGTCTTTCTTAATATATAACATTTTATTAAGAAAAAATTGTTTCTAAAAATTAATGAAAATCTTGTTACTTAAAATTAATATTGTATTTATCTATTTAATTATATTTATTGTAGAGAAAAAAAGACGATAAGCTATTAAAAATGATTTTAAATTAATGAAATTAAGAAAATAAAAATTTTAATAAAACAATGATAAATTTATTAAAAATAATAAAAAATAATATTTACCTTAATCTAAATAACTTAATTTTAAAGTTTGAGAACCAAAAAGTCACTACTAATATGAGATAATAAATATTTCATTCAATACAAGTTAAAGAATTAAAAATGAATGATGAATATGGGAAAAAACTTCAATTATCTCATACTATTAGTAGTGTTAGGCAAACGAAAGCTATTAGTATTTTGTTTAGATATCTTTTTTATTTATATATATATATATATATATATATATATATATATATATATATATATATATATACTTTCCACTATATTTCATCTTTTATTTCCTCTTTATTATTTTTTTTATTGCTTCGCATTTTCTTTCTTAATTAAGCAAAATCAAATCATTTCTATTGCAGGGTTAATAAAGGTTGATTTGAGAAGTGTACAATTTCAGTAAAATTCCTTTTTTTTCTAATTATATATGTTTTTACGATAATTTATATTCTTTTATTTTTTTAGAAGTCCGTTATAATACCATTTTAATACATAATTTATTTTTCCTTTTTCATTAAACATCATGGAATGATAATAGATTTTATTAGTATCATTGATAAGTATTTGAATTTGTACACTGACTTATTTATTAAATCATATTAATGAGTGTGACATTTATTCGAAAAGTTAGTTTTTCTTTAATACCCATTCTATAAAATAATTTATTTCCCACTTTTTATTAAACATACTATGGGAAATAACATAATATTTTAACAGTATCATCAAGAGTAGAATTTGTACACTAATTTAGTAGTCATTATGTATTCATTTATGACACTTATAAATTTTATTTTTAAAAGTAACAAAATTGCACGTGAAAAAAAATTATAACTAACAAAATATTAATCTATAATTATTATTTCATTTCTTCTGGTTAATTATTATTGTTTCATTTATGTTACATTTGAAAATGGTTCAAAGACTTTTTAATATATATACTCCTCGCTTTTTATTTATAATCGATTATTTAATTCAGAAAAAAAAACACATGGTTAATTTAGTTGCTAACAATACGTACTGTTTTTTTTTCTCAAAAATAATAAATGTCATTAAATACTATTTTCTCACTCTTGAAAAGTATTTCCTCGATTTCAATGATATTTGTATAGATAAATTTTTGTTTTTAAATATATGATGATTGTAAAATTTAATGTAGCATTAATTATTTCTTATCATGTATATTCTTACTTTTGAAAATAAAATAAAAAAAACTTTAAATGAATGGTAAAACTTCTTTATATTGGTGTATAAAGGTGGATTAGAATTTATATGAACCAATGATATAAAATAGAATTTATTATTTTTCATCTCTTCAACTAACTCTACGTTAGATGTAAACTTTGTTTTATTTAAAAAAAATAACATTTACTATGAAAAAGCAATTAATCTAATTATAAAGAAATATGATTAAGTGAAATTATAAATAGAAATGAAAAAAAATAAGTAAACAATCTATAGAGAGTTAAAGACTCCATAGAGTGGGTTGAAAATTCATTCGATAGTATACCAGATAACATTAACACACTTACAAGAAGACAATATAAACAAAGTTGAAAAATCGATATTGATCTCGATGTTGGTTTGTATAAAATGTTTCATGAAAAAGAAAAAAACATAAAACAAGTGCTCTTAACTTAAATATAAAAGTTAATTGTGAATTTGATAGATAAAGCCACTGATTATAAAAGAATAACTCTTCAGAAAGAAATTTTCCAACCAATGATAAAAATATGTTTATAATTTATCTTCCAAAATTTTATTGAGAATTTTGTAATATAAACTTTGAATTTTAGATTTTTGAATCATTCATATTTTTGTATAGAGAAAATATAAGTTACTATCAGTAATTTTAGGAAAGAAAAAAAAGAATATTATTGAAAAATTATTATAAATTATAAAAGTTAATATTTTTAATGATTTATATATCAAATAATATTTAGTACAAATATTGTTTCTTTCTTTAGGAGTAATTTAGACTAAAAATATTTAATGCAAGAGACATCATAAATTAAATTTTATGAAAAAATAACACGTTACATTCAATTTTAATCTAATAAATAGAAAATAATTATCAAAAGTTATGTTGAAGGGAAATACCAAGTTGTATATTCAAAATTCCCAATTAACCATAAATAATTTGTATCAATAACATAATTAAAAAAAATTATTATCATTAATGCCATAATATATATATATATATATATATATATATATATATATATATATATATATATATATATATATATTTTATTGTAATCAATTGACATTGTTTTTATATAAACGGATAATTATTTTAAAATGATAATGAATATGTTTCTTCTTCAATTTTTTTTAAAAGAGAGGTTATTTTAATTTTTCAATTTTGAAAAATATGACTTTAGAATCTAATACTCAACTAAAATTATTTTTTGAAATTTAAATGACTAAATATTTTTTTCTTATTCTCGGAAAGTGTATGCTATTTTTTTTTCTTTAATCCTCAAACATGTCAAAATTGAGAATATTAAATTACATATATTTAAGTAGTAAAAAATTTCAAAATTCATAATTCTAAATATATATATATATATATATATATATATATATATATAATTTATTCATTCCAAGATTAAAAGTTAAACACTGTCGTTATATATTTTTTTATAATCTACAAAAGTGTTGACATAAAAAAATAATAAATAATTATATCTTGGGTAATACTTTATGAGAAATATATTTTATTAGTGATATTAATTATATAATATTTTATTTGTGATATTTTTTCATAGAAAAGTTTCTCCAAAATGTTAAACAATTGTCAAATAATTTTTTTTTAAACAAATGCACTTTAACAATAATAATAATGTATTGCATTTATATTGTTTTCCAGTGACAAATTTTATATACAACAAATCTTTATTAACTTTTGTAGTAATTTCCTGAATTGGTTGACAATTTAAAAGTAAAAACTTTTAATAATAAAGACACATGCCTGATTTTATTGTTTGGTATTTTACGAAAATCATTTGAATCATTTCATATTTCACCTGAAAATTTGATTTTGTTTATAAGCATATACAAAAAACTGCATAACATTTTTTTTTTTCAAAATAATGATTTCTTATTTTTCATATATCATTCTCTAAAATTCAAATATCTAGACTCGTTCAAACATTACCTAATTAAAGGGCAACTTTAAATTGCCAATAATCTCTTTGAATACATGATATAAAAACTTATATAAATTCAACAAGGGCCTTATAATTCCCTAAAAAGCTCTCCAACTTCTTTCTTCATCATTCCCTTGATCTGTATAAGAAACAACGTATAATTATTATTATTGTTTTTACATTAATAATCATAATGAAAAAAACTCAGAAAACATAATAGTTTGACGGAGAATATTACCTGCTTTGCTGAAAGTCCAATATCTTTTAAATCATCCAACTGATTCACAATCATAGATGTGAAAAGTGATGTAATAGGTAAAACTAATATAATGTAAAATAACAAAAACATACACTTTTTAGTAAATTTTAAAAACATACACTTTTAAAAGGTTCGGGAGATTCTTCTCGAAGTTCAAGTATGAAGGTAGCTCTCTTCTCTCCAATTCCCTACGAGAAAAAAAAAATGAATTAATTATAATACGAGAGTTAAAGAATATCCTGTTGATAAAGGATTAATGAATTACTCACCTTCAATCTTTTTAATTCTTCCCTGTTTTTTTGTATTCAGAACATAAGTTGAAAGAGCAAAAAGGTAAACCAGTGAGGTATGAAAACATAAACTAAATAGTCAATTATGAATGAAAGAGATCAATATACAAACATTAAAAAAACTTACTTGTCAGCTGTGTTTAAAAACCTAAGATATTCTTGAACAAGAGAAGTCTGTAATTAAAAATAAGTAAATTAAAAACATAAAAGACACTAAAATACGGTCATTTGACACTGTTGTGAATAATTCAAACCTTCATTCCAGAACCTCGCATACTGAATGTCTCCCAGGGACTTTTGACATTTATTCCATCCCCTCTGTTAATGCTCATGTTTTGTTCAATAATAGGAGTTTTTGGTTCTACAATATCAAGTGGAATGGGTTCGTTTTCTGATATTTGCCTACATGACGAATTTGAAGAGCATAGCATTTTAAGACTATTAGAAAGATCGCGCAACTGTGAACTTATAGGTGGTGAACTAATAGGTGATAAAACATCTCCAATTGCCTTTGAACTGTTCTCTTTGTTCATATCATAGTCTGTAAATGACAAAAAAATGAAAATTAAAAATTAAGATAGACATGTATCTATTAGTCAAATTTGTAGTAACTTGTGAACCGACCAACCTTCCTCCTGAACTATTATTGACAATGCTTCAGAGCAATTACTGACAAGGGTATGCTCCTTCTCTTCATCCACCAAAATATGCTGTGACCACACGAACAAACATTATTAAATGCACTTTTATCAACTAATATATTAATATAACATTGAAGTCTAAAAATGATTCCTATATATTTTAAGAATGTCTAATTCAAGAAAGAAGATAGCATTGATAAAACTACCTGAGCTGCTAGGACATTGTCCCCTCCCCTGCTAACATTCAAGGATGATGAGTCATCCTGTATAATAGAGTACTGAGATGTCATATACTAACTCTACTAGAAAGAAAATTTAAACTTAATTCAATTGTACATATCTTGATGTTCATGCTAGGATTTAAGGTAATTCATTCATTACCTTTTCCATTCCAGAGTTGAGCAAGACATGATTTCCAGTGTCCGATGATGAATTGTCCTGTGTTACACACCAAATCATGCATTGGAGCTTCCTAATCTTTTTGTCAACACTATAAAAAAATATGAAAGATGTATTATTACCATCAAAGGCTTTGATGCTTGAGTAACATGAACGGAAATTTCCTGAAAAAAAAAATTATCTATTAATAACACCTCATATAGAGCATACAAATGAATGGTTATGTAATTTTTTTTCGTCCACCATAAAACTCAATAAGTAATGAACTTTTAATTTTACCTTGCCAATATCAAAACCATTTATGATTGAATAAATGGAATTAAAATATTAATTTAGTTTTTAATTCCTCACAAATAATATATTACTCACATAGAAAGAGTTATGCTGAAAAGTATTTTGTTATTATGACTTCCAAGTTTTATTTCAAAATGAGTCAGACAGACTAGTATTTTTCCCATGCCAATCCCTCCTCCTTTGAATCAAACAAGTTTCTTTCATGTCCTCTTGAAACGAACAATATAGTAAATAGAAAAGAAGAAAGTTACCTTATCAACCTCAGAAGCACAATGACCAGCTTCATCAAACAAAGTCCTTTAAAAAGAAAAAGTCAATATCTACAATTTGATAAAAACACAAATAACCAAACCTAATAAAATATGTACAGAACCTCGGTACAAACCTTCCTTTCATTGCAGACTTCTTAGCAACAACATTTTTCTCAAGTAATTTAGAAGAACCATGTAATTTCTTTGCCGTTCGGGAAACACTTTTAGGTATCTGTTTCATATGAGAGTTCACCATCTGTTTTGTTGAACTTACACTTTTCTTGGTGGAATCTAAGGATGCCCGATGAATCCAATGACATGACCTTGATGCTAAGCTTACCATATAAATAGTGTCTTGACAAAATGATGGGTTCTAAAATTTAAAATACAGAAAAGAAAAAGACCAAAAGTTAAATCAAAGTTAATTTTGTAAAATTACTTATAAAACTTGAGCAATAAATTTTTTAACTCATGAAATTTTTAACTCAAAATCAGTCATAGTTACCAAGCAAGAAACCAATAAAATTTTGCTAGTCCCCCTCAAAGAATCCTGCAGTATGCGTGTGAGTTTGCTTTCCCGATAGGGAACACGACTTTCATTTGTACTCAAAGCATGACAAATAGTCAGTATGGCATAAATTGACTTATTAATTTTGTTAATCTCAGTAAGGTAGGAGCCATCGCTACTTTTCTTTCTAGCATCTTCGTAACCTGATAATAGTAGTATAACACTGTTAGTCAAATTTTAAATGTGCTTTCTCGAAACCAGAAGAATAAAAGATTATTTGGCATGATTATATAACCTGCCAAGTCAACAAAATTCATTTTGCTCACAGTACTTCCTACACTTTCATTCCGGGAAAAGACATGCACAATCAATCCCATGTGGCTTCTCTGAACACGTTCAGAGCCTCCTTTTTTGGGAGCGCCCTTCAAGGTAAAACACGCTGTGGTGTACAAATTCTGAAATTCAGCTATGGATTTAACAGGAATCTGCAGGTGAAACGATTATATAAAGCCTCATGTTATATGTCTATGATCCATCTTTAAAATTTCCATTTCCCGGTGCTAGTCTAAACTAAACTTAGGCAGCAGAAATAGTAAGAGTCAAATAGATTTCTACCTGAGTCAGTCCTTTAAACTGAATTCTACCATGATCTTCTAAAACTAAAATTGGTGGCTTCTCTTGATTTAATAAATCCATGGCCCGCTCCTGATGATCAACCTCATAGAAAGAAACAGCTATGGATTTTCCGTTTTTCTCGGCCAATGAAAGAAACTCAACAATAGCAAGCCCTGCCAAACCTGGCCTCTCAGCAGAGCCCTGAACAACAAAGAAGTAATCGTTAGAATAAAAAATGCAATTTCACAGAAATCAGCTATCAAAATTCTTCAAAAACAATCCTCCAACCAGTAAAATAAAAATGAAAATTATGACTTAGTGTATCAAACCTGAATTGTGTGGGTCTTTCCACTACCCCTAGCGCCATGTGCAATAACAGTGCTGTTATGACCTTCAAAAGCTGCAGATACAAGAGGCTTCACCTCCCTTGAATATATCATTTCACTGTCTTCATCTACCTTATAGCAATAGTCCACCAAATACCGACTACACAACAAAAATTAAATCAAATGGGTGCCATGATCCCATGTTCATCAAATCAAGTCAAATAAGTCAACAAGAATATTATTCATAATAATGTGGAAAAAAAGAAAAGAAAATAAAGAAAGTTCAACATTCCAAAACCAAAAGACCTTTAATTTCAAGATTGTAAATACTCTTTTTATGTTATTTTTTTATTCTTCATTGTAATTATAATATTTAAAATATGCATTGCGGTTACCATTCAGCATAGAATCATAAAAAATTAATTCTCCAAATATTACACAATCGAACCACAAACCCTTTGGGTTGTACTACTATTCAGCTACGACTCATAAAAGCTCTAATTTTCCCACATTATTCAAGAACCACAAACCTTGAGATTTTAGGGGAGTATTACAATTCGGTTATGGCTTATACAAACTCTAAATGCCAAAGCACCACACAACTTAAAAACCACAAACACTACAGAGCACAATGATAAAGTTGCATCTTGGTCACCAGTTGGTCATGAGTTCAAATCCTAAAAGAGCGTCTTTGCATACGTACGTAAAAGGGTTGCTATGTGAGGATAAGACGCATGCTCCCCCAATTCACCTTCACATAGTAAGGTTAAAGTATCACTATTAAGCTACGACTCATGAAAACTCAAATTGCTCAAACATCACACTCATGAAAAACCACAAGTCCTCATGAGCACATGGGGAAAGTCCAATTCTCTAGGGTACGTATTGCTATTCAGCCATGACTAAAGAAATTATAATTATCCAAACATCACACAATTCAATAACCCCTCAAAAGATTTAGGAGATGTATTACTATTCAGCCATGATAAATGTAGACTCTAATCAACCAAACATCACATAATCCAATAGCAAATTGATGGAAAAAAACGTTAGAATATTATCATTTATTCCTAAGAATTACCCTACTAATAAAGAAATAAGAGAAAAACAATATATAACCTCCAAAAACCGGATATGTAAAATCAACTCTCTCATCCTTGACCCCAAGTACATCCTAACTCTCGCAAGAATTTAAACTAAACTTCACATTAAAAGTCAAATGAGCCCTCTCCCTTGATTATACAATGTTATGTGTGACTTTTCAAGACGTAATATTTTCATTAACCCAATACAAATAATCCTCAAAACTCAGAATTCAATCAATTTCTTTCCACAACAGTTTTCATCCATCAATAAAATTCACAAATGCAGAAACCGCGGAGCTCAAACCGTAAACAGTACCTAGATTGGTCCCCAAAGGAGATGGAGACATCGTCCAGACTTCCGCGATTCACCGAAACCCAGTCCCCAGTCCTGGAAGCGCCAGGCTCAGATTTAGCCTCGCAGCTCGAAAACCCACGGATCCTGGCCACTACACGAACTTTACCAGCACTATCGAATTGTTTGGAATCCATTAAAGTGAAAGGGAAAGAATAAAAGAGGTTCACGGAGAAAACACTGGAAATTGTGAGAGGGAAGACAGTATTTTGAGTTCGAAATGCCAGAAAGAAATAAAAGGAAGAAATAGAAGCAGAATAGGAAGTAGCCGTTGGAGATTAGAATACAGATTTCAAATTTTCTCTCTCAAGGCTCCTTCAGATAAGGACTCTTTATTTACAACATTATGGAACTTCCCAAACAAACCTTCTAGTAAGTGAATATAATATAATTCTTTCTGATTTTATATAATTTAATTTAACTTTTAATAAATCATAAAAACCCTTGTTTGAATTATATATTTTATTTTTTATAAATATAAAAAAATTATTACTTTTTTAAATATTTAAAATGTAATTGGTATAATACATTAACATTGAATGAAGTGACAAATTATATTTTTAAATGAATAAAATATGTTAGAAATATAGCTTGTTATATTTTTTTATTTTTTTAAATAATATTTCTAATAAATTTAAAGATAGAGTTGAATAATGGATTACATTTTTTTACCAATGCAATAAAATATTTCTGCAATTATAATGTTAAAATTAACCTATATGAGTTTGATAACTTACAATAATATTTATTCTTTATTTTAAATGCCCTATATTTATCCATTTAATTCTTTGTTAAAACCAAATATCAAGTCTCTAAATTTTGCCAACATCTGTTATACAAGAGATTATAAAATTAATTAATTAATTTATGTCTTTTGTCTATGAATATTATGCAATTGTTGTATTCAACAAACAAATATTTTTAAATAATTTGGTCTATTGATTGAGTTTTTTAATCCAATTACTAATAAAATTTCATTTTAATACTTTACTCTTAAAAAAAGAAAAATTATGACTGAAATTATAAATAAATAAATTATAATTATTAAATTAAAAATAAAATAATGATCATTAAATATAATTTTTCTTCTAAAATTATTTACCAGTAAAAACTAATCATATATAATATTAATTATGATTATGAAAAAAAAATCTATAGTAATACATTAGATTTAAATAAAATTAACTAATTAATATTAAATATGTGTTTTTTATTGATGAGGTACCGATTAACAAACTAATAAAAAGTATTTAAAATGATAAAAAGTAATCACTAATAAAAATTTATAAATGTTTTTTCATATAAAAATGAAGAAAAGTAAGGTACAAATTTTCCAAGTTTTTTTCATATATATTACCATTTTATATGTATTTGTACTAATAGTAAAGTTTAATTACTAATATGATCATGGTTGTCAACAACTATGCATTACCTTGGTTGGGAGATATTAATATTTAAAATTTTGTTTATAAAATTATAATATATAATGTTAGTGTAATCTAATATAACATAAAATTGAATAATTTCAAACAAAAGTATATGTATGATGAAAATAATTCGTCAAATAAGTTTTAAAATAGTTAATTTAAAATAAAAAGTATAATGCAAAGTATGAATATAATATTTAATATTATTGTTACATTATAAATATAATACTTAGTATTTATTTTTTATCTTAATTTTTTGTTTTAAAAATTATTCACATCGGCATATATTATATAAATGTGTCTAGTTTAAAATCATTTATTTTTAGTTACAATATACTTTACGCGAGATTAGCATTGAATGTTATTGATTTAATAAATTATACCTTAATTATTAAATTTAATAAATATATCATCAATGTAAAATAAAGTGTTATTTAAATATTTAAAATAATTAATTTGATTTAATAATACATCTTATAGACAGATATTGATTAACTATTAAATTTAAATACATTATATTTAATTGATAAAATAAT
Source organism: Sphenostylis stenocarpa (assembly GCA_963425845.1). Taxonomy (NCBI): domain Eukaryota; kingdom Viridiplantae; phylum Streptophyta; class Magnoliopsida; order Fabales; family Fabaceae; genus Sphenostylis; species Sphenostylis stenocarpa. The sequence continues at coordinate 71,730,579 of OY731401.1, read as the reverse complement.
ATATATATATATATATATATATATATATATATATATATATATATATATATATATATATATATATATATAACATTAGAGACAGATACTTATATTACACTCAGTCAGATGAAATTATCAGTCGTCAATATATTTTTGAAAATTGTAAGGAATTGAACATTTGAAGGGAAAATTATTTAGAGATGATCCTTGATATGAGAGCTTCTCCAGAAGTTTTAGTTTATATGTTAATATCAGATTTAAAATAAATAATTTTTAATTTGATAATCAAAGCATAATTTCGGTAAAATAAAATCTCAAATTGTTATATTTAATGTGACAACTAATTCTAAATCATGTCATATTTTATTTTCAATTTTTTCCAATTAACTTGGTGCTTAGTTTCTGTTGTTGTAAATTAGTGTTATTATTCATGAATTTCTCTACAACTATCCATCGTTGGGACAATGAATAGTTTTCATGTCACCATATTAATGATTGGAATTTGGGTTGTATCAGTTTAAATTTTGTAAACAAAATATTAGACATAATCACACATTACCAATTCATTAAACAATAAAAACTTCTACTATTTATTATTACGAAGTCTATTTTTTCTTTTTTTATCAACATACGTCAACACTCAATCATCACTAAGGATATTCTAAAAAGATACATCAAAATTGAAATCTAATCCGTCTCTACTCCTAATTTCCTATACACTCTTTTGAGCATCATGCAACTCAGAAGAACATGGCAAAATTTGTAAGAAAAAAATTGATAATTCCACATGTATTTTCTCTACTAAAATAATGGGTAGGAAGGGTAAAGAACATAAGGGTGAACATTGCTATCAGAAAGTGCAAAAATCAATTTGTGATCAGCATGCATTACAACTTTTCCTACATGTACCATAATAATCAGGAGATCCAATCATGAACACAGGGTTTCTTTGACATTCTCCCATGGCTGCCCAAGCAGGACAACCGTCATCTTCATCAGTGCATTCACCATCTTCTGACATGGTTGAGACCTTGCCTCTGATTGGTTTTGCATAGAAGTATTTAATTGCAGACCACATGTCTCCTTCAAGGACAGGGCATCTAGAATGGAAGCTACTCTTGTCAGGAGAAGCACTTAGGTGAAGAGAGAAAAACAGAATTGCATTCCCTTTTACTGGTTGGAGAGTCTTGTTACTGTTACTGCAACTTGACCAGCCGCCACTACTTGGCTGAGAATAGATTTGACATGATTAAATGGTGAAGACAGATTCAGAAAGAGGTGAAAAGTGAACAGCACATAGAATAAACACTCATATGGCCTTACCACTGATTCAGGAAAGAGAATTTGACCCCCTTGAGAAGAGTCTGAGAGATATAAAACAACTGTTGCCATTAAAGGTCCACTTAATTCCAAATAGGTTTTGTTTGTAAAATAATCTAAGGTCTGACCATCCTGCTCAGGCCCATATTGCATGACCTGTAAAGGCTTGCTGTTCTCTGGTGGAAAAGATTATCATCAAGCAAGACAATAATATTATTAGACTGTGTATCATAAGTTTACAATAATGGCCTGAACTGTCCAAATAGCTACCTTTAGGAAGGAAAGTCCAAACTGAAAGTCTTTCTTCAATCCTCGCAAGAATTTCATCCTAATACATAATGTAAAACATCATCATAAGTCATAACGATGTCTAGAACACCATGTCCATATAGTAAAAAACTGTTCAGGTCAAGCAACAAGCTTAAAACGAGTGCATTGGCTGATCTCCTCATAATGGGAAAAAAAAAATTAAAATGGCTTCAAGCTTTCCAGTTCAGCAGTACTAGTGATATGTAAAAAGATCACAATTCTTTTATATCAATGATGATATTTTTATACACTTTTAAACTAACAGTTACAAACAGCAGAACTGTAAGCAATTAGAACATTGAAGTATATAGGAATAGATGCGCTCTATGAGTCCCCAACTTCGGAATAAACTCTTGCTGAGAAAGAGTGTACAGGATTTTACCCAAAACTGATATTATTATTTTGAGAAAAAGGTGAAAAATCGATATTATTGAGACAAAACCACAATTCAATACATGTTATGATTCATTGAGTTTTGAAGGTTAAAAATTATTGGAGGAAATTGTTCAAGAACAAAGTAATGTGATAACATATAAGACTTGGGACCACTTGATCAAAAAGCTTTTGGTATTCAACTAAATCAATCTAATTTAGAAAAAACAAAATAAGAAATAAAAAAGGGAATGGTTTTTATTCTGTGAGGCAGAGTAGTAGTAACAATTGTTAGAAAAACAATTAGGCCTTAAACCAAAAAAAGTTCAAAATATAAAGCAACTATGAACAGAACATAATTTGCTAAATGCTAGTTTGTATTAGTAAGTCCAGAAAAAGTTCAAACTCACTTCCTTATCCAAGGAGGTCCCACCATTCCCTGAGGATTTTTCTTTCTCAGCATATGCCTAAGAAAATAAAAACAGGAGAGTTAAAATAAGAAATTAACCCAAGTAATTGAAACCGACACAAAAATCATCGCAAACAGAAATACATCTTACCAAAGAAATAAGGTATTCACACTCCTTGTCAGACAGAAAACCTTTATATAGAAAAACCCTACAGCAAGAGGGGCAAAATTACATCAGATTTTGAAAAATTGAAAGCAAGAAAACGAGGCTAATAATAAGCACACAAATACCAAGAATATTTCAAATATCTTCAGCAGTAACATACTCACTAATGATATAAGGGAAAGTTTCAAAAAGTACCTGACCTTGGTTGCCAAGAGATTTGGACAACACGCGATGGGTTAATACTGTTGGGATAATGGACCGAGTGCTCTGACATCTGTAATGCAGTTTTCTCCTTGTTCCTTAATTCCTTCCTACTGCTAATGCAAATTAACAATGTGAACAACATAAACATCCTGATTAATAGTCAAATACAACACCAGTCATGAATAATGGGAATTTAATCCTTCCCCTGGTTATTTAGTTTTCAAAAATAAGTCCACAAGATCTATTACGGGAAAAGTAACACGAACAAAACATCAAGGCCAGTTATTTGATAAAATATCTTCTTTTATTTTGATATTCTACAAACAATTTGTTACTTTATTTTTACTTTGTTTCGGACATACCAGTCAAGGTAATGAGTAAAGAGTTCATTTCTCGGAAGGATGTATTTGCATTCGCACACACCTGGAAATCGAACTCCTGATCACATACTTTAAAAGGGTATGAATGATTTGTAAAGTTAAACTCTTAAAAATAGGGGAAAAAAAGGTCGCATTTACTTAATTATTCACAAAAACAAACAAAAATGAAAAGGGTAAAGAAAGTTTCTCTCGAACTAGTCACCTTGCAGCAGTTTCAGAAACCTTTGGCATAATTTCCACTGCTAATTAGCCCCTACAATAATGTTACTAACTATTATTAATAATAGAGCAAACTACACTCACATGAGATTTAATTGAATTTTACTCTATTTCCCTCCTTTTCTTCACCATATTCAAATTCTTAATTTCTATATCAATATAAAATTGAATAGCCTTTTTGTCAACCCAGATCTCCGATTTCTTATTCTCATTATTGGACATCCCGCATTGACAGCTAATAAGGAGAAGATTAAAGTATATTAGAGGGAGGCATCCATTGTTTAAAAACCAATAGTGTAAGGGTTAAGGCTAAATCTAAATTCTAAATTTATATCAGAATTTATCTTTACTATTATTGTCGAACCATCTTTGGACTATTATCATAATAGATGCAAATGTCTAGTTCTCAATGCGAAGGAGATGTGTAGATTACATCTAAAACATCTACTAGTGAAATAGTTAAATTAAAGTAAACAGGTAAGAAACAAACCTCCACAAACCCCGTCTTTTAAAAAAAATAAAAAATTAGACCAGATCACGTATCATAATAATTATCATCAAACTTTAAAAGGACTGAATTGTAACAAAGCTATAGCAAAAAACGGTGACATGCTGTGTTTGAAATACTTTACAAGACAAATTTTATAGGATTGAATCAGAAAAAAACCCAAATCATAAAAATTGTCCTTCAACTTTAAAAGGACTAAGTTGTGACAAAATTACAGCAAAAACGATGAAAAGATAGAGACGGGATCATGGGCATTTCAGCAATGTACCTGTCCGACAGAGATGTGCCAATTACGAAGAACAAGAGCATGGCGAGAAGAAGGGAGACAGAAGCCATTGAATAGAAACAAGCGTTGAGAACCAGAATCGGAGATGAAGAACGCAAGGAAAGCGCTTATACAAACGCGAGTTCTGTGTGCATCGATGGTGGGTAATTGGAAATTTCGAATTGGCAGTGGTGAGATACGATGCGGTTCATCATGATTTTGCTTTTCTTCGCAGTTTGCTTTTCTTTTCAGTAATTTTTCACCTAATTAAGTCACTTTCATTACTCTCTTTTATTTAAACAAAAACCACATTTAATTCAATTTTAACTATTCTCAATTTATTTAATAATACTTTTCGTACAGTATTTTAATATTAATTCATGTTTAGTTTTTTATTAAGACATTTTCTATATTTTATGAAAAATACATTTTTAAAAATTTAATAAACTTTGTGAAACTTTTTTTTTCATACTTTTTTAATTAGAGTAGCTCAAATCTAAGTTTTTTTTTTTTTATTTCAACTTGTGTCTAAAATTTAATTTGTTGTTTAAAGTAGGAATAAATTCATAATGGGGTTTCCAACGTTTTTCAGTCGATATGAAAGTGTATTAGATAAATGTTTATTAAGTTCCTAAAAATAATATTTATAAATGAAATAAACTATATAAAAAGGCCTTTTACACTTTCTATGACCGAGGTTTTTTAAGCTAATAGAAAGAAGAAGAAAAAACTTCTAAAACTAATTTATGTTTAAGTTAAAAATAATTCTCTTAAAAAATTATGTAAGTGACTTGTATAAATTAATTCATATATACAGTAATTTTATTTTATTTTTCTTCTTATTTTTCACTTGTATAAAATGTTTATATATCACCTACAGTTATAAATTTATTAAATATTATGCTAAAAGTAATAATAAGAATATATGTTTATTAAACTTCTTACAATTTGACTGGAATTTCGAAGTAATATAAGTATTATCTCACATCTTATTATTTTAAGCTTATTACTTTAAGAGTAAATAGGTTGATAAATGGGTGTGGAAAATATAACATTGATAACCTATTAAATTAATATAATAATATTAATCATTTTTATATTAATATAATGGGTTATTAGTTGATGTATTTTTCACATAAACTTTTAAATATTTTTTTAGTTTAATCACAATGGGTTTGTTGGTCTTATTTTTTATTAATTACAATCAAAGTATAAATAATTAATATATATATATATATATATATATATATATATATATATATTATCTTAACAATTTGAATATAATTTTAATTTTATAAATGTTATTTTGTTTTTTCGAATATATTTTTATTAGGAGTGTTTAGTTAAAAAAAAGTTTTTGGAAAATTTTAAGTTGCGATGATTGGTTTGTAGTTTAAAAAGATTATATTTGTAAGAATTAAGGTTTGTTTTATTTAGTTTTATTTTTTTAATTTAAAAAAATTAGAAATTATTTTTAAAAAATTAGAATAAAAAAAAATTGTTTAATAATATTAATTTAAAAATTATTGTGGATGGAAATAGATATGAATCTCCATTAAAAAAATGATTTTAACATTTTTACAACAAAAACGAGGAATGTAATACTAATAAGAACGCACAGAGAATAGAACGGTATACACATTTATCAGTTTTAGTTTTTAAAGTTTTAAAAAATTAAAATAATATTTTTAAATAAATATAGTTATCAGATTTTTTTTAAAATTATTTTCTATATTTAAAAAGACTAAATATTTGTCAATAATTTTTTTAGTTAAGTTTTTTAATGAAACTGTTTCATAAGAAGAAAAATCTATATTTTCAAACTTTTTTTTTCTTAAAATTAAATATCATGTTATTATTTTTTAAAATTTATATAAATATTTCTAAGAATATTTTTTACCAATCAAACAAATTTAGTCACTTTTAAGAATCACAATTCATATAAATTAGGATTATGGATATGAAATGATTTACCATATGACACACTTGAAGTAATTCCGTTTGAAACATTCTCAGACATTAAATATAAATACTTGTTTCAATATGAAAACAAACATTGTTTATAAATGTTATCAAAATTCAATTTTATTATTTCCTTAAAATTTTAGTTGCTGTATTTTTTTATTTCTTATACTGTTTTTTTATCTACTTTTATATTTACTAAATATTTTTGTCATTCGTGACATAACAAGTGAAAAGAAACGTGACATTTAAAGAACTTTAGAAGATAAATTAAGAGCTTAAACATGTTATAGATAAAACTTGTAAAAGAAAAAGTAGCAGTTTTACCAAAAAAGAAAAAAGAATTGTAATAAAATTTTATTAGCGAAATAATTATTCTTTATTGTTTGATTTGACTTCAAAATTACATGAATATGGCCACAAAAATATTTTGGTGGAGATTGCAAATTCCCACACCAACGCTAATAATCACACATGCTAAAAAAATAATTTTTTTTGTTGAATTTTGAAAATAATGTTCCAATATACCAAATATACTCTCACTAATGATTTTTAAAATTATATCATTTTTTTAATAGAAACACATATATTCATAATAATTATTAGAAACAATGAATGAAAATAGATATAATATTTATAAAAAAGTTATTTTTTTCTAATTTCACCTTAATATTAATAAGTTAAAATATTTTTTTACAATAATTATAATAAATATTTGAGTTTATTATAAATAAATTTGTTTATTTAATTCATATATTATTAATTATTCTATTAAGTTTTAAATTATTAAAAAAATAGTTAATTTTATATTATATAAAGGGTTAAATAATGTGTATATTCATATATATATATATATATATATATATATATATATATATATCATAATATCCTCTAAATTTTATTGAGAAAAAAAAATGAATCTAACCATGCGAAAAAGTATACATATGTAATTAATCATATTTTTTTATAAAATTGAACCTTCTAACTATTAAAACCACTAACACTAATATACACTTAACTTAATATTTCATAATCTATGTTTGACATAAAACTAATTATTTATTTATTGGTGATAATTAAAATTTTTACAAAATAATTAATATTATATAAAACTCTGATAAAAAATTTTAATTATACCAAATACAAATATTTGTCATAATTATATATAAAAATATACTTTACCAATATTAATATTAAAGACAAGATGAACTGTAATTAAGTTTGTTTAAGATTGAGAAAACCCTTCAAAAATTACAATTTACAAGTGCATAAATTCTCCATGAATTTATTAGACAATCCACAATCTTAATTTTAAATGTTAAGTACACATGAATCCTGACTACCATTAAAATCTAACAAATTTATTATTCACCATAAGAGACATAAAAAGAATGAACGAATTTTGCTTTTTATACACTAAATATAACTCATTCTAAAGTCTTCATCATTCTTTGTGGCCATGTTCATCCTTGTCACAATGACGCTCAATCAATGCATCCCAGCTTTCATCCACTGAACTTTTATTAGAAGACTCACCCAGAGATTTTGTTGAGCCCTCATCTCCCTCATCAAAAGTCCCATACTCTGATGGTGGTGTATAAGCATGTGGAACATCTAATGTTTTCGCCCTCTGCAATGCTGCTTTATACTCATCCTTGTGTCTTGTTAGGGTTTCCTGACGCTCCATCTTTTGCTTGGCAGGGGCTTCCATTGGTTTATCTTTCTCCAGCATCAACTGCAGTTGACGTAAAACATAAGGAAAAGGTTAACTTTCTGTTCTTTAAAATGCAAGATTATGAAAACCAGATGGGATACTTAACCGGCGAAAACATAAGTTCAAGATTCAAATGTTCAACTGGAGGACCCATTTGAAAAAAAATAGTTTAATACAAAGAAGAGAGACAAAGACTAAAACTTTACTTGTCCCAGTAAACATTTACACTTACATCCAGAGCCCTTTGGGCTTCTTTCTCTATCCAAACGATGGCATGATCAGATGTGGCATTACATGAAAGGACTATATGCTCAAACCTTCCATCTACAGGCACTGCTGTCCTAACAACAGGGGGAAACCTTCCCATTCTGCAAATAAGATGTTTTGAAGTTCAGGTAAGAACAAAAGCAAAGGCAGCATAAACATCCTTTTGGCATGATCATTGTTTAACATATTTTATTGTGCAAGAAACAAGAAGAAACACATGTCAGAGAAATAAGAAGAAAGTAAAAACGAGACTTCCAAAAACACAGTTAGAATTCAGCATAAGGCATAAACTCTTCTGTTTTCTTAACCTTACCTAAAAGGCTTCCTCTCAACAATGTGATAAAGGCGACCAGGTGCATAGAGTCTCCTTGGATCCTTGAGCATCTTCTCCTCTGGAATACATGTATCCCTCATGCACCTCAAGCACAATAGGCATGGCAAACTGCCAGACACAAAAAAACATTATTATAATTGGAAATTATCTCTCCATGAACAAATTAAAAAATTACACAAACAATTGTTTCACTAATTTCTGGTATCACCTTTGCATATATGCTAATTATTGGTTGTATTCGGGGTAATTTGTTTAAAATTTGAAGCGGGGATGCAAAGAAGATTGAACATGTAGCATAGATTTTAGTATGCAAAAACATCTTCCATCCATGTATTATTGATAATAAAAAAGGCATATCACACAAGTCGTTATACCAGAAAAGAGACTTGAATATATCTTCCAATGGAGTGGCTGTCCTTGGTAAGAAGTCATCCTAATCAAGGAAAAGAGTGATTAACTTCAATATAATAGATTCATGAATCATGGCATCAAGTATAATGAAGCATGAAGAAAGACAAGATTTATAATGCAACATTACGTATGTTCGAAGTTTAAGAAATTACTGCTCATAAGAATAAGCAAAATTATATGTTCAAACATCCATTTAATAATTCACTTTAATAATATAAGAATATCAAGATTTTTAAAATTTTATGTTTATGATTATTATATTATTAAACAGAGTTGTAGGGTAGTTGTATGCAAAGAAGTTGGTTGTTTATGTATCATTTATCTTAAGAATAAATCATCTACTAATTTATTATGAAACAGACTTTATCCAAATATTTGACCAGTGTTGAGTAGACAACTACTAAAGCAAGCTCTCGGTAAATTATTTTTCTCCAAGCACTAAAATGTGTTCATTCATATCACTCACTGAAAGTTGTTACTATGGATATAATGGTTTTCAATATACAAAGATACCCATTAGCCCTAGCATTAAGTTAGTTGAATGCTTAAACTAAGAAAATTAAAGGGATAAGCCATCATTCAAGAAATCGAAAATTTTATATCCAGATATCAGTAGCCCTGAATCTGAGATAAACTGACAATAAATGCTCCAAAAGAGAAAAAACAATGAAAGCTGTGGATCCTAGTTAGTTATTGAATTTGGACTCTATTTGTTTTTCATTATAAGTCTGTAGTCATTCAAGTAATAAATTCATCACATTTATAATTCTACTTATTGCAGAATATTATCTTTATATACACAAGGCAAGAACTTCGTATAAACACATCAAAAGAAGGTAATGTATAAACAAAACTACCTTCTATTAAGGTTCACAATATTAAAATTTTGTTCGTGGGGCTGCCACTGATTGGAGTTTGGTATATAGAATTGGTTGTATTGTAATCTCAAAGACTGATTATTTGTTATTAGTAACCCAGTCCAGTTTATTTTCTATATGCTTTAGGTGTTCAAGATTTGTTGAGAAATTAATCAAGGATTAATACAGGTTTCAACTCTCATTATCAACCAAATAAATAGAAAAAAATAAAGGATAACTTGCCTGGAGCACAACGGAGTTGATGACATCTGCATATCTGACTGCCAAATTCAGTGACATGCACCTAGCAGGTGCAATGGCATAACACCTGACCCTCTTCCTATCAATATTTCCAAGTCTATGTCGATTCTGCACTACCACCATTGTCAGCATAGCTGCTACACCAGATCCAAGGGAATGTCCAACAAAAGTCAGAGTGTAGTTTGGATGCTTTTCCACCAAATCCTTCAAAACTTCACATTCTGCATCCAAAACCCAACCAGCAGCTTTCAACAATCCATTGTGAACATAACCCCCATCAAACTTTCTCTTCCCCAATCCATTGTCCAACAGAACCGCATAATCACTCTCCTTTGCCAAATTTAGACCCCTGATGGCAAGAACTATATCATTATGCTCGTGATCAAGATACACAATATAGGGCGGCGCCCTACCACAGGTATCTTCATATGTCTTTTTGAGAAGTAAACAATCAGGGCTAATTCCATAGCCACCAGGAGGTGCCCAAAGGGGTTGGCGAAGATCATCTTCATACACAGCTAAAATATAGCGACAAAGGCGTGGTATTGGCTCGAATTCTTCTGCCGTGGCAAAGCCCCAATTCTCACTGTCATGGCCAGCAGTATGAAGACATCTTTTCCAAGCCCAACGAGCACAAGCCAGACAGTACACACACTCAACAAGAGGACAGAAACACAGGAAGGACATTGTGCCAACAGCTTATGCAACTAAGCTTTGTAGGCTGAGAACCACAAATTTCCTCTCAAGGGCAATGACTTTCTTATACTAGAACAAATATAAACACACAAAAAAAAAAAAAATGGAATCTGAAGCTTAAACTTCAAAAGTGGCACAATCTTTTTCTTGCAAAAAAATCAGAATTATACAAACAGAGAGTGTAAACAATCATGGATCTAGTGTTCACTTACTATACAAACAGATATTCACAATTAACTAACTACCACAACCACAATGACCAACAAAGAAACTAGAAGACAATAAACAAAAACCTGTACTTCCCAGCTCCGACAATTGAATCTTCTATAACAAGAGACACACGTCAAAATTGGGATAATAGAAATCATTACACAATATGCCGAATCGAGTATACCCACAAAAAACTGCCATACAGACAGACTCCCAACACATCAAAATTACAACTCAAAGCTAATCATTGATCAATATCACAAATTTTGCATAGTTTAAAGGACCCATCAGAGAGCAAGGAAGGAAAGGGGACAAGGAAAGCCACCCAGTTCCCAAAAAATCAGTGGGGATGAAGGATTAAAGGACCCAGAAATCCAAAGAGGAAACGTTAATTAATAGGGTTCAATCATAGGTTGTCCTGGCGCTGGAGACATTGGAGGAGATTCTGAGGTTTATTATTGGTTGTTGTGTGTGGCTTAAGATGTAAACTTTGTCCTATAATATTATTGCTGCAGAATTTAGGATGAAGAAGTATTGAATCAAAGGGTAAAAGGGCAGCCAAACCTACAAGTCAAACTCAGAAAAAGGGTGGATTTTGCATTTGCTGGCACCCATGAGGTGGGTGTGAGGAAAGGTCACAAATTCACAATCTGGGACTTTCCATTATGTTTTGTCACATCAAATTATAAATATAATGAAGCATCATATTAATGAATAAAAGGATATTCTCTCTTTCTTTTTTTCCTAAATAAATATATATTATTTTGGTAGTAAGTACATAACAAAGATGGAGAGTCTCCCAAAACTTTTGAAAAAGCATGAAACATTCTTTATATATAAATTTTGTTTTTTTAAGTTATTACTTTTCTTTAACTAATGTATTTTTATTTTTAAAAGTTTTTTTATAATAGTGTTTTTAAGAATAGTTTTTAATAGATCTATTTTTTTAAATTAAATTTCAATGTTTTCAAATGAAATTATCAATGGTTAACAAAATCTTGTTCCACAATTTATATTACTCGTTATCAATTTAAAATATCATTTATATTTTAAAAAATAATTATTCGGTATAAATTTTAATTCTAGTACAACATTTATAATTAAAATTGTTATTAAAAAATATTATACGAAATAGATGTGTTAGTAATAAATAAATAAACTAAAATAATCAAAATTTCAAAATATCCAGAGTTTGTGACAAGTTTTAATAGTCTATATAATTTGAATTCATTTTTTAATATTTTTATTTGAGAGAAAAAACGTTTTTTTTTTATTTCTTAAAAAGAATTTTTAAATAAATAAGTAATTATTTTTTGAAAATTAAAGTTAGTTGTATGCATGTTTTTTATAGATTTGTTTATCTCTCTCTCTATATAAAGAAGTATAGGTTTATTTTATATTTAAAAAATTAAAATAGTAATATAAATCAAACAGGTATTTAAGTATTTCATAAGCCTCAAAGGGTAAATATTCTTTTATTCTTTAATAAATTATAAAATCAGAGAGTGTCATGACATTTCTCGTCTGTCATGGTGGGTTAAAAAATGAGCTGTCACAATATGTGTAGAGGATGGTTAGAAAGAAAGTGTCTTGATCTTTCCCGTCTGTTATAGCGGTAGAAATGGCTCTCTATGATTAGCGTCAATGTTCGATTAGAGAGAGAGTCTCTTGATGTCATATTTTCATTAAATCAATTCACATGTTCCTTTTTGAGTTCTTAATAAATAAATAAAATGATGATATATATAAATTATCATTTATTTCTTTTTAGTGACGTGAGATTGATGAATATATTAAACACTTATAATTTATTTTTAAGATATGATTGAGTTTAGATTAATTCAAGGATTTATTTATTTAGGTTTCAAACTCATTTAAAAAAATATTTCAAAAAAACAAATTTTAAAAAATAAGTTAAAAAATTTATTTAATCATTTAAATCTAAAATTTATTTTTTAAAATTATAAACAAACCAGTATGTTATTCATATAATACTAATAAATCAAAAGTATTTATTTATTTATTTAAGGGTATGAGAAGTAGTTGAATCTAAAAATAAGAAAAGTAGTTAAAATCATTATGATAGGTTGCCATGGCGGGGCAAAGTGAATTCGAGTTAGAAATTAAATTTTCATCTACTGTCATCGTTAGGTTTGGAGTTTTCTTATTTTCTCGTCTCGTTCTTGATTTACATTATTTTTAAAAAATAATTATATTTATAATAAATTAAATTTATTATTTTTATGTATTTTTTATATATAAATAAATATTTATAATTTTACAATTTGTAATTATTAATAATTAAATATATTTTTTAATTTATTATATTTATATTAAAATATGTATGTAAAATAAACATTTAATAATTTTTTCTTTATACAATTATAGAATACTTATAATATTATTATTATTATAATACTGTATTTAAATATTTGAATATTTATAACATTATTATTATTATAATACTGTATTTAAACATTTGATTACATATAATATATAAGTAATTCTTTTTTAAGTTGTCGTTTAAAAATACAAAATTTATAAGAAAATATTTAATAAGTTAATTCTTATTTAATTAGTTTAAAGTAATAAAAGTTTAAATTATCAATTCTTTTTAATCCTTTAAAATATAATTATTTTATTAAGATAAAATTTGATATATGACAAATAAAAATAATAAGATCTAAAAAATATGACATAATTAAATCTAATAAATATAAATTATAAATAATATAATATCGGTTACTATTAAGATTTGTGTAAAATATTTAGAAAAAAGATAAAGAAGAAAAAAATAACTTTGTGTTCATCAAATTGGTTGAAAAGATTAAAAAGAACAAATTGATTGGAGAGATTAATAAAATGTGAAAAAGCTGAAAGATAGGAGAAAGAAAATAATGTAATAAACTAATTGATATAAAAGATTAAAAAATACAAAAAAAATAAAAAATGAGTAAAAAAAGTAAAATTTGTAAAATATAAAAAAAATGATCTTACATGTAATGGAAAAAGAAAATTATATAATTTTAAATTATTAATATTTTAAAATTTAAATATAAAGTTAGGCAGCGGCGCGAGCACGGAGACTGGGGTGGAAATTGCATTACACATCCCCGCCCATGACATTTTTAAAGCAGGGGAAACTCGTCTCTAACTCTAATCAACTCGATTTTTCTTTGTCAAACTCCGAATGGAGACGGATCGGTCCCGTGAGTATGAGTTTATTTCACATCCGTAATGTAAAACATCCGTAATGACAGGTGTTATGATTTGGGTACTAATGTATACCAGAAAAATGGGCTAATTTTTTTATATTGGTGTAATTTGCTTTTATTATTTTAAAATGGTATATTTTTAAAAGTTTTTTGTTACATGGGTAAGTGGTGTATTTAAATAAGATGTGGTACGAAGAAGTTGTGCTCTGGAAGACGACTTTAGCTTTTTAAACAAAAGTCGTGCACATATATACGATTTCTACATTTTTAGTCGTAGTTCAATCCACGATTTTAATAAGATTTTTTTTATTTATTGAAGTTGTCTTTTAAATAATGACTTTAGTTGATTTTTTTTTTAATATCAGATGATCGACGACTTTAGTTTATATATTTTAAATTTACTTTTTTTTGTTTTTATTTAGTAAAAGTTTGTATTTTAATACTTATTATTAATAAAAATTATTTTATTCGAAAAGATACTTATTCTGGTGATGATTTGTCTATTGTTGTTCATCATCATTATTATTATTATTATTATCTTCATCTTCATTATTATATGATGTTTGTGGGAGGTATTTGATTATGTTTTGACTAGTATCATTAAAGTGATGACAAATATATTTGAAGAAGATGAAAACACATTATATATCTAAGGGACTTGTCAAAACTGAAATTGACCTGATATATTTCGGAATTAACCCATATTCGTAAAGTGAAGGTGGTTAAAAAGCATATGAACTTCATAATATTCAATGATTATAAAATAAATGAGTGATACAACAATATGACTTATAAATAAAATTTCAATCTTTATTAATCCTATGAGAGTATTTTTATGATAAAGAGTATAGAGAAACTAAAAAAAAAAAGTTAACAATGTTTGATATAGTAATAAAAAAAGTTTAATAAATTATGCAAAATACCTCCTTTAGTTGTATATGATCATATGTTGCATATAATATGTGCAAATTGTGCATGACACCACCATATTTCTAGATAGACCATCTATTACATAAAATCAATTAGATAAATAATAATAATAATTATTATTATTATTATAACATAGTAGTAATAATAATAATAAAAAATCAAATAATAAAAATAAAAATCATATAACTAAAATGAGAAAAAAGATTAATAGTAATAATAATGACGTAGTACTAATAATAATAACAAATCAAATAATAATTCATAATACCTTTTCGCTAACGAAAATCAGAATCCTATAACAATATTGTTATTTGTTAAATCTAACACTGATGGACACATGCATATTATTCGATTTCACACCCATGATTGATTGAAGGAGTAACATATAACCACCAATGTTCTCTTGTCTATGATCAACATTATGATCCAAGACTCAATAAAGACACACTAAAAAATAAATCCTTGGCTATAATTTTACATAATAAAATGATTTTGCAAAAGTAAAAGATACATAAAGTGCACTCTTGCACCTAATGTATATGGCATTCAGAGGCTGTCTATAATTGTCAATATATGTGTTCTTGCATATAATATTTTCGTCAACATTATTAGAAAGGATTTGGAAGGTATTGTTCAACTAAGAAAGCTTTACAGGATTTCCTTTAACAATATCAGTAGGTGGTTTGTTGAACATGACACCAAAGCAGAATGCATGTTATGAAAATGACATCATTACCTAGAAGAGATTGTTAACTTACTCAGATAAAATGAACGATGTGTAGGAAAGTGTATTATTTAAAACTACAATCGAGAGAATTCTGACTTTGATATCTAAGAGGGATCAAATTTCCAATGTCGTGGTCGTTGAACTATATAGTCAAATTAAATAACTAGTGGTGTGATTGTAGAGAGTTTTAATGTCTCTGACTTTCTTACTCTCATATTATTAATGTATGTTTATATGGTCACTTACACATTGATACATACGTTAACCCGGTGTACAAATTACAAGACTTATGAAGTGCAGTTTCATCCCATTTTGAACGAAGATTATTAGTCTCTTTATTTAAGTTCAAAATTTGTTCTTAATCGAAGTCTACGTGGACAACGGTTAAGAAGACCAATAACAATTAGGAAAATTAGCAACAAATCACAATCACAAAGAGATGGATGAACTTGTTCAAAATAAGCCAAAAAATTGTTCATTTTGTCAAAATGAAGATCATTATCGTTATAATTGTCCATTTCGACAATGAAAATATAAATTTTTATTTTCTTATATAATATATGTATATTTTCCTCATTAACATATCCATATTTTCTTTTTAACAATTTAATATATTTAAAAAATATTTAATATTATAGACATCTAAATAATAATTAATTAATTAATTTATTAATTTTTTAAATATTAAATAAAACTTTAAAAATAAAAATTTGATTTAAAAATATATAAATTAAATATAGTCAATCAATTCACAACTTAAATATAAAAAAGTTAAATTAAAATTATTTGACAATTTTAAAATAAAAAAATAACTAAAATCGTTAATCAATTAATGATTTTAGTTAAAAAAATGATACTAAAGTCATTCATTAAAACACAACTTAAAAAATAAAATTTATCACAAGAAAAAAAGTTGTTCATTCAAATATGAGTTCAACCAAAGTTATATATCAACTGCGGCTTATACATAATTTTTTAAAAATTTACCTATTTTAAGAATAAATAAAATAAATTATACCACTTTGATCAATTTGACAGGAAAATGTCTTCTCATAGTTGAAACTTAGATAAGTTTTTTTATATGATTTTCTTTTATATTATAATTTAAATTTGTTTAGTCAATACACAAAGACTCGTTATAATATAATGTCGTATCAATCTAGTTAGCATAATTAAAACTTAGATAATTAATATTGTCCATTTTTTAATTCATTCGAAAATCACGAGAATGTGTAATGGATATAATATAATAAAATGATGTATAATATATATCTTGTTTTAATAAATTGTTTGATTCATTTATATGATATAATTTACTTATTTTATTGATGGTACTATATTATTAATTTTTTTTATCTTTAAAAGCTTAAATTAAAAATAATCCAATAACCTCAACATTTTTGTTATTGTTATTATACATTATTACCCTCATTGTTATTATTATACATTATTATCGTTATTGTTATTAGTTTATAATCGTTATTTTCATTTTCGTTATCATGTTCTATCTATTTCCAAATTATTAATTTTAGTATTTGTTCACTATCATCATTATTATCATTTTCATAATTTATTATTATTATTACTATTATATTATTATTATTATTATTATTATGTACATCAAATATTAAATAAAAATAACATTTATATCTCTCTTGTTAAAAATTTTAATTTTAATTCTGTTTAATCATATTCTAAATATCGAACAAGTCTTTTAATTAACAAAATTAAAACATAAAAAACACAAGTGCTAGTGAAAAGCAATAAGTTAAATTAAAATGAAGTGTATAAATTACAATTCTTCATTTACTTATTATTTCCAATTATGCATAAATTAAAGAAACTATCTTATCTTGAAAATCATGATTTTTTTTAATAAAAAGGTAAGGAACTAAATGCTAGTGACAATTCTTTAAAGCACTGTGAGCATTTCTCTATGACTATTGCTCTTATATATAACATTAATATCTTCATCTCCAAAACTTATTCATTTTATTTTATGCCATATATAATTGGTACTTGTACCCACCGTAATAGTTAATAATGAGTCACGATCAAATATCTTTAAATAGTGTAAAAATGGAATCACTTATTATTGCAATGCTCGTTGTTAAAGAGGGCGTTTGAGAGTGCATTGATCATGATTCATGACAACTTGTACTCAGCATGCTTCAAATGAAAAATATCCATGCTGCTTATCTGTTTAATCTAGATGTGAGGCAGCCATGGAAACATGTTGTATTACAACAGATTATTCCTCAACTACAATTCTTACTAGTATCAATTATACAAACATGGCGTCACATGAATATGTTGTGATCTTCGAAAGGCAGTCATTAGAAGTTATAAACCGCCAATGTTTCTGCATCTGTGTCTGGTACATATCTCTATCGAAGCAATAAAAGTAAAATCAAAGCAAACTACACCTCCGGCCACTCAACAGCCAACAAGCTTGGAAAATGTTGAGGGTAGAAAATATCAGGTCTTGAACTTCTGTGTGAATTTTTGAGTGATTTTCTCAACACCTTCTCTACAATCACCAGCAACTCGCTTTGCACCATCTTTGAAACCAAATCCAACTTCAATGGCACTTTGTTGCAATTCATTGGCTGACTTACCTACCTTTGAGATGGCAGCTTCTCCAAATTCTTCAGCTTGTTTTCCTGTTCTGAATGCCCATTCCTTCAATTTTGAAATAAATTGGGAAATCATGTGGATGACTTTGTCAAGTGTGTCTCTGGATTTTCCTCTGACATCTGCTGCCATTTGTTTGAGCTTGTCCAATAAGTTCTTGGCCCTGTCAACTGTTCCTTGAACCGAGATCTGCTCTGAGGCGTTGAGCCATGTAACTCCAGCCGAGGCCTCCTTGCGGAGCTCATCATCAACTACCACTTTGATTCCATGCCTCTCCCAACGATCCCTAGCCTCCTCTAATGCTATTGCTTGCTCTCTCACTCGTTTGGCCTCATCCTCTGCCCAAGCCCTGAATCCGAGAATTAACATAAACATTTATTCAGGTTAATTGGGCAAGAACTATCATTTTGTACAAAAAATGAATTTCTCGGAACCGTTTCATTTAACTACAATGAACAACTGTCAATAAGGCATCTGCCTCACAGAAATAAATATATCGGCAGTCTAACATTTTACAAATTCAACCACACCTAGATTAATTCCGTACTGCAAATACAATTGGAAGCAGTTAAATAGTTACCATAGAAATTTCAGTTGCACAAAGGAATGCAATGTTAAAAGAGAGCATGTATCGTGATCGTCTAATTAAGATATCAGTAAAAGGAAGTTGTGTAATTAGTTGTATTTGGAGTAAAATCTATACTTGATCCCCACAGATGCCTGCATCTTCGATTTGGTCTTGTATAAAAGATGCTTTTCAGTTTAGTCCATGTAAAGTATACGTCAGAACTGAATCAGAGTAACAACCTTTAGGAGGAAAGGGTTAACATGTTTATTATAGGAAAAGGAAAGGGGCACTGTTGTAACAAACTGTTGGTGAGATAGTATAGTTAGTGGTTCTTATTTGAATAGTTGTAACTCTTGTAACTCCTATAAATAAGCCCAGTTTAAAGTAAAAGGGACAGATTGAGATACGGTGGTCAGTAGGGAGAAATCTTATATATAATTTTTTTAGAGCTGGAAACAATTCAATAAATTCCCCCTAAAGGTTTACATTTTAAAAAAAAAAAGTCAAATTCTAAGATTTTTTTTACTGCACAATTCTAATTATGAATAAAATAGGAGGTAATGAGTATAATAAATATATAGTGTTTAATGGGCTATTTCCTGAAAGGAGAAAGCTCTTTTGGATCCTCTAGAGGTATGTACGTTGATAACTTGATCCGTGGGTTACTTTCCCTTCAGAATAAGATTTTCAGAGTTCTTTTCCTTGTGTGGTTCCCTAGAAGGTTCTATTTTACTTATCTCAGACAGAGGAACCTAACAGTGTAACGGTTTTCAATTGAATCCTTGCTATATGCTAATGCTATACAACCTACATGTTGGAAGTTATAACATACTGAAGCATATAAACTAAATTAAAAATGTGAATATTTTGTATCGCTATACATGTCAGCCATTTTCAATCTGGTCTCTATGCTGCATAGTAGCTCCATACAAAACTTCTAGTAATAGAAGATTTACAAATGGCAGGGAAACATTTGAAAGCAATTATACTTATGGAGACTATATGAAAAATTCTGAACAGAGCAATTGACGTTTCATACGTCATTATGACATACAGTTTCATATCAAAATCGACGTGTGACATAGAATTACCAAAAATATATATTTTAATCTTTAATGTTTGTACTTCATTATGAACAATAATGGGCCAAGCATATCACAATACAATCATAGTCGCTTACTGTATGCTATTAGTTCATTGGCTTGATTTGCTTATTTTTAGAAATGATCGAAGAATCTGTCCCTTCAATAGAGGTAATATGATTAAAATAAAATCTAAGTCCCTTCAATGTGACTTGATACACGAGATGGAGAGTAATTGTTTAATTAATCCTAGCCCAAGGCAAAAATAAAGGGAAAATAAAATATATTTGCCAATGTTTTCCCAACCCATATCATATCTGCTTTTACCAGTTCTACAAAACCAAAATTGAAAGCTGATCTAACATAATTTAGTTGCCTATAAAAAGTTTCATGATTTTACCTGGCCATAGACAGGGCTTTTCGTTCTACCTCTAGTTCATATTGTAAACGGGAAATCTCCTTGTTTTCAACTTCTGCTTGTTCCCGGAGTTTGTTAATCCTCTCTTTTTCATGTGCTATTTCTACCTTGTCATTCATAAGGCTTTGTAATTGATCCTCAACCTCATGTCTTAACTTTGAAAAAACCTCCATTTCTGAGTCAATAGCAGCACGCTCCTTTGTCAATGCAAGGTTATCTTCTTCTCTCTCAGCTCTTATCTTTTCCAACTCAAGTCTTGCCTCCTCAGCCATTTTTTCAATAGCATTAATCTTTTCCCTCTCTATGAAAAGCTCTTGCTCAAAACTTGCATTGATATCCTTCTCTACCTGAGCTACTAAAGCACTATGCGCAGCAACAGCATTTTCAGCAATAGATTCTGCTTCAATGCGTGCAAGCTCTTCACTAACTATTTCAGAAGCTTCTCCAGTAGCCAGAGCCATAGCTGCTTGAGCTTTTGTTACTGGTTTATCCGGCTGAAATAATCTTGTATAACCTGGAATATCCCACCCACAAAAATATAAGAATCAGTGAAAATTTAAAAACAAAATCAGATTAGAAATAACAGGGAGAAAAGAAACAAAGAATAAATTATAAGAAAACAATGAAAAATCACCATCAAGTTTTTTAGAATTACAAAGAGAATATGACTTACCAAATGCAAGAGCTATTATTCCATGCTCGCCAGCAGATAGATCAGCCACTAGGGCAGGGCATGCATTAGGATGTATCTTATCAGTGTCCAGAAAACCAGAAAGTTGGTACAGCATCTGCTCAGCAGACAATGGACTAGGTCAACACATTCATTAGTTCAATACAGCTGGAATTAAGAAGATAGCTTAAACATATCAGATAAAGAAACAAGTTGAGCAACCCTTCTATCGGCTTCTGGAAGCTGTCTTTTCTCCAGGGCCATTTTCCAACTGACAAGATCTTGACGTGATAAAGGACTGCATAAATTAAGATGGGAGAGAAGGGAGATCACAATTGTAGCCTACACCATACAAATTAAAAGCACATCTCAAACAGAAGAAGCTGCGCAACTACTAACTAAAAAAAATGAGATGAAATATTAAGTCTAATTTCTTTTAAAAGTTCAATTGCAATAATTTCAGCTGCAGAGGGTAAAGAAAAATGTAACCACAAATTAGATATCCAAATTCAGAAAGAACATACCTTCCAGGGGAGAAGTAAAATGGGCTATCATCTTCATCAGAAGACAACTGTATATCACGTCTTGAAAGCCTGCTCTCAATAAGTCCAGCTTCTGCCAAGCCTGAAAATCAATATGTGATATTACTTAGACAGAATATGAATATAGCAACAAGTTGTAATTCTAAAAATTATTATGTTGTCACATACTGACCTTGAATGGAAGAAAAATCAGGGTCCTCAGGGGTGACATCATCAAATGCAAGCTCAGTAACATTGTCTATATACATGGCAGGGTACACTTTCGAAACAGTGCTCCTAACAAGTTACCAGAAACACGTGTAATGTCTAATATTATTACATATGTAACACATTTTGTTATTCACATCACATGTAGAAAGAACAAATAACCTACTACCTTGAAAGAGCACTACTAGCAGACACCAACCAGCGGGCATATTCCCGACGTGTACATAAATCACTAGGTTGAACATCAGGCTCAATGACCTAAGAATGTAAAAATATCCAAGTGAGCAATAACAACTAGTGTATAATAATAACTATAATTAAATTATAGATGCACAGGGCATTATAGTCACCTTGCTACATGAAAATAAAAATAAGTACCTTTAAAACTTGCAGTGCAGCTAGTGCTTGCCCCTGAACTTGATCAACAGCTGCAGGAACCAAAACCTTTCCCGGAAGCACTTGTACAGTTGCAGAAACTACTGATGGAGCGGGAATACCAGGAACAGAGAAAAAGGATCCAGAATTTGGAGATTCAGATTTAACTTCATCAACCTCATAAGTATCATTTATACCCAGGTCATTCACCAGTGTATTGGCTGATGATGAAACGGATGATTTTTCAAACACATCATTTCCAGGAATGCTCCGCTCTTCAAAGGATGGCTCATTTACCTCAGCAGAGAACTGCAGAATTTTGTTCAGATCAATGTTTTCCTTCGTTGAAGCTGAGAGAATATTCTCTTGAACAGCTTCATTGAAAAACTTAGGATCTGAAATTGTGTTATTTGACTCAGGATTGACCACAACACTAACAATTTCAGTCTCGTTATCAGCAGCTGAACTAGAATAGGTTTCAGTAAAACCCAGACTTACACTTCCATTTGAACTGTTTATTTCATCATGCTGGTCAGTATTATGGTGTGGTGGCTTGGCATCATCATAGTTGGGCAGATCTCCTGGATCAACATTGAATAGGTTTTCTTTAAGATTGGCAGCAGATTCTGCTGTATCTACAGTAGGGTTGCTATCAAAATCTCTAAATCCATAGGTATTAAAAGAATCAGCAGTATTTTCAAATTCAAGTGGCACTGGACTTTCACTGGCAAAAACTAACTTGTTATCAAAAGCTGACTCATGCTGTCCCTGAACAGATATATGTTTAGTGGCATCATCAACATCATTGGAGGGGTTTTTACTATCATATATCAACTGGGATCCTATACCAGAATCATCAACAATACTACAGTCACTGTAAATATTACCAGACTCAGCAGATGAATAATCATTGGATATATCTATCTGACCTTCGGTTTTATCCTTTCCTTGCTCCACTTTGTTAACATTCACTTGTTCTGTTGTTTCATTATTATGATCATCAGAAGACAAAATTTCCTCCTGCTGTGCAGTGAAGGGCTGCATGTGTTGCTCTGGTCCTGTATCCAGTCACACACATTTCAATTTCCAAGAGAGAAGTTTAGTTAAACAGAAAAATTCACTCAAACTCATGAAAGCATTATACGTAAGTCAATGATTATGACAATTATGACAAGAGGTAAGCAAGCCAAGACTACTTACTGAAACCAGTTCGTTTCCCAAGAGATAAGGCAGCAAAGGTAAGCCCTGAAAGAAGAAGCACTCCAGCCACTCCTACTCCCACAACTCCTGAAAGCAAGCTACTTCAAAAGTGTTATTAAGTAATGTGAAATTGCTAACACTTTACAAAATACATTTGACTTTTCAGAAATTCACATCTCACTGTCCCAATCTCCCAATCATGTTTATTAGTACTTACTTGCAATCAAAATGAAGGGCAAGCATGAATGAAAAGTCCATCATGTTTAATAAGTAGCAAAATCCACACCTAATTTCAACTATCCTCACCAACAACTTCTAAATAATAATAAATTTAATTTCAATACACTGTCAATGTTGGTATGCCTTCTAAAATAATTACTATGAAGTCAACAAATTTACCATGCGTAGTTATTTGTGATTATATGACAGTGGTAAAGTCCCAAAAAAACCTTTTATATTGTCCGCACATACACTATCTACTTTAATAACAATAGATTCAAACTATGTTGCAGGACTTACTAATTGTTACAAACAGTCAATAATTTTACCACACATGAAGCAATTCATGATTGGAAGACATTGTACAAATTTGTAACACCGTCAATAAATTCTTCAGCTTTTATCTATTCTTACATGATTTCCTTACTTTCCTTAATATAGCAAATATTTATATTAGTTTGCATATCACTGTCACCGGCCTTTAAAGTCTTGAAAACTTGATAAAAAAAGGTATATCTTAATCAAATTTAAATAAAAGTTGTTATATCCAAGTTATGCCAAACATCCCTTCATTACTCAAAATTAAAAAAAAAAAAAAAAAAGTAGGTTTACAGGTTTTCACATAAGGCCGTTAAGACATGCATACCGGTAATCGAAACATCCATGCATCTTGACTCAGCAATTATCAATTGGAATACTTCAAGCTATTTCATTACTTAAGCAAAATAAAAAATAAAAAACAGACAATTAAATTAAACAGTTCAATTGCAAACAATGAGTACAATTTGGAGAAAGCACTCACCTCCATGGGACTCATTCTTCTTGTCGGGCTGTTGCTCGGCCTCGGTGTTGGACCAGCCGGAGAAGTCATCGAGGTTGGGCCCGGGCCCGGTCCACTCGGAGGCGGCGCCGTCTCGCGCTGCGCGCAGAGGGCGAACGCGATTCTTGTTGAGGTTGCGCATTCGCACGTGCGGGGCGAGGGGGAATTTGGGAGCGGCGAAGGCCAATCGAAGCTGGAGGGAGGTGGGGGAGCACGTGACGGAAGCCATTCCGTTGCGGCGAGGGAAGAGAGAGAAAGTTGTTATAGAGAGAGAGAGAGAGAGGGATAAATGGAGGGTGTGGAGAGTGAAACAGAACCGTGTTAGAATTTTTTGATTCTGATCCTCTTCGCTGTGTTGTGTAGCGAGGGGAATTTTTATTTCTTGGATTAGTTTTCTGAGTTAGCAAGTAATCATTGCAGTAACACTTAATAAATGTATTAATTTCACTTTGGTAATATATTAAGTCTATAAAACATTAATTCTTTTAGAAATAACAATTTTCATATTATTAATTGAAGACTAATAAATTAATCTTATAATTATCGACCTTTCCAATACTATTAATGAATATATATTTTTTTAAAAGGGGTTGGTGGTTGCCAGTGGTTAATATAAGTGGCCCGCTATGGTTTGTTGATAATAGAAAGAGGAAAAAGAATAAAATATGTGACCACCACCATGATAAAATCAAAACCAGGGAAATCGATTTTTTTTTATATTTATTACATTTTTCTAAATTTATTATTTTATTACAAACTTTGTGCACAAAATTTTAAAGTATTTTGTTTTTTCATTTTATTGTGTTTCTTTATCTGTGTTAAAAATTAAAGATTTTTAGATATTAAAGATTGATTGAAATTTTGTAAATTATGATATAAAAGGTAAAAATCTCATGTTATAAGATTTAGTTAGTCGCTTTTTTTATTTTTATGTACTTATCACTAAAGTTATGAACATTGTTTATAATCTCGTGATTTTTTTTAATTCTATTTCTTTCAAAAGTATTGCAATCAGTTCTTAATTTTTTATTTTCTAAAATATGTTATCGTCTTTTTCTACAATATTTTGTAGTTATGACAAAAAAAAATCAAAAGATATAGCTTTCAAGTATTTGTGAAAAAAAGACTCCAATCCATTTTTATAATGTTGTTTTTGATTGATAATAAGTAAGAGTATTTATACATGTTAACTTAATAAGAGTTTTTTTTTTAATTATTAAAATAAATCTTTAAAATTTTTTATTTATTACAATTTTATCTTAAAAAAATATTTTAATATATATAAATTATTATTAATTTTAATTTTTAAACATATTTATTTTAAAAAATATCGAATTAAATTTATTTATAATAATTAAAAATAAAATAGAAATATATTTTCAATAAAAAAGCTAATTATTTAAAAAGTGAGGAAAAAATAATTTAAACTCTAAAATGTCTTATTAAGATCTTACAAGACCCGGTCTTCAAAATGTGATAAATCAACCCTAGCTAAAAGGACAAATGAGATGCGGAGTTCTATTTTCATTACCATTGTAAATTGCGGTAAATCAAATTAGTTCATCAACAATTTATTTTAAATTAATTGACACATTTTGCTTAATTTACAGTTACTATCGATTAATAATTAATTATAATAAAATTAATCATGTTCCAGTATTACCATTTTTTTAATCGAAGAAATTCATTTGCATTTTCCCCCTTCTCCCTCGCACCGTCTCTCACCCATCTTTCCATAAACACCTTCTGGTTTGAGACACTCAGGTGCTTGTGCGTGAGTGGACGAAGTTGAGAGAGGAAAATGGGTACATCAGTGCAGGTAACGCCACTGTGTGGAGTGTACAATGAGAACCCTCTCTCGTATTTGGTCTCCATTGATGGCTTCAACTTCCTCGTCGACTGTGGCTGGAACGACCACTTCGACCCTTCCCTCCTCCAACCCCTCTCCAGGTCTTTCTCTCTCTCTGCTTCATTTTTATTTTATTTTTTTATGTTGAGAGGCTCTAGAACTAAAAAGAAGAAGGAATTTTTTTTTTTCATGTGGGGCGGGGTTAAAATTATGAATGGCAATGAAATTATTGTTTTAGGCATATTTGTGGTGAACAAGATTGAATTTTTTAATAGTCGGTATCTCTGTTTTAACCCCTACACCTTCACTGCTTCACAAGATGATCTGAATTTCATCCCCAGAGTATTGATTTGTATGAGGTCTTTTCCTTTATTCCTTGTTTGTCGTCGGGACACTGGAGTATAGAACTACAAGGAGAAAGAATAGTCTTTTTTTTTGTGTGTGTGTGTGGGGTGGGGTGGGTGGGGGTTATATATTTGAATGACAATGAAATCTATGTTTTGCCTTTTGGGAATGTTTATGTTTTGTTACCTTTGATTTCTTATTGAGGTTGTGTGGCTGGCATGTAGGGTAGCATCAACCATTGATGCCGTCTTGCTTTCACATGCTGATACACTTCACCTTGGTGCCCTTCCTTATGCTATGAAGCAGCTTGGACTCTCTGCCCCTGTTTATTCAACTGAGCCTGTCTACAGATTGGGCCTTCTCACTATGTATGATCAGTACCTCTCAAGAAAGGTGAAATTCCGCTCTGTTTTGTTTGGTTTTTCTGTTCAGAGGAAGATTTTTTGTGCTTCTTGGTTTGTATGATGTTTGATCTCTCATTCTTATATGTGCACTTGTCTTTATAATCACTAGATAGTATTTGGAAAATGTGTGCTATATAACTGGATGGTTCGATTGAGATATCTTTTTCTTTTGTAGCAAGTGTCGGAGTTTGATCTGTTCACGCTGGATGATATTGATTCTGCTTTCCAGAGTGTAACGAGGCTAACCTATTCTCAGAATCATCATCTCTCAGGTAGGTGTTTGAACTAATGTTAGCATGTGATGCATTGAGTGGTGGCATGGATTCTGTATATAATATAGGTTAATTTCTGGACCATAACCCTATTCAAACCTGTATTTGTTGCAATCAAATTAAAGACCATTGGGAAATACAAAGTTCCCTCCAAGCTGGAACCCTTTATCTGGGGAGCAGCTCTCTTGAAGCATAGGATATTTCTCTCAGGGGAGACAAAGATGAAAGTCAATTTGTTGGTGAGGCCAAATTAAAAGTATCTATGTGCTCATGTTGAATAGTGGGGAGAATGGCGAAAATTGATGCTACGTAGTATAACATTTTAAAGGATCAAATGATCAATGTTGAAGGTGTTGTTAGCCTTTTTTTTTTTTATGTTTATCGTGCTATATTGTAAATATAAATATAAATATATATATATATATATATATATATATTTATATTTATATTTACAATATAGCACGATAAACATAAAAAAAAAAAAGGCTAACAACACCTTCAACATTGATCATTTGATCCTTTAAAATGTTATTACCTTTCATGGTTATTTGACAAATAGAATGAGCTCTGAATGATAACAAATTCACATGTGTCCAGTGTCTAGCATTATTTGCGTAAGCAATAAAAGATTTTTGTTAACAAATTCACTATGTAATATTACCTCATTTGGGTTGCGTTATCTTGAATGACATTTTAATCTTTAACCACTTTAAGGCAAGGGAGAAGGAATTGTGATTGCACCTCATGTTGCTGGACACCTTTTGGGCGGTACTGTTTGGAAAATTACAAAGGATGGTGAGGATGTCATATATGCTGTTGATTTTAATCATAGGAAAGAAAGGTAATTGCTCATGGTTAAACTTTATGTTATATGCCTTTTGGAGCAATAAACAATCTACTTATCAATCTAATTTTTACTAGGCATTTGAATGGAACTGCTCTAGGTTCTTTTGTGCGGCCAGCTGTTCTAATAACTGATGCTTACAATGCTTTAAACAATCAGCCTTACAGACGTCAAAAAGACAAAGAATTTGGAGGTAACCACTTTTTTAATCCTGTTACTGCTGCAATGTGACGAAACTAAGATGGGGTTTTCCATTTCTTATTTTGTTTTCTCAATATATATGTCTGGTACATTCACTGGTGAGGCAAACATGTACTTAATCTTGACCAAGAAATGAAAAAATCTGTTTAGGATCAATATGCCTTGGTTTTTCTAAATTTCTGATCATATATCTTGTTGATTATACAGATATCTTAAAGAAGACTCTAAGGGCAGGTGGCAATGTATTACTACCTGTTGACACTGCTGGACGAGTGTTGGAACTTATTCTGATGTTGGAATCGGTCAGTACAAGACATGTGCTTCTACTCTCTTTCTCCCTTTTTTTCCTTATGTTGTATGTGTGAATTAATGTCAGATCTTTGTTTTTGCAGTACTGGGCCGATGAAAACTTGAACTACCCTATATACTTTCTTACATATGTTGCATCCAGCACAATTGATTATGTGAAGAGTTTCCTTGAGTGGATGAGTGATTCCATAGCAAAGTCTTTCGAAAAAACTCGTGAAAATATATTTCTTTTAAAGTAAGTGGCCTCATCCTTAACTTACAGTTGGCATAAGATATTCTCATGTCAAGGTTTAATTTTATACTGTCTTTGGTTCTCAGGAATACTTTTAGCGCCTACTTACTGGTTGGCATTTAAGCCTATGCTTATTTTGAGTTTCTTGAGATATCTATTATCTAAAGGAAAGATTTTGTTCAACAATGAGTGAAAAATGAGCTTTCAAAATCTATGGTTGTATTGGTTTAAGGATATCAAATCATTGAACTCTTGTTATGATTGTTAATGTTATCTTGTGTCTAAAACTAGACTACAATGCTTGTACCTGTAGGTTTGTCACCCTTCTGATTAACAAGACTGAGCTTGAGAATGCTCCAGAGGGTCCAAAGGTTGACTAATTTGTATGCTTATTTTTCATTAGACCAACTTCTGAATCTGACACATATACCTTCATAGGTTGTTCTAGCATCCATGGCAAGTTTAGAAGCAGGTTTTTCTCATGATATATTTGTTGAGTGGGCCAATGATTCAAAAAATCTTGTGCTTTTTACTGAAAGAGGCCAGGTATATTCTTTTAAAGTTTATTTTTCCTTTCTGTTTCAGTATTCATGTGAATCCACTATAAATTGCAGGATGTTTCTCTATGTTTATCTGCTAATTTATTAACAGCTTCTCCTTAAGTGTTGATGCGACAGTTGCATTTATATTTCAAATTTCAGTATGAACATTGTTTTAGCTTTTCCCAAGGCACCAAAGATTAACTAATTGAGAGAAAAGTTGTGATTATGTTTGTAGCTGCTAGTTACTGTAATGCTGTATATTCTCTTTTGCATTTACCAATGACCTACTTTGACACTGGTCCCTGTGATTATAAAAATAATATTGTTCACAACTTATTTCTAGAGTAATGTGGCACGTGCATTGATTTTTCTGCTGTGAAAACGGAAGCTAATTGACACTTTTTAATGTAGTTTCTTAATAGAGCAATCGGTCGAGTAATATTTCCTGTGATGTATTTTCTTTAACTACTTAAAACTGATGCTTGCTATGCCATCATTTGTTTCAACTGATCCTCCTGTGTTTGGATATGTAGTTTGCAACACTAGCTCGTATGCTCCAAGCTGATCCTCCTCCAAAAGCTGTCAAAGTTGTTGTGTCCAAGCGTGTTCCTTTAGTTGGGGAAGAGCTCATTGCTTATGAAGAAGAGCAAAATCGAATAAAAAAAGAAGCTTTAAAAGCTAGTCTTTTGAAAGAGGAAGAATTGAAAACATCTCATGGGTCTGATAATAATACTAATGATCCAATGGTCATCGATTCTGGCAATAATCATGCACCGCCAGAAGGTAAGAGTAGTATAAATTATTTTGGAGCTATTCTTTTGAAATGTTTCACATTTTTTCATTTTAAGTAGAAAATATATTGGCTCTGTTCTCTTCTGAAATGTAAAATTATTTTTAATCATAAGGAAAGAATGATATTGCATCACTATAATGGTTTAAATGTAATTAGATGATCAGCATTATCATTTCAGATTATGTAATAACTACCTCTTCTGCTTACCTTTCTCATTTAGAGTCATGTTTTGTATATTTGAAATTTTCTATCGTTTTAGAACTTAACCGTTTGTCTTCAACTGGTTGAGTGTTGATAAGTAGTGAACATTCAGAGTTTTATAATAAAAGACTACCATTTCAACACATCAAATAACATTGAATTGTGTTTGTAAAATTATTCAACATTTAATAAACTTTATAATGTGATTTTACTATTTAATTTGTATTTAAATAAATTATGTCATTTATTTTAAATAAACAGATCAGGAGTATGAATTTGTCTGTTATTTTTCATATTTTGAAATTTTTTGGATATTTCTTTTAATGTTTTATTAGCCTTTACATTTTTATGAATTTCCTTCACTAATTTGATTTGCATTCGCAGTGCCTGGTCCTCGGGGTGGAGGATACCGGGATATATTTATTGATGGATTTGTTCCCCCTTCCACGAGTGTTGCTCCAATGTTTCCCTGTTATGAGAATACATCAGAGTGGGATGATTTTGGTGAGGTCATAAATCCAGATGATTATGTAATTAAGGATGAAGACATGGATCAGACAGCAATGCATGTGAGTTTCTTTATTAAAATATCTACTTCCCAGTTTCAATATGTAGTTTTCATGTTTAAAAATCTACCTTACTGTTTATATCTGAATTAGAACATAGAAGTTTCAATGGATGGAATATAATAAATTTACATATTCAGAAGTATGTACAGAGTTCAGACTGGAGAAATATAAGGTCAGTTGCATTATTGGATCACAAAACATAAGGAAGCTTTATAAAGGAAAAACTATGATACAAAAATCTTAAGCTTAGTAACTTGTTATGGTCTATTTTGCATTTGGCTTGGTTACTTCTATGTCTTCAACGGTTTTTCTGGAGACATTTGGATGGCAAGTAACATATCCTGCTTTTAATGGAAAATATGTTCGTATGTACTGTTTTAGGAGTTCTGATATAGAGGACTGGAGAGTTTTGCTGACATCTCTACTTCACCATGTTATTAATAATATCATCTGTTTTCATTTTTCCTATTTTCTAACAGGGAGGTGGTGATATGAATGGAAAACTTGATGAAGGTGCTGCAAGTTTGATACTTGATACAAAGCCATCAAAAGTCGTAGCTGATGAAAGGACTGTAAGCAGCAGTGTTTATCTATTATATTTTAGTGTTTCTGCTTCTTATGAATAGTAAATTTCCATAGTTGTGTTTGAATTTGGACATGTTAGTTGTATTCAGAAATTGATTAGATGAACCAAATTGGATCTTTTTGATTTTGCCTTTTCTACTTTAAATATTGTTAAATTTTATGACTTTCCCAAATGCTTTAAATCTTTCTGTTCTTGATATTTACAAAAGATGGTATTATGTCTGTTTTTCCTGCAGTCATTGGAATCCTGCTACGGAATTTTTCTTCATATCTATTCTTTGTTCTTTAGTTGTACGTGACTTCGTTCTAAGTTCACATCTCAGACATGTTATGTTTTTTCCCTAAAAGAAATCAAGCATAATATTGAGTTGGGACCACATTTATGTTTTTTTATGATTCAAAATTTTGTTGTGTGCATTTTAAATTTTATCATACTTTTCGGCTCTTGTGATCCATTCCTTTTAATTTGGTTGCAAATCACATCTGATAGGAGCATTACATGGAAGCTTCTTGTAATTATTGATGTAGTGATAGATGCATTTCTTATGTTTAGAATATCTAGTATTTATCTGTCTACTTGTGTGAATCTTAAATCTGCTAAATCTAAATATGATGATGGTCTAAGATGTTGACATTATTTTTGTCCAGGTGCAAGTTAAGTGTTCGTTGGTTTACATGGATTTTGAAGGACGTTCAGATGGAAGATCCATTAAAAATATTCTATCTCATGTGGCTCCCTTGAAGCTGGTATGGATCTCTTTGGTGCTTTTCAGTTAACTGAAGCACAACAATATATTTTTTGTAAATTATATTTGGATTTTCGTTATTTTTGGAATGGAACAACCTCAACCTAGGTAGTTTATTTTGCCACCTTTTAAATCTATGGTATAAGGAATGTTTTGACCTTCTGGTAGTGGTGGCAAGGAATTGGGATTTTAGCTGTATAGTGTTATAATGAGTAGATTGTTGAAAGTCCCACATCGTCTACCTCATGTCATTTGGTATGATTTAAATACATGTTATGCTACGTCACATATTGTCAATTGGTTTTAAGTTGGAACCTTAACATGGTATCAGAGTCAAAGTCTAACATCTTTCCGGTTATTGTCATGGGCCAAAAGTTGTCCTTTAGTTGGGTCAAAAGTACCCTTTGCCTGGTCCGGCAGACTTCGTTGGAGGGGGTGTGTTGAAAGTCCCACATCGCCTACCTCGTGTCATTTGGTATGGTTTAAATACATGTTAGGCTACTCCACATATTGCCAATTGATTTTATGTTGGAACCTTAACATAGATAAAGGAGCAGGAAAATATATTGAAATTGTAGGCTTACTTAGTAGGATTTTGTGGGTTGGAGAGCTGAATAAACTCAAGGCATACTTGGTGAGCTAGGCCTAATTCAACCATCAAAGCTAGCACAATGAGGGAAGATTACCCCAGCCCTGCAATGGGTATTTCATCCATATTTTTAGCTTATGATATACCTTTTAATATTTACTCTTAGAATTTGGGTTTAGTGTCTAACTTAACCCCACAAGATTAACTTGTAAGGTAGGGATGACAATTAAACCCGTCCCCGTCCCGAGTTTGACGGGGAAAACCCGAGTTGACCGGGGGCGGGTTCGGGTTTTCCCCGCTTTAAAAGGTCGAGGACGGGGGCGGGGATGGGTAATGCAATCCCGACCCCGGCCCGATCCCGCCCAGACTTTATATTTAAATTTAAATTTTAAAATATTAATATTTTAATAGTATTTTCTTTTCTATTTCTATTACATATAAGGTCATTTTTTATATCTTACCAATTTTTATTTTTCTTCTACCTATTTTTTAATTTTTTTGTCTTTTTTAATCTTTTATATCAATTAATTTATTATATTATTCTCTCTTATACCTTGTAGTTTTTCATATTTTCTTAATCTCTCTCGTCAATTTGTTTTTTTTTTCAATATTTTCAATCAATTTGATGAACACAACTAATTTTTTTATTCTTTATCTTTTTCTAAATATTTTACATAAATCTTAATAATAACTAATATTATTTTATTTATAATTTATATTTATTAGGTTTTATTATGTCATTTGTTTATCTTATTATTCTTATTTATCATATATCAAATTTTATCTTAATAAAATAATTATATTTTAAAGGATTAAAGGAATTGATAATTTAAACTTTTATTACTTTGAATTAATTGAATAATAATTAACTTATTAAATATTTCATTATAAACTATATATTTCATATTTTTAAATTACAACTTAAAAATGAATTAACTTATATATATATAATCAAATGTTTGAATACAGTATTATAATAATAATGATAATGTTACAAGTATTCAAATATTTGAATACAGTATTATATTAATAATAATAATAATGTTATAAATAAAAAATGATTAAATATTTCTTTTACATACATATTTTAATATAAATATAATAAATTAAAATGTATATTTAATTAATAATTATTATAAATTATAAAATTATAAATATTTATTTATATATAAAAAATAGATAGTAAAATTAATTTATTATAAATGTAATTATCTTTTTAAAAATAATATAGATCGGGGACGGGGCGGGGACGGGGAACCCGAAACCCAGCGGAAACGGGGATGGGGACGGGGATGATTAAAAAAGTCGGGGGTGGGGATCGGGAGGCAAAACCCGCCCCCGTCCCACCCCGTTGCCATGAAGGTGAGCACTGTCCAAAATTTATAGCTTCACTTAAGTATATCTCTAGTTGCTGTAGGACTAAACAACCTTTAAGTTGCTACTAAGGCACCTCCAAAAGAGGCAGCAACTAAGGAAGCTTTCCAACACTCCCTCTCGCCCCTAAAAGTGTGTCAAATGCAAGTGAAACAATAGATCTAGGATAGACTTCAAGACCATTTTAGAATTTGGACATATAGGATTTAACATAACAAAATTGAGGTTAAGATGATCCAAGCTTAGAAGTTCTACTTAAGCCATATCTCTATTTGACGATGGTCTTAATAAACACTAGCATTGAGGCTGCAATTTTGGCAAACTCCAAAGAGGCTGCAACTAAGGCATGCTAGGGTTGATTGCAATTAAGACGACTTTTCAATAGTAACAATATGTCAGAAAGAGAGACGGGAAATTGTGACATGCTTGAGTATATTTCTCCACCCAGCACAATACTAAGGCATATTACAAAGATATTAACGCCAAAACAATTTACAAGAGAACAACTAAGATGAACCTCCTGAGATACATTGAACCTAACTATGCTAAGAATCTGGACAACTTGGAAAACAAACAGTAAGAAGCTCTTGTTTCCTAAAGTATTCCTATCTTGAACAATATAAAGGTATTTTTATCATTTGATTGTTTTTCCTTTCTATTTACTTCTCTAGCTTGGAGAGAAAACCTTTTCTCAATGGTCCCACCTCAAGTTTTCTCACCTGATTTATCCAATTCCCAATGAGGTTAATTTTTCTCAGGAAATGCAATATGGTTGCTAAAAATTGCACATAAACACATTTATCCCTAGATATTATTAAAACTTACATAGAATGGTAATTTGGTAAACTAAATGCTTAAATCCACTTTTGGTCCCTATAGTTTGTGCAAATTTGCAATTTTGATCTTATAAAATTTTAATTGCAGATTTGGTCCTTCAGTTTTCCAAAACTAAGCAATTCAATTAATATATCATTCAATTGTTAACATATCCATTAGATTAATTTGTATTGAAGTTAGTTGTCTATTGGAAGTCCCGCATCGCCGGCATCATATCATGTAGTATGGTTTAAATATATGTTAGGCTAGTCCACATATTGTCAATTGGTTTTATGTTGAAACCTTAACATGGTATAAGAGTCAAAGTTTAACTTCTTTCCAATTATTGTCTTGAGGCAAAAAGTTGTCATTTCGTTTTGGATCAAAAGTACCCTTTGTTTGTCCTTAAAATATCATTTTCCTGATCCGACAAGCTTTTTGAAGGAGATATGTTGGAAGTCCCACATCGTCTATTTCATATCATGTAGTATGGTTTAAATATCTGTTAGGGTACTTCACATATTGTCAATTAGTTTTATGTTGAAACTTTAATATTGTCAAACGTTAAATGTGTAATTGACACTATTATCACTTATAAACATGTGGCATTTGTAAGCAGTTAGATGAAATATTAACACTGGAGCAAAATTGCTTAATTTTGAAAAACTGGATGACCAAATTTGCAATTAAAATTTTATAGGAACCAAAATAATACATTTGAGAAACTATAAGTATCAAAATCAGATTTAAGCTTAAACTAAATGAGAGTAATCTACCAATATCAAATAGACCGGAAAGATGTTGGTGCCTTGGTGGAGCAAATCTGCCCTTGAGTAATATTGACCTGTTCCTATGGTCCTTAAATGTTGTTAAAGTCACTTCAAATTAATCACTGTAAAAGGTAATGGTGATACAAATTGATCCCTCATGAATGTCAAATTTAGACACATAAAATAAACATTTTAAAACAAAGGAACAATTAATTCCCTTGGATTAATTTGTGCTTGGCAAATTAGTTTACTTGTTAATTTAGTTGTTCACGAAAAATTTAATAGACTAATCTTTGACAGACTACTTTAGTGTTCACTCAAAATTAGAAGCTAAATACCTACTTAACTGAGAATTATCTTGAATTATCAAAGGCTGTAGTAGGAATAAGGAACTGTATATCAGGAGACATGCACCAAATCAATTTGCCACACATGGCATGGTAAGCAATCTGTGCATGTATAACCCTCATAGTATTTACTATTTAGCATTTTTGCAATTATGGTCTAGCTGACTGGCATATGATATTGGTTTAAGGATTAATTTGGTCTATTGCCATGCATGATGATGAATACTTGTTTATTTTTCCAAAAGGTTTTGGTGCATGGATCAGCTGAAGCTACAGAGCATCTGAAGCAGCACTGCCTAAAGCATGTTTGTCCTCACGTTTATGCTCCCCAAATTGATGAGACAATTGATGTTACCTCTGATTTATGTGCTTACAAGGTACAATGATGTCAAATTTCATACATTCCCAAAACAGATTTACATGATGTGAATGTTAATCAGGTGCCTTTCTGGGTATAGGTTCAACTATCTGAGAAGCTAATGAGTAATGTACTCTTCAAAAAGGTAAATAATATATGTTTTGTTGAACTGTTTCATTTAATATACTGCCTCTTATTTGTCATGTTGAATAGCGACAATCAAACTTTATTCCACTAGGTGGGCATTCATTGTTTTGAATAATGAAAATAAACTTAACTGCAGTTGGGAGATTATGAAATAGCTTGGGTTGATGCGGTAGTAGGGAAAACAGAAAATGACACGCTCTCTCTGCTCCCTGTTTCTGGAGCAGCTCCTCCACATAAATCTGTTCTTGTTGGTGATTTGAAATTGGCAGATATCAAACAGTTTCTCTCCAGCAAGGGTGTTCAGGTACTTGATTAGTTTTTGTCGCCAATGCCTCCTTGTTCCGATTGTCCGTTGGCACATGAAGTAATTTCCACTTCATTGTCCTAGCAGACATGCTGATCGTTGTACTAAAGGAAATTGATTTTTACGCCAATTAAAAATTGGTGAAAATGCTGTGTACTGTGTTCTTTAACTGAAACTTGACAACATTGAATATCTACTTATGTATCATAACATAACTCATTTAACTTTATAGGTGGAATTTGCTGGTGGAGCTTTACGTTGTGGTGAATATGTAACTCTTCGGAAAGTTGGGGATGCAACTCAAAAGGCAAGTGCTTCTTCTTTTTGTTAATTTTCTGCAAGCTTAGGAAACTGGTAATTTTTCCTTTAATATAGATGAGACTATATTCAGTGGTTGGATCAAGATTCTGATATGTTGAGATGATTTTTATTTTCATATTTTATTTTTATTCTGATAGGGTGGTGGTTCTGGTGCTCAGCAAATTGTTATTGAAGGTCCTCTGTGTGAAGATTACTATAAAATTCGTGACTATCTCTATTCACAGTTTTATTTGCTTTAGATTTGTTGGATTAGTCCAATGGCTGATCATGAATTTCTTTCCTTCCTTGCCCTATTTTATGGCACATCATACTCTGGAGCTGTTTTTCTGAGAAGATAGAGAACACAAAATTTCTCTGGTAAATGCAAGGTGTATAAGGATTCAAGACTAAATAGATCTGAGTAGCAGTGCTAGGACAGTTGCAAACTGGTTTATTTAGGTAGCCATTTGACACAAGATTCCCATTGCACCTCGCTTTCAATGTTTTCAAAGAAGAAATCACGCCACATCATTTTCGTCTTTGTTCCTTGGATTTACACCAACCATCAGAGTTTCTGGTGGATGTGAACTTCTCTGCGGATAGATACTTTTAAAGTGTTTGTACAATTGTAGAGGAAATGTAATTTGTTGCTCATGTGTAGGCTTCAGATTTTGTTAGGTTATTCATGTGTCAATTGTTACCTATCTCCACACTAACTTGAAATTAGACTGACATAGAAATGAATGTTTGTGGATTATCCTTGTTCTGAACAAAACTAAAGTTTAATCACAACTGTCCTACTGATTTCAATGTCTCTACATTTGTTCTGAACTTTTGTTTTATTAGTTCGCCGACAGGCTGACATGAAAAATACAACTTGTTCAAACTCTTGCTGAAAACATTTTTGTTCCTTTGAATTAGTTTTGGAAATAATTTCCGTTGGGCTATTAGATACTTGATGTTCAGCCAAATGCCATGCATGACGTTTGCCCATTAAATTGAGTAAATAATGTGGACTATGACAGTATAATTGGTTTTTACAATGTTATTTAATTGCAAGTTATTATGAACGACATTTTTATTTATTTTTTATAATAATCATTGTAAAAATCTTATTGAACATGGTTTATTATTGGATAACTATAGTATTTATACATGCAATTTTTAATAAAAACATTTTGGTAAAAGTAGTTCAATTGAGGTGACCTAAGAGATCGGATTGTTGTAAACAAGAATTCACGGTCAGAAACGTAGTTGTGCAAAATTACACATTTGAGCAGCAAAATAACAGTACCACTACATTTTAAATGTCATAAACAACATAGTTTAATGTTAAAAGAGTTAACGTCACGCGTGCCACAAATGAATCGAAGCCTTTCTTTTCATCTCTTGTGGCTGTATCAATTAATACTGGATGGTAGTGATTATTAGAGGAACTTGTAGAACTTAAACCCAACTTTACATTTATTGCAATATGCACAAATCTAAGACCCTTTTTTTTTTTTTTTTTTGAGAAAAAGTTATCCCTTATAAATACAAGATTCTAAATAACTAAGTACAGACCAAACTATATACAACCTTTCCAATGTCCTGAGCTCTCACAAGAGCTATCAAGAATGGGCAGAATATCATGCACCACAATCCTGATTATGTTGCTGCCTGATGATCTTGAGATGTCCATACACTCCTGCAGGTCTACATCACAGGCTATCAAAACCCATTCATGATCATCATCCATATACTTGATATCAAATGTTCCCTCCTCTAGTTTCAATCTTTTGGCAATTTCTTCTTTCAGTTCCACAATACCACAGTTCAAAGAGACCTTAAACCTTATGATATCTTCTTTACAAGTTGCCTTAATGGTGACACTCTTCACCTCATTGCTAACTGCAAAAGGTGTCATGTTATTATTATTGAGAGTATCCATGTGTGGCACAGAAGCCAAATCAGCAGCACATTGAGGATTCATCCTGCAAGGTTCAGGAACCTGATCTTCCAAAACAGCATGTGCTGAAGGACAGAGATTCCTCAAGTCCTTAGAACTACCAACACCCTCAAGTAGTTGTCCTTCAAATGGTTCTTGAGGTTCTGTTTCCAAAAAGTTAGGCATAGCGTATGCAGTTGCACGGTTCGGTGTACTAGTTGAGTGCAGTGTTGACCCCAGTGATCCCCTTAACACAAGACATTGCTCACTGTTGCCTGTTACAAATATATATTTTGGAGGTGATATTTCATTTGGAGGACTACCTTGGCATGAACCATGAGGAGAAGGATTTGCACTTCCTTCACTTAAGCCACTCCTAGCGCTAAACTTGGTAGTCCCTTTAGTGCCAATCTCCTGAATGGCCACAACTTTTTCATTAATCATTTTCTCAAAATTTTGTGCCCTTGTACCTAGGTAGTGATCTTCCACCCCAGCCTGTTTGTTTGATTCTGATGCTTTAGATGCATCAAAATCATTTTCATTGATCTTAGGTTCTAATGGCCTAATGGTCAACGAGGTTTGGTTGTTGAACTTGTTTGAACCAGCCCCCGCATTGGGAATTGAACCAGTACATAGAGAATTCAAACCAAATGCTCCTTCAGCACCATGGACTGATTCAATAACACACTTGAGCTTGGATAGGGAACGATTAACCTTTTTTATCTTTCGAGATGGCCAACGCGATATCCCATGCTGCCTACAGATGCGTTTCATTGTAGTAGGACAAACTGCATGCATAACAATATGTATATCTAAGAATTTCTGCTACTAGTAAAAATGAAAGCTGCTAACAATAAACAATAACCAGTTTTGTGTTTTTTGATAATTAATAGTATATTCTTTTTTATAACTTTCTGTTTCTAGAAAGTAGTAAGTAAACTTGGATATAGTAAGAGAAGAATTGTTGCTAGATAATTACTATATTTCATGAGCGCTTCATTGTAGTAGAGCATGCTTGCACCTTGGTAGAGAGATAAACAAAAATATTTCTAATGACTGTTAAATTAGAGAATGTAACATACCACCAAGGCTCTTTGCAGCATCCTTAAGGCTTCCAGTGAAGTAATGTTGCAGAACATCAAGACTAATTGTTTTCTCAGCTTTTCCACGTTTTCTTTCTGAGGGTTTCTTTTTGGTTTTGGCTTCCAAGGAAGTGTTCTGATCAATGTGCCCACCTGTATTATCACCAAGACTCCTTCCATCATTTATGGCATCAAAGTTTGCCATTATTTCCTGCTCTGGTGGCTCCAGTTGCAGCTTCTCTCCCATATTTGGAGAGGCATGTCTAGGTGGTGAGTTAGAAGAATGAGTAATTGGAATTGATTCAAACCTCAAATCAACTCTTTCTTTTCTTGCTTCTATAATTTCAACTGAACAATTTTCCTCAAATTCAGCACCAGCTGCAATCTTAAGACTCTGAAAACGTGGCTTCATCGTGGCCAATATGGACCCCAACAAGCTTTTTTGTTCATTGAAGTCTGTGATCCTTGGAGGCAGAAAAAACTCTAGCACATATTCATCATTTCCTGTGTGAGAGCTTTGTAAGCATACTGCAAAACAGCTGGTTAAAGCAAACATGAGAGCATAATGTACTAAGGGATATTCAGTTTTGCAGAATTGAGAAATGTTCCCACAGAAACACATGTTGTGAGACAAAAATGCCCTCCCAGCAACCCCTTGACCTTGTTGTAAGTGATGCTCAAAACAAGCCTCATGGAAACCCCATGTATGAGCATCTATGACATAGAATGCTACCTCAGTTATAGACATGCATACTTGCCCCATGCAAGAACCGTCAAAACTTGAGCAACTTTTCTTAAGACCACCACCATGTGCCAAGACACTCCGATGCTTACATGGAACCCAAGTTTGTGCCAAAGGCAAACTATGAGTCTCACACACAACTGTCAGTATCTCCAAAATTTCAGCTAATGCGTACTGGCGATCTTCATTACAAATCTGGTTTAAAAGAATTGCCAAGTTATATCTGTGATAATAGAGGGGTAAGATAGAAGTCACAGACCAACATACATGTATCTTTATCTTTTGAGAAAATAAACAAGATAAGAGATGCATCATGTATGATAGTAGAAAACGACCTGATTGTATGGATGCTCCATAATTTCTGAACTCCTTAAATTAACTGCCTGCAAAGAAACTGACAGCAGGTAACTCAGGAATCTAAAAAATGTTTGTAATCACATGCATTTGTCCAACACGTTAGTACCAAGAGTCAAATAATCTCATGGCAATTACCTTGCCAAAATCAATTTTTAAGAATGTATTAACAATTAATTATGAACCATCAATTCCGACGCGAACTGATGGAGACATGACCATGAGCAAGAGCAAGTATCCACTTGAAGGACATATGAAAAGGGTTAGAATAAGGAAAGCAAAGGAAGCTCTTTAACAAATGTTGTCCATATTATTTGAATACAAACCCACATTTCAAGGAGAAAAGATCAAAGTTGTGAATTGCATCATGGCCCAAATGGAGGAGGACTAATGCGTCACTTTGTTTCAGTCTTTAAGTTTGTTTAAATAATGACTCAATCTTTGTAAAATTGTCTAACAAAATTTGGGTTAATCAATTAATGAGCTTTAGTTTGGTTTGTTTCAAGTTGTAATAAGGGCCCAATTGAAAACTTAGGTATCAGTCTTTGGGAGACTATGCATAACTGATTGACTTTTGGTTGCCATAATTTTAGTTACAATTAGTCATTAAGTAGTTTTCAATTCCTATATTAATGGATTATTATTAGGATTTATTTCTTTTATTTAGTCTTTGTAACTCTAACAGCAAAAGCTTTTTATATAAGCTGAACCATTTTTATCATATAAAACAAGTTCAGTTTTATTCTGAGAGTAATTCTCCTAAGTTCTTGAGTGATCAAGAACCCTTAGCTGTATCAAAGGACTTTTGTATCCTTTATGAGTTGCCTCCCTTGGGAAGAGTGATTCTTTCCTTCAACCTTTCACATTCACCTCTTATCCTTTTTTCACCAAAACCCAATTCTATCCAAATTTGTTTCGTAGTCATAACTTTTATTATACTCATCCAAATATAGTGTTTTTTGAGCCTAAATTGAAATTTAGAATGAGAACTTTCACCTCGTTTTTGAATCATCTCAATCAAAGTTTTATAGCTTGAGATATCGACGTTTCAAAAATACTGTCCAACCTTAAAATTTTCACCACTTTCTAATCCACCTTCTCAGTAATTTCCTAAATTT
Organism: Sphenostylis stenocarpa; assembly: GCA_963425845.1. NCBI lineage: Eukaryota > Viridiplantae > Streptophyta > Magnoliopsida > Fabales > Fabaceae > Sphenostylis > Sphenostylis stenocarpa. Next base: position 71,688,009 of record OY731401.1, on the reverse strand, counting down.
CTTACAAAATTCTAACCCTAAAGATCCTAAATTAGTCCTTGTACAAAGGAGGTTCATATCACCATAAACATCAGACACAATATGGACAGAGAAACATACGCCACTAATGTAACATTGTGAAACTGCATAGTTGAATTAAGAATTGTATATTCATCTTTTAAAAGTTAACTTATTCATCTTTTAAAAGTAAAGTTAACTTACAATTTTCAGATCATAATAACCCTCAAAAGATAACACGAATCATTATACAAGGTAATATTTACCAAAAAAAATCCCATTATAAGAAGATAAAACTTCTTGTAAAACAACCTTTTCTAGCTAGTTTTATTGGAGTGTGGGAGGTGCCTAGCTGATAATATATTGTTTAATCTAGACATTGTAAAGGAATTTCATCGTAGGCATATCATATTTCATCTTAAAATCAATTACTAATATGTGAAGTTATCCAATTCACACTTCAGGTAGACAATGTGAGACATCCCAAAATGAAAATTTGTTCAACATATATATAAATTGTACTTCATGAATTGAGGTAGATAATGTGATATTTACCAAAACAGAAGTGGACACATGACACCCTTGATTTACCTTGTTGGTACTTCCCAACATGAGATATGGAAGTAATCAAACATGACCAAAACATGCACTTATGATAAAGATCAAAACTTAGATACAATACTCTAACTGTTGTTTTCTACTGTTATTTAATTAGAATTTGAAATTTCATTTGGATAATCTTAAATACGAGTTTTAATTAGTAGATACAGGAAATATAACTTCAACTATAATTGGATAATAGTAAAAGCAACACTTACCTAGAGTATTGTATTTAAGTTTTCTCCTATAATAAATAGTACAGTTAAAAAAAAAATCCAACCTCAAGGGCTTTGCAGATTTTATCAACCTCAGGAGCATAGTTAATCTTGGGTGAAGTCATTATCAACTCCAGTACAGCTACACATGACTGTCCTGCAGGTTCAAACACAGGTAGAGCCAAGGTTCCACGAACATTGTAATGTTGTGCATGATTCAGGCGCTGATACTCTTTGCTGGAATAGTACTGAACATTGGGAGTCCATTCAGGAATTTTATGCTGAAAAACTCTACCAGGAAGTCCCAGTATTTCATCATTCTCTCCATCCACAGAAAACATATACATCAGAGACACTGTTCTATACTGATGGAGTCCATTACTATGTGGATCAAGAACAAATGGTTGGCCTGAAGTTGTGAGTGCATACCGGTTTCCATTCCTCACAGGTGCCCAAACCTGAGCAAGAACATTCTGTTCAGTCAACTTTTTGAAGTGCCGAAGTGCTTGTGTCATTCTTTCCTTGATCAAACAATAACCATCTGGATTTTCTGAAGGTGGCACAGCTACAAGGGGTGGTGACACAGTTTTCTTGTTGTTATCATCTTCAACCGGATTTTCAATTGTATTACCTGAAAGTAGTAGCTTCAGTCAAAACAACTGCAGGTCCATGGAAAACTACAATGTTCGTGTTTAGCATAGATGTCACAGGAACGAACAATGAAAACTTGTTTTTAGCTCAATATTATTATATCTAGCACTTCTATGTTCATAATTAATTAAAAATGCGATAACTACATTGAGATTGGTTTTGGGATCACATTTTTGAGCTCAAAGTTTTACTAACCAATTTATAAGATGGAGATGAAAAGAAATTTCATCTTTAAACCAAGAGGGTAGATACATGAAGGCTTCATTGGATTTGGAAATGCTACTTTCTCAACAATACAATAAAGCCTCGATAACAGTATATGATAATTAACAAGTTAAAATTCCTTCAATTTACATAAACTATACGCCAAGAAATAGAGAAACAAACTCCAAATAAAATCTGTTAAAAATATAATTCTAAATCTTCTTAAATTTCACAATAAATTGAAGAAAGTTCAGGGGCGTTTATCAAGTTATAGTCAACTTGAAATGAAGCAAGTCCTGAAAGCTGAAGAAAACTCCAAAATCCAATTCCACATCCAAACTGAAACAAACCAAAAGAAAAACAAAATAGAAACTGTGGCAATCAAAGTATGATACCTGCAGCTGCAATTCTGATTTGCCTCTCATCTTCAACATCAGAAAAAGCCCAGACGGGAGAAAAAGGTTGTTCAGAGATAGTGGATAAGAGAAAAGGAGACACGGGGTTAGAGAGCAAAGATATATGATCCAAGGGCCACAGACTTTCCAAACCAACATCAAAATCCATGGCAAACCCATGTTCCTCCTGTGGCTTTGACTTGGGAAGAAGGTCAGGATTTTCTTCCTTGGATCCTGACATTTTCACAAGGATGCTTCGTAATGATGTCGAGGATCGAGAGAGTTGAGAGAACTACACAATAGATAATGATGGTTGAGTAAAATTGCAGAAGATGGAGAATATAAGAATATGAAACAAAAATGAAATTTTTACTATGGATGTTGAGAGAAAAAGTGATTGAAGGTTGGATAAATAGTGTTTAAAAAGAAAGACAACAATTTTTTTGTTGGGACCAAATGCCAGTAGCCAAAAAAAGATAGCCACTAGGTACTTGTCTTTCTCTATGCTATTATTTTCACATCTTTTACTACTTATACACACAGAAAACATGTTGGGGTTAAGAAAATAAAAACGATTGTAGCAACCAGTGTTAGATATTTATCAAGGTGAGGTTAGTTGAAGGTTACCTGTGACAAATTTATTATTATTTTTTGTCTTGTTACAATCAGACACTATATGAGAGATAAAATTTATGTAAGATTATTAAAGAAGATAATGGCATAAAGAAGTTAAGATAATCTTCCTTTGTTGTTGTGTAACTAGTAAATTTTTTGTCCTGTAGTTGTACTATTGTGGATGAAATAAAATACCTTTCAACAAAATCTATAACTTTATAAATCAAGAACTACCAGCAAAATCAAATTGGAAACATTTGATATTGTCAAAGCAAACTTGAAGTTATTTTTTCTTTTGCAGCCATAGCTTCCTGAGTTCGTTTTTGGTCAACCGTGCATTGTTTATTATGCAGGCATCCAAGGTAGGTGGAGATGCCCAAATCTGGGAATAGAAATGAGAATGTAAACGTTGTAAAATGTGTAGGGTATCTCAATATCAAATTTTATACACCCAGAAAGTCTAAATTAAATAATAAATGGAAAGAAACTTTCTTTAGGAATCTAATTCCTCAAGAAGTGGACTTCACCTTGTTAACTGCTGCACAAGAGATATGGACACTGGACCAAGATATGGAGATTATGGTGGTGAATCAAATGTAACTATGCAGATGAAATTGGACTAGAATCTTTCTTCAATAGGAAAGGAATCCTGGTCCACAATCCTCCACTGCATTTTTTCTGTGTATGGTGGAGTGGATAACTAACTGTTCCTCCTCCATCATTTGATAGGACATAGTTGAGTGTATGAGATTCAAGATTGTTTCAAGTCAAAGATTAGATTTTGGTACATGATCAATCATCTATTGGTTGGCTTTTTAAAGGTTGTAGCTTTACTCATTGGTATTGATCCTCAGCATGCATGTTACAAATTAAGGTTTGAATATATTCACATTTAGTGTGTAACTAAAATAAGATTGTATTAGAAAAATAATACCTATAAAAAGTCATAAAGTTAACTTTTCCAATTCACTTTTGAATTATAAGTTGTAATTCAATTTTATAAACTTTTTTTATTAAATAAGTGAGTAATTTTTTTTAATTATTGATAATGTTTGCTTACGACATGCAACCCAAGGATTATTTTATGAATTGCACATTCAAAAGGTGAAAAGAAGAAGAAAAAAAAAATGATTCTGACGTTAATGTTTGCTTGATTATCAACATCAAAATGCATTGTTTAAGGTTTAATAATGTGTCATTAGTGACATTAATAAGAAATTAGTTTATTCAAAAATAAGTTGCTTACTTAATTTGAAAGAAACAATTGCCCTCTTCACTATGTTTTAAATAATTGACTATTTCTTTTTGAGACATGAGTGGAATCTTTACCAACTGGATTAACTTTTGTAACAATTTTTTATATAGAATTTAACTTTCATATAAGATTTTGTATTAATTAATTATAATTACAATTTTAAAATCATTATTATAAAATTCAACAGATTTATTTTATAACAGATTGTCATTATAAAAATATTTATAATTATTTTCCACTTCAATTAAAATTTAAGTATATTATCAGTATAATATAGACATGGAAAAATATTTTATTAAATTGTCTTATCATTCTATTTATAAATATGAGATAATAAGGTAAATTTTTAGAAAATATGGTGGATAAATTCACAAGTTGCCCAAATCAATGAAACAAATTTCCTAGGATGAAATTAAGTATAAAAGAGTCACCAATAATTGCACCAAAAAATTTTAAAATCACAAGGACTGTTTTAATACATTTTTAAAGCATAAAAAATCAAATTAAACCTTTTAAAAGCAGGGACTCAAATGAATATAACCAAAATAAAATAAAATACCATGCATATGTCTAATTTAACCTGATAAAATAAATAAATTTTTAATGAGATTTCGTGTTAACTTTTAGTACAATATATATTTTAATTCCACTTAGTTGAATATTATTTTAATTCAATAAGTAATTAATTTATAGTTAGTAACTATTTAAAATTTTAATCAATATATATTAAATTTAATGTGACACTTGTACACCAACAAGAGATCGATTAATATATTTATAAGAATTTGTAGGTGTCTATAGGTTTTAAGAGAGAATAATATTTGTAACTGAACTTTTAAATGATATGAGATTTTTTAAATATTCAATTTTATTTTTTATTTATTTATTTCTAATTATTTCTTCTCCTTTTAGTTTGTGATTATCATTCCTAAATCAAATAGGAAGTTAATGGTCTAATTTTATAGCTTAATGGATGGTGAGAGTGTAAATTATTGATGCAATGTGAGAGAATGAATGAAAGTGGTTGTGTTGTGGGGAGCAAAGTTAGTGTCCAACCAGCAGCCATCATCAATCTCAAACATTGGTTAGTGTTTTCCAGTCATTGTAAAAGTTGAAGAAAGAAAGAGAATTATATCTACCACGAATTTTTCATGATTTCTTTTAATAAATTTATATTATATGTTTTAATAAATATATAATTGTTTATAATATATTTTTAAGATAATTAAAATTAAAAATTATATATATATATATATATATATATATATATATATATAATACTATTGAATAAGTTGGCTATGAATTAAAAAGAAAGGGAAATATTAATAAATGAGTTAAAACACTATATGAAACTATAGATAACACTTTTTTAAAAATGGGACTGGTTAATTCAACTAGTTTAATTGGAAATTAAATTAAAAATTGATTTATTGTTTTTAAATAACTAAATTTTAATTAAATTAAAAAAAATTAAAAAATTGAGAAAAAATAATTGTGATTTTGGATTGTGTTGATAAAAAAATTATGATTAAATTATTTTATAAAATATATAATTTTTTTATCTTATATTAGTTATGTATAATTTATTGTATTTTTATTTTATTTTAATAATCATTCATCTTATCTTTCTAATATATTTTATATATATTTGTAATTTTTAATTATATTATGAGTAATCTTTATTATTTTTATTTCTTTTATTAAAAATTATTATTACTAATAAATTTAATATATATTTATTATATTATATAAATATTATTTTATTAAATTCTATTGGGATCTTCTATTGAAATTTTATTTTTAAGCCTTGAACTCTTTTGTTTACCCATTCAACCGCAAATTCGATTTAAAAAGTATTGATATAAATTCTGATGTATAATAATAAACCTTTCTTTTCTCATGTAACTTCAATAATATATTTTTTATTTCTTATTTGTTATCTTTTACCTTGATGGGTCAATAGGAATTGGGAAAAGTAAAGATAACAGTTACTTAAATCATTTTAATTATATATAAAATAAGTTATTTTAATGTATTTTAAAATAAATTACTTTTAATAGAAATATATATTTTAAATTATTTATAGTATAAATATATTTTTAATGAATATTTTTAATTTATTTTTTACTTTTTATTTAAAAGAAAAATATTTGTAAATATTTATAAATAATGATAGATGTTGTATAATCAGTATAAATTCATCTAATTACACTGTTAATAATTTTATTTAGGTTTAGGCACTAAGATTTTAAAAAATAATTAATATTTTTTTTCATAGAGTATAATGAAGGTTCTTTTTCTTAACTTTAATGTAATTGACTTCTTTTAAAAAAAAACAAAAAAAAACTAAATAATCATTTACATTATGGAAACTGCGTAAATATCTACTAGTAATGTGAATTTCAAACATTTTTTTCATGGGATATGGGGGAAAAATTAATGTTTCATTCTATTGCCATATCTAATTGAAAAATATTAACAATTTAGACTTAACCAAATTTATTTGATTTAGTATTTAAAAATAATTTTAAAGTTTAATTTAAAAAATTGAAAATAAATTTAAAACTTATTTTATAATTTTAATTTAAAATATATTTTAGAAAAAAAAGATAATAAAATAAAATGATAATGAAAAATTATAGTAAAAAATAGAGAGTAATTTTTCAATAATTTCATCACGATGGAAAGAACGAGAAGGGTTAATAAAACTATTAATAAATGTCTGAATATTAATGAATATAATTAAAAAAAATATTTTATCAATTTTGATTTTTAAATTTTGAAATTAAAAAAATTAAAACAATTTTAATTTTTCAAAATAATAAACAAAAGAGTTATTGAATATTTTTTTCAAAATCTAAATATCAATAGACTATAAATATAAAGAAACTTAAAATGAAAAAAAAATCGGAAATTCAGTATTAGGAAAACCAAAATTACAATTGCATGTAATATATTTAATATATTAATTAATGCTGAGTTAACATTAAACGAAAATTCATCCATCGACGGTTGTATGCAAGACAATAATGATTTTCTGATAATGAAAATTTCTACCAATTAATAAGTGAAAAAGTAAATATTTAATTGATTAGAAATTCTAAACATCAAGTCAAATTTAGCAACATAGAGATTAATGGGTCTTTATATATGTTTAGAGACAAAATATTTTAAAATTTGTATACCAATGTGACAACGAGACTTTGTCTATGTTGACGCCAACATTATATTTCAGAATCTCTTTCTTTTAATTTTTTATTTTTTTAACAAAGACAGTGCTATGGAGAGGCTTCAATGTTATTCGAAGGTGACATTGACGAACATTATTAGTAAAATTATAATGATAATCAACATTATCATTATGAAAAATTATTGTTATTTAATATTTCTAAAATGAACTTGAGGCTAATTTTGATAACGATTGTAGTTTGTGGCATTAAAAATCGATATTTAATATATATTGTATGATTTTTAATCAAAGAACAAACTTAAATGAGATAAAGTAGAAGACTAAAAAAGTTTAAAGTTATTAATCTATGTCCCTACATTTCTAATAAAAATTATGGCTTCTTTACAAGTAAATTTAGATTTTATCATTAACACACATGTAAGTTTTGGTTCATCAATAATTACTAAAATAGACATAAATATGGTATAAAATTATGTCATTAATAATTAATTTGTTGAGTTATAATAACTTATTTTTTCATAGTAATGTTTTCATAGTATTGTTTTTAATTTAATTAAAATTCAATTAATTAAAAATTATAGATGAATTTCTAATCCGATTTTTCAAAAAAATGAAAAATAATTAATTATGGAACGAAAATAGTGAGATATAAGAATACTAGAAGAAGAACTAGTTTTCATGTAAAACATCGCTTTTAAAACTGAGAGTACCGTAACTGACCCTGAAATCCCTACTATAATGATGTCTTCGCAAAGTAGTAAACAAGTAAATAACAACATATATTTTACATAATATTACTGTAATTGTAACATAGATTGAAATTCCGGTTCACTAACTGAACTTCAAAATATAGTAACATAATTTATTTATATATTATACATGTAAAAGTAGCTCCTCGAAGCTATCCCATCGAACTATGCCTGTTGTCCAGTAGTCACATCTCCATCTCTCAAGTCCTGATATGCTCCCACATAAAAGTGATCATTGCAGTCCCATTCACATGAAAAAATAGGGGTAAATATTAAATAATTCGATATAATAAAATAGATATAGAAGTAATAATTATATATTATGATCAATTACAAAATCATCAACACACTAAGACACCTTCCGGAAGTATACCCTAACTATGCCCGAACTCAGAGGCTATCATCTGTGGGCACATTGTGATCGATACCCGCAGTACCATTCTGACCACCCTCCACACAGAGTAGGATTACTGGCGCCCTTCATCACTCATACTGGAGTACCCCTCCGAGCGCGCCACCAGTCATCCCCCATCGACTTCTCACCACCTGATCTCGTAGTCTACATGACCCGACCAATCAGTGAAGTCTGGGACCTCATTCAGAATCCTCCGACATAGTTATTACACTAATGTACTATGTACCATCCCGGGTACCATTCAAACATAACAAAATTTATTCACATTTGTCGGATTCTGGACCACCTGTCCTCACGGCTCATTCGGGTCAATAAAAATAGTATTTGATTGATTCTGGCACCAACCCTCCGGCTCAGTCTAGCCAATATATAATGTCTCAGGACTGATTCTGGGTATCAGCCCTCAGGCTCAGTCTGACCCACACACGTCACAACACACTACTTTCATTCTCTCTCTTTATATATATATTTTTCTAAAATCATTTCCGAAATCATTTCCGAAACTATTTCCGAAACTATTTTCGAAATCATTTTCGAAATCATTAAATTACTATCTTGCCCTTAATCTTTTCTTAAAATTCCATGTATGTCCCTAAATGACTATTTTACCCTTGATCATTTTTAAAAATTCCTTCCATGTCCCGAAAATGACTATTTTGCCCTTGGACATTTTCAAAAATTCCTTCCATGTCCCGCAAATGACTATTTTACCCTTGAATAATTTCAAAAATTCCATTTATGCCCTAGGATGTAAAATGACTATTTTGCCCTTGAACATTTTCGAAAATTACATTTATGTCCCTAGGGTGTAAAATCTTGATCTTTTTAAAAAATCTCCACCATATCCCTTTCTTCTTCCTTGGCCCATTAACAGTGTCGAATTTTGCAGATTTTGACAGATTTCAAATTACTCAATTTTAGACAACCAAACTAGTCCCAAATCGAAATTAAACATGAATTATATCTAATTTAAGTTGAAAACAACAATTTTACCATATAATTCATCCTTAATTTCAAGAATTTAATCAATATTTAAAACTTTGCAAAATATGAATAGTAATCACCTCCAGTACGCCATTTTCAAAATTCAGGTTTCAAATTTCTCCGTTTCAATCACCCAAATTAGTTCCAAATCAAAATTAAACCATAAACATGTTCAATTTAAGTTAAAAACGACAATTTTATTATATAATGCATTCTTAATTTCAAGAATTTCAAAAACTTTCAAACGGTGAACAATTAATCAAAATCAGAAATTCTTCAAAATCAGACATTCAAATAATTCATATCTCTACTCCTATTCCTTATTCACAGAGTACCCAGCAATTCAATTTCATATATTGAATGAATTAAACTTCCCCTTACCTGGTATGGTATTTTTACCGAAGCTTTCTCACTTAATTCAAGTTCTCTCCCTTTTCACGAGATCCTGCACGAGTAGAGTCTCGTTGCTTGAAATTTAGACAATAGAAGAAGAAGGATGAGAGGAAATTTTTATTCTCCTCCTCTCCAGCTTCATATAAAAGCAAAAATTCACTGTGGATGAGAAAAACTTCGTTACAAAGTTTTCTTGAACAATAATCTTATTATAATATAAAAAAAATACGTCACACTACCTTCAACGTATGAAACATAAAACTACTATAAAAGGAGTATTTATCAGGGATAATTTATATTTAAAAGTGATGTAACAAGTTTTTCAAATTTCTATTTGAGACGTAGAAAATTCAGAATCTAAAACGTGGAAAGCCACCATAGGATATATCATATAGGATGTTTACGGAAAGAATCCAAAATTCCATTTTCACATTAGAGTCTTTGGGTTTTCATTATACTATACGATAAAATAATACCTAAAGGTATAATAAGAATAGGATAAACTAATAAAAAAATAAAATATTAGGTTTACCAATGTTTCATGGTTAGTATGATAATGATGGATCAAATATAATAAGTTATGGTGATTGATAATAATTATGATGGTACAATAAGGATAATAATGATTATAATATAATTGGATTATAATAATAAAAGTATATTTATTTTTTTGTATTTCTCAATCTTTGAATCATAGACATTTTGTAACATTTGAACACGTTCTACATAAAGTATAAGGTGTAATAAGAATGTGCTAAAATATAATCATGAAACCGATAAAATTGTTATAGAAAACTTTATTTACCATTATTTTTGGAAAAAAAAATCAAAAAATTAGAGATTAATTTATATGCAAATAAAAAAATGAATTAAAATAAATTATGAGACAAATTTTCGATTAATTTATTTTTAAACTAACTTTAATTTGTGAATAAGTTTGTGTTTTTATAAATATTTATAGAAAAGTTTGTTCCCAAAAAAAGATATTCGAATATTTTAATTTAAATGTTAAATATATATGGTATTAGTTTTGTATATTGATGGTTTCTATACATTGCTAAGTATAACATTATAAGTAGTTTATGAAAAGTAAAAGGTTTTAATTGAAATGTTTAAAATGAATTTATGTGGTCATTAAATTAGGCATGTATTTTTAAAATAAAGAAAAATGACACCATTCATAAATTTATATTTTGAAGATTAGACTATTTTAAATATAGTTTTCCAATAGTTTCTATTAAAATATAACCATTAATGTATTAATATGATCTTCAGTATAAAATGTTAATATAATAATACGAAGTGATTTCCTTCAACTATTATAATATAGCATTTCTTTTTCAAATGATAGAAAATTCCAATGAATTTTCATCATAAATTTCAAATGAGAAATAACATTAAAAGTAGCTAGAATAAATTTTATAAGTGTGTTTAATGGTGAAATGTCCCAAAATGTGAGGGACTAATAATGAATTTAATATCACTTTAAAGAATCAAACCACCCAAGACTCATTTTTTACTATCTAATATAGACAGTATATATTTATTTTTTTAATAAAAAGTAACTCACGAACTAATAAAACGTTGGCCTATTAGCTCAGTTGGTTAGAGCGTGGTGTTAATAACGCCAAGGTCGCAGGTTCGAAACCTGCATGGGCCAATTATTTCTGAATAACATTGAAAATGATGAATTTATTTAATCATTATTAAATTAGTAATACATATTTTAAAATAAATTAAACCATTCATAAATTTATATTTCGAAGATTATACTATTTTAAATATAGTTTGTCAATGGTTTCTATTAAAATATAAACATTAGTGTATTGATATGATCCTCGTTATAAGATGTTAATATATTAATATGAAGTAATTGCCTTCAAGCTATTAATATAGTTTTTCTTTTTCAAATGATAAAAATTCCAATGAATTTTCATCACAAATTTCAAATGAAAAATAACATTAAAATTCATATAAAATGTAAAATTAAATTGTTTAATTTATTCTTTTAGAGAATAGGATAATTATCCTGTTCTATATATTTTAATATAGATTTTTATTTATTGCTATATATTGTGATCATGTTATTTTTGGACTAATTTTCATTGGTTCTAACTTTTTTCGTCATTTCTATTTAAAATTCTATTTGAGACGGGAAAAAAAATTGGAATGGAAGAAAGGAACAAAATGTATTGGACATTAAGATACATACAATGCATTAAACAATTGCTATCAAATTAAACATACAATAAAGCAGGAAGCAATGGTTTTGAGATTACCCTGATAGTGTTCCCTTCTTTTCTAAGTTGTGCTTGTGTTCCTATTGTCTTGTTGGTATATTGTAGGAAATTTGAACCCCTATTCTCTTATCAGATTGTTCTACTTAAACTCGAATTTTGATTCATGGCAGCTCCCATTGTCCATGGAGAAGCAAAAATCAGGGTGACTACTGTTGGTGGCTGACAAGGTAGGGTGGCTGGAGATGGAAACGTATCTTTTTTTTTTTATATTTAAATTTTTCTAAAATATTTTTTTAAGAAAAAAAAAGGTGTTTATAGTGTCACATTAACCATTATTGAAAAAATTTTAAACATTGGAGATTCCTCCAAGAAAAGTTAAATAAACCGTAACATTGGAGATGTTCTTTACTCACCTCATAATTTTCCATTTTCAAAGGACAATATCATTCTATTTCATTAGTGTCTACTTTGTTGTCATTATTTTTTTTCTTTTATTGGATTAACATTTAAAATGAAATACTAGGATTAAGCAATGCAAAACGAAGGAAGTCAACATCATCTTCCAAGAGAGTTATATGTTTCTCTGCCATTGTGATCCATGCCTCTATTCCCTCTCTTGTTTCCATCAATACCACTGTGTTTGGAATTGTTTCTTTAGTACCTCCTCTTTGAGCTAGCCACAAAGGTTTTCCACTACCAAAATCCACCTCATTGAATCCCATATTAGCCCAACTTGTGAACACTAAAGAAATTGGGTTATTTGCTGCTATACTTTCAAGCATTAGTTCTGCACACTCATCACTCCACAAAAAATTAGGATCATTCTGTAATTTTAGAAACAAATCCTTAGTGAGTTTTCCAAGTCCTTCTTTTAGAATTTTAACCAAATTTGTAACATCAGTGTTCTTGTTAACATCCTCAAAGAGAATCAATGCAGGCCACAACAAATTTCCAATAGCACCTTTTGAGAAAGGCTCTCCCATTCTTTTTCTCATGTCCACAACATGTAGTGCAACCATTGGTCTTGTTTTGTCACAGGATTTCTCCTTGATTGCTACAATCATATGTTTACATATGAATGAAGATACTACTTGGTATCTTGTAGGTTTTGTTTCATCACTTGTTGACATGGATTTTAACTCATTGATGGCTTTGCAATCAAATAAGAATCTTCTTGTGGTGCAGTTTTCTTCTATATTCAAGTGTTTGTTAAGATTCAACATGCCAGCACGTACACCAATGGTGTTTCTGGGAGGGAAGGAAGAGGAAGCAGAAAAGAAATCTGGCCATGATATTTCTTCCTTTGACCCTTTGCAAATGGCAAACCAGGTTTTCAAGAAGGCACTGCAAGAATATGCATCCAAGAGGATGTGGAGGTTGCACAAACCAATAGCTATGCCTCCACATTGGAAAAGATTTACTTGAACAAGTAGTTGGGGCAAGACTTCTTGGTGAGGATGACACTTGTTAGGTTCACATGGAAGTAATTTGTTTAGCAGTTCCAATTTGGGTGGTGTTAAGAACACTTCCATGTTGGTATTCACTGAAGCTTCCATGTAAATTGCACCTTCATCATTACAATCAATGGAGAAGTGATCACATCTTCTACCTCCAAGAGGGTAGAAAATAGTCAGTGCCTCAGATAGTGATCTCTTCAATTGAGTTGAGACATCTGAGAATCCCTGAAGGTTGGTTTTGCAGTAAAAAAGGATTAATGGAAAATAGGTGTTGAGTTGAAACACATCAAACAAGCATAATTTTAGGGTTTTGCATTCTCTAGAAGTGGGCAATGACGGTTTAATGGTTTCTCTTGATGTGATGCTAAATTCCATCTCAACTATTATAATCACACAAGCTTGAATTAGATACGAATAAGTGAGATTCTGAGTGTTTATATATACTATTTGATGAATATTGTTGGAAACATTCTAGAAAATGAATATTTTAATTGCCATATAGCCATCACTTCAATATTTTTGGCTACTACATTATCTAATCTATGTATTGCAAAAAAAAAAAAAAAAAAAGTCTACTTAATGGTTATTACTGTCATGGTTTAATTAATAGTTACAATTTTTAATGCAACAGTGAATAAACGTTCTTATAATCAATCGTCAAGGGTTTCCATGCATTGTTGTTTTATATTTTGTTATAACTGAAAATAAACGTTTTCATTTGTTAGATTTTACAAAACTGAAAATCATAATCATATATTTTAAAAATAATTACCAAAAATACTTTTTAATATGCTTAATTACAATTATTCTTATAATTTTTTCCATTTACTCTTATTTTTTTACACATATTTTATAATTTTAATCTAATTAATGTACTTTGTTCTCAAATGTACTATTTTTATTGCACATGAAACTCCAATCTGTCAAACCTACATTAAAGTATATTATGTCACTAATAGAAATTATAATATAGTTATATGAAACATTTTAAACACCTTTTTTTTCATATAACGTTATTTTACTATAAAAAAAATAATTATTTAAAAACTGACCTATTTTAAAATTTATCGTTTTAGATGTTTTAAATTTCATTAAAAACATGAGAAACAATTGAAATTGAATTCCATAGGTTGATGGCATAACATAAAAAGCTCGCATTAAGGTTAACAATTGTATTAAAACTCATACTAATGTTATGACTACAAAAAACGTTGTTGAAAAATGGATTCTTTTTAATTACCATTATTTAATTATCATTCGATCATTAAGTTAGGATGATAATAAAAAAACTCCAATTATTAAATCTCTCACATTAATGTAGATTTATGTTACTAATAGTAATTTTAAAAAGTTTGTTTAAACACCCAACTTATCTTTTATTTGATGTTAAGATATGTGAGAACTTCATCGACAATATGAAAAAAATGAGTGCTTCTAGTTTTCAAGTCAAGATATTATATAATATTCATACACGTTTCAATATTATGTTCGAGTTTGTATTAGGGTTATGATTAATGTCGGAGACATTGCAGAAGAATGTATATTTAGAAACTGAATTTTTAAGATATTGAGAGAGTTACGTGACAAAATATAGATTTAAACACCTAACCTATATTTTTCAGTCATTGTAAGTTAAGAAATTGATAGAGAAAGAGAATTATCTACCATGAATTTTTCATGGTTTTTTTAATAATATATATTATAACTATAAAACTTTTTACAATTTTAATAAATATAAATTTGTTTATAATATATTTTTAAATAGTTACTATTAAAAATAATATATAATACTCTTGAATAAATTGGCTATTAATTAAAAAAATGAAAATATTAATAAATGACTTAAAGACATAGATAGTTAAACAATAGAAAAACTTTTTATTAAAAGATGTAATACTTTTTATTTTTTTATTTTTTTATTTTTCAACTTGTTTTTATGTTTGGGCAATAGGCATTGGGACAAGTAGAGATATCAACAGTTTAATCATTCTAATTGTATATAAAATAAGTTGTTTTAATGTGTTTTAAAATAATTTACTTTTAATAAAAATATATATTTCAAATTATTTTTGGTATAAATATGTTTCTAGTTAATATTTTTAATGTATTTTTCACTTTTTATTTGAAAGAAAGTGTTTGATTAATATTTGAAAATAACTATAGATGTTGTATAGTCAATATAAATTTATCCAATTACATCGTTATAATAATAGTATCTACGTACTAAAATTTTTAAAAATAATAAATATTTTATTATTTTTTCATAGAGAATAATGAATGTTGTTTTTCTTTTCTTAATCCATTTGTAATTTATTTCTTTTAAAAAAACTAAATCATCATTTATATTATAAATTGTGTAAATATCTACTAATAGTGTGAATATCAAACATTTTTTCAATTAATGGGATATAAGGACAAAAAGTTAATGTCTGATTCCTATTATCATATCTTATATATTGAAGTAGTTCCCCAATTAATTGTGAATGATCATTTATAACATGAAATTAAAAAAATATAATTTAAAATTAAGAAAAATATTTAATTATTTTATTTAAAGATAATTTTAGAGTTTAATTTTAAAAATATTTTTATAAATCAATTTTTTTATAATTTAGTTTAAAATCTATTTAAATCATAGAATAAATAATAATAAAAGTTGTGAGAAAAATTAGATTTTTTTTATAATTTTATAATTAAATATTAGATGGAAAAAATTATAATTAAAAAAAAATAAATATTTGTTATTTATTATTAGATAATTTTTTACAAATTTTTAAAATTATAAATTTGAAAACTATTTTAAAAATAATAATAAAAATATTCTTAAATATTTTTGAAAAATCTATCTATCAATAAACTATTATTAAAGAAACATAAAATGAAATAAAAAAAATCGTAAATTCAGTATTAAAAAAAAAAAACAAAAGGAAAATTTCATGTAATATGTTTAATATTTGATTTAAATAAATTCAACATTATTCTTATAATAAATTACATAAGTATATACTACTATTAAACTTACATATGTATATATATTAATATATGCTATCAATTGATTATATATATAATTGGATTATAATTATAAAAGTGACATAATAAACATGATAGATAGATTAATAATAATACTAATAATTATAGAAATAAAAAATTATAAAATAATGATAAGATAATAGAAATAATAATAATTATTATAATAATAAATAAATACTTATGGGCAATACTAATGACAAAGGGTGATATTATGTTTTCGGTGGTATTAACTATCTTACGAGAGTTATTTATATTTTATTAATAAAAATAATATTTTATTATAATATGATTTTTTTAATTTGGTAAATTTAATTATATAAATATTTTTTAAATTTAAGAAATAAATAAATATTTGTACATCTTAAAAATATATTTATTAGTAAAAAAACTCATATAAATAATTCATATTAAAGGTATTATTATCTTATTAGAAGAAGAGGTTAAGTATTTTTTTAGTCTTTATACTTTCATGTGAAATTGAAGATAATCCCTTTGTCATAGTTCACATAAAAATATCTCTATACTTTTGAAATGATTGAAATAGATTCTTATTTTAAACGATGTTAAGTATATGCTGACCTGTCTAACAGAAATGGTATGACTGATTCATTATTTGACACGTGTAATTATTTACAAAAATAAAATTAAAAGGTGTCAAACTTTTAAAAGTCATTTAAATCCGTATTTATAGTATTTAAAAGTCATTTAAAAAGAAATTTAAACTTCTCTATCATTTATAAGCTATTTAAACTTCTCTACCTTAGTTTTTGGAAATGAAAACCCTAGCTATGGTATATTACCATCGCACACTGCCATTGTACACTACCGTTGCACTGCCAATCAAACTACAACGAACCAATGGAACCCTCGAACTTCAAAGTCACTTTGACTTCATAAAACCTTTACAGAGAAAGAAAAGATCTTTGGTGTGTGACGAGAAAATAAGAGAGAACGAAAAGTAGCTGTGACGAGAAAAGAAAAGAGAATGAAAAGTGGTTATGACGAGAACTAAAGAGCTTTGGTGCGTGTGGAGAAAAGAAAAGCTTATACTTTTTAATTTTATTTTTTGTTTTTTTTTAAATAATAATCTCTATTGAATAATTTCTATTTTTTTAAAGAAGAGTTTTGTTTTGTTTTTAATAATTACGTGTGTCAAATAATGAATGAGTCATATTATCTCTATTAGACAGTGTCACCATATATTTAACGTCGTTTAAAATATGGATCTATTCCAATTATTTCAAAAGTATAGAAATCATTTTTATGTGAACTTTGACACAAGAACTATTTTTAATTTCACATGAAAATACAAGGACTAAAAACATATTTAACCATTAGAAGAACTAAGTACTTATAAAAAATTTAGGATTGTGTAATAAATATTCTATAAGTATAATTGTGAAATAAATATATCAAGCATTCAATTGTGTTTATATTTGACCGAAATTTTTAAAATAAAGAAAATAAATTAAATCATTCATAATTTTATAGTTTGAAGATTAGACTATTTTAAATGTAATTTTTGAAAAAAAAATAATTGAAATAAAACATTAATGTATTAGTATGATTTTCAATATAAGACGTTAATATATTAATATGAAGTGATTGCTTTATTAATATAGTTTTTTATTTTTCAAATGATAAAAAACTCCAATGATTTTTCATCACAAATTAATATCAAATGAAAAATAACTTTAAAATTCAGGATAAGATGTTAATATAATAATACGAAGTGATTTCCTTCAACTATTAAGATAGTTTTTATTTTTCAAATGATAAAAAAATTCCAATGATTTTTCATCATAAATTTCCAAGGAAAGATGACATTAAACGTAGCTAGAACAAAATTTATTGGTGAAATATTCCAAAGTTTGAGGGACTAATGAAACTGAGTATCAGTTTAAAGAATCAATCAAACCACCCAAAACTCAATTTTTACTATGTAATGTAGATAGTGTATATTTATTTTTCAATAGAAAAGAAATTACAAATGAAGTACTATATATTGTAAAAAGTAAATATCGGCCTATTAGCTCAGTTGGTTAGAGCGTGGTGCTAATAACGCCAAGGTCGCAGGTTCGAAACCTGCATGGGCCATTGATTTTTGTATATATTTTTACATATGGTTCCTATATTTTAAAAATAGATTTTTGGATCCTTAAAATTTAAAGTAATATAAATTTATTTGTTCTTTTTATCATTTTTTAACGGTAAAAAGTTTCTATTAAATATAAATTTTAAGTATAAATACAAATTATAATAACTTATTTTATGAATTTAGTTATGTGATTTACAAAATTATTATTAGTTATCAAATTTTTAGATATAAAATAATTAAAACATCATATTTTTAAAAATTAATTAAATTAAGTTTAAAAGAAAAAAAGGACAAATTATATATGTCCTTTTTTTCAATTCGTTTGAATTTTAAAATAATTATTTTAACTTTTATAAAATGAATGGATTTTAGTTGTAGCATATCTGAAGTATTTTTTTATTCCTTAACAATTCGATTTTGTTATATTTAACATTTATTTAGAGATAATAAGTAATAATTTTAAAACATTTACAAGAATGTATAAATATTACACGAACCGATAAATATGGTATGAAATCATCATTTAATTCTTCTTTTAATATAAAAATTATAACTTCACATAATATTATAAATAACCAATGAATTTTAATTTTATGAAATGAAAAGTAAACATTATTTTATAGGAATTATTACAAATATTTATTCAAAAAATATTAAAAATATATATTAAATACAATAACAGTATCCATAAATAAAATGTGAAGTGTATCATCAAATTGAATCTACAAATTTAAAAATAAAAAATACATTAAACTGATACATAAATAACCCTATCCGATGGATTAAATCATGATCGGAAATAACCGCCACGTCAGCTATTGAACGAAATTACCAAAAACACCCTCTGTTTATCATCGGGCCTCACCCACCTGTGCATAACAAAACCAAATCCCGACACGCAATTCACACTTGTTCCCCTCTCATCGCCATCTTCATTTTCATCACTCCCGAGGCTCTGAAACTCTCGTTCAACACACTGATCGCGCTCGCATATACTCACACGAAGAGCTTGGACCTTCGAGAGCTTCTCATCGAAACGCACCGTATCGTGCACAGGCCAATGCCGTGCTCTTCCTCCACTTCCACTACCACTGGCGATAACAGCAGCAGCAGCAACAACAACAACAAGAATAGAAATGATTCTTCTTGTCTGCGCGAGTTCAAGCTGAACGAATCCACTTTTCTAGCTTCGCTCATGCCTAAGAAGGAGATTGGCGTCGATCGTTTCCTCGACGCTCATCCTGAGTACGACGGTCGCGGCGTTCTCATCGCCATCTTCGGTAGTTTGACACCGTTGACTTTGGCTCCACTATGCGTTCTTCTTCAATTTGTTTATGATTTGTTTTAAAATTCGGATGTTGAAATGTTTGGAAGTGAACAATCGGAAATAATCTCGAGTTGAGGACTGTGTTTGAGGCTTCGAGCTAAATTGTTGTGTGATTAAAATGTGTTATATTATATTGAAGTTTTGAGAGTGGAATTAATCAATAAGATGCGTTTCGTCTCTTTGTTTTCCAATTAGTTGTCTTCGGTTCGCATGTGTGGAGATTTGTCGTGGATTTGATGCAAAGAAATTGAAGATATGCTGAAATTATTGGAGTTTGTTTTTTTTGGATTGGAAGTGATTTGATGTAGTTATGTCCGTTTCTATGGTTACGTGAATCATGCTTGAGCGGTGGAATTGAAGAGCGAAGCGAGAGAATTTGTTGAATTGGATGGGCTGATGAAGTGTTTTTTAGTGCTTTAGAAAGTTTTGTTTGTAAGATGTGTTGTGTATTCATATATCGGGGATTTGCTGTCTTTGAATCTTTAAATGATTTTTTTGTTTCGATTTAGTGATGAATATAAACGCTGTGTTTCTTACAAGCTATGTTTGCATATTTTCTCTTTTGATTATATAGTCTGGATCCATTTTTCCTGTTTATTCTTTATGGAAAATGTGTTTCTTCCATGGTCCGTCTAGACTGTGGAGTAATGATTGTAACCTGCACTTTGTTCTTTTGTTGACTCCGTGCCCATCTAATTTTCTGATGCTACTAGAGTGTCCTTTAGAGTAATGATTATGTTTATTGTATTCTTATGCATGTTTTTGTTATACTGTTATTGTATTTGTTAACTGTTCATATGCCAAATTTGTTCAATCATTAGATTTGCATGTTTACAGATTCTGGTGTAGACCCAGCTGCTGATGGATTACATATTACCTCAGATGGGAAACCAAAAGTTCTCGATGTCCTTGATTGGTAAATATAAATTACTTCATGTTGGATTTTAGCTGATAATTCTTTTAAGTGTGTATTGGTTTCCCAATAAATATAATGGTACTTTTTGTTTCCTCAGCACAGGGAGTGGTGATATTGATACCTCAAAGGTGGTGAAGGCTGATGCTGACGGTCGTATTACTGGGGCATCAGGTTAGTGCCAGGAATACTATGTAGCCTGTTACAAATAATTTTGTTCAGACACTTTTCGGTATATATTGTAGTAATTGGTTGTAACACAGGATCTATTTGTAAAAGAAAACTACGTGCACAGTTTATGTGACCTTTTTATGGATGAAGCTGGACAGTTATTACACTGAGTAGGGCAGTCTGAAAGCAAATTAGTACTCTTGATCACATGTACATTAAAGTGATTTATAGGATACCTTAGTGAAGACACAAAGTATGGATACAATGGTCAGATTGGTTTTGATTTTATTCTCTGTTCCATAAAATATTATTCTATAATAGTTTTGAAGAAAATAATGATAAAAAAAATCTGTTTAGAAGATCTTTTTCCCAGACTAGTTAGAAAATAACATGTTCTTTGATTACAACCTTTCTGCTGATGAGGCAGGGTTCCATTTTTTTTTATTTACTGGATCATGATTTTTTTTATGCTTACAGAATAATGATTTGAGTCCTAAATTTGAACTGTTTTGTTTTCTTGGTTTTAAAGTGCCTACCTTGTCATATTGTTTCGAACAATTAAGATAAGGAAACACTTAATCTTTCACTAATTCTTTATTATTTCAGCCAAAAACTCTTACTGAGAACAGAAACCAAATAGGCCCTTAAAGTTTCCTCCAAAAAATCTGATGAACTATTTGTTTTTCTTGTTTTCTTCTGTTTTCTGTCAGCTGTTTTTGTGTTAATACATATATCTCCTACACTGGTGCCTGTTTCTTCCCTTTTCTATTTATTAAATTTTGTCAGTCAAGGGAAATGAACCATTGAATTATTAAGTTTGTGTCTATGGTTCTATCTTCCTGAAAAATATTTTACAGGGGCATCATTGGTTATCAATACTTCATGGAAAAATCCTTCTGGTGAATGGCATGTGGGTTTTAAATTGGTTTATGAGCTATTCACAGAAGATTTGACTTCTCGTTTGAAGGTTGTATTACAGTTTTATGAAATATTTTAGTTTCATTTTAGGCTTCATGCTTCTGGTTATTAAAGAGAATTTCTGTTTTTTTTTTCTTTTGAATTTTCCATTGGCAGAAAGAAAGAAAGAAAAAGTGGGATGAGAAAAACCAGGAGGAAATTGCTAAGGCTGTAAAACAACTTGCTGATTTTGATCAGGTTCATTGGAATCTTATTGATTCTTACTATGTAGAACCTTTAATTACATATGATGTGCGCATGAGACTTCAATATTTTATGTAGTAGGCATCGCATATTGCAGGTTCAAGTTTTCACATGTTCTCTTTTGTTATTGTACCTTCCTACTTGTGTCCCGTTGGTACAGTAATTAGTGCTGCATTCGAGACAAGATAAAGAAACTTATCCTTTCATGTTCCAGCCAACTTTCTTTGGTGTATTTTCTTAATGCTATTACTGGAAGTACTCATCAGTACTACCTCTGTATGTATGCTATTAATATAGCCCACAAATATGGATATAACTTAGCACTGTGTGATATGCTATATTTTTCCTTCTGCATGCTCATTTAATGATTGAAATCTGTTTTTTTGTGGCTGTTGATTTATTTTAATTACTAGATCATAATACAGATAATACTCTTAATTTTATGGACAGCTTTAGTGCTAATCTAGATATTATGTGTTTGTTTTTATTTTTTATATCATTTTGTTTCTATATAACTTAAACCATGACACATTTTCTAGAAACACATCAAGGTGGAGGATGTACAACTTAAAAGGGCACGGGAAGATATCCAGAATAGACTTGATATTCTGAGAAAGCAATCTGAGGTGAGTGCTAAGCAAGTCATCTTTGTTTCTCTCTGGGTCTCTCTGCCTTTTCCGGTCCTTGAAATAGAAATGAATAATTGATTTGATTTTCTATTGTTATAGGACACTCGTAAGTGGTGGCATGGTGATACAATGATTATCACTGCATGAAATAATATTGGAAAAATCATTTCCACCGTGCTTACTGAAATGAAATTCTTGTTATTCTCCCTCTCCCTCGTCTCAAAGATTCAAACTAAAAGAAACATTTATGCTTGTATTATACTTGTGCTCCCACTAAGATTTTTGTCAATTGGTTTTCTTAATTTGAAAAGGGAATGCTGTTTCATGTTTTAGAGCTATGATGATAGAGGGCCGGTCATAGATGCTGTTGTCTGGCATGATGGAGAGGTTTGGAGGGTTGCCCTTGACACGCAGAGTCTGGAGGATGATCCAAATAGTGGAAAGCTTGTTAATTTTATGCCTTTAACTAATTATAGGTACATTTTGTTCCTGGTGTGAATATTTATTATGGTTGAATCTTGATCCTAGTTGATAGCTTTTGTCTCGAGATGTCTCATGAATTTGGCAGACACTCTTTCTTTTTTAGAAACAAATTTTTCACCTAATAGAACCTTTTTGATTGTCACTGCATGCAGCCCTTGGTTTGGAAACCTTGTTCTATTGACTCCAACCTTTGATTTCCCGAGTTATTTATAAATGTTGTATATATGAAAAAAATATGCCTTATCTTTTAAATATAAAGTAAAATGTGACATGGGTTGATTGGGATTGAAGTTTGTTGTTCTTGTTTTTTTTGAAAAATTGTTTTTAAACAATTTAATGATTTCCTTTTCTGTGATCATATTAAACATCCTTTTTATTTTTTTTAAATCAAAACAGTTTAGATGCAATTCTGCAAAAAGTACTTCTAAATATATTTGATTTCTCCATTCACATCTTTTAGATGTTTTACTGGTCAGAAAAAATTAAAACAGACAAATTTGTTTCCCTATTAACTAGAAATAGGAGCAACTTAACAAGTGAGTTATAAGAATTTGGTTTCCACCTTCACTATTTTTAAGCTGTTCCTGAATTAATTTACTTTGCCATTGAACAAAATAAACTTCTGTTGTCTAGCTATTGAAGCTGTTATAATTAGAGAAATAAAAATCATATATTTATTATTACAAATATTAGGATCATATCTTCATCTCTGTATGATAAAATGTATCAAGATTATATCTCTAGTATTAGAGGATATCAAATCTTCTCTATCTATTGTATTGATTTCTTTTTCAAAAGAAATAAATCACCCGTCCTGTCACATAGACACACTGTTTCAGCTCAATGGTTCTCTTCTTTCTAATTTAACAAAAGCAATTGTTGTCATTTTTTTTTATATTTAGTGGGGTATATATTGAAATCATATATGGTTTCAATGCTAACTGTGACTGCCTATTCTTTCAGGATAGAGAGGAAGTATGGTGTCTTCAGCAAATTAGATGCCTGTACATTTGTTGTTAATGTTTATAATGATGGGAATGTCTTGAGTCTCGTAACAGACTGTTCTCCACATGCCACCCATGTTGCTGGTATAGCTACCGCTTTCCATCCAAAGGTACTGGTATATAATTTTATCCATGGAGTGCAATATTCTTTTGGGGAATAGCCTTTTCATATACAATATTGCTGTTAGGAGCCCTCATTGAATGGAGTAGCACCTGGTGCACAAATAATATCTTGTAAAATTGGGGATTCTCGCCTAGGTTCAATGGAAACAGGAACTGGTTTGATTCGTGCACTGATCACAGCTGTGGAGGTGATTCAAAATTTTCCTCTTTTTTACCATTCTTTAGCTGTTTATCCTCGATATTCTGACCAGTCAAATATGATTGTCTTTCATTTTTGTGTTTTATGAACTGAGTTTGTTTTTGACCTTTATGACATCCTGCACAAATAAGACTTTTAATGATGGGCATTCTACATTTCCTTTTCAGCATAAGTGTGACCTGATCAACATGAGTTATGGTGAAGGAACATTACTACCAGACTATGGGCGCTTTGTTGACCTTGTGAATGAAGTATTTTCTTAGACTTCTCATTTTAGCGGGGCACTTATCTCTTTTATATCTCATTTTCTGTTTTCTTTAAGTATTTGATATTTTGGTTGATCCACTTGTAGGTGGTGAACAAGCATCGTCTGATATTTGTGAGCAGTGCTGGTAATAGTGGGCCAGGATTGAGCACTGTTGGTGCACCTGGTGGTACTTCTTCAAGTATTATAGGTGTTGGTGCATATGTATCTCCTGCTATGGCTGCTGGTGCTCATTGTGTTGTTGAACCTCCTTCCGATGGGCTTGAATACACTTGGTTTATTTGCTTCTCTGAAAACTTCCTAATTGGATGACTTCTTATACCCTATTGTCTTTAATTTTGTTACTTATTTTAGCGTCATTATCTTTGCATGTATGATGGATAAAGGTCTAGCCGAGGACCAACAGCTGATGGAGACCTTGGTGTTTGTGTGAGTGCTCCTGGTGGTGCTGTTGCTCCTGTTCCCACGTGGACTCTTCAACGGCGGATGCTCATGAATGGGACATCAATGGCATCACCGTCAGCCTGTGGAGGAACTGCATTGGTCATAAGTGCAATGAAGGTTCTTGCATGCGGTTCTTTTATAGCTTATCTAATGGAGTTGTCTTTTTACTTCACACATATCTCTAGTTTTTTCTGATTTGTATGATTTGCATGCAGGCTGAGGGAATTCCTGTGAGTCCATACAGTGTGAGAATAGCACTTGAAAATACTGCAGTCCCCATAGGTGATTTACCTGAGGATAAATTATCTACTGGACAAGGGCTTATGCAAGTTGACAAGTTAAATGATTCGCTCTGTTTTTACTTCAATGGACATTTTAGTAACGGTAGTTATTTTTACATTTATTGACTTAAATCATATACTTCTTGACAGGGCTTTTGAATATATACAGAAGTGTCAAAATGTTCCATGTGTTTGGTATCAAATAAAGATCCAGCAATCAGGAAAAACTAGTGAGTCTACCATTTACATTTTACCTGCTCCGTATTTGACAAAGAAAGGAAAGATAGTTCTTTTGTCTTTCCCTTGTATTTGTGACTGTAGAAAATGGAGTATGTTATTTCTATGTGGGAATAAAATCATTCATATGTGTTCACCTTAATGATATCAAATCCCAATTTAACCTCCATTCGCTTAGTAAGAGTATCGGCAATGCAGTAGTCTACCTACCATGTGTGACTAAGGGCTCCTGCATGAGGGGTGTGTTAGATATAAAATCATTCATTTGCTTTCACCTAATAGATAGTTGGTTCATGCCCATGGATAAGTAATGTAATTAATTACACGACTTGATGCACACATAAGGTTCAAAAATGTTTAAATATAAATAAAGAAAGGTTACATGTAACTTGTCTTGGAGGAAAACCTAGATGGTAAAGAAATATCTGATACTTTTGTATGATTGCAAATGGCAGATCCTTCATCAAGAGGCATCTACCTTAGGGAGGCTAGTGCTTGCCGTCAATCTACTGAGGTGAGATCATTGATAAACTTGTTGTGCATGACTGCATTGTGAGCACAATGATTGAGTCAGGTCTTTCAAAACTTGTAGAATGAATTAAAGATGGGAAAACCAATTACTGATGATGATTTGTACTTGGATCCAATCTTGGTTAACTGATATAGGAATTATATGAATGATGAAAAATTGAAAAGTTAACAATGCTACTATACTAGTTTACATCCTTGATAAGATGAAAATGAAACAACAAAATTAGAGTCTGTGGGAAGTCTGTTCCTAAAAAATTGATTAGGAAGTGTGGGTCTGTTTTGTATCCCCTTTTTTTTTTTAAATTACTTTTTAAAATAGTTCTACAACATGTTGCAATCAATTTCTTATCCAAAGTCTATTAAGTTTTGAGAGTTATTTCTCTTAGAAAGTTGATATAGGCCTAAGTCAACTATACAAAACAGACTTGTATGATGAGGTTTGGATCTTATTTATATACTATAATCTAGTTATATTTCTAGTCAACAAGAGATTTTAAGGCGCCCTCTCTCTCACATTGAGGATATGGGTGATCTTAACACACTCCTTCACATGCCAGTCTAATAATGACTTGATAACAGGTGCTATAATAGATACAACATCGATAAGATAGACTTTGATACCATCTTAGAAAGTGGATATGAGTGTAACTAAATCCTAAAAAATCAGCTTCTAAGGTGAGGCTTGAACTCAACTTATATAGTACGATTTGGCCATACTTTCAGTCAATGTTGGTTTTCAGACCCTCTAGGATCTGGGATCTTCAATTCCAACAATTTTCAAAGCTAGTGTTTTTTTAAGAGGAGAAAGCAGAAAGACCTAGTGGCATTTCTTGTCATTCTCTTTCTGTTTTCTTCAAATGCTCTGTTCAAGTTGTCAGGATACAGACTTTTAGAAAATAGAAATGTGATTAAGGGACTAACAAATTTTAGAAAGTAGAAACTTGTTTTTGAAAACAATAATTATGATCTATTCTTGTTTACAGAATGACACAATAATTCTATATCCTAATTTGTACAACCTAAATTATGGAGTTTAACACAATATTGAGAAAAATGTTAGCCACTCAATCTCCAGTGCCTTCTTGAAGATATCAGCTACTTGTTGATTTTCTTTTCCAGTTCTAACATGCAGTAGGCATAAGTCTTAGCCAAATCTTTTTAGGCTTACTGTATTTCTTTGGTATATTTGTTGTCTATAGGTCATCTAGGATGACATATATTTTGTTCATTCTTTGTAGTATTCTGCTCATGGTTTTTTTAGGGTGGTTGTCATCTGGTATATGGAGAGATTAACATGACATGTTGCATATGTCTTGTTCTTAGGTTTTCCTTCCCCCATCCCTATCTGTATGTTCTCGTTTTGATTTTGTTAGTTCTTAGGGATTTCTTATCCTGTGATTTTAGTTCTCTATTTTTTTCTTTCCCCCACCCCCTTTTATGTGTTCTATTCTTTTTTTCATGATACATAGGGTTTGAGGCAATGTCAATGGTAACTTGTTTATCACACCAAAGTTTCATACATAGTGGGTTCATGAATCCAATCTTATCAAGTAGTGGTGCATAGTAATTGATCCAAAATTATGATAGTGTAATGCTGAAAAATTATACAGTAATGAATTGTTTTATTGAATTTTAAATGAAAAGCCATTAGCCAAACATAATTAATCACCCTATTAATTTGGTTGACTTACCGTGAGTCCCGTGACATATTACATCTTCCAACATTTGTAGGTGCCTTCTCTCATCTTCTACCTTTCAAAATTCTAATATTCTCATCAGCTCTTGTAAATTTTATTGCTGACCCTTTGTGATTTCAGTTAGTAATTCTTTTCAAACTTTTGGTTGCACATATTCACAGTGGACAGTTAAAGTTAATCCAAAATTTCATGAAGATGCCGACAACTTAGAGGATCTGGTTTCATTTGAGGAGTGCATTGAATTACATTCTACAGAAGAGGCAGTTGTGAAGGCCCCTGACTATCTATTGCTCACTCATAATGGTCGCACCTTCAAGTTAGCGTCCTTACTTCACCATTATTTTCATTTTTTGCATATATTTCCACAATTTTACATTGAATATTTTGAAAGAAGTCTTTGATTTTGTCTACTGTTTTTGGTGACAGACTGAAATTAATTCACTCATGATTTTTGTTATTTCAATATAATATTAATTTATTAGATACGTAGGGATGTTTCTGTTGATATAATTGTTTGAGTTCTGTGTCTTTAGCTTTTTGTGTTAATATTTTAATTTTTTACAGCTCTTCCTTAATGAAATTAAGAGCAAAGTTTTCTAAAATGAAAACACCTTTACTCTGAGTTTGTCTCTATGCTAATAGTTTGATGTATGAATTTTGTGGGGGATGGAAATAATTTTGTTATGTCAATCCTTCCTGCTTGAGTACTTCCATTGCATTTATAAAGCAATTATGTTTTTTGTTATAATTTTGTTCCATGGCCTGTTACTCAATCAATATCAGATATAACCATTTCATGGTACAATTTTACTTGTACAATAACATTGCAGTCTGGTGCGATCGAAATAGCAGTTGTCTCCTAACCAACCGCAAGCTCATCCAAATCATACTAGCCTCAACGATCAATAACTAACACCAATTACCTTGACCGGGGCCTACGTAATAAAAGTCCAATCAAAATTTGGGTGGATTTTGACTAGAGGAGTGTTAGCAGCGTATTCTAACTTACTACTATTGGTTAAAATTTTATTAGAAACTACAAAATTATAAGCGGGGACTAGTTAAATACAGTGTGATAGGGGCACAATTTTGTCATTTTCTATATATTTCAATAATAAAAAGTATTTTGCTAGCATTTCCCATTCAACAAAGCTTCATCAATTTTACACCTTTTACCTTTTCCAAAATAATGGTATGCTAAGTACTGGCTTATTAAACTTCTAAAACGTTAATGCAACCTAAACATTGAAGTTTCCCATATGAGCATTGTTGAAAGAGAGATAAATATATAGATGGAAGAGATGCTGAAAATTATTAGAATCAGATTTCTTAGAATATGATTTGTAGGCAAATAATATCATGTATTTATTGTCATCTCCGTTTAGAAAATGGACTTTGTTGAGTAGGTATCCTTATAATTATAAAGATCTAATTAAACAAGAAACGAATAAAAGATATAAAAGAATAATTTTAAAGACCATCTAAGATACTCTTACATATTCTAAGATAATATCTTTAGATATTACTTATATTCCTAACAAGCATTGGGTTGGGCTTACCAGTAAAACAATATTAAAATTAGAATAGTACGGCAATGCTTTCCATTATTAAAAAAATATCCACTATCTGGGTGAACTTGTGACTGAGCTATTACTAGTTTCTACCTGCTATAATTGCACAGGGCAAAGCGATGCATGGGTGTTTTAAATTAATTTTGAAAGTAAAAAGGTCTAAAGTTTAACCAAACAATTGAAGTTCAATTTTAACTACAGGAGAAACAGTCTAGTAAAAGTAGTTTACAACAACTCCAAAAAGACAATATCATGATTACAACCTCTTCCCAAAGGAAAATTCACTAGGTAGAACTAAAATAGAATTAGCATACATCACTTTTTATAATTGTTATTTGACTGAGTTTCTATTAAATAATGTTAATTTGTTGTTTCGTTTCCTTTCCTTGATGACACAATTTGTTTTCTTACACTCTCAGTGTTGTGGTCGATCCTTCCACTCTTGGCGATGGTCTACATTATTTTGAGGTCTATGGTATTGACTGCAAAGCTCCATGGCGTGGTCCTCTTTTCAGAATTCCAATCACCATAACAAAGCCCAAGGCTGTAACTAACCTGCCTCCACAAATTTCCTTTTCAAAGATGTTATTCCAACCAGGTGTGCGTTAGTTGATTAAGTTTTGTCTTCATTTTTTTAGTTGGTGTCCTTCTAAGGTTTCAAATCTGGGATCTATATGTAATCCATAGCTATCAAAAGTATTCCCCAATAGCCTTATTCTCTTTGAGAAATACATCTAATATTGGTATTGTCTTAAATTATCAATCCCATATTTGCATTGCGATAACAATTCTTTCTGTATTTTCTGGAATGTATCCCTAAAATCAGTGCTTACAGTAGGTGAGACTTATGAAGGGGATGGTTCTGCTTATTTAGTTAGACCACTTTTATATAGGTCTTATTCATGTTTGGGTGAGTGCTTGTGTAGTGCAGGGGTCATACTTGACTTCAACACTTTCAGTTATTTGCTTTTGGTTTGTTGGTTCACTAGGCAATATAGAAAGGAGATACATTGAAGTGCCGCCTGGGGCAACTTGGGCCGAAGCAACAATGAAAACATCAGGTTTTGACACAGCACGAAGATTTTATATTGATGCCGTTCAGGTACAACTTGTTGCTTGAAACTTTGTCCGATTATGGTAGTCTGTTGACATGTTTTCTATGCTCAGCTATGCCCATTACGAAGACCTTTGAAATGGGAGGCTTCTGTAACTTATCCCTCTCCTGCTGCCAAAAGCTTTGCCTTTAGGGTAGTAAGCGGTCAAACAATGGAACTAGTCATTTCCCAGTTTTGGTCAAGTGGCATAGGGAGTCATGAGACTGCGAGTGTGGATTTTGAGGTAATAGAATTCTTACGAAGATGATTTTCCTGCTCTCAAATGTTTGGATAGATTTTTCTGTTTCTTTTTTGACAAACTGAGAAATCTTCTACTTCTTGCATTGCATGGAGCATGATGGTTATTCCTATTAAATTTAGTAGTTGATGTTACATGCATCCTCAATTCTTTTATATCACCTTGCTTGGAGTGTAATAATGGTTGATAATTTGCCATTTTTCAACTATACACTACAACAAATCAGGAACTTACGTAACAAATGTTAAAAGGTAAAGGCTGTAGTTATATCTCATGAGGAATAAACATGATTTTTTCCTTCCTCTTGATACAAGAATTTGTTGCCCTTTCATATATTGCAATCTCTGAAGA
This sequence comes from Sphenostylis stenocarpa, assembly GCA_963425845.1. Lineage (NCBI taxonomy): Eukaryota > Viridiplantae > Streptophyta > Magnoliopsida > Fabales > Fabaceae > Sphenostylis > Sphenostylis stenocarpa. The sequence continues at coordinate 71,656,781 of OY731401.1, read as the reverse complement.
AAGAATAATTGGATCTTTTTTTGGTGAATGATTTATTTTGGCTTCATGTATAATCTCTTTTATAGAGGAATATGATGTGTTATTTCATTCTAAATTGAAGATACAATTCTACTGTCTACACAAAATTCCAGGTTGTGTTTCACGGGATAAAAGTCAATGAAGATGTTATACTTGATGGTAGTGAGGCACCAGTTAGGATTGATACTGAAGCTCTACTGGTATCAGAGGAACTTGCACCTGTGGCAATTCTAAACAAGGTTATGTATTTAAATCTCCTTATCTTTCCTTCTATTTATAATGTGGTGTTATTCTGTTAATTTGGAATACCAATGAGATTTACCTGTTTCCTAATGCATATTAAACTTGCAGATTAGGGTCCCATATCGACCAGTAGATTCTAAGATTAGTGCACTTTCAACAGATCGGGACAAACTTCCTTCTGGAAAGCAAATACTGGCGTTGACTTTGATGTGAGTTATAAATTGTGTCATTTGTCTTTGGATAATTTGGATGGCCTTTTCTCAGTATTCTGATTTTTCAGCTACAAGATCAAATTGGAAGATGGAGCTCAAATAAAACCTCACTTACCATTGTTAAATGACCGCATATATGACACTAAATTTGAGTCTCAATTTTACATGATTTCTGACTCAAACAAGGTAATATTAATATTTACTTTCCTTCTAAAAAACTGAAATTGTTCATGTTAGATATTCTTTTTCTTAATCCTATGAATAATAAGTTGCATCTAACATGGGCTCTTTCGCCAAAATAATGAGTTTTATATTTTGAATATTTTTGCAAATTTTTGTTTGACTAATTATAAATAAATCACTAGTGGTCTAATAGTGGGATGTATAACCTATTGGGTGAGAATGCAAGTGCAAATCAGTAATGGGCTTTGCCAAATGATATCTGTTTCTTTGGTGTATTCCAACATCTTCTATTTTGGTAGCTCATTGCACATGTTTGGAAATACTTTTCTCCAGGAAACTATCCCATATTTTTAAAGCTGAAAAAAAAAGGATTATTTCTCTGAAATTAACATGTACCATGTTAGTTTATCATATTTTATCTCTCTTTTTATGTGTTCTGATTATAGCGCATATATTCAAGAGGAGATGTCTATCCAAGCTCTTGTACTCTTCCCAAAGGAGAATATACTCTACAGTTATATTTGAGGTACATGTCCCTTTCTGAGCATAAACCCTGGGTGAGAGTGCACATACTTCTTTGTTCCCACTGGAGCTTTCAATAGACCTGCTGGCGATACATGGCTTCATAAATTTTGAAATATATTTCAATTCATAGGTAGCGGTTGAATGCTAGTAGTGAACTAATATTGTTAAGAGGGACTTGGAATACTAGCATAGCACAAGTTGAATGTTTCTGGGTTCATAAAATATTTATGCATAGAAGTGCATTCAACTTAGTCCCTTACTCTGATAGAATACCAATTGAACAAAATTATTAAATCACACAAAATACAAACAGCAGTATTTACTGTCCCAGAGTAGTCGACTCCTACAGAGATTGGTTCTTTGTCCAAAGTACAAGGCCACAAGATATCCCCATATTCCCCCTTATACACACATTTACCAACATATAACTGCTCTTAACTCTCCTAAATTGTCAACATGACAGTTATTATTGAACATATTCTAATAATAAATAACTGCTCTGACATTTATTGTTACACCTATTCTAATAAAAAATTAGATCCTACTTTCTACCAATAACCGCCAAAACTATAGTGATTATCACACTTATATCTAATAATACATGACTGCTCATGAACGTTCTTGTTGGTTCCCATCACTTGCATTGATAATAGTTTATAATTTATTTGTTTCAGGCATGACAATGTGCAGATTTTGGAAAAGATGAGGCATTTGGTTTTATTCATTGAGCGAAATTTGGAAGAGAAGGTAGTTTATCTTATCAAATTTAAGTATTTCACAAATGGACAATTGCTGCTGAATTCGGGAAGACCTTTTCAACCATGAGTGGAGATTTTTGAAGTAGCATTGAGAATGTGACTCATGATAAAATCGGGGTCATAAGTCACCATAAATCTTATCAGTGGAGAGTTTTGAAAATATATTTAAATGATAGTTTTACTAGACTACTACAGTATTATAATCTCATGGAAGCTGCATGAATCAGATGAGGCTGTGGTTTGGACATACCCAAATTGAAGAACCTTTTACCGAGTTTTTGTAATTCTTTCTCCACATATTTGATACTTGTGTTTGAAAATAATTTGTAATCGAGTTAAAGATGCCACCATCCAATAGTGTTTCTGCTGTCTTGCTATAATAAATTCCATATGGACCACTAAAATTTAGATTATAAGTATCCTTTCTATTTATTCATTTTCTTTTTTATGTTTTGTTTGTTTCTAGGATGTCATTCGGTTAAGCTTTTTCTCTCAACCGGATGGTCCACTGGTGGGAAATGGTTCCTTTAAGTCCTCATCACTTGTTCCAGGGTATGCGAGTAGGTTTGTAGTCTTGGTTTAAATTTCTGTGATATGGTGTTGACTTTTGCTTATTCGTAGTATAAAAGAAGGATTCTATATTGGTCCACCACCAAAAGAGAAGATTCCCAAGGTACATTGCTATCTGTTATCAACGTATCAGGTATTGCTACTGACAGTATGTAACGTGTTTGTAAAATTTCTGCAGAATTCTCCACAAGGATCTGTGTTGCTAGGAGCAATTTCTTATGGGAAGCTATCATTTGCTGGTCAGGAAGATAATAAAAATCCTGAAAAGCACCCTGCATCGTATAAAATTTCTTATATAGTTCCCCCAAATAAGGTCACTCCCTGTCTTATGAAGTTACTTTCACATCCCATGCTCATAAATGCTATTTGCGCAAGTACTGGACTGTGCTGTGAATTAATTATCATATAATATGTGACTGAAGATAATGTCTAATTCCATGTTGTGTTTTGAAAGATTGACGAGGACAAGGGAAAAGGTTCTTCCTTATCTTCCAAGAAGAATGTTTCAGAACGATTAAACGAAGAGGTACTATGAACTATAAAAGTCATACATTAGCAGAAGAGTTTCCTTTTGTTCTTATTTCCTGTGTTTACTTAAGATTCAATATATGCTCTTTTGGCATATTTTTTTTCTTAAGGCAATTGCATTCTATTCCTTATTCTTCTTTGTTATACTTTAAAAATTGCATTATTTGAAATAATGGTAAATGGCTGTGAACGAGGATTTCTCTAGTGTCGTGTAGAAGTGAAGTTTACTAGTACAACTTTGACTGACTATTTTATCCCTGACATTAATAACCTTCCTTGATTTGAATCAATGCCATTTATAGAACATTTTCTAACTTGTTGATACTGTATTTGAAAGCATACCTTTTAGAATCTTCCATTATCTGGAATATTAAATTATAAATTGATTATTCACCAAGTTTTTTTTAATAATTATAAAATGGACAAATCTATACTGAAACGAGTGAATGATGTATGCACTTTTTTCTTTTATGGTCAAGTGATGTGTACATGATGCCTTTACCATTTAAGTAGAGCATGTATCTATACTGTGTAGTATGCAAGTTATGAAACAGATGACTATAAATAACCTGTGTACTTTAATTATATCTCAAATTTGTTAGCGAAGGTGAAGAGTCTATTTTAAAGATTTTAGAATGTTTATCTTATGTCTTGGTGTGTCTTTAATTTTACTTGTTCATCAGGTAAGAGATACAAAAATAAAAGTTCTAGCAAGCCTAAAACAAGAAACTGATGAAGAGCGCTTGGAGTGGACAGAGCTATCTGCCTTGCTTAAAGTCAGTGCATAATATTTTCTCCGAGTTTGTCTTTTGCCTTCATTTATTTTTGTAGTCCCACAGTAATTGATTTATATTCTTTTGGGATATATTTTTTTTCTTTTTTATGTTTTTCTAAATTATAATTGACTATATTTTCTGATAAATGTAATCAGTTGTCTATTAAATAGTACATGGATATGTTATGTTTCCTTGCAGTCAGAATATCCAAAGTACACTCCGTTACTTGCAACCATTTTGGAAGGTTTAGTTTCTAGGAGTAATGTCAAAGACAAAATTCATCATGATGACGAGGTACTTGACTCTTGGTCACATCATAAGCCCATCCTTGTCACAGTAGTTATGTTAGTAATGGTTAATGGGTTTTATAAGAAAAATTTATCCGATTGAAGTTTGTGCTGGTGTCAATAAAACTAAAAATATCACGATTGCAATTTCAGGTGATCGGTGCAGCCAATGAAGTGATTAACAGTATTGACACAGAAGAGCTGGCAAAATTTTTTGCACTTAAAAATGATCCAGAAGAGGAAGAAGCAGAGGTGCTCAATCTTGTCTTCAATAATAGTAGTTATTTTCCATTGCCCATTCTGAAATGGTTACTAAAAAACAGAAGATATGCAGAAGTCCTGTATTTTGTTGCATACATGTACTCAGTTAATATAGTAAGTACAGTAAAATAGGGAGCAATTAAGGTCTTGAGGACAGTTGTCCTATAGCTACTTAATATGTTCTGAAATTAACAATTAACATGTGCTAAATCCAACAGTTACACTGGGTTCTATTATTGGGAATTGTAAAATACTCTTATCTATGTTGACAATTTAATTAAGTATTGACATATATATAATCTATAGGGATCTAATTACATACGTAAGATATGTGGACATTCTTGGAAGTTCTTCTCAAATAGTATGGGGACTTTGTTGAAAAGCCTCTGAGAGTTATGTTTTTGTAGATTAATTTAAACGCAAACATTGTATGAATGATTATGGTGTAAATATTTCTATACACTAATGGTATCAAATGTTAACATTGTAGATGTTAACCCGAGAAATTTGTGGTGCAATTTGTTGACATTTAATGATCTTTAATGATCTTTCACTCCCACTGTAGAATATCAGGAAAAAGATGGAGTTAACCCGAGATCAATTGGCAGAGGCACTGTACCAAAAGGGGCTTGCGCTGGCAGAGATTGAGTCTTTAAAGGTTTGAGCTTCTTTATTCTTTTTTCTGATCAGGCTCTTTAAAGCAATTATTGTACATTTTCATTAATAATTTAAATACATGCTAAACAAAGTGAAACCATGCAGATGCTATTACTAAGGTCTGTTGCATTAGTCATGTTAAGTTAATGGAGAAGTTGTTTTATTTTAACCTATTAGCTGTTTGAAGCAGTAGTGCTTGATTTTGTAAAATTATTGAAAATAGATACAAGAATAGGAAATATCCTGTAATGTATGATGACAATTTCAGTATTTTTCTCTTGTACACAAAGTACCGGGTATTCATCCTGTGAATGTAAAATATTGAGACATCCAGTTGGATTTCCCTGTGTCACGACATCATATTAATGAATAGGATGATATAGTAGAATATAACATAGACACACATACATATACTCTGAATGTAAAATATTGAGACATCCAGTTGGCTTTCCCCGTGTCACCATATCCTATTAATGAATAGGATGCTATGGTAGAATAAAATGATTAAATCTCATTGAATGTTTATGTAGAATTTTTCACTAACTGTGCATAAGTTAAATTCATAATCATTTTTGAAACTACAGTTCTCATGGGCATGACATTTATGGGATTTTATTACCCGCATTTCACTTACAGTAAACCTTTGGTTAGTTTGAGTTGAGTCATCTGCATTATTCTTCTGAAGAAAATGCGGTGAACCTACTTAAATGCGTCGCAGTTCCATTATGATAGTGGTAACATTTAATTATTTTTTTACCAATAAAAGTTGGCAGACTTGACTTGGTGTATATTGTCAAAGGACGTAGATAAGTCCCCAACTTTGGCTGCCACAGAAGAGGCAAAAGGAGGCTTAGACAAAAAACAAACTACAGATGATAGCAGAGATTTGTTTGAAGAGAATTTTAAAGAACTGAAGAAATGGGTTGATGTGAAGTCAGCTAAATATGGAATGCTCTTAGTAACACGTGAGAGGCGAGCTCAAAGGCTTGGGACAGCATTGAAGGTATTCTTTTTTTGCAAGTCTTGCATTGGTTGCTGCATGTAAGTCATCAATTTATATATTACTTACTAATAATATCGTGTGGGGCATTGGAGTCTATCCGATACTATTGTTTGATCCTCAGTGAGATTTATTTAGTAGTCACGTATTATCAATATTTTAAAACTGGACTAATTGTCCAATTAGCAAAGGTACATCGATGGTTTAACCATAGTTAAACTAGTGCAGTTAAAATACTTTTTAATTTAACGCTACAGAACTGGTGTAAAAAATGAGATTTACATCCATTTATATACTATAATTTGACTATATATCTCTAATCAATATGAATTTCCAACATTAAAAAGTAATATACATTGATATTTCATTAAGCAGTTGTAGTTCGTATACCTAAATATAAGTTCAAACATGTCAGTATTTAAAATGATATTAGCTAGTCCTTTGGAAAAAAAAAAAAAAAACCTAGAAAGAATATCTCCATGGTTTTATGGACGATATCCTTTGAAGAAAAAAAGCCAAAAGCTTAGGAGAATGTTGTCTGGTTTTGTGGATTTTGTATGAATTGGACACTCGAGTTAGTTTTTATATGTCTTGGGTGAAATTGACTGATCTTGTCAGTGTTTTTCATCATTGCATATTAGAACATATGTGCTTAATGAATCTAAGTCACAAAACTTGTGAGATAGGTCATTATAATTTATAGTTAGGCAATCTATAATCATGAAGTAACTCTTGTGTGTATTCAATGCAAGTGTAGTTATTATATTTTGATGTTGATCGCATATGGCGTAAAAGGTAAAGAAGGGACTTTGGGTAGTTAAATAACCAACTGCTTCTGAACCTTTTCTCCGTGGATTCAGGTACTGTGTGACATAATTCAAGATGATGCAGAGCCTGCCAAAAAGAAATTCTACGATCTAAAGCTGTCTTTGCTTGATGAGATTGGATGGACACATTTAGCTACATATGAGAGACAGTGGATGCATGTGCGTTTCCCTCCAAGCTTGCCTCTTTTCTAGGACCTTCCCATCGGTAAGGTGCTGGACAGCAATGTTAGGACTTTGGAACAATGTCCTTTCCTTCAATATTTTGCATTTGAGGACAATTTATGTAGTTGTAGCATTACACCTTGAACCGTGTGACCTATCCTTTTCTCTTTGCGGGCATCTTGACCTGGGTATTTCAATCAGTGTGGCTGCCACATCAAAGGCACCGTGGATCCCATTTACATTAATAAAATAATATCTGAATAAAGAGTTTTCGCTTATCTTTGGTTGATTTTTTTTTCCCAGTACCTTTTTTATTTCAATTTAGAATCTAGAGTATCTAAAGTGACTCTTGTTTTGTGCACCTTGTAGTACTTTCCATGGATTTCGAAATGGGTTTTCTGCAATGGAAAATATATATTTCGGAAGACCTAATTTGGAATGTAAAAATATACATTCCGGAAGACCTGCCCAATCTGAAAAGTATTCGAGATTCTAAGGAAAATGAAAGTTGCAATCTTACTTCGATCTGCTATCATTTGTTGGGTTTAATGATTTATATCCTGAGTTATTGAAGAAAGCAAATGGGGATGAACTCCTTTTTCCTTATGCCCCTTTGTGATGCGATTGATAGAGATAGCAAGGAAATAGATAGAAAAGGAATCACCGGAAGAGAAGACAAATGAAAATTTTACTATTATGATTAATATTATTATTAATTATTAATTAATGATTAATAATTATTAATATTCTTTAATTATTTTATTTATTAATATTATTTATGTTTATCTTTATTATAATATTTCTTTATTTGCATTAATCAAAGCAATGCAAGTATAAAAAAGAAATAGCATTTACACTTCATTTCCAACTTTGATTTGGATGTGCGATTAACAAATTAACATAAATTTGTTTTACTCGTTGTCCATTCTTTTTAGAAGATTTAAAATTTGTTTGAACAAACTTTTAAATAAAGATTTTTTTTTAAGATTTACTCTATAAATTAAAATTAGCTTATATATAGATTAATTTATAAAAAAATGTGTATTTAATTTTTTAAAATTTTTATTTTTTTAACTTGTTATGAGTTAATTTTAACCTAAGAAAAAGTTCTTATAAAATTTTTATTCCAAATATATTCTCAAACTTCGAATAAAAAAAACAAAGACAATACACTTAGTCGATGATTGGTTTAGGACCTCAACATAACGAAAACTAAATATGTTAACTTGAATTCAGCTAAAATTAAACATATGTAAGATAAAAAATCATGATTCATCTTTTTTATCATATTTTTAATTTAATGGTATATTGATAAAAATAATGAGTAAATTACTGACTAGTTATATATATATATATATATATAAAAGTTATGTTTTGAAATTACAATTTTTTTTATCGTAAAATGGTCTTTTGAGATGACTGATTTATCTTTATTTTTTTTAATATTTTTAAAAATAAAAATAAAAAGGTGACTTGAACCGGAATGGTAAAAATCCCCTGAAAACCATTATTAGATTACTCAGTAGCAGAACTACAACAGTATGAATGGATTAGGTACACGTACATGCTCTAACTTTTGTATTCTTAATTTCATTTTTCAAGCAATGCCTTAAACATTGGAGTCTCTACATACACATCACTTAAATTCAACTTGTACGGATCAGGAGATTCCAACTTTTGTGTTGAGCACATGATGCTTGTTAAGAAGTTGACATTTTTTCTTCAACTCATTTTTATCACTGAAATAACAAATAATGCTAGAAGACCTTAGTTGGGTCAAAGCCGCAAGTTTGGCTTACGAAGAGAAAAACATGACCCAGTAAAGAAAATTTAAATTTCATATATTAATAACATATTATACACAATTAATATTTTATGAATAATAAATACATAGTCATATTGAGTGTAAAAATAACTTGAGAAAGTAAATAAATCAAGTGGATAATTTTTTTATGTATATTTAGAGGAGCTACAAAATAAATTTTATTATAATTTAAATATACTTTGAGAAAAATGGAAATAACCATGGTTCCACCATATCATTCTTCCATCTTCTGACTGCTAAATATTTTTTGTCTACGAGTTTATTTTTTATATTTAATCAATAAAAAAAAATGAGAGGAAACTTACAGAAAAAAATTCTAAAAATAAAAAATAATTTCTACAATAAAATTTTGGATGAACTGATTTTATTTTATTTTTTTCTTATAAGTATTTATAGATAAACTCTTGAAATACACACATAATTTTTATACAACTTTTACTATAATTAAACATATATATTGTGTGTACATTTTAATTAAGTTCTCCAAATTGTCTCCACAAAATATGAGTGCATAATATCCAATAATCAATCAATCAGATTAATTTATTTGTTTTTTCTGTTGATGAGCAACTTATGTATGTTTTGAAAGTCTGCATGCATGAGGGTTTAGGGTTTGAAAGTCTTCATGTTTACATTATAGAGTTTGAATTGTGATGGGGAATACAGCAAGAAAGTGGCTAGTTTCTGTTCCCCGCGTGGCAACCGTAACTTTCTTTCTTCAACGCCGCAGCAACTGATGACAATTTTAACTTTCTTCTTTTTGCCTCACTTTCATACTGTTTATATTACACCTGCCATGTAGCTCAACTAAGTTTTTATGATTATGACATCATTTTGTATGTATTATTTTTATAAGGTAGAATACTATTTTTTAGCTTTTTTTAGAGTAATATACCCATTGTGGTACATAATCATGTTTTCACGTGTTTAAGTAAATTAAGATATAATAAATACATAATGAATGAATAAATATAAATAATATATATGTTGATATTCTTATCTATTCATAGTATCTCAATAGATTTATAGTATACAGGTAATGGGTCTCTCATGTACTTTACGAAGATGTTTAATCATTTTGATAAACATAATTAGATTAATTATTTATATATTGAGAAGTTACGGTCATGTCTATGATACATGTATATATAATAAAATAAAAGAGATAATAAGAAGGTGTGTACCCTTTTTAATTTGGATTAAAATTGATTAAAAAAGTATTATAACGATTTTTCTTACTTGATTTTGTTAAGTTTTAATAAATTTAAAATAATAAAAAAATATTTTAAAGAGAATAAATAGTTTTAACATTTTTATAATCTTATATTCATTATAATTACGTTATATTTAAAATATTATTTATTTTGAAACTGTAATTCATGATTTTATCCTTAACAATATTTTAATAAATAAATAAAAGATAATATATATAAATTATCTTTAATAGAAAATAATTATGAAAGCTTGATTTTTCATTAAAAAAATGATAGGATACATTAATTATTTCGTATGTGGGGCATGCAAGAGAATGACCTACAACTAACGACATTCTCTGAGGGACACAATTGAATGATTTGCTAACTAACAAATTTAGTTTTTTTATATTTAGGTTTGATGATGGTGTCGGAAAAGTAGTTTAATAATGTCATGCTACGTATTAAAATATGAACAAAAATTTGAATTGTGCTATAATTGAAAAATGGAATTGGTTTTTGCATAGAGGTCAACTTCCTCTTCATCATATTTTTTAAGCCACCAAACAAAACAAAGGCTTGGTGTCAATTGCGGCTCAATCTAAAGTATATCATATTTAATTCCCATCTTTGAATCAAATAAACAACAAAGAGAAACATGGAGATTAAACCAATTATATTTCACACTTATTTTAAATTCATGTTTTTCTATTGGAATTTATATCATTGTGTTTTTGTCTGTGACTTTATAAATCACAAAAGATAATTATATTTAGGTTTAATTATTTTTCTATTTATTTTATTTTTTATTATGATCAATTTTCTTTCCACTATCAATAAATTATTCAATTTGAGCTCTTATTTTTGAAATCGATCCAATTTATTTATTTATATTCAAACTGTGTTAAAATGACTTTGTTAATTAGCGGCGAAAATTTTAAACCAACACTAAAAAATTATTAGTACCAACATGTATTATTTAATGACATTGTCAGTAATCGAAACTAATGATGTAAAGTCAAATTATTTTATATATTAATTAATATTTTATTATATAAAATTTTAAATTTTAATTAGATTTATCTATTTATATTAGATATATATATATATATATATATATATATATATATATATATATAACAATTATTGATCATTGGGCGATTTTGAGATCATAATTCTAAGCGGCCTTAAACACTAATTTTCTTTAAATATTTGTAAATGTAAAACTTGTGTTATTATTTTTATTTTATTTTATTTTATTTTATTTGCATTTCTTCCCAAGTTTCTACGTACGGCACCTAAACTTTTCACGTGTATTCTGAAAATCTTCAAACCGCAGTTTTCACGACAATGACAACTACTATTTAGTTTCAATAATTGCTTTTCCTCAATTATTATTTGATGAATAGTGCATATAGGAATGAACACATTTGAGATTGAAATGAAGGTTTTTTTTTCTGTAAAAAACTTGTACACGATTTTTTTTTTCTAATTTTTTATATTTGGTTTTTGAAAGTTTAATTTTTAATTAATACATAATTCATTATAACTAATATATACATTGAAGAAGTTAAATAACTACACAAAGATGCAATGATGATTTTGTCTTGTTTATTAGTAGGTATATGTACTTCAAAATGTAGAGCAAGCATATACTAATTAAATTCAAACTCTTGATCACATTATTCGGAATACTATTTAGATTTTTTTTTAATAAAAGTCTGAAATTAATATAAAAAATAATTTATAAATAATATATTTACAAATAAAAATAAAAATTACTTAAATTAAATTTTATTTTTATTTACTTAATTAAACTTATTTATTATTTGTACATAAAATTTAATAATAAAAAATAAATTTATCACATAATACAATTATTTTTTTATTTTTCTTTTTATTTACTTCTTGTTATTTTTGTCCTCTTTTAAATTTTTTTTTCTCTTTCCCTTCTTTTGTTTTTCTTTCACTCCATCTTATCCTTCTAATTAAAAGTATTATATTAAAATATGATAAAATAAATCTTTTATTATTTAAAAAAAATTCAAATTATTCAAAAATTATATAATTTAATATATTATATTTAAAAAATATTATATGATACATTTTGAGGTATTATAAATATTTTTCTTATGTTATAATTATTAAGAAAAAAAGTTAAATATTTATTTTAAAATATTTTTTAATAAATATTTTTTAAATTATCTAATTACCATAATTCAATCTAGTATAACTAGTTTAAATTACTAAATATATTTAACTCATAAATATTTAATATTTTTTAATTAAATAAGTAATTGATTTATTATGATAAAATAATTTTAAATTTATTATCATCATAACTTTAAATAATTAGTTAGATGTTTTTTTAGTTTTATTGTTGATTTAAAAAAATTACTTTTACATATTTTTATTAAATTTTAATATAGTATTTTTAATTATAAAAATAAATGGGAGAAGAGAGAGAAAAATAAGATATATTAAATAGAAAAGAAAAAACAATAGTAGATAGAAAAGAGAAAACTAATGAATGAATGATAAAAAAGAAAAAAGAAAAAAAACTATACTTTGATAAAAAAAAAATTAAATAATTTTTTTAAAATGTATTATTTATGAGATTGAAGATTATAAACTTTTAAAGTAAATTATAAGATTATTTTATGTATCATTTATATTCATATCTTAAAATTATAATTATAGTCTTACTAATAATAATACTAAATTATATATATATATATATATATATATAAATTTATTAAAAATTTGAATATATATATATATATATAATTGGAGGCCTAAAACAATTGCCTGATTCATTCCATGAAAACCATCTTTCTTGTATGACTCTATCATTCTCCTCTTCAAACTTTTGAAACATTTTGACCCTATTCTGTTATTATTATTTTTTATTTGTATTAGTTATTTTTATTTTATTTTTTTAATTTTGAATCTAAATATCTTATTGTTTATTGGATATAATATTTTTTTCATATAATAATTATAATAAATATTTATGTTTAATGTAATTAGTACTTTTTTATTTTAATACGTTATTAATTATTTTATTAAATTTTTTATCATCACCACTAATAAAAAATGTTAATTTTATGTCAAATAGATTATTAAGCAATATGCATACTTAAATGTATAGATTTAAATGTCTTCGAACAATATATATAATAATAATTCATCATAGATTATCAAGTTTACTGAGGAGAACCTGAAGGATTTGATTGTAAACATCTTTAATTAATCATCATCTTTTATTAAATTTGTATTTAAAATTATAAACATAATATATATATATATATATATATATATATATATATAATTTTACGTTAACAGTTAAAAATTTAATAAAATAATTAAAATTATATAGAAACAAGACAAAATATTCTAATTATTTTAAACACATATACTTGTAATAGTTATAGTAAGAAAAACATTTTATTTTATTTTTAAAAAAATTCTTTGCTTATTATTTTTAAAATTTTGTAATTTGTGTTCAAAGTGTTGACATTCATAGTAAAATGACTTCACTATAGTGAGCTTGGTGAAATAGAGCAACAAACAAAATTTAGTGAATACCCATATAATAGTGTTTTAAACTAGTAATGGTGTGAATAGGTCCCTAGCATATTTGTAATTTATCCCAATTATAGGAACTTAACCTAACAAAAAGAAAAAAAAAATGCAACCTAACTCAACTCAAAATTTGTTTATTAGATAAAGTGATGAGTTTGACCAAACCTAATCCAAATTCTAATATGTACATATCTTTAGAAACTTCATAAAGAAATGTTTAAGGTAAATTAATAGATTTACAAGTGTAAGCATAATAAGCACATGAAATATTCGTTGTGATTTAAGAAATGAATAAAAGGTAAAGAAAAAAAATGGTAATCAAGTTTGATTTTGACGATGGTTGAATTGACAATGTTAGGCCTAAAACATTTCTTCCTCATTTATTTCAAGTTTCTTGTGTGTCTGAAAAGAGAGAAACAAATTTGGTAAATATCTTCAGTTCTTTTGTGGGTAAAGGATTGTTGGAATAATGGATAAAGGATTCTTCAATTTAGCTTTCGGAATTGACAGTTCAAATGCTTAGAAATAGAAACTTCAACTTTGTAAGTGGTTTATCACAACAATGATTGTACGTGACACCTTCATATGATTCAAAGTTGAATGTTGATGTTGATGTTCAGATTATACATTAAGAATATTAGAAGATTTTGAATGTTTGCAGAAACAATTGGAAGAACACTTTTTTAGAAAGTTTCTTAAACGTCTAATATATTTAAAAGAAAACATATTTATTCACAATGCTTGAATGGATCCCTTTTTACTTTAAACAAGAAAAAATTAATATAACATTAAACATGATACTTTTATCCAAAATGGCATCAACTTATTTTTTAATGCAACCCTAAAAAATATAATGTGAAACCAAACACCTAGCCAATGAAGTTGAGGTTGACATGAGGTAAGATCTTCATTTGAGATCGGGAACAAGATCAACATTAGCAACGAGAGAGTATATGGAAGATAAAATTTAATTTGTCTTGTAAATTGTGATATTTATAAACTAATTATGATTAATTTTATATTATAAATAAAATTATAATCGATAAAATATTTAAAATATAATATTTATGAATTAATTATAATTATTTAAGATTTTGATTTTTTTAATAATAAATTAGAAGGATTTTATAAATTTTGTACTAAATTGATTTATAAAATAAAAAAATATGTTTCATGATTCTTCCATTCCTCTTATATGAATATTCCTCATTCTCTCTTAAATTGAAATCATCTCTTTTGTATTTATTTTTCCAACAAAAATTGTTATATCCTTTATTTTTTATATTATATTTTAAAATTAATTAAAATTATATTTATAATGTACTCATATAGTAAACAAGACATAACAATCACATGAAGTGTGCATATATAACCACAAACCTCGACACACATGTATACTA
The DNA here is from genome assembly GCA_963425845.1 of Sphenostylis stenocarpa. Taxonomy (NCBI): domain Eukaryota; kingdom Viridiplantae; phylum Streptophyta; class Magnoliopsida; order Fabales; family Fabaceae; genus Sphenostylis; species Sphenostylis stenocarpa. The sequence goes on along the minus strand of OY731401.1, from coordinate 71,641,771 downwards.
TAACATCGCAACTAGATCCCCTAACTAAGGTATTGGTCAGAGGCTAGATCCCCTCATTAAGTGACGGTCAAAGGCACTTAAACGAGACCTAGAAGCTAAAGCACACTAACAAAACTCACACACAATAATATATATAAACGTTAATTCTAAGATAAATAAATTATAAAATTAATAGTGATTATCATGTTTAAAATGTCAATGACTTGAGTGTTAATATGTCTTTTATTGATATACTTGACTACTTCAGGTTCAAGTAATACGAACATAGATAAATAAGCATTCGAAGACTTAAAAATAGGTTTTAAACCAGATCAAGATAAATCATGAATATTGATTTTATATTAGACTCTCGACCTCGTAAAAATAATATTTATCATTCAATAATTAATATAACGATTTTTTTATTAGAAGAGATAAAAATTAAAAACATTATTTGGAGACAAGTAATTTCTTTTATTCCCTCTTGTATGCTCATAATGTATACCTACATGCTCATTTAAGCATACGTTTTCATCAAACATCCATGATAAAATTACAATCATTTATAGAATACGATTCACTACTACAAATAAAGCTTTTAACGTCGGTTCAACAACCGACGTTGAAAGTATGATATTTTAAATTAATAATTTTTATTTATTTACAACCCCTTTTATTTATCTAGAAGTCTCTCCTCTCTTTATATTATATTTTTTAGAAGTTTATTAATTTTTTAAGAGAATTGTCATTTGCAAGATTCGAACCCAGTACCTTAGAATTGGAGGCTGATACTCCAACCACTAAACTACTAGAATTTTCTGATAATAACTTACAAATAAATTATATTTATATACAAATAAATATATATCCGTGTAAATATATAAATACAAATATATTTATATATTTTGATATATTTATATAGTTATATATTTATATGTTGGATGTGAGGGCACACTCGAAAGTGAAAGTGTGTGTCGAGTGAGTTTTCAAAATTTGATGTTAAATTTGTGAGCAAGTATCTTTATATGAGTTTGTAATTTAATGACAGAACATAATCTTTATAATTTTATTTATATAATGATATAAAATAAATTTGGGAAACATGTCATTCGCTCTCAAGCGAAAAATACCAATTTTCGCTCAGCGAGGCTTGAGTGAGTGAATTTCCGTGAGCTTTAACATATTTTCACTCAAGCGAGAGTCAATCCCACTTTCACCCTTAATCGAAAAGTACCAATATAATTTATTTGTAAGTTATTATCAAAAAATTATAGTAGTTTAGTGGTTGGGATATTAACTTTCAACTCTAAAATATCGTGTTCAAATGTTGTCGATGACAATTCATTAACTTAAGTGAATTTTTGGCTGAAAAAAAATAAAAATACTTTCCAGAAAATATATACAAATAAATATATATTTACATGGATATATATTTATTTGTATATAAATATAATTTATTTGTAAGTTATTATTAGAAAAGTATAATAGTTTAGTTGTTAGAGTATTCGTTTTCAATTCTAAAATCTCGAGTTCAAATCTCATCAGTGACAATTTTTAAATTTAAGTGAATTTTTGGATGAAAAAAAAACGTAGAATGTGTTTAATATTCAACTTTCAACGTCATGAACCGTAGGTAGTAGGGAATAGTTTAAAAAACAAGAGAACATGTTGGGTGTTAAGTTCAATAGCTTCAAAAAAATAAAGAACTTTTTCCACGGTCCAAAACGTGCAGCACACAAATATATATATATATATATATATATATATATATATATATATATATATATATATATATATATATATATATATATATATATATATATAAAGAAACATAAATTTAATGATTTTCTAATTATTACATAAAAATAAAATTTCTAAATAAGAATTTGAAAAATAATAATAATCGTTAATAGATGAACAACACTAGTAATTTTTCGTAATAAAACTTCTTTTGAGTGTTCTACAATTTTTTAAGATAGAAAAACAATTTAAGATAGGAAACTACTATCAAATAGACCTTATTTTATTTTATGTAATTATATATTAACCTTAAAACTGCTACTCTTATCTAATAACTATATATTAATATTGTTTCAAATTTAACCTATTTATAATTAGTCTTTATTGATTTATTTATCAATTTATATCACATCATAGATTGAAACTATTATAAGTTTATAGGCTAATATGAAAAACGTGAAATCAAAACTCAATTTTTGTTTGTCTAAAATAGGAATTAAATAGTAGTGTATACCCCATTTATTCTCTTTAGGTTACATAAATCCTGTGTTCTTTTCTGGATCTACTGTGGTAATAATTAATGGTTACAATCATTAAGGTTATTTTATTGCCTTTTGATTGAAATTAATCCAAACCTCCCACAAATTATATAAAATTACTTACCTTTTGATGCAAATAATTTCAAACCCCTCATAAATAATATAAAGTTGCAAAATTTTCTTGGTAATAATAAAGACATTGAAAGTGAATGGATCTAAATCTAGGGGTGCCACTAACAGCAATAGCCATTTTGATGGTGTCGAAGATGGTGCAACAATGTCAATATCACACTCTTGCTGAGCCAAATCATCCATCATGTGAATTGAAGACTAACAACAGTGAATTACACATTCCAATACTACATTTTCGTACTGAATATTGTTACTTGTTTTGAAGTTAGATATATATATATATATATATATATGGGACAAACACAACCCATGAAAGCTGTTCATTTGACTTCAAATTTCACACATTGCTAGCTAGCTTACTCATTTTGGTTATGCAGATTGTCAAATTCAAAATCTTGTGTTAGAAAGTTGCAAGATTTTGATTATATGACACAACCCACCATGTGTGAATTAGAGAAAGTTCAAAAGATCATATTCAATTATACTCTTACATTATAGAATCTTACATCAATTTCAAGCTCTGAAAATAAATAAAAAATACTTATACATTGAGTGAACTCTATGAGAACCAACAACAAATCTCTCTAGATATTAAGATTTATGTAAAAAAAATAAAAAATGTTCATCTCCTAACAAAAATGTTCTTTCATACAGGCGAACTTGGAGATTAAAACCCTAAATACATGAAAAAAAGGTAAAATATTTCCTATAAAATATCCAAACTACTTGTACAAATAGTTTATATGGATACATATTTTGGAAATACTTTTAAGAAAAAAATAAAATATTTTTTTCTTAAAATTAAAACTAGTCTATATATAAGTTGATTTTCATTAACTTATACAAAAAACTAATTTTAATTTATAAAAAAAAAACTTATTTTATTTTTCCTCTTATTGGAAACTTTATCTAACACACCTTAAATAAAAACTCTAAAGGCAGCAAAGGTTTAATAAAGGGGTTGAACTAAGAGACGAAGTCCATAAGTTGGTCTAAGGGAGAGCATGATGGAGGGTGAATGGTTATAACTTGGGGAAACTTTAAAGCTAAATCTAGAGAGAAGTAGGGTTAGCACTATCTTATACTCCATGAAGCTCAAGTTCCTTCCAACACACATTCTCCCTCCAAATCCAAAAGGCAAGTACCCCATTTTGTGGTTACATCCACCATTGACATCATTCATGAACCTCTCTGGTCTAAACTCGTTGACATCTTTTCCCCACAATGCTGAATCATGGTGCATTGCCACAACATCAATCCACATGTTGGTCCCATTAGGAACCTTTAAATTATCAACTTGAATGTCCTCTCTTGCTTGCCTTTGTACATTTGGTGCCGTTGGGTAGAGTCTTAGAACTTCATTCATCACCCACTTCATCTACATAATCACACAACCTCATGTTAGTTTCCATTCTACAATTAATTAATATTTTATCAAGTGCATTACAATTTAATTATTTATGATTCTCTTTTGCAATTTTTCTTGTTTTTTTTTTTATGTTTATGTTAGTCCGTTAACAAAATTTGATCACACCTTTGTTTGCTATTCGTGCTACAACACAAATAATAATAATAAATAAAAAACAGAGAAGGTTCAAAGTCAAAACATTAACCAAGTGCCATGTATAAAGTGATATTTTGTTTCGTGATGTATATTTATGTGTATATCTATAAAGTGTGAGGGTTTTGGCGAGTACTACCAAACATGCACAAGAAGACAAGGATTCTGCAGCTTCACACAAGCTTTAAATCTTTAATTTGAATAGTGGGGCCATCAAATTTTTTAATTCAATATATAAAAATCATTCAGTGTCGTAGCCTTGTGGGCACAGCTATGTACCCCACCTCATATGAACACTGACCAAGTTTTTAGTGTTGTTCAACCCACGACCAAAACACGTACTACATGTAAATCGTACACCACGAATTCAAATTCTACAGCTATTAACTTGATTGTAACTTTTGCCGAGTAATTTTGAAAACATAGAATTTAATTTTTTTTATTCATGTTTGAATTATTGTCATATTTGATAAACCGATTTTATCCTCTAAATAATACAAGATTTTGAATTTGACATCTTGTGTCATTATGTTTTAAACACAGTCGTAGGTAGAAGCAGTTTATGAATTCTGGAATGTTAAACTAACGTTACATGTCTCAAACGTATATTGGTCGTAGTCAAGGTGAGAATCCATATTAAGTCAATTAGACCCTTTCTCATTCTTTGCATGTATTGGTCATCTAACCCAAGAACATAATTTATCACGGTCTAATTAAACTCATAAATCAATGGAAGTAGCATAATTTTGGTGGTCAAAGATCATTTAAAGGTGGTAGAAAATTTTTGCTATGGTATTTTAAAATGCAAAACAAATTTAAAAAAAATAGAACAAACTTCCCAATTATCAACATAATAATAACTAACGTGTGTATGATCTGTAAACAGTGAATGAATGAGATTAGGTTTAATCTGTGTTACCTTTTTCAAACCTGCAAGCACGTTGATGTCGAGTTCTTTATCACCGACCACTTCTCTAATCTCATCTCTTAACTGGATTTGCCAATCTTCATGCATAGCAAGAAGCAACAAAGTCCATGAGATAGCCAATGCTGTTGTCTCATGGCCTGCAAAGAAGAAAGTTTTGCACTCATCCAACAAATCTCTGGTGGTGAACGTCTTCCCTAACTTCCCATCACCTTGATGATTTCCTTGCAACAACAACCCCAACAAGTCTTCTTGAGTTTCTCTTTTGATTGATTTCATACGAGATGTTATGATAGATAACAAAAGTTCGTCAATCTCTTTCCCAAGTTTCTTCGCCGTTAGGGTTTTCTTCACGTTCAAACACTTGCCAAATGGAACCCCAACATATCTTGTCGTCTTGAAAAGTGTCATTTGTAGGGCACGTAGCTTTTCAGACACTTCCTTTGCATTTTTTCCCTTCATGCCAAAGCTTGTTTTTGCAATGATTTCTCCTGCAGTTTCTACAACCTCTCTTTCCACATCGATTTCAGGGTTTCCCAAGTTGATATGTGCAATCCACCTTTCTATCATTTGATTCGTAGACTCAGTCATCATGCTTGCCATTGCCTAATACATTACACAGTAATAAACGTACATGGTAAAAAAAAAAGTCAACATCTAATTAAATTTTTCAAAATATTAATATATAGTGAATTATAAGGTGATTCTGGATCATTATTATTGATATCACTAATGTGATATGTGATTTAAAGTTAAAACTAAAATACGTGTCACTTAAAATTAGTCATTACCATGAAATAAATTATTGTCTAGAATCACTTAACTAATAATTTCTCTTATGGGTGACACCATGATAGCATCAGGGAAACAAAACAAAGTTGTCCTTGGATTTTATTAGATTAAATTAAAGAAGGGAATTTAGTGATGAGGTAAAATGGAATTTTTTTTAATGGTGTGGCCTAGTCGTAGGTAGCTTCTTTATTTAACTTTATGGTAAAGCAGTCTTAAAGTTAAACAACAAAATTAGGTAGAATTTCTATATTTAGCATGTAACGAATGAAGATCGTATCAAGTAATTAAAAACGAACCCAAACATTTCAAACTTCATGATTCCGTGTAGACAATTTTCCCTAGCGAGCCACAATGGTCTAAATTGATTGTTGAAATTAAAGTCATGCAACGATTGCAAGTTGAAATTAGGTTAACAAGTTCTCTAGGTTAGTATTATATTTTTGAAACTAGAGAGAGAGAGAGAGATAAACCTTCAAGTTAAGAGGAGAAAATGCTGGTGCTATAACATGTCGGTGACGAACCCATTCGTTGCCTTCAACCATAACCAAACCATTTCCAAACAAAGGGTCTCGATCATGTCTAAATACTCTAGGTTTTCCCCATCTCTTGGCCAAAACCGCTGTGGACATTTTTTTCAAAAATTCTGGATCAGATATGTACAAAAATGGTTCTGTACCCAGCCAATAGATAAACACCTTCCCTGTACAAAAAGAAAGAGTTATACATGCATACATATATATACACATATGAATACATACAAAGTACGTTTTGTATATATATATATATAAATAAACGTATATATTAGTCCTGATACCAGAACTCTTGTAGGGTTTTTTTCATTTATGGTATTCTTTGTTGAGGTAGGAAATTTTAAAAGCAAATAATTGATTTATTTTATATATTAGAACCAAATTTACGTAACGTATACAGCTATGTAAGTTTAACTTTATGGAAAGCATGCATACCGTGAGAGTTTTGCCACCTAGAAAAGTAGGGGAAAACAGTGGAGTGTATATCGTGGGTGAGGTTAGAGGACTCTGGTGAAGAACTAACACTGTTCTTCTTTTTCATCTCTTGAATGTTTCCAAGAGGAAAACTTGGGGGTGGTCCTCCAAATCCACATCTTTTGAGCTTAAAATGATTTTGGATGGGTGAAATCCACCAAGAAAACGTTAGTTTGATGAGCAAAGGAAGAGATATGGCAAAGAAAGCAAGTGCTGCAGGTATCACCAAGATCTGCATCTCTCTAAGCTTTTGGTTTCTCTGTTAAGGTTTTTGAATCGAATCTGTGAATGAATGGGAATAGCTGAATTTGTATGTGTTGGATATGCAAAAGCAAGGTGCAAATGAGGGTATTTATAGAGTGAGATGTTGAGTAGCAGACGCAAAAAATGCGTGGCTTTGGAGCTTTGACCAATGAAGAAGACCAAACCGAAGTTTGAACATTTTCTAAGGATGTTCGGCTAGACCTTTTAGACTTGATTTTGTGTTTCTCACTCTCATTGTCCTTTTCTAGATTTTGTGTTTCTCACTCTCTTTGTCCTTTTCTAGACGCATCTAATTTGGTCGGAGTACAAAATAATTATAAAATAATGACATTTCATTTCATTTCCTTTCCGTAAAATATTATATATTCTAAATCAAAGAATATGACATTTGTTCATGTAAAATATTCTCTTTTCTTTTTGTAATTTGTATTAAAAATAATTATATTAAGTTCTCTTTTAAAAGAAAATAGTTTAATAGCACTTATTTTATAATAATATATTTTTATTGTTTGTTACTTAAGAGCTATAGAAAATTATATTCTTTTGTTGTTATACAGGATTGGTAATTTGAGATTTGAAATATAGTAATTATATTCTCTTTCCTGTCAAAATCTCCTTGTATATGTTTTTTTTTTTTTACTTCTGTCTTCCATAATTAAATTGTGACACTACGTAAATGTTTATTGAAAACTAGTATCAGTATCGCGATATAATATCTTAAGATAATTGAGTATATTTGGACATTGTCAATTACAAATAGATTTATGATAAAATAACGATCAACCGCTTTAAATATATAAGATTAGAAATAAAAAATAAAAAATCTTCATATACATACTAATAATTTTAACAAAAAAATTAATTAGAGATACGTATACAAACTCTCATATATATATATATATATATATATATATATATATATATATATATATATATATATATATATATATGTCGTGGTTACTAGTAATAATAACAAATTAGAAATATTTTATAAAAATAAAAGATAATCAATAAAATATTTTATAAAAAAATATTTAATTTCAAAATAAACATACTTTCAATATTTATATATATATATATATTTAAAATTATAAAAAAATATATTTATATAAATTAAATTAATTATTAGAATAGAAAAGAAGACATTGTAAAACTTAAGAAATGACGTTACATTTTATTGATCTAATTGAAAAGAACAAATAGAAAGTTATTAAACATTCTAATCATTAATTATTTCAGATACAATTTGAAACTACAGTGAATTTTTTTGTTTTATAAAAGTTAGGTTAGATAATATTGTTAATCTATCATCATAATTTTATTAGGCATAACTATATATAAAATGACCATCAAGATGCACAATAATTTATTTTATATTATAAATAAAGTGAATTAATATTTATTTTTTAATCATCTTGTTTATATCAATACTCTATATAATTATATTTTTTTATTTTTTACATTTCAAAGAAATTTTAATAAGTGAAAGGATAAAAAATAGTATATGTAATTTAATAGCAAAACAATAAGTGATACAATAAAACCAACAAATCTATTTAAAATAAATTCAAATACTATATTAAAAATTGAATATGAATTTATTACAATCCTATAAAATTAGTTCGCTTGAATTTATACCATACTTATATAATATTTAATTGTTAAATCGTATAATAAAGTAATGCAAACTGTTCTTAATATAATAACATAAATACATAGTAAAAAAAAAAAACTTTTTTGACACATGTAAAATGTGTGAAGTTAATGTTTCAATGCAAAATATTTTATTCTTAGTGAAGAGAAATTACTTTAAATAATAAAGTTTAATAATGATAATTATGAATATAACTAATTTTATATTGTCTTTAATTTTTATTTTATATTATCATAATAAAAAATAACTTATTTTCTAATCATATTATTAGAAATTCTTATATTTCATAAAAATATTTTACAAATTTTTTATAAAAATTACAAGAAATAAATTTTTATAAAAATTCATAAATAATAACTAATATTTCTAATTTTAAAGGAAAAATATGTGTCTACAAAATACCTATAATATGACATATATGAGGCATAAAAATATGCAACAAATAATTTATTTTACATGGTCCAACTGTTGTACAAGTTGAAGTGTTGTAGACCACATGAAAGATGACATGAACATTATATTTGGACAATTTCTTTTAATACACAGACAAATTGTCCCAACCTAAAAAGGTAAGACAGATCATTAAATATTAGTCTATTCCTTTTGCCAGAACCAGAATAAATAATAACATCAATATCACATTTTTTATGCATGTAATTCTCTACCACGGTGTGTTGAATGCGCCTATAGAAAAGAAATTATAAACATGTTGTAGTTTTCAATAAAAACTCTCAAATTTAAGTTCATAGTTACTCTATTTCAAATTGTGTCACAAAAAGTTATGAGAATATTATTAAATGTATGCATATCTATATTTTCATATAAATAATCTTTCTAAATTTTATTTTATTTTCTCTCTATTTTATATATATATATATATATATATATATATATATATATATATTCTCCATTAATTATGTATCATCATATTTTTTACTTTCTTATATATTTATTATTTTTAAATAAAAAATAAAATTATATCCTACCACCGGAATAATTTCATAACCTTTTAAAAGTATATAAAAGGCTAAAACATAAAATTATTGATGATTTTTTTGTATTTTTTTTACATTTTTTAAACTAGTATCACTATTAAAAAATTAATTATTTTTCAAATTTTATTATAAAAATTTATTTAAATTTATAGGAAACTTATTTCTTACAAATTAATTTATAAAAATATTTTCATGAAATATAAGAATTTCTAATAATATATTTTTTCCTTAAAAAAATTATAATTCTCTGTTTAAAAAAATATATAATATAATATAATCAATTATTATTATATATATATATATATATATATATATATATATATATATATATATATATAATTTGAATAACTGCATAACCTTTGCTGATAAAAAAACCTCACTAGAATCTTTATTAATTACTGTAAACTGCAATAAAGTATGATCAAGTTGATCATAAGTTGAATCAGCCAAAATAAAATCACCTCCATTATATTTCCATAACAGTCTGAATCTATACTCAAAGATTCTTCTATGTCAGCCAGGATTTACAAAATTCCCAAAAGGTTTCTTATGGCTTCATCAAGAGGGATATATCTCTAATGCCATTAGCAATGGCAAACAACATTTTTTTTTTCGTGGCAGACCCAAAATCCGCACCCAAACATGAAAATGTGAATGCTTTTGTTTAAAGGGGTTAAAGTCAGGGTCCAAAGAAAGATTGTCGAAATACCAGACTTTAATTGGCAAGAACATATACATCCCAAAAATATGCTTCAAATCTACATCACTTGAGAAAGAAAACTCTCAAAACAATCTCTACCAAAAGGTATTATAGAGACCATGTTGAATTCATGTTTCAGAGGGACGACAAGTTCTGTGAAGGTATTATGAATACGATGAATTCAAGAAGATGAGACTGTCATAGTTTTCTCAAGTGTTGCAGAGAAACTGATTGCGTATTCATAGTTGATTTAAGCTGAATCTATTAATTTAAGTACAAAGATTAATTCACAACCCACTTTTTAACCTACATTCATCAACAACTGCATTTAATAATATAATAATTTTTTTTATATATATATAAAAGTTTATAATGATTATTATAATATTAAATACAGTCGTTGATTGAGATTTTTTGTTGTGCAGTTGTCAATATATCGAGATCTTTAATTTAATTAAGTAACACAGAAATATTACCAAACCTCTCGTTATTGTTAATAGATTTATCTTTTATTTGCAGATTTATGTTGTTAATTATTTAATTCTGTATTTAAATAATTAAATGGTCTTATGCGGACCTATTCTTTAGATATTGAGGGAGCTAAATTGTAGCTTCCCTATTTTTAGGATAACAGCCCATGAGTCATGCAGCAGAGTGGAAAAACAGTTTTCTCGTTTGCAAAGTCTATTTAATAATGTAATTCTCTTCTGAAAGGGTAACACAGTTATTTTTGAGATTACAAAATACAGAAGCATCTTTTACATATTCTGTGTTCACAATTTGGTATCAGAACTCCTACACAGGGGCCTGAACCAAAAAAGCTTACTCGTGAGTAAGAGAGAGAGAAACCAGTGAGCTTTGCTTTCTGAACTAGGTTGGGCAGAGTGATACACTAGTGAGGTTTGGGAAAACAGTGAGTGTTATTAGAAATGGCAGACACAAGCAAGTATGTTCAACCTGCCATTCCCAAATTTGATGGTCACTATGACCATTGGGCCAAATTAATGGAGAATTTCTTGCGTTCCAAGGAGTATTGGAACTTGGTGGAGCACGGCATCGATATTGTCTGAGACAAAGCAACTGCATCAGAAGCAGAGCTCAAACGATTGGAGGAACAACAGCTGAAAGATTTGAAAATCAAGAATTATCTCTATCAAGCGATAGATAGAGAGATTTTGGACACAATACTAAACGATGATACGTCCAAGAACATATGGGAGTCTATGAAGCAAAAATTTCAAGGCTCCACAAGGGTGAAACGTGCGCAATTGCAGGCCTTACGAAAGGAATTCGAGACACTGCAAATGAAGGAAGGAGAATCGGTAAACTCATATTTTGGCCGCACTCTAAAGATAGCCAAAAGTATGAAAGCAGTGGGAGAAAGTATGGAAGAAAGTGTCATCACTGCAAAAATCTTGCGGTCTATGACTATGAAATTCAACTATGTGGTTTGCTCAATTGAGGAATCCAACAACATGAACATCATGACTATAGATGAATTACAAAGTAGCTTGTTGGTGCATGAGCAGCGAATGACATGTTCAGTGGAAGAAGAGCAAGTTATGCAAACAGTATTTGATGAGAAGAATGGAAGAGGAAGAGGAAGAGGGAGAACAAGAGGAACTTTTCGAGGCAGAGGAAGGGGACGACAAACATTCAACAAGAATGAAGTTGAGTGTTTCAAATGCCATAAACTTGGACATTTTCAATATGAATGCCCTATGTGGGAGAAGAAAGTAAACTATGCAGAAATGGAGGAAGAACACGAGGAGGAGATATTACTAATGACTCTTGCAGAAAACAAAGAAGGAAAGAAGAATGAGTGCTTCTTAGACTCAGGATGCAGCAACCACATGAGTGGTAACAAGGGATGGTTTTCAGAATTAGATGAGAATTTTAGAGGCAAAGTAAAGCTGGGAAATGATACTCATATAGCTGTAATGGGGAAAGGAAACATCCGGATGAAGGTGAATGGATTGACACATATAATCACACATGTGTACTATGTTCCTGAACTGAAAAATAATCTATTGAGCATAGGACAGCTTCAGGAAAAAGGATTGAGTATTAAAATTCAGAATAATACGTGCACTATAATGCACCCTGAGAAAGGAGTAATCTGTCAAGTTCAAATGAATGCTAGCAGGATGTTTGTGCTGACAGCAACCATGAAACCAGCAACATGTCTTCAGATGGATGCAGAAAACAACTCTCAGCTCTGGCATGACAGGTTCGGACACCTAAGTTATGATGGCTTAAACACCCTTGCCTCTAAACAAATGGTGATAGGTTTGCCTCAGATTACAGCCCCTCAAAATCTCTGCACACAATGTCTGGTAGGAAAACATCATAGGAACACTATGTCAAGGAAAGGTGTATGGAGAGCATCCAAAATTTTGCAGCTAGTTCATGCAGATTTATGCGGACCAATCAAACCAACATCAAACAGCAATAAGAGATATTTTCTAAGTTTTATTGATGACCTATCAAGAAAAACTTGGATATATTTCTTAAGTGAGAAATCTGAAACGTTTTCTTTGTTCAAAAGCTTCAAGGCATTAGTTGAAAAGGAAGTTGAAGAAAGCATTATCTGTCTAAGAACTGATAGAGGAGGGGAATTTTCTTCAAAAGAATTTGAAGATTTCTGCAGAAATCAAGGAATAAGAAGGCAATTGACTGCTGCCTATACTCCGCAGCAGAACGGAGTCGCTGAGAGAAAGAATAGAACCATTATGAATATGGTTCGTTCTATGCTGATTGGAAGACAGGTTCCAAAAATCTTTTGGCCAGAAGCAACAAAATGGTGCGCACACTTTCTGAATAGAAGTCCTACATCTGCTGTCCAAGATAAAACCCCAGAGGAAGCATGGAGTGGAATAAAACTAGCTGTCTATTATTTTCGTGTGTTTGGCTGTCTAGCTCATGTCCACACACCAGATCAGCAGCGGGTTAAACTTGATGACAAGAGCAGACCGTGTGTTCTGTTTGGAGTCAGTGATGAATCCAAAGCATACAGACCTTTTGATCCAGTCAACAAGAAAATTATAATCAGCAAGGATGTTATATTTGAAGAAAATAAAAGCTGGAGTTGGGAACTAAGTGAAGCAAAAAATCACCAAGAAATTGCTGAAAACGAAGGAGATGACAGTGATACACAATCTGAATTAAGCACTGAGCAGCAGCAACCAGGATTACAACCTGTAGGAGAAACTATCAGAAATGAATCTCACACTCAAACATATGAAGTCCCAACTGAAGGGAGGACGAGAAGAAATAGGAGAAAACCTATATGGATGGCAGATTATGAAGAAGGGGAAAGTATATATGATACCAACAATACTAATGCTATGCTAGTAACAGAAACTGATCCAGTAACCTTTGAAGAGGCGGTTAAGCACAAGAAATGGCGAGAAGCAATGGTGAAAGAAATGGAGGCTATAGAAAAAAATCAAACTTGGGAATTAACTCATGTTCCCAAAGAAGTGAAGCCGATTGGAGTGAAGTGGATTTACAAAACCAAGCTCAAGGAAAACGGTGAGATTGACAAATTTAAAGCAAGATTAGTAGCAAAAGGCTATGCACAACACTATGGAGTGGATTACACAGAAGTGTTTGCACCAGTTGCCAAATTAGACACTATTCGCATAATTCTATCTATGGCTGCACAGAATGGCTGGTTCATTTTCCAACTTGATGTGAAAAGCGCATTCCTCCATGGAGAACTGTAGGAGGAAATATATGTTCAACAACCAGCTGGATTCACAAAAAGGGGGCAAGAAGAAAAGGTGTACAAGTTGAAGAAGGCACTCTATGGACTCAAACAAGCACCCAGAGCATGGTACAACAAAATAGAAGCATATTTCTTACATAATGGCTTTGAAAGATGTTTTTGTGAACATACTTTGTTCACAAAGTCGGCAAAGGAAGGTAAAATTATTATTGTAAGCCTATATGTAGATGATTTAATTTACACTGGAAATGATAGTGGCATGTGTAATGAGTTTAAGGACTCCATGATGTCGGTGTTTGACATGACTGACTTGGGGAAGATGAGGTATTTTCTGGGAATTGAAGTTTTGCAGAGTACACATGGTATTTTCATATGTCAACGAAAATATGCTTGGGAAGTATTGGCTCGGTTCAATATGATGGAGTGCAATGCAGTAAAGAATCCAATAGTTCCAGGAACCAAATTATCCAAAACTGATACAGGAATTAAGGCAAATGCCACGCTCTTCAAACAAGCAGTTGGAAGTCTTATGTATCTGACTGCAACCAGACCTGACCTGATGTATGTGGTGAGTTTAATTAGCAGATTCATGGCTAACCCTTCAGAGACTCATTGGAATGCCATCAAACGAATCCTACGATATCTAAAGGGAACTATTGAGCTTGGAATATACTACAAGAAAGGAGAAGATATAAAAATAGTGGCTTATACAGACAGCGATTATACAGGTGATATAGACGATAGGAAGAGCACATCAGGATTCGTATTCTCCTTAGGGACTGGTGCACTTCCAAGAAACAGCCAATAGTGACGTTATCTACTACGGAGTCAGAATATATAGCTGCAACCTCATGTGCATGTCAATGCATTTGGATCATGAGAATTTTGGAGACCATTGGATTCAAAGAACAAAAACATATCCTAATTCTGTGTGACAGTAATTCAGCTATTAAATTATCTGAAAATCCAGTTTTTCATGGCAGAAGTAAACATATTGATGTTAGATTTCATTTCTTAAGAGAGCTTGTCAAAGAAGGAAAAATCAAGTTGAGCCACTGCAGCACCCAAAATCAAATAGCTGACATAATGACTAAATCACTCAAGCTGGAGCAATTTAAGAAGATCAGGAGAATGTTGGGCATGATTGAAATATCAGAAGTAAACTAAAGCTTCTAAATCTTTAGTTTAAGGGTGGGATTGTTAGTAGATTTATCTTTTATTTGCAGATTTATGTTGCTGATTATTTAATTCTGTGTTTAAATAATTAAATGGTCTTATGCGGACCTATTCTTTAGGGATTGAGGGAGCTAAATTGTAGCTTCCCTATTTTTAGGATAACAGCCCATGAGCTGCGGCAGAGTGGGAAAACAGTTTTCTCGTTTGCAAAGTCTATTTAATAATGTAATTCTCTTCTGAAAGGGTAACACAGTTATTTTTGAGATTACAAAATACAGAAACATCTTTTACATATTCTCGTGTTCACGGTTATCACAGGGGAAAAATACAAATTTTTTTCTCACTTCTTTATGAAACCTTGATGAAAAAAAAACTCTCCTTAACTACGGTGAAAAATTACCTTGAGACTGAAAAATCAATATCAAAAAGAGGAATGGTAAAAAAAATTCATTAAAAATATACAATAATATAATATTATAATATATAAATAAATACAATTTTTATTATATTAAACTAATTCTATAAAATTGAGTTAGATATGTTATATCTTTATATTCAAGAAAAATAATTATCAGGATAAGATTTTATTTCTTTCTATGAACTTTCAAATACGTAACAATCCACGCAACATAAACTAACAAGAGTTATTTTTCAAAAGAGAAAATTTCGATAATAACTCTTTTATATTGAATGTTAAATTAAAGGTTAAATTGTAATTTTGTCTTCTTTAATTTTTTTTTATTCATTTTTATCTATTATTAATATTTTACAATTCTAGAGTATAAATTTAGATAATATGCAACTTTAATTTAGTTTAATCACAAAAACAAAACTAGCTTCAAAATATTATAAATAAGATTGATAAAGTCAAAGTTATTGGGTAATTTTTTAATTAAACTTATTCGTTTTAAACACAGAATCGAACCCATTGTTTATTAAACATTAAAGTTAGTGTGAAATAACTTTATTCTGTGTGCAATGACCTTACATAATAGAGAAAATAATGTGTAAAGAACCATTACTTTACTATGTGTTAGAGACCAATTTCATTTTTTCTTTCTTACTTACTTTAATTTAATTTTTTTTTTCTTTAGGGTACGATCGATTCAGTAATGCTAGTGAGGTTTGAATAAGTTCAATAGGGTTTGACAAAAAATTTCAATAACAAAATTTAATTAATTGGTGGAAAATCCATTCAGTAACAATATGCAATGTATATTTCAGGAGTGGAAAATTAATTGGACACTAATAATGTTATATACAAAAAGTATAAAATTAAAAGGCTTTTGGATATGTTCACTTTAAATGATGCTATATTTTTTTATGGAGCTATATTGATAAATAATTTATAAACTTAATATATTAATTAGTAAGAATTTGGCTCTTTTATGGTGAGTTTACTTTAGAATTGAGAAACTAAGATTATATCTAATTATTTTTAAAAATAATATTTTGTGAAATTAATCCACTCTAAATCAATGGTAAAAACACTTTTAATTACTTCCTAATGCAATAGTAATTAGTAATCATGGGGAGGTTCTCCTTCTAACTCCATTTCATTTTTATAAAAAATAAATAAATTTATTAAAATAATAATACAATCGATGGATGATCTAAAAAACTATTAAATGAATGTGAATACAAGTTATTATTTATTATTTATTATTTATCACTTTTTTCTATATTTGTAATTATGAATATTTTTTGGTTGAAATTAATAGAATTATCATTGAGATTCTTTCCATTGTATGTAATTTTTTTGTCCACCTTGATAAAGTTCATCAGCTACTATTAACAAAATTGTTTTTCATCATGGTTAGTCAATTTTTTAAAAAAATTTGACATTTGTTTGGATTATTTTTTAATTGAAATTTATGATCCAAACAAAATATATAAAAATAAAATAATTTAAATTAGAAGTAAATTTAATTTAATATATTTTAATTTCTTTAAAATTATTAAATATTCTAATCAAGCACAATGGAAAAATAACCTCTTACCGTGATTTAAATAATCTCAAAGATAAACTATAAACTAGGTCATTAAATATGTAAATAGATACTTATATAGTTTATAAAAAAAAGGTTGATTTAATTGCTGGATATTTAAAAACTATGAATTGATGTCTAACTTTATAACTAAATAATAAAATGATCTTAAATGTATAATTTTTTATTTTTTATTAAGTTTCATACAGCTTACAAAATAATTATTGCATTTTTTCTTACGTATTTAAAAGCTTTTATTTATTTTAGAATTAAAGTATTACCAAAATACATGTTAAGAAACGTAATTGATGATTATTAAAAAGAAAAAAATTGTATTTTAAAGTATAAATATGTTCACTTCATGCGTATTGACGTGTACACGTGGCTATTGTAACAAAAGACACGTATTGTCATGAGAGAAAATCAAATTACTTATTACTTTCCATTATCGAAGCAAACAATGGACAATTTGAACATTCAAGTGAAAACTGAAGAACAAAAAGAGAAAGAAAAAGTTATAATGTAAATTCAATTTAAAAGTTTATATACCTCTTTAAATATTCTTTTTATAATTTTGTGTAAAAATGTATTACATGACTCTCTCTTTTTTCTTTCTTTTTATCTTTATTTTTTAAAAAGTATTTTTTTTATTAGCTTTTTTCGAAAGACAGAAAAAGAAGTGAAGAAAACAAGTTGACTCTTTTATTTTTCTTTGTTCATAACTTTTGGTCGCAATGCTGTAACATCCTGTTCCGAAAAAAGGTTACATGTTCCGTACAAGGATTGACGTTTTAATTTTAATTGCTGGGTGTGAACATGCCATAAACAGAACATTAAATATAGCATCCACGAGCTATACTCTAATTTTTCACACCACACTATCATCAATAAAGTGTAGTTTTGCACTTTTTATATTTATTATTTTATTTTGTTTTTTATATGTTAAATATAAGTATAGTGTTATTACAAGAAATATAAATTTACTTATTACGACTGATATAAATTTATATAAGTTATATCGAGTATCAAAATTGATTTACATTGGATAAATCACCAACAGATATAAAACAATGTCAAAAATTAAAAAAATGGGATAAATTTATATCGAAATTAACTTCGTTGGACGTAAATTTATGTATGTTGTAATCTAATCTGACATAAATTTTATTTTTATTAGTATTGAATTTGTTTTGTTTTATAACCAAATCCTATAAATATATTTTAATGACTAACCGTCTCATATTTAAGTTTTTTTAGATAATAATTCAAAAATATAACAATATAATATAATACAAATTATAAAAGTTAAACTAATACAAAAACTAAACTATATAAATTTTAAATTATATAATACAATATAATATAAATAATAACCTATAAACTAAGTATTAAAATTGTTGAATAAAAATCTTTTTTATTATTTTTTAATTTGTGTAATATCATGTTATGGTAATGAAGATAGATCTTGAAATACTTGAAACATTAATTTGACTTTTGTTAACATGCATCTCACATAAAAATAAATCAAGTTAATAAATATTGAAAACAATTATCTTCGTCCACGAATTAGTTATAATCACACAAATTATAACTCTCATCCAATATATGATATAATTACCAAATTTAAAGGAGTTTGTTTGCTTATTACACTTGAAATGAGAAAAAAAACATAATGTTATTTTTAAAATTTAAATACAAGCAATAATTATGGTGTTTATTTATATAAATAAGTTTCTAACCTTAAGACAAATAAAGTGCAAATTTTTTATTTTAGGTATTCTACTTAGAACATTAGTTCCAGACACAATTCTAATTAAAATACTTAGATACTATTCAATATATATTTACACTTTAAAAGCATAGTTAATGAAAAAAAGATAAAATTATCCTTGTAATTAATAGACTTTTCATTTCTTGATTCGATTTTCGATACAATAAACAAAATCACACCATAGTAATCCCTGGATATGATTACAATTAACTACTAATGGGACCTACATTATATAACATAAAAATTAGTTATAAAATTAACATGATGACAAAAATACAAATTAAGATATTAACCCTTTAATGTATGGAGCCAAGTATATATATATATATATATATATATATATATATATATATATATATATATATATATATATATATATATATATATATATATTTGTGAGTCATTCATCCATGTTTGCATATATTATTGGATTCCAACCTTTGTATTTCCATGTTTTTGGATGGATTGAGACTTAATAAATCCATATACTTCAGATTTTTTTTTCTTGCTCCACACTCAATATATATATATATATATATATATATATATATATATATATATATATATATATATATTTGTGAGTCATTCATCCATGTTTGCATATATTATTGGATTCCAACCTTTGTATTTTCATATTTTTGGATGGATTGAGACTTAATAAATCCATATACTTCGATTTTTTTTTCTTGCTCCACACTCAATTTGTCAATGTATCTAATACAATAAATTACAAGTTTAATATAATTATTATAATCTTAGAAACATAAATGAAAATAACTTATATTGCCCACAATTGTACGATGGAAATGTTTAACTTGTAGTCCCCAATAATTTTTAATGCGTCGGGCAAGAAAATGTAATGTGGAATAATAGAATTGTCAATTCCAAACACTCTGGTCTCCCACTGTATTTGGCACGGTCTCTTCCTCAACCGTGGTAATATAATCAACAACATAGATATGAGATTATCCTCGGATTTTATGATGTCCTTATTAATGACAGATTGTTTCTTATGCTTACCACGATAAATAAACTCTTAAACAAATAATAATAATTAATTAAAAATTCATATAATTATAAGAAGAGAAAATACACAATATACATTATCTTGATCTATGCTGAGAGTGACATCACCAAACGTCTTGACCAAGTCAAGAATGTTCCGCTTGCCTGTCCTACTAGTTGAATATCTTCATCAGAAAAGGCACTGGAACATCAACATCATGAACTTAATTAATTACTACCCGCGTCCAGCTTATTGATGGACACTATAAATGGTTAAGTAACTCTCAAAAACTCGACCAACAACCACTAGACGTAAGGGGTTATCTTCAACATATAACTCACACCAGTGATAATTTTGTGAAACAACATCCTGTGTACAATTGTTACTCAATCATATTTCAAATAATCATACAGATGCGCTTTCTTAAAATTGTCTTCATCAATATCACGTATCATATTCTCTAAATTATCATTCATCCCTTCTTCAAAATTTTATGTTGTTGACATAGTTTGGATGTTTAATATTTCTCTGTCATATCTATATTGTATAACTATTAACAATATCATAGACAAATTGCTCAAGTTCATGACAAATTTGATGTAAATAACGAACATGAACAATAATATGTACCTTTTTTATAAGTTTTCCATTTTCAAGAACAAATTTTAAAATTTCTTCAACTTTTTTTTGTACTTCACTAATACAACATGTATTCATCAAACTTCGATCCATATCTACCTATGTTATAAATTTTTGTCAGTCCTTGATATTCAAACACAAAATAATATACAAAAAAACAAAAAATGTGATATTCAAACACTCAAAAGCATAAACGGATAATCAAATTACAACAGTTTAATTTAATAACAATCTAATAGACACATTTATGCAATAACGTGATTAAAATCTCCATAAACAATTACATATTCAATTTGAACATAAATTAGGTGAGGAGATATAGAATATTAAACTCAAATATACAAAAAACATTATAAAACTCCAATTTAATTGGGGAGAAACATCAAAAACCTCAAAAAGAAGAAAATGTATGTGTTTTCGTCACTCTGTGGTCGAAATGTACATTGTGAGTAGCTAGTTTGTCGTTATCGTCTTCGTCACTTGAAAAACCTCATGCACGGGAGGAGGAAGAAGTCATGGATGATTAAATCGCGATTTTTATGTTGAACCTCATAGGGACGAAGTAAAAAATAGTTTTTATGTCAGTTCCTACAAAGTTTAACGTAAAAAATCATCTCTTATTTATAAAAATGTCACTACATTTTCTTAAAATTGATTATTTTTTTGTTCAACAAGATTTAGATAACTTAAAAATCTTATTTTTCAATAGTATTTCATAATTTGTCAACTATATCACAGTACCTTAATAAATAGAAAATATACTAAAATTCGAGATTAGATAGCTGCATTGTTTAAATACGGAACTTTTTTTTATGATGTATTTAGAAAATATTTAAAAGAAAAACACATTACTAATTGTTTTACGTTAAAAAAAAAAATTAGCATCTAACTGTAAATGAAAAAAAATATAACAAGGGAGAGATTTGAATCACAAACGAATGATTGGGAATTAAGTAGTGGAAAGATAATACTTGCATATAAAATTCATTATATTATTAAATTAAAGTCCTACAATATAAAATATTTATAAAATTCGTTCTTATTGAAAAAAAGGAAAAGTAGGGTTAGAAGTTGCAGATGAAATCGGTCATCTTTTGAAAGCCTATAATTATGGGTAATTGCCGAATATAATTATAATCAATATATAAATTGTATGATTAGTATAATACTTTTAATGAGTAATAGATTATTATGCATAATTTTAAAATAATCATTATAGATACATTTAATAAATAATATTTAGTATTTATTCATATAGGAATAAGACGGTAACTATCTTATATTCATTAAATAAAATTTCATTAATATTGATTATTAGATATATTGTCTGTTTTTTATTCTAATATACATAAATTAATTTTATCTCGACTCATAAATTATATAAAACTTATCAACACGATCATTAACATTTCAAATCATCTTATTACGTATTTTGTAGATTTACAAGATGAAGTATATGGACTGTGAATGTTTTTAGAAATAGATTGGTTCTTTCTAGTGCCTTAAGTTAAATTGTTTCCTACTTAAAGGTTTTTGGTGAGGTAGATGAGTTGCATATGAAGGAAATTTGGTGTAATTATGTTAGATCTAATAGTTTCATTATGTTAAAAGTACTATGTTGATGAAAAACTGAATTCACAACAGAGTGTAAGAAAGATTGGATATTACAATAAATTGACTTGCTAAGAGAAAAAAATGAATACTCTTGATTTTAAAACACGTGATATATATAGTTCATATTTATAGGATCAACTTATAGAAGGGAAAGCGAAAGTTATTAATATACCTGGTTTGTTAAGGAAAAAAAATGTAAAAAGATAAAATATAACTTAATTACAATTGTAATCTACACATAAAGACAAAAGATATCATAGAATTAAATTAAATAATTTTTTTATTTTTTATATGATGTCAGATTCTATTTTAACGATATTTATTAAACTTTCGTTCTATTCGTAATCTAATCTTATATATTATAACATAGGAAGATTGATCTCTTAATTCCAGATGTTAAATCATTCTTAAATATTTAGTTTATGTTCTTAAGAATGTGTTGAAAACAACTAAAAATATAATCAATTTATAATAATAATAATAATAATAATAATTCAGTTATAAATTCTCAACTTAACGAATCTAGACATTTATATGCATAAATCATAACATATTTACGTGCATGAATCATCACAATTTAAGTAGTTGAGGTATATAATTCATTTGTGTATTCTTTCAAACAAATTTCCATGTTAATAGCTAGTAGGAAATATTACATTTTTCCACTGAATTTACATTAACTTTATTAGCATTAAAGCTAAAAATTTCTGTGTTTAAAATGTCACTGTTATAAAACTGTGTTTGCGATAAAATGTGTATTTGAAATAAAAATGTTAAGTTCAACGAAACTAACGTTTTTCTCAAACTTCTCTGATAAAAACGTTTTTCTCAGTTATTGATCAAAATGTTGAAAATTGTTAAGTTGAACAAAAATAATTTTTTTCTCAATTTACTAATCTGAAAAGCGAGTTAGTGTTAAACCACAATTCAAACATATACCAAATTAAGTATTCACTTGCATATTATCAAACAAATTTTAATGTTATAATAGATTACCTCTTTTCAACACTTGTTTTTATCATTTTTTTTTCAGTTCCTATCTATAGACATTGAAAAACACGTTTTTACACGTAAATCACTTATTTATTATAATTAAATAAGCATATTTATTAGTATTTATTATATTTTGACATGAATAATAAATTGTACACATTATATTATAAAAAAATATTATTAAAAAAAATCAAATGGATTAATTTTAAAAATATTAAAAGATTAATTAATTATATAAGTTTCTGTACTAATTATTTTCAAATCAAATTATAGATAAATGATAAAAAACACATCTATTGAATTTAAAAATCTCAAAAATGTCATCTGTTAACAAAATATACAATAGTTTTTTATTATATAATTTATAAAAAAAAATTAATTTTTTATATTATTATATTTTAATACATAGATGTAACTCCACCGAAAATATTATAATTGTGAAAATATTTACATATTTATATAATTAAAATAGAGAGAGTGGAGAGTAGAAGAAAAAAAAACAAGAAAAATAAGGAGTGAAGAAAAAATAAAGAGTAAATGAAAAGAGAAAAAAAAAGGAAAATAAGTGAAGAGGGAATAATAATTCTTATAATCAAATAAATAAGTCTAATTTAGTAAATAATTTAGTAATAAATAAGTCTAATTTAGTAATAATTTTCTTAATCTGATTAAAAAAAATTGTTAATAAGAGAAATTATATATTTTTGTGGAAATTAAAGCAATTAAATTGTTGTTATGGACTAAAACCCAAAAAGTAAAAAATAAAAAATATAAATAAAAGAAAAACTATATACTTTTGCATTTTTATTTTCAAATTATAGTTTTTTTATGAAATTATTTTTAATTAAAATAATTAAAGTGATATATATATATATATATATATATATACTTTTTTATATTTTTTTTATTTTAATTTATTAATATTATCAAATTTTAGCTTCATGATTAAAAAAATACCAATAATTTAAATTTTATTAATTCTATAATTTTATATAATTATTATTATAAATTTAATTATCCAATAACTAATAATATTAACACATTTATTAAATTAAAATTCTTTATTTTAATTAATTATTTTGATTTTTTTAACAATTTTTTTAAATAAAAACGATAAAACTTAAAATTAATTTCTAACTAAATATTCACATATTTATGGTTTATAATATATTATGTTATTATGTTTAATTAAATTTTAAAATAAGTTCACTTAATCTTTACACTTTTATAAAAATACTAATATAAACTTAAAATATTTATCCAATTACTAAATTATTTAAATATTAATATAAATTTGAAATATCAATTCAATAATTAAAAAATATTTATCCAATTACTAAATTATTTAAATATTAATATAAATTTGAAATATCAATTCAATAATTAAAATAATTTTAATTTTTTATAAATACATTGAAATACATTTTTATTAACATAAAAGTAATATATATATATATATATATATATATATATAAAAAAGAGACTAAACTAATAATTAATTTAATCATTGATTATATATATAAAAGAGATTAAATTAATAATTATTTTAATGATTGAATAGGTAACTAATTTAATAATTAATTTTAATTTTTTTATTTACATACTATATTACTAAATTATTTAATAATAAGTTAATAAACTATTTTTTAAATTTTTTATAATGTTATTAAAACTTTTATCAATTATTTTAAATTATTAAGTAGATTTATATTTAATATATTATTAAAATATTTTTAAAAATTATTTATATAAATAAAAAATAGTCACTAATTTATATATTATTTGTTTAGTGACTGAAAATTTAGTTACTAAATCAGTCACTATATATAAAAAGAGAAATCGATCATAGATTCGATTACTATTAGTAACTCGAATTTTTTGATCACTAATTTCAATTACTATTAACCATTTTTCTAGTAGTATTTCCTTTTTATTTTGAATATATATTGGTTTGATACATAAAAAAGTTTCAATAAATATTATTTTATTTAATAATATCAATAATAAAATACATTTTATTTAATTGACATTTTATTTTTAATAATTTTTTATTATGATATCAATGTTTAATAAAAGATCATCACACAAAAGAAATATTTTTTTAATTAATTGACATAAATATGTATTTTCATCTTTCTACATTTGAGACCAAAAGGAATATACATATTTTTCAACTTTCAATGTTGCTAGCATAAAAAGACTACCTTTGCCTAATTACTTTTAATATTGTCTTCAAACTTCATTTTTCAAAGGGTTATAAAATGTGTCATTGACATACAGACATGTGTAGGGTTTTTCCTGCAAGTTTTTATTATTTGTTTTCTACAAAATATATTAAATTTACAAGTTAATTTATTAACCCTTTTGTATATAATCCATGCATTAAATTGTAATAAATTAGGTAATAGTTTATCTTGAACAATTTAATTTATTGATTTAAGTTAAAAAATGAATTATTTTCTATTGTTTTTTTAAATAAAAATTATTGTTATTAACATAATATATTTTCTTTATATATATATATATATATATTTGTTTCTCATTTATTTTGAATAAATTTATAAACAAGGTATAAATATCTTACATGAAAGGTAAATAAGTTTTGATAAGATTTATAGTTATATGACATAATGCAAATGTTATGTGTATGCTTGAGAGAAAAGTGAGGTATACGTAATATATAATTTTTTATTAAAAATAATTATTAGTATTAAACTGACATTTTAATTTAATATTAATTATGATGCAATATCAAAATCACATTGAGTTTTAAAAAATCATAAACAGATAAAAAAAGTAAAATTAAAAAAATAAAATATGAGAAAAACAATAATATAAATATAATATAAGTTAATGTATCACAATATTCAAATTATCAATAATGTTGTAGCTTTTAAAATAACAATAACAAAACTACAAAACAAAAAATATTAAAAAATATAGTATACTCAAATATTTATCTAGTAGGAAATTTACTATTATCTCTACAATAAAAGTTAAAATATTTTATCAAAAAATAAATTACATTACATTTACACATAATATATATTTGAAAAAAATAAAAGAAAAAAGTGAGGGCCAAACGACCCCACCCACTAAGGTAGTTTCGACTCAGTGCTAAAGGTACCCTACACAACATGCAATACTCATGAAACATATGCAGCTCTACCCCAAGAGAGGATTGTAGGACTCGTGAAATCCTAAGGTGGGGCTCCCCAAAACTAAGACTTGGACACAATATATATATATATATATATATATATATATATATATATATATATATATATATATATATATATATATATATATATATATATATATAATAATAATAATAATAATAATAATAAAATCTTCTTCTGTTTCCATGTTTTTTATCTTACGTGCCGGAACTTTCTTGCTCTTGGTGTGTTCACTTTTTCTTTCAAGCCAAAGTCTAGTATATAATGATGTTATAAGACTCGATACATGCATGCTTCTAAATCCTCACTCACTTCCATTAAACTTGGCCATGTTCTTGGAATATAAAAAACACACATGATTTTTAAATCTTAAAATATAAAAATCGTGTGGTTTGTTAAATATATTTCTAGTTTTATAAATATATTAGAAATTAAGATGTTTATTTTAATATAAAGTTAATTTAGTAAAATAAGATATTAGTAAAATGTTATTATACATTTTATTGACGCTAGAGTTTTTTAATTGTATTGATTTAATTGGAAAATTTCAATAATTTTATCTAAATTTTATATTATCCTATTTATATTCTTACAAGTATATATATAATTTAAGGGAAAAATTAGATATAATTATTGATGAAGGAGATTGATTGGATTATTGGTAGAACATATTTAGTATACTAATTTTATTTTATTGTTTATTTTAGTAATAATAAATTAGGTTCAATATTTATATTTATTTTAATTTTATATTTTTAGTTAATCTAATTTTTTTACTTTGATTATAGTTAATTTTGCATTTTTAGTTTTAACTAATTTAATTAGAGTTCACATTTACTTCATATTTCTTAAAGTGTTCTAGATCATATAGATTATTTATTTAGTTTTTCAAGTGTCTCTACTTTTTTCTTTATTTTCTTATTCTTTATTTCTGTTTTTAGTCTTCCTATTCTTCTTTTTTTATTTGTTTGAATTGTTTCATAGTTCTTCCTATATAAAGAACAAAATTTTGAAGATTAACTCATCAAATTAATATTAAATAAATTAAATTGAGTTTTGTAAATAATCGATTCTTTTTTTGAGTATATTTTTTTTAATTTTGATTTTGAATATTAAGATATCAATTTATAACCGTTGTTTTTATAATTTAAATTAGGTATTGATTGAATCTTGATTTTATAATTAGATAGGATTATATTAAATGATATTGAGATTTAATTTGTATAATAAGTTAGCTTGATTAATTGAATCCTTAATTATTTAAATTTGAATTAAAATCTTAAAAAAATATATGATAAGAAAATTATTTGATTGATAATTTGTGGATTAATCAATTTTTTTTATTATTAGTTCAGTTTCTATCTTTTTATTTTTTATTTTACTTTATAATTCTTGTTTTATATTGTCAAACCCCAAATTTATTTTTCCAAAAAGAATATTAATAATTAAATATATTTCAACTGTATCCTAAAAAAATAAGCTTAGTTTATCTTCTTTATTACAAAATGATTTAACTAATCTTAATATTCTGATTTCACGAGAATGAAAATCAATAATCACGTGAGATTATAAATAAATTATTATTAGTTTCAATTTTTTAACTATTAAACTTCTTTAGGTGTATTAGAATAAGTCTTCCATTAATTATTTTTAAGATGTAATTTACTTTGAAATTTGATAAATAATTAATATTTCTTTGAATTTTAATAATTTTTTTAAAAAGGTGTATTGATAAAATAGAAAAAGAGATATTATTTTTTTCTCAATTTCTAAATAATATTATTAAACTTAATGGGTGTATCCCATGATTGTACTAAATATCAACTTTATTAAATAATATCATTATATCATCGATGTTACATAATTGTATAATGAAGCTTTCTTAAATAAATTTGCAGAATTTAACCATCATATAAAACTGTAGATTCTGCATTCAAATGTTTACTAAAAGAACACCTTTTACTGAGTAAAACATGCAATTTGTGACTCCTATAGCATTATATTAATTTAACTTTGTGGATGAAAAACATGAAAACTAAACAAGACCGATAAGTTTGACTGCTGAACAAGGAACAAGTCACGTGATTGTTTCCAAAGATCAACACAATTGAATATGACCAATCCAGAACTATGTTACAAACCACAATAACGTTTCAGTTTTGTCCATTATATATAATTAGACATAAATTAATTAAGGTTAACATTTAAGAAAAAAAAAAACTTACACCCAAAGATCCTTTAATTAGGGTTTATATATAAACACATTTATTTACAAGAGGATTTTTTTAAATGCTGTTCACAATTAGTTTCATCACTGAGTTTTTATGATCATTCCATGCTTCATCTCTGGTTTTATATGTCTGTATCTGTTCATAAAAATTCTCTTAGCCTTGAGTGGTAAACACATGGTTTTAAATTATCGTTTGTAATCATAGATAACAAGGTTAATTAATTAATCTTCTAATTTATGAAATATGTAATTTTAATAGTTTTTTCACTCAATTTTAATACTTAGTGATAGATTTTAGCTTAACACGTTAATAAAATGGTTATATATGATTTTATTCTTTCTTTATACCTAAATTTAATTTATTTAATAAATAAAATAATCAAGTTAATATATGTTTTAAATATTGAGACTAAAATTAAATTTGACAAACAAATATAAAGATTAAAAACATATTTAATATTTAATAATAATAATACTTTTAAATTTATCATGATTGTAAATACAACTGCATCAATTATATTATTTTTATTTATAGAGGTAAAAGGAGACTTGTTAGACTGGCTAGATCAACAAAAATATATAAATGAGTTAATTAAGTCAATGACAACCTAAAAATATTAAAAAGAAATTGGTAAGAAACTGGTTGAATTAATTATTTTAATTTAAAAAATATATTTAATATTATTTATGATTATTTTTTTTATTAATTTTAATACCATAAAATAGCTATATTTAATTTCTGCATATCGATGTTTTTGGTCAAAGACCTTTTGCATCCTAGATGATGATGATATTTGACTTCAGACCTTTTAAATATTGAGATATAAAAAGAAAGTATCTCATTTTTGTTTAAATCTAAAACAATATAATTGCAAATTACTTAGATATTACTATAATTAAAGTTTATAAATATCAACTACTATACAGAAAATTATTTAACAAGTTTATTATCATTATATTAACACTAATCACACTCTAAGTAACATTCATTACATGCTACTTAAACACGGGTAAATTTCAAATCAACCAACAAATGATAGGTTTCGTTGAAGGTTTCAATAGAGTAATCAAAATCTAAGGATTGTCTTAAAAAAAATCAAAATAAAAAATGATAAATCTCAATCTACATTAAAACTGTTATTAAGCAAATTTTATTACCAAAAGAGTAAAGAGAATAAAACCTAATATGCAAGAACTAAAATTAACTTAATATAACTGTATAGAAAAAAAATTGGAATTTCATAAATCACCTTAAACATGATTTTTAAAAGAAAAAGCTATATTACAGAAGTCAAATTTACATTCGTATAGAAAAAAATTAATTAAATTATATGTTTTCTTAATTTGATTTATCTTTCAAGAAATTAAATGTGTTCACTTTTTCTTTATTTGGCATAACTATATCGTGTTTTTTCTCATCTAAATATGGTAGTAATAAACGTTGACCAACCGGCCATAATTCAGAATACTAAGGATCTCGTACACTTCACTAACATCTCATCAACAAAACAACATTTGACCAAACAAAATTGCCACGAATAATATATCACTATCACCAAATATTATGCGTTTGGTAGATATCAAATAAAATAAATTGCATGAAAAACGAATGTAAAAATGAATTATTTACTTGAAAAAAATAAATAGAAAGAAAATTTATTTAATTTATAATCAATAATTTCATTTACTATATTTTTTTCATTATTAGCTTAATTATTTATTATATATTGTCATAATATAAACAATACAAAATGTTTTAAACAAATATCTATTATTCGTTATAACTTTTTATAATATACAAAACATAATTAATTATGTTGTGTTAAACACATTCCACAACTTTCACACTTATAAAAAAGCTTTTTTTGGTTCACTTAACTTGATTTTCATTGCCAAAAATATCCATCAAACCAACCATAAAGGATGAGTTTAAAAAGATTTGTATATTTGGATACTGCTGGGAAAAGAAAAGTCGTTACTAAATAAATATTTCTTTTACCCACTAAATATATAAAAAAATGTATTTTCTAATTAAGGTGTTTGGGGTTTAGGTTTTAAAAGAACATAATACTACTAATCTCTTGTTTTGATTTCACTCCAAAAAAGTGATACTTATTAGAATATGTTTATTCCATTATTTTTCTTCAAAGTTAAATTTCTAAGTTAAAACTGAAAATAAAAGGTTTAAAATACAAATAGAAGTAATTTATCATTTTTTTATATTCTTCTAAAAATATTTTTAAATAAAAATTATTTCATAAAAGTTTAGAATGTTGTTTAAAACTGGTTATCTGTTCTAATAAAAAGTACAATTTTGCAAAAAATGAAAAATAAATTTAATTTACATAAATTTAATGTAATGATAATATGGAAATATATAAAAAGTTCATTCAAAATTTTGATTTTAAACGTGAAAAAAATGAGAGAAAAGAATGATTTTGATCCTTCCTCCTTCTTAATCCTTTATTGAAAGTCTTATTTTCAATTTATTCATCATAACAATGTCTGTTTTCGGAATAATTTCAATAATAAATTAATTGTAATGTGTATATATAAAGGGTTGAACCTGTCATATATATATATATGTATATATATATATATATATATATATATATATATATATATATATATATATATATATATATATATATGTATATATATATATATTTGTTATTAAAAAATAAATAAATCCCATAATTAAATTAGAAAACAAATAAATAAAGTAAATTTAAAAACCAGTTTAAGAAAGCACAGTGAACATGTAACAAAATTATCTCTCAGAGAATAAATAAATAAAAGATATAGGTATAAAGTACAAGTATACAACAAAGTAATTAAAAAAAAAAAACATAAAACAAACATTGAAAGTGTGGTCCAAACGTGAAAAAGATCTGCATAAATTTCTCACAATCTTTTCTAAAAGCTTCCTATTTTCATTTTTTTCTAATAAATAAGTTACTTATTTAAAATAAATAAATTTGTATGCAAAGAGAAAGGGTGTTTAATGAAAATTGTACATTTTATGTATTGAATAAACAATAAATTTATATTGACGAAGGGATGATCTAGTAGCCACGATAACAAAAGTAAAATAGTACATTAATATTATATAAAAATCATAACCATAAATATAAAGAAAACACAAGTTAAATAACTAAATTATAGGTTTAATAAAATTAATAATAATTGGTAAAATAGTTTTTATATATTTTTTATTCTAGTTAAATATGTATGTTACTTATCTTAAAATGTTTAAGGTTAAATTTAAAAAATAAAAATAAAAAATATCATCTTTTACAAAATTCTGCTTCATAACGATATTCTCACTAGTTACCAAATTTGAAATATGGGCTTGTATTGTTGAGGTCCGATCCCAGTTAGCCCATTGGCCCATTTTAGGTTTAGAATTGGTTTCAATTTTGAAGAATTTATTTAAGACATAATTTAGAGTTAGGTTAAACATCAACATGACCCTTTCAATGGAACACTTGTACAAGAAACCCTTACACCATCCATCAAATATTAAAAAAAATTGCATGAATTAGTATAATTTTTGTTGACAACCATTATGTAAATTAAAAACAATTTTTATTTTAAATATTGAGTTATTTTGAGTGAAAATGAATTCAAATATATCAAATAAAATATTGGGTATAAAAAAAAGAATATGAAAATAATAAAGCAAAAGGAATTATATAACATGATAAACATGCCTTTAAGCAAAGATTATGATAATTTGAAAAATAAGCAACCAATTTATTTGAAAACTAAATGATAAATATGAATCATAAGATCAAGCAAAGAAAATTTTATTTTTATTTTCTTTTTTTACGATTTTGTATTGCTTATGTTATCAGTTTATTCTCATTAATGTATTTTTTTTATTTTTATTCAGCTTTTTTTTTTAATTCTAATTCTGTTGGGATCTACTCGAATTCAACATTTGTGTTACAAGTTTAAAAAGACTTTTGCTTTTTGTACTTTCATTATTTCTTTTTATACCTTCACATTGCGGTGAGTGAAGTAACAAATAAAAATATTTTTTAAAATGTTATTCGGATTATACTAAAAAAAAAAAATCAAATTACACATTACTGAGGCATACTGAAAATATTATATTCCATAATGTGTTATCTGAAATTAATCTAAATCTATTCTAGAATTTTTATTTCAGAAGACTTTATAATAACTGGAACAATATACATCTATTTAAGATTTTTCTTTCCGAAAATCAGAAAATTTAATTATGAAAATCGAGAATGAAATTATGAAAGTACTAGTTTTTTATTTTTCCTCTCATCTTACCATTGATCATACGCTCATCCTATACTTTTTATTAATCTAAAAATAATAGTGTCTTTATTATAAAATACATTTTAAATTTATTTTTTTAAACCTTTTCGAAATAAAATTTTTAAAAATATTTTAGATTAACTTTTCTGAAAAAAAATTCAGGATTTTAGAATTAACTTTTTAAAAATATTCTAAAAAATTAATTATAAAATATTTTTATAAAACTTTTGGAAAGGTGAATCCATAGTATTCTTTAAAAACTTATTATAAAATACTTTTGAAACTTAAATCGTGAAAAAAAATAAATTGAATTAACCTTTTTAGAATTAATCTTTTCAAAATGGTAAAATTATATTTAGGATTTTGTAATCTAATACTTAAAAAAAATCATATTTTTTTTGGATCTATTCATTTTTTTTTTCAATTTGAAAAATTTTAAAATATGTTTGTAGATCATTAGTTCTATAATTAATAAGGGTATTATTGTCTTTTTCAATAAATATGAATTATAAAAATAAATATATATGTAGGTGAAGGAAGGATATGCCTATGATCCATAACCCATTTAATGCTTAACTTCGTAAAATAAAGCCCACTGAAGATGCATACAAAAAAGTACGAGGTATATCAAGTTTCAACCCAAAAAATATCTTGGTCCTTAACGAAACAACATTTGATTAGCTTTTTTTTCTTACACATCGGAACTCGAACTTGTTTCCTATTTAAACAATGTTTTATATATATATATATATATATATATATATATATATATATATATATATATATATATATATATATTTATCTTAAAGTTCTTGGTATTCAGTTTTTGACACTCGAATTCTTGACCCTATAACTGTAGGGTATGTAATGAATTGTAAGTAATAATTTTGTGATAGGATTGATAAAAATTATTTTACATTTCTGTCACTTTATAATATTTATATGACTATGATTTAATGATAAAATTTGAGATTTATCGAGATAGGACTATACTGATAACATACTTTTAAATCACAAATTAAACAAAGTTAATAAAATAAGGAAAAAATATTGGAGACGAATGAGAAACACAAAATTAGCTTGGAAGAAGTGTATGATGTTATAATATGTCAATGGGGGTTTAAATTTGATGTGTGGAATAAAGGATAAAATGAGAAGCATATAGTGAATAAAAATGTTAATGATTGAGAAATATGTCATAATCAGAAATAGACCATGTCTTGGTTCTCCCTAGCACCATTTTATGCTTGATTGCAACATTCATCTTCCCTCAAACACAAATAATCTTCCTTTATCTTGTTGGTCCCCATAATTAATAACAATCTCCACTGCAGATTAAAGGACCCATTCTTCATGTGAGTATATGAGGATCTAGAGAGGAAGATGAGAGATCAAGTTATTGTGTATGAATTCTTATACTACTTTGTTAGGGTCGGTGTAGTGGTGGATATTTGGGTGCTTTATAAGTTTAGGTCTAAATTTTATTATCGTTGCTCTTAAATATATATATTATTGAATAATTTTTTATTAATTTGCTCTTAGTTAAAAGTTATTATAATATACATCATATTCATAATATTTTATTTATTCTAAAATTATTTAATATCTTATTAATTGAAATATATAATTTTGAATATCATGATCCTTATGGTATTTTCTTTAATATATTTATTCAATATTTAAATAAATAAATGAGACGAAAAAAAATAGACACGATTTTAAGAAATCAAGATATATTTAAAGAAAATTAATGTTATAATTTATAAATATATTTAATATATTCATTTTGTTTAGATGATTTAGAGCTGAAATTAATTATAATTTATATTTTTTTTATTGGTTTTTCAAAAATAAAATTATGATTAAATTATAAAAAAAAAAACAATACTTCAAATATACAAATGGATGAATAAATTTTGTTAATATAAACAGCTTGTTTTATAAAATATATTATTAAACATCAGATTATACCCATATCAATAGGTTATTATAGCATATAATTATTTTTAGTTAAGAAACTATAGATATTTTTTCATATAGTAAATGATTTCATACTTTATTTATGTATTTAAAATTAATGTGATATACTATTTCAAAATGTGCAACAGCATGAACTATTTTATTATTTTTGTTAGTTAATTTTATAAATTTAATAAAATAATCCAATTAAGATATAATTATTGTTAGTTAAATCAATAAAAAAGCATATTTTATTCAGAATATACTAGAGGTAAGAGAATAAACGTAAGCATGTGTCCTATTCTCTCTGAGATATTGTGACGCTTAAGTTATTGCATCAAATCAATGCATATTAGACACGTAGACAACGGAATGTAGATTCAAACATACGATGAACACCAATATTGGTGTTAGAAAGTGGACATGATAATACGTGATGAATAATTTTACAAAAATAAAATGTATAGGTAAATTACAAAATTTTGACATATGACATTTTATTTTTAATAACTTTCATTATTGCTTATTCGAATACGATCTTATATTATATTAAAAATAAAAAAATAGTTTAATTTTATGAAATCTATTTATAAAATGTTATTTATAATTTAATTATATATTATAATATTATTAAATTTTTAGTATATGTTTTGTAATTTTGAGATCGAGATTATAATGGAAAGATCAATTATATAAATATTGGTGTATTATTTTCTAAATTTTAATCTTTTTATTATGTTTCTTTGAATTACTTGGTTATGAAATTATTATAGTATTTAGTTATCGATGTTAGGATAAATTCTAATGTAGGAGATATTGTTATAGTATTTAGTTATCGTTTTAATATTTTCGGAACACGAGTATCTCGATCTTATGCTCGTTATGATGATATTATTAAGATCAATTTTTATGTCTAAGATATTATTTATCTTGATATTCTTGTTCATTACAATTTTATTCTTAAAAGACATTTGAGTGGGTTAAAACATGAGAGTATATATAAATTACTTTTGACATCAATTCTTAGATGATATGAGATTTATGAATGTACTATAACAATATGTATTTTGTTAATTATGTTGGCAACACAATCTAATTATTTTTAAATAAAATCTATAATTTTTTTTTTAGAAATATAAAGCAGGCTAAAAGTTAAGAAAAATATAAGATATGAAGCAAATCTTAGGTGGGATTTCGACATCGTTCTATGATCCGACCAGACCAAGGGATCCAAAGTAAAACGATTTGTGAACTATGTTTATATAAAATTATAGGATTTGAATTGTGGGTTGAAACTTGAAAGAGCCAAAAACCTTATTGTCGGCTACCATGTATATTGGTGGGGAAGATATGATAATTTGGTGGAAAGCTAAAGCTTCTCATGAATGGATCCATTACTAGGTCAAGAAACACCATATTTTCTATTTTCTTGGTTCAAAAAAATCAACCAAGATCTTTGCTCTCAATCAAGTGATCCCATGTTAATAAGAGTGAATATTTTAGGGTGGAAAATCATGTGTGTGTATATAGTATTAGCAAGTAGTCACAAATAGATTAAGTAAAGGTCCACTTTAAGATTTAAGTGTGGATTGGGTCCTACAATAAAGGAGTAAGGAATGTTGTATTTTCCTACTTTAGTCATCACTATCACTATATACATTAAAACTATCCAACTTTGTGACATTTTTATGTCAACTATTTATTCATTGTTTTCTCCTTCTTGATTTTTTTTTTTTTGGTATTAATTATTATTGGACACTAAAACTTATACATTTTTTTTTTCATTTTGTACAAGGGCACCTATTTCTAATTAAATATTATTAAAATATAGTTATCTTATTGACTTTTGTTAATACTTATATAAAATACTAAGACCTCCCTTCTCTCATGGCATATAATTATATTCAAAATATGTTATAGTTTTCTATAAATTATCTACTGTTAAAATAGTTAACTTGCTCCATATACAACATCAAAAAATTGATACAATAAATCTCTAGATAATTAGAGATTAATTAACCCAGTAATTAAAAATATTGTAAATTTTAGACATGATTTCAATATTCATTTTTTAAATTGAAGAAAGTAATATCCCATTAGAAGTAATAAGTTATATATTGAAAAAAAAAGTACCTTTTTTTTTCATTACATACATACTGAATTAGATACCATTATTCCAAAGCACATGTGATGAATTTTTGTTAGATCCACACTATATATATGTTTGAAGATTGATGATCAAATGATTTAGATTATCCATTTAAATTAGAAAGAATTATTCGATTATTAAGCTGATAAATGTTTTTGCGATTATGTCATAAATAAAATAATTGAAATTAATGAGTGTTATTAAACTAGGTATTTATCAACCATAAATTTTGTTTGAAATCTCATCGTAGAATATAATAACATGTTATGCCACAAAATATTAATAGATTAATTGTCCTAAATAAAACACTATTCTCCATTGGGTCCACACTAGTGTGTGTTCTTGTTTTTATTCTTGAAATCACAAGATTATTCTTTGAAGTATAAGATGAATAGACCTTTGGTATTTAATTTGGATGTCATGATTGATGCCTCCACAACGGCTCATAAGAATACACCACACAAATAAAAAGTTGTTGAATCAATGCCTTAAATATAGGTTTTTTGGAAGCTTTGCAAAAGAATATTCTACACTTATTTTATCTTATATACTTGATACCATAAATTGAATAGATTAGTTAATAGAAAATTGTTTTAGTCTAACTTGTGATCAACTTTGCTTTTTAAGTATGCAATTGTCTTAAATACTTGAAAAGAAGGAGACTTTTTTTTTTTTCATTTATAATACTTTTGTTTACCTATTTATGTAAATTTTTAATTAGTACTCTTGAGTTCAAATTATGAATATATCAATATCATTGCATAATGTTATATATGTTTAAATAAATTTCTTCACAAAATCTTGTAAGAAAAAAAATTAGATGAAAAAAAAAATCTATAAATTAAACCTACTTTATGCATAACTTGAAAACATGACTTTAGATAAATTAATATTAGAGAATTTTGCCCAAATCAATTTATACATAATTTTTTCTTAAAAATAATTATGAAAACTTATTTCTTAAAAATAATGGGATTTTTATAAATAACATGATCTTATTTATTCTTTAGAATTGTTTTAGTTATGTAAATCTTTTAATTATTTTAAAATAAGTAAAAAATATGTTTCAAACCTAATTTTAAAGATTACATAAATTTATTATTATATACATTAAATAACTTGATTATGATCATAGAATAAAAATTATTTATTACGGATAAGGGGTTTCGGATAGCATGATTGGTCCTAATCCAATATATTTAATTTGATTCGATTAAAAAATATAAATTATATTTAAAGATTGAAGTAAAACGTGATATTCTCTCTGATCTTGATTTTTTTTTAAGTATATTACAATAAACAAAATTAGAAATACTTTGATATATTAAATTTTAACTTAACATCGGTTAAAAATAGGAAAAATAATCAACAAATATACAAATCTTGAAAGTAGGACTCTCGATGAAAAAAAAAAATGAAAGTAAAGTTAATTTAAAGATAATAATAATGATAAAAGGAGGTGGTATACGTGTGCGCATCTGTGTCTAGATGATTGGTATTGGGCGAAAGCATGAAGAGGTTACTCCCATGTTGAACAACCTCTCTATACGTATACAGCACATCATGAAAGTGATGGAAGATACGTGTACACATATTGCTATACAAAAGCAATTAAAAAATTCCGATGCTGGAATTTGCAAACAAATTTATACTCCTCAGCAGTATAATCAAAACAAGCCTTACAAAAGGCCTATACCTAGAAGTAAACCTAGGTATAATAAAAACTACAATCAGAATTCTTATTCCGAAAGACAAAAACCCACAACTTCTAGAAAGACTTACACGATTAGGTCTTCAAATTCTAGAAAACCAACTCTAAATCTCGATAGACACGTCGAGAAAATTTAGAGAAAACAAAACATACAAGCAAACTTTGAAATGTTTCGCTTGTAACCAACCAGGACATTTCTCTAGAGACTGTCCTAACATTACAAACCTTTACACTAAAGAGGCGGAATTGATAAAATCATGTCACATGAACCTTCTTCCAATAGATGAAGATGTTTCTACTCGACTCGAAATACTATCGATGATTAGTATTACAGAGTACATCGATGAAATCAATTTAGATAAAAGCCATAAAGATTATGGCCTAATAAATGATTTCACAAATAATGAATTCATTTACCTTTATCCAAATGAAAATGATTTCCAACTGGATAATAAATATAATGAATTAGGAAATATATTAGATGATTTCGGATATTGTCTAATGAACACAACAGTTTCTTCTTTTGATAAGGAAACTAACAAAAGGGTATTGCAGAGTTCCTTCGAGTTACACAGGTACTAATATGGCGGACCCAATCAACAAAGGCAAGTTACCGACCTCAACAACTCGAAGAGTTTGATACTCTAAAGTTTGGAACACAACATCTTCCGGTTTTACCGGAAGGTCACCCTCAACAATTCAAATGTCTGAGGAACCGTCCTGTTTCGGGAGAACAAAAAGTATTACTTGATGCTCTTCATCGAGCTCGTAGTACAACAAGCAAAGTTTAATGCTATTAATGCATTAAATTATTACTTTGCAAAAATGTTGCCCGTTTTTTAAAAAACCCAAGAAAGAGGCCTACTCGCCTTTTATCGGAGAAAAGCGTGGCATTTACCTATCATATCCCTCTCTGTTGAAGGCAATAGGTAATGACAAACACGAGCAAATTTCAAGGATTTGGTAACCTTGAAGAAGCGAGTACAAGCGATGGTCGGCTATGTTGGAGGTGACAACGACTGTTGGACCATCCTGAAGTTGGTAATTTCATTTTTGAAAAACCAACAAAACAAAAGAATTTTTCGATTTATGATTCCATTAAACTTAGACAACGATTGGCGTTTGCTAAGAAAAAGGAACAAAAATTGAAAAACTCTTTTTCTTTTCGAAAAATGATTTTCAAAAACATATTTCCCGCTTGGAAATAGAAAATAAAGATTTAAAAACCGAAATCTTAGAACTCCGTAAAAAGATGTACTATGATTTCGAAACCATTGATTATGGATCTTTTACAAATAAAATGGCCTATGTTGGGTCATTCAAAAGAAAAATTTTGGGACAACTTCCTGGCCCAATCCAAGAAAAAATCTACGAACATGTGTTTGTTGCCTTGTTAGTAGAACTTGGAGCACTACAAAACTGGTTATTCCAATTATCAGTAGATTCTACACTCCGCCTACACCTGAGGATAGTCCAATATCAAGATAATTCGGCACCCTCATCTTCCGATCAGTATAACATCGGAATAAACCCTTATTTGGTGGAATGCTATCCTGCTTGGATCAGCAAACAATTAACTGAAGATTTATTCTTCTCAGGGTTTTTGAAAAGGATGATTATTTTCAGAAACTCTATGATAGAACCATTTTTCGGTACCAAGATAAATTACTGGATAAATGCGTTCTTTCGAAATAATCACGGTGAGGAATATTTCATTGAAATATTCTCAACACACCCTACAGACATAAAGGGGAATATTATCCAGCTAAACATCACTTGTTTCTGGATACCTGAGTCTTTCACCGATATCGGTTTCGATGATAATCTCCAAAAGATTGATCATATTAATCCTCCTTTCACTACAACGAGGTATGATCAATTCCAGGATGAAGATATCCATAAAGAGCTGTTAGCCGAAACCACCACCATCAGTCTTTGGGTGAAATTTGGCAAAGCCGCTCATGTACGGCGGAACTGTACAAATCCCGCCTCCCCACAACCAATGAGTCTTTATGATAAAGACGAATTTACCCTTGAAGATTTCGATGAACTCCTAATGACGTAATCTCCCACGTCATTAGCCCCACAAAGACTAGTTTACCCTTGAAGATTTCGAGGAACTCCTAATG
Source organism: Sphenostylis stenocarpa (assembly GCA_963425845.1). NCBI lineage: Eukaryota > Viridiplantae > Streptophyta > Magnoliopsida > Fabales > Fabaceae > Sphenostylis > Sphenostylis stenocarpa. Next base: position 71,600,919 of record OY731401.1, on the reverse strand, counting down.
ACGTAATCTCCCACGTCATTAGCCCCACAAAGACTAGTTTGCCCTTGAAGGTTTCGAGGTGCTTCTCATGACGTAATCCCTTACGTCATACACGGCTGTATCAAAAGACGATAAGGTTAATGGCAGATAATGATATCTTGCTACCTTGTCACGATTCCTCTTCCGTTACATGTTGTTAGGCCCATTAAGCCTTGCATGTTAATGACGGTAAGATTGAATCAGTCTTTTGATAAAATGTAAAAAAAAAAAAAAAAAAAAAAAATTGCTGGGCCCACTAGGCCCATTACTATTCACTTTACTATTTTTGTTTCTTAGTGAGGAAGTTTCCTCCGTAGGATTTCTTCTTTGTTAAGTTTTGAGACCCATAAGTCATGAGTGGGTCCCACATGTAAATTACTATTCATTAGTTTAATATTTTCCATTTTCTATATAAGGTTCCATAAGTCCCTTATGCTGGGCAAGAACCTCCCCCCCTCTCTCTAGACAAGTCTCTCCTCCTTCTCTCTACATTTCCCCCGCTTATGTAAATTTCTTACTATCAATAAGAGAAGTTATTCAGCATCTCCCCTCTCCTTCTCCTTTTCTTCCCCCCAAGTAAGTGCTCGCATCTGTGTCTAGATGATTGGTATTGGGCGAAAGCATGAAGAGACAAGATAAAGCGCGCAGTATAAGAATGTTTCACGTTCACATAAATACTACTACTGAAAGCTACTTCAGTAATTTCACAAGCACAGGCACACAAATTGCGTACTCATTATTCATCTACATATTTCATCATGTCACACCAAGTGAATGTGAATTCAAACAAACTTCACAATCACATAACTCACCCCCACCTTTCTCCTCTCATTCTATAAATCAAAAACCAACCCACAACCACTTTTTGGACCACCCTACGCTCAACACAACCACCCCCTACTCTTCAAAATTTAACATCATCAACAACAACCTTTTTCTGTGCCTTATTGTGGGTGGAGAGTTCCAAAGGGATCGCATTGATCTGATTCTTCTCTGTGGATTCGGCTTCATTTCCTTCACTGATTCACTTGCTATTGGATCATGCGATCCCTTCGGAACTTTCCATCAACTCTAACTTCTGTTCATCCATTTCATGAGGTAAAACTCAATCATCAAGCAACATCCTAATCTCTGCTCTATATGCTTCATCTTCTCTCTCTCTTTCTGTCTAATGAAATGTATATTTCATCATCTGAATGAAGTTGTGCAGATTTTGATTTTCTGACACTGTTTTTGCAACTTTGAGACAAATCGTTCGTTCAAGTATGAACTGCAAAGGTGGTGGCTTAGTCTCGTAGTTTTTTCAGAATTAGTCCATATTCATGACTTGATTAACCTTGAGAAACATAAGAATATACTCTATTGTAGATGTAGTAGTCATCATGAATGATTAACATTCTTAACTAGTTCTTTCTTAATCCATTCCATAATTTCAACGTTCTGCAGTTTCCACTGCCAGATCTCCATGTTTACAGAGCTAGCTATCACATAAAATAAGACAAACATATATATATATATATATATATATATATATATATATATAAAAATTGACCATATTATATTTCACTTTCTTCTTCCTTTCTTTCTTTAGTTTTGTGCATAGTATAAAGTATATAATTTCACAGCAATATTAACATTTTTTTTTCGTTAAAAAAAATATTTACTTTAAACAATTAAATTAATATATGCTGCTAAAAACGATATATCAGTAGTTCTGTACATGCAAACTAAACAAGGAAAACAATATCACTCTATGTATATGTTGCAACCATATATATTCCCATACTTAGAATATACAAAACAAATAGCATCTTGTTTGATAAATGTTGTAAAATTTCCGTGTTATATATCAAACATGATTCTTGTAAGGAAAATAATAAAGTCTTATACAATTATTTATAATTAGATAACATTGTAAAAGAATTATATACACATATTATTTATTCCAAAATATGCATATTCACTAGTGTCTTATTTAAGAAAAATCTATATTATTGAGATTAGATGTAAAGTATATTGTGTAATAAGGAAACAATAAAGTGAAGGACATGCTTGGGACCCTTATTTGGACTTAGTTGATAAATCTAATTTTTTTTAGGCTTTAACTTTGGAGCTTTAACAACGTTCACACAAAGGGAGTGACAAGCACCTACACTTTACATCTTGTATATTAATTTTGTACAGAAAAATAAAGATGAAGCTTAAAAATATTCCTTAATTGCCAAGTTAATTTAAAAATAGTATTCAGTATGAACTTTTACTATATATATATATATGATAAATTTATTTTATTTTTAAATTTTATTAAATAATTCATGTGGTTTGCCTCAGTTATTTGCCACAGGTTCCAGTATCATTAGGAATTGTCCATTGTCAAATCATTTTACTATTTTAAATGACGGTTCAGTATCTTATTTTCAAACGAATTTGCTGTTTATATCCATGTATTTGCAATTTTTATGTTACTTTTATTTTCTTTTTAGAATTTAATAGTTCCAAAATACGAAACTGTCTCCATAAGCATTTTAACCGGTTCACTGTAAATTATATATTGTCCTTATAATTTATTAAAAATTAAAACTTATGTAAAAAGAATTACGTTTAATGTGGGAGGGAGGTGAATAGACGGGAGATTCCGATGGTGTGAAAAAAACAAAATGTGTGTTGGGTTGGGAGGGGCCCATGTGTGAGGAAAGAGTTGTACGAGATTTTGATCACATCAACCCCCAACAAGAGTGGCCCAGTGGACAAGCCCATCAATCTAACATGTCGGTTGATATTACTCACACAAATTTTTGTTCCTTCCATCATCTCATGTCTCTCCATTCTCTACTTCCTTCCACTAACCATCAAAACTTATTTGCTTCTCATTCATTTTCATAAAGTTTCTTCTTCTTCTTTTTTTCAAAATATTCATCTTAATTTCTTATATTTATTACCAGTTTGTCATAAATAATAATGATTTATGCTTTTTAGTTTTAGATTATTTAATGTTTGATTTTTTATAATATTTTATGAATATGATATAAAGTATCCAACAATATCATGGTTATAGAAAAATTATAATATTTATTAATTTTATTTTATCATAAATTATATATATTTCATGGATACTTTTCTTTAACAATATTTTTATTGAAAACATAATCAAATGCTAATGTATGTTTATTTGAGAAAGGAGATTGAGTATGGTATAGAAAATGACGAAAAAAAAATCAAATTATTTGTCAAAAATAGTATGATATAAAATAAAAAAAGTCTTCATAAAATAAAATAAAAATGTGTAAAAAAAAGGTATTTTAGTATTTTACTTACAAGTAAATTTACATCTCCTTATCTTTTTATTTATGAGTCTCACAAAACTTTTTCCTTGTTTTCACCTGAAGGAAAAAAAAAAGTCATTTTCATTTCTTCATGATTAATTCTTCTATATTTCACTATTTCAAAATACATAAATTTAGTAAATATTTTTTTAAACCAAGAAATTCACTCTTTCTAAACTTTAGATTAAATGATGTAGCATTGAAATTTGTCCAATAATAAAATCTAATTAATTAATTTCTTTAATAATTTATTATGATATCGTCATTAGCATCAATTCTCATATTCAAGATATTTTTTTTTAGAGCTCTTGTTTGTGAGTTAAGAGATGATAGTGTATATAAACTACTATTGATCTTGACTTATAAGTGAAGTGAGACTCATGGGTGCATCCGAACATAAGTCTCTCAATCGACGACTAAGAGATATAAGTGGAATGAACTATATTCTCAATTTCATGTGGACACTGAGAATGTCTAAAAATAATAACATTATTAGAGTTAATTTCTATATCTGAAGTATTGTCTTTTTTAAACTCTCGTTCATTACGTTTTTATTCTTAAAAAATATTTTAATGAATTAAGAAAAAATTATATATAAATTATCTTTAATCTCAATTCTTAAACAATATAAAACTCACTAACAACACTTAAATTTATTATTGGTGTAATATTTTTTTTAAAACTTAAAATTCAAAGTAACAAATTACTTGCACAATACTCTAATCATAATTGCAACTTTAAACATGGTTTGATCTTTCCTAAAACAATTTAGATCCACTTTGTGAAAAGTGCTTTAAGAGTGAAAGATAATCCATGCCCCCACATTTTTTTTACTTTTATTTTTACCATGACCAATTATTGTGTTAATTTAATACCTTTTTCATTAATCATTGCTTTCATTTACAACTGTGGGAATGAATCATGAAATCACCATTTTTACTTTCTGTGTCACTTTATAACAAAATTTACACCATCAATCAACAAAAAGTTGTCACTAATAATTACTTTAAAAATTAACACATTCATTGAATAATGAGCTAGTAAATAGAGGTTTCACTTTAAAACTAAACCTGGTTACTTAAATTGAAGATAACAGTTTATGTATGATGAAGTAGAATTATAAGTAGAAGAATTTTTTTTGGGTGAATTAATGAGTCATGAAAGACAGAAAAGCTTTACTTAAAGAATAGACAGGTTGATACCAATCATGGTGGTGGTTGCAATTGCACACATCAGCAGCTGTAACAGATCTTGCACGACCGCATAAAAGCATACCGATGCACATTTCATAAGTCATTAACTCGCATCACTTCATATGTGAGTGAGTTCAATGTTCTGACAAAATTGAAATATAGACATTTGAAAACCAAGTGAGACTCAAAATAATTATAATATTAAATAAAAAAATATAAAGCAATTTATTTGTATAGGAAGATTAGACATATCAAAATTTTTGAACAAAGATCGTGGCTTATCATCTTCAAGAATTTCTTACAGCGAGAGAGATATTTAATTCAATATTAGGGTGTCAATATGGGTTTTAAACTGTGAGTCAACTCGGGCCATCACGGATTTGAGTTGGGTTAGGTTCAATTTTTTTTATTTTTATCGATTATGGACTAAAAATGAACCCGACTCACTTAACTCATGGGTTAAACAGGTTTGAGTCTGGGTTATAGTGGGTTGGCTCGCAACTCACCATTAATTTTAAATTTTAAAAATAATTATAATAATATATTAACCCTAATTAATCATTTATTTTAAAATTTAAAAAAAATTATAATATATTTAATAACCTTAATTGATATGATCATGTCTTACCTCTACCCTACATTGTTGTTTGTCGCCACATGTCAAACCTTCACTTAAATTTGTTATCAGTTGTTCGCTGTACCACTACGTTTGCTGCTGCATTTGGGTCACTTGTCTTATTATCTGTCAACCGCATCACTCTACCATGTTCACTATATTGCTTTCAAAGGTAAGAATTTGTTTCATAACCTAAATTATTGGATTGATGAATCTTTATTTGAAAATTGTAGCATCTCTTCATTATTTGTTGTTTGTTATTGATTTATACGTATATTTCTTTAAGGGTGGTGATATTTTGACAACTAGAAACCATACAACTCTTCAAACAACTCACTTTTATTAATATAATAATCTATAAAATGATTGAATAAAAATAAAAATAAAGCAAAACTATTATTATAATATTAAAAGATAGTTGTTTATAGGAGTTGTATGGATTTGGGTTGTCAAAATATCATTTTCCTTTCTTTAATATATGAATTTTTGACTTCTTTCTTTTAAATTAATTTACAGAATGGAATCGAAACATGTCAATGTAAATTGTATTGGTGATGATTTTATTATTAATGAAAAACCCAACGAGCCAATTTCGAGTTAATAACGAAAATACGGATGTTGAAAAAGAAAGGAAGAAAACATAAGTTTCTACATCGAAGTTTCTATATAATTTAAAAAATAAAAAAAGATATGGGTTAATGAGTCAACCCACCTAACCCACCAACCTGTGATGGGTTGAACCGAGTTATAAAATTTTTAGCTCATACAAAAGTAAATCAAATTAAACTCACCTATTTTCAGTTCAATCCACAGTCAGCCAACCGGTTTGAACCAAGTTGCCTCACTTCGACACCCCTATCTAATCTTATACTTGATTGTATCTTGAAATGAGTTTTTAATACATCCCATTATATAAAAGGATATGAATTGTTCTAACATGACCCAACATAAATTTACTTTCCGACCAATCTCGATATGCCAAAACAATTATCTTGGTATTTGTAGAACAAATTTACTATTTTATCCAATCAATAGTAATATGTCCAAACAATTATCTTGGTGTTAGTGGTACTTGGTTCCCGAGAAGTGTGGAAGAATACCGCAAAAATACTATGATGCTAAAGTCAGTAATAATACGATGTATTAATAGAGTTTTTTTTTAAACCGGTTCTCTTATCTCTTATAAATGCTATGGTGATACTATTCACAGTTTCTCGAAATGGGATTATCTTGAGTCCTCTAGTAAAATATAGTTCATGAATAATTTTTAATTTTCAACTTATTTTATTGCATGGAGAATATGAATAATTTTTAATTTCTAATATATCCATTAATATCGAAAATATAGGTAATTTAACAAGGATATTACATGGTAATAACTATTAGGATATTTTATATAAATTATTTCTTATTTTAAAAAATATAAAATATAGATTTGTTTTACGAGGACATTTTAAGTAATTTATTTTTAATTTTATTTAAATAGAAATTTATTTAATAAATTTTAAAGAACTTATTATCTATTTTCATTTACTTTCTTTTATTTATTTTTTTAAGTTATTTAATGAAATAATTATAAAAAAATTAAACAATTTAAAATATCTTTAAAGAAAATTGTTAACAATAAAAGTAAATATTTTATTATAGATATAAATTTCTTAAAATTAAAGAAAATTATTTAAAATTAAAAAAAATACTTATATAAATAAGTTTGACTAAATTTTAAATAAATAATATATGAGACTCATAATAAAATATTTTTTTTTATTTTTAATTCTGGTTAAAAACTCTTCTTAAAAATATCATAATCTTATATAAGATTCTTTTAATAAAAAAATATTTAAAATAACTAATATTTTATTTAAACACCTCACCAAATAAGTTTTATTAGATATGATATCGATCATTATAATGAATTTAACATATTAGATCTTTGATTCTAAAATTATATTAAATATAAACAAGTGTCTACTGCAACCTTTCCAAAACCTAACATCTTTCTATATATAATTATTTATCTAATCAATTTCAAGGAGATTTAAATTACAAATCATAGTTATCATTTGTCGTGATTTTTGTAATGGGGTGAGGATTCCTTTAAAGTCTTTAACATTAGGGTTCAAATAACCATCACAACTTCGTTTTTAATTTTTCATAAATCTTGACGCTAGAGACTCCATTGACAGAAAGATGATAGAATTTGGAGTCTTATTATTGATCGGTGAGTGGCCTTAGTTTAAACTTTGTATGAACCCAAATTTAGTTAGATCCAGGTACGTAATATTTCCCAACTTTAATGCCCTGTTTGGAAATCGAGTGTGGAATTTGTCTTTTTATTTGTACCTACCCAACACTCTTGGGCCAGAACCACTGTTCACGGAGGAACCTGTCAAGAAGGAGTTTAGAACCAAAAACAATGTATGTGGTGCAAAGGTTCTATCATTCTGAAAAAGTGAAAAAGTGTGATATGTACACTCAGACTCTGACACCACTTGAAAAATCTATGCACCTTTTTGTGTTCCTAAATTTCTGAACAAAAGATCCAGATGTTGTTTATTGAATTTGTTTTATATGTAGTGTAATGTCATATCCAATAATAAGTTCATGTTTGTTATATAGTTTTTAAGAAAATAATGTTAGTTTTTAATTTTTAATACTCATTTAATTACTATTTTATTAAAATAGTTTTAAAAAAAACTCTTTTTGATTTTAGTTTTTAAAAACTAAATTTTTTTTATAAAAACTGTTTTCCATTTTCATTAATAAATATCATATTTTTATCAATAACTAAATTAATTCACTTATGTTTATCCTAATAGGATTATCAAAATTATTTTTTATTTTTGTTTCATTAAATTTCGTAGTCATCTATATTATTCTCTTTTTTCTAAAATATTTTCTATAAATATAATTTTTTTCAACTTATTTTCAAAAAACAATTTTTTTTTCAAAATTATGTATAAAATTATTTTGAAAAACTAAAATGAAAATTAAATCAAGCAAACCTTAAATCTTTAACTTTTTTAAAAATATAAGTAAATTTCTTCTCAAATTATTGAATGTTTTTAATAAAATAACATTATTTTGACTTTTATTTATAAATAAATATTATTTCGTTAAATTTGCATATTAACGTGATTAAAATCCATTTAAGTCATAGGCTTATTTTAAAGCCACATGACACTGTTCAACTATGCTTGACATTCTTGACTATTGACTTAAGGACTTGCAATGAATTCTGGGAGTGAACTTTTACCCTGCAGCTTCTCTGGTTTAGTATCTACCAGGATTATTATTCTTCCATTTTTTTTCATCCATGCTTGTAATAACATTAGCTTTTTCAGATGAAAAAAATGGTCAAACTTGTTTAAACTATAATGAACAATACTTTGATTCAACCAAAAATAATGAAAACTACACTCACGCGAAGAATCTGAAAAGACTACTTCGAGCATTAAAATTTGTACAACAGAATAATACATTAATAACTAATGACACATTATGTAGCTATATTTTGGTGCGTATGGAACAACATCCTTATTACAAACTAAACACGCATTTAAGTATATATTAAATACACTGATTATATATATATCGTTCATTTCTTGCATGCATCGTGAAAAATACTACTTAGTACTGCAGGAATGGTGCAAGCGCAGGTTCATGAGCGAGTTCCACAGCATCGAAAGGTTGTGGAGGAGTTGCAGTGAATTGCAGAGAGTTCACTGGTCCTGGTGCTACTATACCGGAGCTTTTGATCTCAGCCATTTCTCTACGACCTTGTGATGCACACAGTTTCGGAAGAAACACACCTGTGTACATATATAGAGAGAAAGATGGTGGACAAAACTTTTAGTATTACACATTTTACATCATTATCATCATTTTGTTCATGATTTCCAAAATGTGAAACACAAGGTTTCATTGTTAAAAAATATTGAAACTTTAAAACTATACTGTGTTGTTACCTTCACCAGCTGCAAGGTTGAAGAAGAGATCAACGATGTTGGGGCAGGTTTCGTAGCAGTGAGGGGAGCAGAGGTTTTGCGTGAACCCAGATTCAAGAAGAGAGTCTGAAGAGATTCCGAAGGATTTTCTGTTCAAACCACAACCCTTTATGCATTCATCTGTTTCAATGTGCCCCGTTTGCGTTTCTGTTTCGATCTCTGAAGTCCTGCACGTGTAAGCTTCTTCCCCGCTCCTCTTCACACGCTTCTCCAATACGCACCGTTTGCCCTCCCACGACACCGCAAACGCACACGTGTCCTCATCCAAACGCTCGCATTCTATCGCCCCTGAATTTCACCATTCCCACGTGTTTGTGTGTGTGTGTGTTAGAGATGATGAAACTATGTTTTGAAATATATGTTTAAAGAATAAGAATGTGAAAAATGTGTCTAACGATTTAAATTATGAGAAATTTTGTTTTTTACGAAAAACATCCCCACGAAATCATATACAACACCGTCACTATTTATATTTATATAAATTAATAATAACAATTTACTATTTTAATTTTACATATTAGCATTAAATACCAGCATATTTTATTTTTATATTAATTGAAAAAATAATCCGAAATTTTTATCTAATTTTTCTCTTTTTTTTCACACAATCGTTATATTCCTATTTTAGGAGTCCTCTCAATTACTAACTCCTTTATTATTTTAATAATAAATATTATTAAATTTTTTTATTAAAATACAAATTAATTATATAAGAAAATATGATAATTTTTTATTTTTAACTTAAAAATTTAAGATATTAGATTATAAATCTTTTTCACTTTTAAATTATTTAATTTTTCCATTTGAACCTAAATCTCCGACTCACTTAAATTTTTACATCAAAATTAAATTCAAATTTGATTCACCATATATAAAAAATCAAGTCCTCACCATTAAAAAAAAGATTGTCCACATAAATTAAATCTATAAAATAACTATTTAATTAAGAGGTTGACATGATTTAGAGACTTACCAAGAGTTCCTTGCACTGTAACGAAAAATGCAAGGGCAACCATTGCCAAACATCTCAAGCTAGTGTTAAGAGCCATGGCTGAAGCAGAAGAAGGTTTTCGGGAGTTTAGAAAGTTTGGTTGTGTTTTGTGCTTGGAGAATTGTTGTGATGCTTTTTGGTTATTTGATGAGTGTATTTATAGTGGTTCCTTCTAGGAGAACTTTAATCTTTCTTAAGTTAAAAAAGGGTATATTTTGTGGAAAGTGGACTTTTCGATAGGAATCAAAATACGGGAAAAGAAAAGAACAGAAATTTAGTTGTTTACAGAAGTTTGGTTTAACTTACATGGTAGGGAGATGCTTTCAAATTTTGTTATCACAAAAAACGTTTCAACAAGTAAAAAAATAAAATAAAATTATGAGAAAGTTTAGAAAGAAGAATGAAGATATCTTATCATCAATTGTCGTATAATTAAAATTATTACTTCTTATAGTAGTTACTTATTTAATTATAATGTATTTACGAGGTAAATACTTTCCAGAATCGTCCTATTATAGACTTCATAGATAAAACATATTGGCTTTTATAATAATAAAAATTATATAGTAAAAAATAATAATAAATTAAAAAATAAAATATGTTAAAAATTAAGTAAGACATAAATTAATTAAAAAATAATTAATTTTATGTTTTATACATTATTAAGTGATGTGATTAATATATATAAAATTTAAAAAATTGAATTTCATCAAAGATAATGATTAATCTCATGAATCATGAAAGTTATTAATTTTTTTTTTGATAAATTATTTTCACGGTGTATGATATTTAGAATCATATATCACGTAGTATAAAATTAATAATTTTTTTTAGTAATAATTAAAATTTTAATAAAATAGGTATATATAAAAATATGTTAATTATATTAAATATATATAAAAACATATTTTATTATTAATTTAATTGAAAAATATATATTTTTTTAAGTCCTTTCATTTAGTCACTACTAGTCAAGAGTACCCGCTATCAGTGGAGGACATGTTGCTCCGAACTACCTGCGAAAGCCACGTGTCACTTCTGTTTGGAACAAAACAAGAGATTGTTCGTGCTGTCATCGTATAGAAAGTTTTTTTATGCTGAAACCTACGTTTGACGATTTGCATAGCACAAGTATTACTTTATTCTTATAATAAGAATAATGAGCAGTGAAGCTACGTTTCTTCAATATATAATAGTTTATATATTAAAAAAAATATTTATAGCATATTTATTATGTTACAAGTTTTTTATAAAAACTAAAATATATTTTTCAGTAATGTATACATTACATAAATAAGGCTTTATTTCAGAAAATTCAACATATTTAAAATTATTAGTGAAGTATGCTTGATTATTTTATATAAGAGATTAAATAAAACTAATTTTAAACCAAAGTAAGAAATATATTAAATTTTATAATAAAAATAAATTAATTTTAAAGTATAAATAATTAGATTTAACATGAAAGAAACTTAAAACAAACATTTTAAAAATAAAAAATAAATTAAATTATAAACATTAAATAATTAAATTTAATATGAAGAGAAACTTAAATAAAAAACTAAAATAAAAAATAGAATTAAATTAAATTAAATTAAACTAAATTAAAAGTGTACATAATTAGATTTAACATGAAAGAAACTTAAACAAATTTTAGAATAAAAATAAATTAAATTAAAAGTATAAATAATTTTATTTAACATGAAAGAAACTTAACTAAAAAATTTAAAACACAAAATAAATTAAATTAAAAACATATATAATTAAATTTAGTTTGAAAAGAAACTTGAATAATAAAATTAAAAAGAAACTTAAATAAAAAAAATAAAGTATGAATAATTAGATTTAACAAAAATAAACTTAAATAATAAAAACAAATCTAAAAATTTAAATAATTAAAAAAAGATAAAATTTGAAGTTAATTACAAAAAATTAAATAATTAAGAAAAAAATAAAAAATAATTATATTTAACAAAAACAAACTTAAATAATAAAAACAAATCTAAAAATTTAAATAATTCAACATAGATCAAATTTGAAGTTAATTACAATAAAAAATTAAGAAAAAAATTAAAATTAAAAACATAAATAATTAGATTTAACAAAAAGAAAATTAAATAATTAAGAAAAAATTGCAGGAAATTTAAATAATTTAAAATAAATAAAACAAAAATTAATATAATTAAGAAAAATAAAATATTAAAAGCATAAATTATTAGATTTAACAAAAATAAAATTAATTATTTTATTTAACATGAAAGAAACTTAACTAAAAAAATTTAAGACACAAAATAAATTAAATTAAAAACATATATAATTAAATTTAGTTTGAAAAGAAACTTGAATAATAAAATTAAAACGATACTTAAATAAAAAATTAAAAGTATGAATAATTAGATTTAACAAAAAGAAACTTAAATAATAAAAACAAATCTAAAAATTTAAATAATTCAAAATAGATAAATTTTGAAGTTAATTACAAAAAATTTAATAATTTAGAAAAAAATAAAAAATTAAAAGCATAAATAATTAGATTTAACAAAAAGAAACTTAAATAATAAAAACAAATCTAAGAATTTAAATAATTAAAAATAGATCAAATTTGAAATTAATTACAAAAAAATTAAATAATTAAGAAAAAAAATAATAATTAGATTTAACAAAAATAAAATTAAATAATTAAGAAAAAATAAAAGATTAAAAGCATAAATAATTAGATTTAACATAACAAAAAGAAATTTAAATACTTAATAAAAAAATTGCACAAAATAGATCAAATTTGAAGTTAATTACAAAAAAATAAATAATTAAGAAAAAATTGCTACAAATTTAAATAATTCAAAATAGATAAACACAAAAAATTAAATAATTAAAAAAAACATAAATAATTAGATTTAACAAAAAGAAAATTAAATAATAATAAAAATAAAAGATTAAAAGCATAAATAATTAGATTTAACATAACAAAAAGAAAATTAAATAGTTAATAAAAAATTTGCCCTCATGCAGGATCGAACTACAGACCTTCAGTTTACAAGACTGACGCTCTACCACCGAGCTATAAGGGCAATTTTATTTAAAAAAATAATTTTAAATTTATATTACTACTATAATAGTATTTTAGGTTCTTATTTTATTTTTCCTTTCCGCTTAATCAGATTATGTACCATAACCCCAGTTGTTTTGCGGAAAGATTTTCATAATTATTACGTGGAAATTAACTCACTATTCACTTTAAATTTTGAAATTTAAGTCAAACTATTGGTTTGAGTTATTTGATATTTTTGTTTTATATTTTACAAAATTATAAGTTTTTTTTTCAATTCTAATTTCATAAATTTTAATTGTTTATAATATTATTCAATTATTAAAAAAACTCAAGTAAAAAATTTAAAACCCAAGTTATAAATAATAAAAATAAATTAGAAATACAAACTTAAAAAAATCATATTTTATAATATGAAAAAAATTTATTTATTAAATATATTACTTTGGACTAACATATGCGTCAATTATTTTGTTATATGTTTTTAACATTAACCTACATATATCAATGTGGTTCAACATGTTTCATTCTTGGTCTTCTATAGTATTGTGTAAAAAAAGAAAATTGTTTATTATTAAATATTGTATTATTAAAATAAAAAAAATACTTATTTAACCGATTTTGAGATAGTTTTTACAAGATATTTTGATAATAGTTAAATATATCGATCATAATTAAATATCTATTATAAGTATAATATATTATCATGTTGTATTTAAGTTAATTATAGGGTCACTTTTCGAGTTTTTTTCAAATTAATATTGTTTATGTTTGTAACAACTATTTTATAGAAATTACATTTTATTACAATGATTTTTAAAATATTAAAAACTATTAGTGTAGTTTATAAGAAACATCAATGTAATGTTATTAAAATAATTAATAATTTTTTATAGACGTATTCCAGTAAAAATTATGATAAAAAATTACAATATATTTTTTTATTTGTTTATGATAATAAATATCTCAACTTAAAATCATTTTGTAATAAATAAATAAATAATTAATAAATATATAACTTGTATTAAAAAAATAAAGTAAATTATACATAATTATATTTATTATAAGAAATTAAATTAAGAAGAGATTATCAAATAATAAGTGAAATTAAAATCTGTGATATTATGTTAAATTTTAATTTAAAATTTAGAAAATAAACATGAAAAAAATTAAAAATTAAAATAAAATAAGTTTAATGTACTAACAAAACTATTATATAGACCAAATTGACGAAACTATTTTAGGTAGAATTTTGTCTTTTGTAATATTCTCCAAAACTCAACACATTGGACGCTAATGTTTGAAAAGTCTAAGAATCTTATCATTGGAGTAAACACAAACACTATTTTCTAGGTGACAAGTTAACTATAATAACAAAAATAGAAGGAGAAAAGTGTAAATAAATGTAGAATGCAATTGCATGAACCTTAGTTTCGTCTTTTGTGTGCGGAGACAGAATAAACAGTGGTATTTGGCTAAAATTTGATTTCTGTATTTTATTTTTTCTTTTCCTTTGGCTTCTATGTCATGTTACATTTAAAACTTTCCTATAAATAAATAAAAATTAATTTATAAACAAATTCCTTTTTAGTTTATTAATATATTTTTTAAAACAAAATATTATGAACCCACTAAAATTATATATCCACTTAAGCGTAAATTGAAATTATGAATAAAACTTATGAAAATAATAAATAATTTGTAATTATATATTTATTATATTTTTATAATTATTAATCTAATTAAAAAAATTTATTATTATATATAATTGTTTAATTATTTTATTAAATAAAATTAAAATAATTATTTATAATTAAATAATATTTATATAAGAATTCTTTTCATTAGTGTTTTGTTTAAGTTTTATCTTTCTTTATAATTTAATATGATACTATAGTTTTTTTGTTTTATTTATTACAATAGATATTTTAATTGGATATTAATAAAAAAATTATTGTGAATCTCAATTATTTTTATTCTAATATCATATTATCTATTTTATTTCAATTTATATTTTTTTATCATCTAATATAATATTATCAAAACGGATATCTTAATCTAACTTGATCATACAGATAAACTAAAAATTTAATAGATTAATTTGACCTATATTTTAAAATGAATAAAAATATTTTGCCTTATATTAGAACAACTTATTAACATACTATTTTTTATCTAATTAAAAATAAAAAATATTTTATTATATAATATTTTAAAATTTTGTGAAAAAAATAATATGTCATTTATTTGTTTATTTACCATTAACTCAATTTATCTAAACAAAATAAAATTATAAAATATTACCATACAAAAATTTATCATATAAAATCATAAAATATTCATTTAAATAGCAAAAGTAAACAAATAACATTAAATAATTAAAATTTGTATAATATAAAGATTATAAAATATTAAATATTAATTTAAGTATTTCATAAAGTCTAATTTAATTATAACCATATAACTAATTATAAGTACAAACAAGAGGTTTGTACATTTCTAGAAGTAATCAAGTTTTAGACTCGGTTAAGAGTCAACCAGGAATACTACATAAAAATTTTGAAGTTATTGTTGTAATTGAATTTGAAATTATTATTGTCTACTTCAAATATCTATCTATGAGAATAATTTATTGTTTAATTTCTAATTATTGAGAAGTTATAAGTGTTCATACATAAACTTAACCATATTTTACTAAAAATTTTAGATAATATATCTTCTATTTTTTTTGTTAAATACACGTTAAAAACATAAGTCATTTAAATATTTCTAGTAATTGATTTAAAATTAGTAATCAAAACTTTATTTACCTTCAAAACTTTCTCATACTCTAATTAAATTATCATATTTAATAATGCATATAATGCATCTGATTCAACAAGTTATCCTTATTATCCCATAAAACTCGTGTTATTTTAGAAATACATAACATTTAAGAATATATTGTCTTAAATAATTGATCCTGAAATTCATATAATTGTCCACAACCTTTACATTTATATCTCTCTATTCCAACTATATCAACTTTTTAAAAATAATTTCACAACGTAATAATTTATATTTTCTTATATACCCTACCTTTTTATTCAATATTATCCCTCTCATCAGAAATTATGATTGTTAATAGGTGTTACCAATATTTAAAGAATATACATGAAGGTACAGGTGTTGGAGTGTGCACATGATATGGAAATCAACTTTTCAAAATAATTGCACTTTGTGTTTTTTAAGATATACTTCACATTTTTCTTCAATATTATCTCTATTGTTGTTACCAAATATGTTAAAATTGACTGTAAATAACATTTAGGTCATAGTTTAAATACATAGCATAAAAATTGGTTTTTTCTATTTATGTCATAATTTTTTTTTATCCTAATATATTTTAGGGACTTGAACTATTGTGTTAAGTTTATTTTCACATTCCTAATCTAATATATATATTTTTAATTTAGTTTTTTTTTTATCTTAAACTCTTATTTATTGAAAATTAGAAGTAGAAAAATGAAAGAATAGACAAGACAAACTCATAAATTTTATCTTTTCTATAATATCATGATATCTTACTAGTTTTTTTGTAAAGATCGATAAGTCATTATACATGAAAGTTAATAGTGAAAATATTCTATGCAGCCACTGCCTGATCTGAAAGAATCAACCATTCAGCTCCATGATTAGCGTCTGAAACTTGGGATTTTCCCCATTAAATCACGTTTTCTTGAACCAGAGTGCCTCAAATTTTGGAAAGAAGAATGTGATACACACCTAACTTTTTTTCCTTTTTCTGTCTTGCTTCAATTCTCTGCAACTAATCTCCATCGTTTCACTTCAATTTGACGAATAGTTCATGCTCTTGGGTCCACTCTCCTAATCTTACCCAACATTGAGACTTTGAAGAAGAAAAAAATTGTACCCCAATTAGTTAATTTCTTTAAATCCTTACACTCTCATTGATGGTGATTCGTAATTAACGACTTGTTGCTATCATTTTCATAATCTGGCAAAAGCATGCATGGAAATCCCATTCACCATTTGACTTGTATGTAATTGAAACATTATTTTTCTTAACAATTAATGTACCATTTAATAATTGTTCTCATTCAGTTGATCAATTTGAAAATTCAGCATAGTAATCCATGCTTCTTTTTTTTTTTTTCTTTTGAACGGGTTTAAATATTAAAGGATATGGTATTTAATTGGTGGAACTTAATAATTTCCTACTATTGTCTTAATCAGTGTGTTTACCACTAGTGTAAAAATAGCATTCTATGACGAGTTTTTATCACGGTCGTAGTCCACCCGTCATAGTATGTAACGCGCTGGCAATTTTGTAATTAAATCATAAACTTTCTATGTCGGGTAAATTTTAACCGACATAGTAAGTGGAAAGTTCACTTTCTATGTCGGTTAAAATTTACCCGACATAGAAAGTGAACTTTTTATGTCGGTTATAAATTACCCGACATAGAAAGTAAATTTTCTATGTCGGTTAAGTTTTACCCGACATAGAAAGTGAACTTTCTATGTCGGTTAAGTTTTACCCGACATAGAAAGTGCTCTGTTTTACACCTCCCGCGACACTCCATTTCTCACTTCACCCATAGCAGAGCTCCCCGTTCTCTCTGTATCTTCTACGAACGTCTTCGCCTTTGTACGTTTCTCCCCACCCAGCTCTGCTCGTCACGCCACCTGCCAACTCTGTACGTCGTGCCGCCTGCTGCTACTGTCGTTGGTGCCCGTCGCCTGTACACGTTTCTCCCCACCCAGCTCTGCACGTCACGCCAGCTGCCACCTCTGTAGGTCTTCAAGAGGTAAGTTTTCGTGCTTGCTTTAGCCATTGTAGGTTTACATTTTTGAATCTGGTATGTAATAATGCTGTCAAGAGATGGAAGTTCGCGGGTGCCTTTAGCTAATTTAGAGACGTATTGTAAGTAGTTTAGTCATTTGAATGTGTTTCTGTAGGCATTCTTTCGTGATTTTGATTTTGAAAATTAGATTTGTATTATAATGTAGTTATTTTGAAAATTAGAAGGTAACAATGGATCTGGAGTTGGATCAATTATAGACGAATAACAAATGAATATGAGAGTGGAGTAGAACAATTCCTTGAATTTGCTAAGATGAATGTTCCGGATAATGATGGAAGATTCTATTGCCCTTGTGTTAACTACTTGAATGAGCGAAGATTACCGATCTGAAGTTATTCGGGAACATGTTCTTTGTGATGGTTTCCTAAAGAGTTACATAAAGTGGACATGGCATGGTGAATTATTAAACATGCTAAGTGTAGAAGACAAAGAAGAAGTTGATCTAGAGATGGATGATCAGCTGGAGGAAATGATTCGTGAGCTTGGACAAGATGCCTTCCAACATACACATGTGTACGAGAAGTTGTCCAATGATGCAAAAAAGCCTTTGTATAAAAATTGTACTAAGTTCACACGATTGTCTGCGGTACTAAAATTGTTCAATGTGAAGGCAAAGAATGGGTGGACTCGATAAAAGTTTCACAGAATTGCTTGAGTTGTTGAGTGACATGCTCCCCGAAGGTAACACATTGCCAACCCGCAATTATGATGCTAAGAAGATATTGTGTCCAATGGGTATGGAGTACCAAAAAATTCATGCATGTCCGAATGATTGTGTGTTGTACAGGAAAGAATTTGAGAACTTTCACGAATGTCCACAATGCGGGGAATCACGATACAAGAAGAAGGATGGTGATTGTGACAATGATGTAATGAAGGGTACCCCGGCAAAAGTGTTATGGTATCTTCCCATTGTTCCAAGGTTGAAACGATTATTCACTAATGGAGATTATGCAAAGCTTACTAGATGGCATGCAGATAGTCGTATTAAAGATGATCAGTTGAGGCATCCGGCAGATGGATTGCAATGGAAAAAATTGATTCCATCTTCCAGAATTTTGGTAATGATCCAAGAAACATTAGGTTTGGACTTGCTACGGATGGAATGAATCCATATGGAAATTTAAGCAGTAAACATAGTTCATGGCCTGTGGTGTTAGTTATTTACAACTTACCTCCGTGGTTGTGTATGAAACGTAAGTACTTGATGCTATCTTTGATGATCTCGGGTTGCAGACAACCTGGAAATGACATTGATGTTTTTTTAAGTCCATTGGTTGAAGAGTTGAAGATGTTGTGGGAGGAAGGTGTTGATGTGTTTGATGGGTACACAGGTGACTTATTCAAGTTGCGTGCAATGTTATTTTGTACAATTAATGATTTTCCAGCATATGGTAATTTGAGTGGCTACAGCACAAAGGGACATAAAGCTTGCCCGATATGTGAAGAAGACACATGTCACTATCAACTACAA
The DNA here is from genome assembly GCA_963425845.1 of Sphenostylis stenocarpa. Taxonomy (NCBI): domain Eukaryota; kingdom Viridiplantae; phylum Streptophyta; class Magnoliopsida; order Fabales; family Fabaceae; genus Sphenostylis; species Sphenostylis stenocarpa. The sequence continues at coordinate 71,581,383 of OY731401.1, read as the reverse complement.
CATGGAAGGAAAACAGTGTACCTTGGACAATCGAAGATTTCTTCCTTCAAACCATTCATATCGTAAATTAAAAAAATCATTTAACTAGGTGTCAAGAAAATGATGCAGCCTCAACACCTTTAAGTGGGGAAGAAGTATATCAACGAGCAAGTGCGATTTCGTGTGAGTTTGGAAAGACGCAAAAGAAAGCCACAGGTATATGGAAGAAAATATCAATCCTTTTTGTTCTTCCATATTGAAGGGTTCTTGATGTGAGGCATTGTATAGATGTCATGCATGTAGAGAAAAATGTGTGTGACAAGTATCATCTGAACGCTCCTTAACATTCAAGGAAAAACAAAAGATGGTGTCAATGCTCGTTTGGACATGGTTGAAATGGGTATAAGAGAACAATTAGCTCCTCAACCTCATGGTAACCGAACATACTTGCCTCCAAGCATGTCACACACTCGTCTAAAAAAGAGAAAAGAAGTTTTTGTGAGTTTTTACGAGGTGTGAAGGTTCCATTTGGTTACTCTTCCAATGTGAAGAGACTTGTATCTATGAAAGATCTAAAATTGCTTGGGTTAAAATCTCATGATTGTCATGTATTGATGCAACAACTTCTACCCGTGGCTATTCGAGGTATCTTACCGAAGAATGTTAGATATTCCTTAACTCGATTATGCTTTTTTTTAATGTCATATGTAGTAAAGTTATGGACCCGGATGTTTTGGATCAGCTAGAGAATGAGGTCTGCAGTCATATTATGTCAATTTGAGATGTACTTTCCTCTATCATTTTTTGATATTATGGTTCACTTGATTGTTCATCTAGCCAGGGAAGTTAGAATCTGTGGTCCAGCTTTTCTTACGATGGATGTACCCTATTGAGCGATACATGAAGATATTAAAAGGGTATGTGAAGAACCAATATCGTCCGAAGCATCAATTGTTCAAAGATATATTGCAGAGGAAGCTATTGAGTTTTGCACACAATACTTATCGAAGTTGAAGCTATAGGGTTACCTAAGACTCGTTACCATGGAATAGGTCTTGGTAGAGGAACTCGAGGTGCAAAAGTTGTGACAATGTGTCGAGATGAAGTACTTTAAGCGCATTTGTACATATTGAATAACAGTGAAGAAGTCATTCCCTACTTAAGTGCTCATAAAGACATTGTGAAGTGAAATAATCCACGTATGCCTAAAAAGTGGGTGATCACTGAACACAACAAGAGCTTTTTGAAGTGGTTTAAACAACAAGTTGAAGGTGACAATACAACTTCTAATACACTAAAGTGGCTAGCATGTGAGCCAAACTTTGATGTGATATGTTGGGGTGGGTATGATATAAATAACTATTCATTTTATACAAAGGGAGAAGATGAAATAAGCACAATGCAAAATAATGGAGTCATGGTGGTGGCTGAATCAATGCATTTCTCGAGTTCAAAGGATAAATATCCGATAACGGCGTCAATGGGCTACTTTGGTGTAATTGAAGAGATTTGGGTAATAGATTACACGATATTCAGAGTACCTATTTTAAAATGTAAGTGGGTTGATTTTAATACTGGCATCTTCACCGACGATCTTGGATTTACCTTGGTTAACCTTGAAAATACTCATTATACCGAAGAACCATTTATCATGGCATCTCAGGCAAAACAAGTATTTTATGTCACTGATCCCGCTAACAAAGGATGGTCAGTGGTTCTACAAGGAAAACCCATGTATACTTCTCATGAGAATGATGAATTAGTACTTGATATACCAGAGACATCATGTTTCTCTTCAAATATGCCAAACTTGAGTGTTAATGTAGAAATAGATGATGTGCATGCCACACGTTATGACCATATGGAAGGATTTTGGGAGAATGTTCCAACTTGATAATGTATGCACTTTTTTGTTTATCGTCAGTCATATTGTCTAAATTAATAACTATTATTTTTTTCTTTGAACACAGATATGGCAGATTCATCTGGTACCCCTCCTCCTACACAGTCCCCCCCTCCTACACAAGGTGGTGATCAGAGTCAGCCGTCTACCAGGAAAAAGGGTAGGCGTGCTACACGGTTGAGGGACTTGAATATCAGCCGTAGCTCCGATCAGAAATTGCCTATCCAGTTTGACATGCAAACAGGTAGAGCCACAGGAGAGCACAGTGCTAGATTCACTAGGTATGTGGCCTTGCTTAGGAGAAGCAAGGTTAGTATTCTTATTGAGGATTGGGACCATGTTCCAGAGACACTGAAGACGCAGATTTGGCAGAGTATCCTGGTACCTACTCTTATTGAGCATTTAACATGTATATATATTTAACTTTTTGGGAACTTCATGTTATTTTTATTGTGTAGGTCACATATGATGTCCCTAACACCACTTTGTTGAGGACAAAGTGGATCTCATATGCTCGGGGAACGCTCGGAGAGGTTTTAAGAGTGATCCGACTAGTCGATACATATATGGGGCATTGAGCAACAAAAACCCATGTGACCAGGATCGAGTTTTGGATGAGGAGACATGGCAGTCATTTCGACTCAGCGTTTAGACGCTAAGTTTCAGGTTAGCACATTTGTCATTTGTTTACAGTCATTTTTTTTAAATAAGGTTTTAAATCCGGTATTTAACATGGAATGCAACAGCCAAGCTGCAGAAGGCACAGGATATTCGAGAGAAAGAATATCCACCCCCACAGAGTTGTCTCGTGGGGGTTATGAGAAATTGGAGGAGAAGATGATGAAGGAGACATCTTCAAGTCATCCTTCGGATGAGTCTGGCTGTGAGTGCCGTCACTCGCCCTTCACGCCATGATAAATGGAAGAGAGCTCGCCAGAACTCATTAGGGAATTACTTATCTGAGCAAACTAATGTTGTAGCTCAACGTATTGTAAGTAGCATATCCTAAACTAATTATATATGGTATACTACAATAAGCATATGTATTTGCTAAAAAATCCTTCCTTTGTGTTGTAGGATGAGTTGGTTGAGCAGAGCACTCAGAGATCATTCCACCCACATGGCCGTCGGGATAAATTGGCGAGTGGCCATTGGTACCCCGAGCATCTTGGACGTGTTCGTGCTTGCCTGGACGAGGGGTGGGCATCGGACAGGTACTTTGGTGCCCCACCCGTTGCAACTCCTACTTTGAGGCAGCTGAGTGAGTTGGAGTTTGAGTCCCTCAAACAACAAATTAAGAAGGAGATTCGAGATGAGGTGTACTCTGACTTGAAGGCAGAGTTATTGAGCTCAATGCGAGCAGAGTTGGCATCTTTGTCCTCTCAACCTTCCGTCCCCGCACGAGAGGCATCCCCGATTCATGTCAGCACAAAGGAGAGTTGTGATGCTCCCGATAGAGGGGCGGAGGTTGCTCCTACCGACACCGCTGACCGTGAGTTGTATGTTGCGGGTCCTCCCGAGCATTTGGTGGCATACGGTACGTATTATATCTTTGACATGTATTTGGTACACTCGTTAAGCATTATATAGTCTAAAATATTTTATCATTTGTTTACCTTAGGAAAAATGTATGCATTGGGGTCAACCATCCACCACCGTAGTATTGGACATGATATGATAAGAGTGGTGGTTGTAGATGTCCGGGATGCCGCTGCCTCAATCCCTATTCCCATCGAAGAGGTTCAAACAGTGGGACAGGCACACTGGAAATTTTATCTTATGGCCAGTTTCATTAACAAGACCCATCCCAACACATTCACAGTGTTGTGTCATGCATTTATCCCTTTTACTTATTATTTTTTGATAGGTTGATGTATATTAATGTTATTTATTTTTGGTACTTGTATAGAAAGAGGCTGAAAAAGCAAAGGAAGTTGTGCATGAATCACCACCACCATCGATCGCTTTACGACGACTCGGTGCACTAGCAGCGACTATCGGGACCACTCCCATACAGTTAGATATGCCACCCGAAGTCGTATGCAGGACCCAGACGATCCCTTTTTCTTACTCCAAAGGGATATTTTTGATCTTCTCGCTGGTACCGATATGCTATGTGTATCGGTGTTGCAGCTTTGGGAATTGTAAGTATATTTACATATTTTTTATATTCTCACTTGGTACATTATTTTATAACTTTATTTATTTTCAATGTTGAAGGTATTTACATCGTTTGTGTGTTGAGAGGAAGATTGCCTTTATCTATGGATTTGTTGACCCTGTTGCCATTCAGTCCATTGGGAATAAAGTCGAAGAGGTGCAAACGTACTTAATAGAGACATTTCAAAATGGGGGCAAAGAAGTCTACTTAGCACCTTACTTGCATCAGTAAGTATACATCTTATAAATTAATGAACATTTATGAAAAACTGAAATTTTACTAATATTATTTCAACATGCAGGGGTCATTGGCAGCTCATAATCATTGTTCCTCGGCAATTTGTTGTGATTCTCTTGTGTTCATTACACAAGAAACCAAATGATTTGGATATTAGAAAGCACATAGACGCGTAAGTTTGGTTTTTTTAATTGATTTTTTAATTGTTGTATCATATGTGCACTTACACCAAAATTATTTGTCATTTTGTAGAGCTTTGGAAGCTCACCTAAGGTTGCAAGACCTTCCATCTCATGCTAGAAAGAAGTTGACGTATATTGTACCAAAGGTGACCAAACACCTGTTATTGTTGTTCAATTTGTCATTTAAAGTTAAACTGACATGTATTTAACTTGTAGTGTCCACACCAACCGGGAAGCCATGAGTGCGGGTATTATGTGATGAAGCACATGCACACCATCATAGCCAAAAATATTATGGGCTCATGGAGGGAGGTAAATATACTATAATTAAGTCAAATATGCCAATTATGTAAATGGTTTCTAAATCTGAAATGTTTCAATATGTAGGCATTTACAGACTCATCTCCAATGAAGATTGAAGTGTTAGACAATATTAGAGAGCAGTGGGCTTCTTTCCTTCTAAGTATTCAATCTTCATAGCAAATTTGACTTGTAACAATTTTGATTGAATTGATTTAAGTTAGCAAATTTACATTCGTTTAAGTAAATGAACTGTCTGGAACTGAGGTACATATATTGATTTCAATATGTTTCATATGTACATATCTGTCTGGAACTATATATGAACTGTGCATATCTGTCTGTACAAGTGTTTGGATCTGTGAATATTTGTCTGGAACTGTGATGAATAGGCAGATCTACTCGAAGAAAGGTAGCATCTGTGAAGAAAATACAGATTTTTTTTAAAAAAATAACACTTTCTACGTCAGTTGTGTCATTATCCGACGTAGAAAGTTTAACATTTTATGTCGGTTATAGGCATAACCGACATTGATAACACATACAATCACGGTTACTGTTAACCAATATAGATACTGGGGTTATAGAAAGTTAGAAAGTAAGACTTTCTATGTCGGTTATCAGTGTTAACCGACATAGAAAGTAATATGACAGGTCAGAATTTGTTATGATCGATCAGAATACCCTATGACCGATCAGAACTAGTTATGACCGATCAGAATAGCTCATAGAAAGTAAGCCTTTCTACGTCGGTTCCCTGACTAACCGACGTAGAAAGTCTTACTTTCTACGTCGGTTATCAGTGTTAACCGACATAGAAAGTAATATGACATGTCAGAATCAGTTATGACCGATCAGAATAGCTCATAGAAAGTAAGTCTTTCTACGTCGGTTCCCTGACTAACCGACGTAGAAAGCCCATTTTAACCGACGTAAAAAGTCTTTTCTGCAGTAGTGTACTCATCATACATTTAGATATTAATTGAATTGAATTAAAAATAAAAAATGATTTTTAATATGAACCAATTTATTTTTAAATTGAGTTAAAGTGATTTGGTTTGGTATAGATATGGATTGATTTTGATGATGTGATTTTTTTGTACTCTCTTAAGTCATGCAATTTTGCAGGCTTAGGTTATGATTAATAAAAAATTATAAGGTAATATATTGTTTGGAAATAAAATATTAATGAATTATTTATATATTATACCTTTTTTAAGTTTAAATTACATAAAATAAAACAAGAATAATCTAATTTAGTTGATTGAACAAAATGCATAAGTTGTTGTAAACACCTTTATATGTATTCAATTCTTACAGATAAAAAAATGACATAAAATCACAACAAATTCTTATATTGATCACTATGTTATTTAACATTGATAATATACAAAATTACATGAATATCTCATACATGATTTAATTATTTGAGACTAATAGGGAAAAATTATATCAATCAATATTAATTATAAAAACTAATGCACAATTTCTATAATTTCAATAATTAATATATAAATATCATATATTACATTTGCATATGTAATTATTTCATTCTAAGATTCAAACCCAAATAATTTTGGTTTAATTTTTACTTTCAGAGAATTAGAGCCAATTATTAGGTCAAATGAATGCTTGGTTAAATTAGTTTAATTTTTTGAGATATTTTTTAATTCAGAATTTTTTTTTTTAATTTGGAACTAATTTCTTTAAAAATTTGGAACTAATTTTTAATTCAGAATCATATTTTTAAAACTAATATCATGTCAACTAATTTAATAATAAATTTTGTTAAGCAATCTTGCTTAGCTTATACATCTACTATACTCAACTGCATTGCAGATGCATTGTGACCTTAGTGGACAATTTTTTTCTCTTTAAATTTTGTTCGTTACACTTGCAGATAACTATGGGCTTAAAAAATTTAGCCCATAATCATGGCATGGTCTTAAACTTGAATGCATACGTCAATGGGCCTTCCCAAGAGGGTCCATATTTTAAGATTTAAATTGCTGGGCCAGGTTCGTTCACTTGGGCTAAACGCCCAAGGCTATGCTTCGCTCTTTGTGGAGAAGTGTTAGTACTAATTTTCTAATACTTCATTTTAATCCAGTATTTATTGTTAGTTAAGTTTTCTTTTAAATTATAACAAAATTTACCAAATAAAAAATAAGACTCGTTATATTATTTTTATTCCATTTAGGGTATTACTTGTAAAAATTCCTAATATTAAATTATTATACATATTTTGATATTTGAAGAATGTTTAATGTTAAAAAAAAATTGCAATAAAAAAAATAGAAATCAATTTGCTGAGAGAGATGAATTTTCAATCAACAATTACAAAAATTATAATATATTTATATAAAAATAACTCATTCAAAAAAATATAACAATTATAATAATATTTGATTAAAAATTTGAGGTGAAAGAAAATGACAAGACCATAACTCTTTAATGCAATCAATGATGAATTATTTAGCGTGTTGGGCGGTGAACAATTATATCTCAAAATGTAAAACGTATATTTCAAAATCAAAAGAAAATGATGAAGAAAATGATGAGCTTTAATCTGGGATTTGAGGAAGATATAACTCAAAAGATTGAGTTTTTTTGTCGATTGGTCCTATTTTTATTATTTTTAGATTTCTTTGTTCACTTTCCTTGAAAAAAAATATTTACATTAAAAATAAGAGTTAATAGTTTATTTTAATCATCATTAGAAAAAAATCTAACTCTTATTTAAAATAAATTATCTCTCTTCATCATTATCATGTATATATCCTCTTTCCAAATAAAAAAAATCATTGCTTTCTATTTTGTTTGTTTCTCTTTGGTTTTCCAATTATTTTGTCTAGTGCTTATGCAAAACATATAACATACGTTATTATGTTAACCGTTACACATTCAATATTCAATATGTGTTTGAAAAAGTACAAAACCAACTACATTTCCTTTTAACTATTCTGGCAACATTGTATAGACATGCATTAAATCTCGTTGGTGTATCCTTGAAACGAAGATTTAAATATTACATAATGATGAATCAATAGTTAAAGAGTGTAATTAAGTCAATCTCAATTGAATAGTGGTAATTAATTCGACTTAACGAATCAAAGACATAATGAATTCTTTTATTTGTAGGGTTAGATGTGTAATTATGTACAAATTTATGTAAATACTTATCTTTAATTTATCAAAGATTTATATACTATTAATCAAAGATTCATAATAAAATATTTATTTTTATTTTAAAATAATTCTTTTTAATAAATTATTTGAAGATGTCTATATAATTCCCCTCGACAAATTAAAAAAATAATAAAAATCACTCTCCGTTACCCATTTCTAAATTCGAAAAAAGACACCACCTTCCACCACCGTTGCAACGACAATTTTTCACTGGACATTTCTTAGCTAAGAAGACAAGACAAAATCAAGAATTCGGAGATGCTTATGGAAACAACATTATTTATTTATTTATTATTATTGTTTAAGAAAAGTGGGTCCAGAATTCAAATATCAGTGTGTGAGTGAAAGAGAAAGAAGTGAAAGCACGATATCAGCGTTAAAGACAGCGTACGAGGCATGTTGGGATTCGGCGACACCAACTTAAAAATTCAGAGCTTTGACCCGTAGCATAAGTTAATCGTTTCTTTCAAGAAACGATTTGATTACACGCGTTTTTAGGTTATTGTTTTTTTGTTTTATTAATTAATTATTTTTAAATTATTTATTATTTATTTTTTTCCATCAATTTTTATCTATAAATTTCCTGATTACGTATATTTTAAAAAAGTTAAGAAATTTTAAATAAAATTAATATCATATTAAGATTTTAGAATTTTTTATGAAAATACAAAATTTAGATTTTCATATTTTTATTTTGTATAATATTTGATAAAGCATGACAGATATTTTTTTCCTTTACTTGAATATGTTATAATATCATCTTGCAATTGGTTAATCTTTTATTGTCTTTCTAAAATATTCTTTTATTTAAACCAACCAAATATTTTAATAAAATTATAAATTTCATAAGTCGGAAGTTATTTAAAATTAATAAAATTATGAAGTGAAAAAGATTATAACAAATACAAAAATAATAAATATACAAAATTTATTCACTCGTATAATTATAATGAAAACAAACCAAAAAAAAACTATTAGTATTTTTCATAAAAAATAAAAAATAAAATTAAAAAAAATACCTAAAAATAGGATTATGTTATTTCATTAAAATATGTCAAAATCATATTATTATTAATTGTTATAGGGAGAAAAATAAAAATAAAGACTTTATCATTATTTTTTCTTGCAAACCGACGTAGCAAAGGAAGAAAATAGTAAAAAATAATAATAAATACAAGATTAAAAACAAAAATCAGATACAGATAAAACAAAAAATTATAGAAAGTAATAATAATAAAATTTAATTACTAATGCGAAAATGGAATGGTATTATTATATGTATGTATAATAAACCACGAAATTTAATTCACTTTCATAATTTTATAATCAACAATAATTTTAAAGATAGAAGATATAGGAGATGGACGATACTTTTTATAATTTTTTATTAATATTTAAGAATTAGCTTAAAACTATTACTGTAAGTTATAATTATTATTCTCATTAGAAAATAAATAAACAAACAAACACGTACGAATAAATGACGACCTTAAACTTGGTTTGATTGAAATTTGGCGGATAGACAGACATATTGATTTCATACTCAAACAGTAATGTAATTGGGTGGATATATATATATATATATATATATATATATATATATATATATATATATATGTATATATATATATATATATATGTATATGTATATATATATATATATATATGTATATGTATATATATATATATATTTGTTTTCTTTTAAATTTATTTACTGATTTCTATCATTTAATAATTTTTTTTGAATTTTATTTTAGATAAAGTTATTTTATTATAATAATATTTTAGGCTAAAATAATAATATAGAAATGTAAGAAAATATAAACTTTTCTAAAGAGTAAATATTAAAAATATAGAAAGAGTTTTAAAAAATGTGGGAGGCACAGATAATAAAAGTATTTTCTCAGAATATTTATTTATATATCATAATATTGGTAAGAAAAAGAGAAAATGATAAAGTTATGAGATAGTACCTTCCGGAAGAAGGTTTTAACTAAAGGCCGACGCAACAGGGAGTGAGATAGTGCCTACCCCAGTTTGTTTCTATGTATAGACCTACCCTAGTTCTCTTCTCTTTTCCTCTGCCCACTCCTTCTTCACCTTCTAACCCTATCAAATCATTCTCCCCACCTCAATAATTGTTCTCACAACCAAATATTCTATTTTAACTTTCCCAAATAATGCCTCAATCTTTTTCCATTTTTTCCATCTATTCATTCAAAATAATTATTTCTAGTCAAAATTATTAACAATACATTATTTATTTTTATTTTAATATGTCATTATTTTATTCTTAAAAAATATTTTAATAAAATAAAAAAGTGAAAAATATATACGTGTATTAAAATTATATATATATATATATATATATATATATATATTTATTTATTTGAGTGCGTGTTTGAAGAGAGACGCTTGCTCTTTACATGATAAATCTCCATAATTTTTTTTTTAAAGTGAGATTGTGATCATGCTCATTTGGTTATTATGTTGCAATATATATACTAAGTGCAGTCTCTTTCACATTATTTATAAATGGTGTAACAACACTTAGATTTTGTTTAATAATTTTTACAAATGAAAAAAAAAATGGTGGAAGGGGATAAACTAGTCTATACCATCTCCTCTCAAACCAAATTATTAAAGCTATCAACATCGCATGGATCCAATTTTAGGATATGCCCCCGCGACCTTTGAAAGAGGACGATAACACATTATAAAATTTGAAATCAATCATTTAAAAAAAATAAATATATATATAGAGAGAGAAAAATTATATTTATTCATAATTTTATGTAAAATACAAAATTAAAATTAAAGAGTGCACTTGCACACTCTAACCAACATTTAAGTCCGTTTTAATAAATAAACAATGACGGAACATCTACGAATTAATATGGTAAAATAATTTCGATGGAAGCTCTCCAATCACATATTACAATGACGGACCATCTACGTAGGAAAAATAATTTTTAGTGTAACAATTTGGTATTATTATGCTATTATAGTTTATTGTGTATGATGAATTTATTCTTTTTTTATAAATGAAAATACCAAATTTTTTATCCTAATTTTCATTATAAATAGCAAATTTGTTAGCTTTTAAAATAATTATGTTAAAAAACCAAATTAATATTAATTTTTAATAGATAGATTTAAAAGTTTTTTTTTCACTCATAATAATGACCATCAAACTCTAAATAATATTTAAATACTTTTAAATATTATAACAGTAGGTTATATTTATACCTATGCATTAGAATATAAATAGATACTGAAAAAAGATGATAAATAAATATGGAGACAATAGAAACATTCTAAAGAAAGATTCGCGTGAAAGATTATGTTCTTCGTACTCTGTGGTTACTCGTGATTCCCTGACAAATTATATCGTACTCTGGTGACTTTTTCCATTTATGGCCATATCAACAAAGTGAAGAAGTACAGTTATGAATAAAATGAAATATCAATTTAATGATATATGTTCAATTTAATCTTCACAATGAAGAGATAATTTTCATTTTACCTAAGTAGTAGTGTAATAAAAAATTGATACATAAGAAAAGTAATTTAATTATAAACTATAATAGTTAACCTATGGTTTAATTTCTCATTTTACATACTCATTAATTTCACTTCTAATATTGATAAATTAGATAATATTCAAAATTATATATATACACGAGGGCCAAGTTGTGCACATGGATTTGTGTTTGTTGAATTAAAGATTTTAAAAAATTTATAAATACTAAAAATATTTTTTTAATAATTAAAAGCAAATTTAGTGATATTTTATGGAATTTAAAATATATTTATGCATAGATAATGTATCATTCATATAGTATTATTGATTGGTGTATTTATTGAAAAAAAAAGATTTTTAGTTCAAAGTAGTTTGCAAATAAGAGTTGTATATGTATATAATGGTTGCTTTAAATCTTTGAATGGATAGTATTGTGATGATTTTATATTTTGAAATTAGGAAGGAATTGAGCATGTTAAATTGATAGTAAAATTTAGATATTTCTTAGAAGTTCACTTAGTTTAGGATGGTTGTTTCTTTAAATGAATTGAACAATCAAATCTAAATGGAAGAGATGTATGATGATTGAATTTATAATTAAATTTATAAATAAATATTATTTTATTTTTAAAATATAGTAGATTAACAGTATCACTTAAATGTTTAGTGGAATTAAGAAATATGATTTAATAAATTTGGAGAACATGGGTGGAAATTAATCCCATTTTAGAATAAGAATACTGTATTAAAATTCACATAATCTTCATACCAAGTTAATTAATAGAGTATGATTTTACTAGTTTGAGTTATACATAATAATTTATTAAAATAATAACCTATTGTTCAAACGAAAATGAAACTGAAATAAAGATAATTATTATAATCACATTTTTACTAAACGATAAATGAGTTATTTATACGATAAATAACACATTCACACTAAAAATAAGAGTTAGGAGAGAAATGTAACTTATAAGTGACTTTTTTACATTCTATATGTAATTATAAAGTTAAAGATACTATGCCATTATTATTTTTTATAATTATATATATATATATATATATAAATAAATACAAAGAAAATACATGTAATTTGTGAATTATAGATGAGATTTGTCAATTTGAAAATATATTATGTATATTTTGTAATATGAAATATGCTCAAGGTGTGAAACTAAGGAGTATATGTTGATAAGTGTAGATTTTGTATTGATTTGAGATTTTTTTTAGATATTTTAAGTCTATTAATACCATACTCGCTTAGATGGATATATTATGTACTAAGAGTCGAGAAAAATTTCTGCAACTTAATCCATGTGAAACAAAATTATATTTATGGAATTATAAGAATTAACTTTTATCATATCAATGTCTATTAATTTATAAGAATTAACCTTCTTAATGGAATGAATATATTTCCTCCACTATTAAGTTATACCAATTATGTACTTTTATTTCATAATATATATATATATATATATATATATATATATTTAATTATTTTATTATATATATATATATTTATATACTTTTTACATATATATTAAAATAGAGTAAATAGTGCTATAATTAGTAATTTATAATATTTATTTATTTATATATAATGTAAAAAGGAATTTTTTTTTTGAGATTGTCTACCATTTCTTATAATTTTTTTAATGATAGAGTATAAATATTTTATTTATATTTTAATGTTTTAGGTTTATGTTAATGTAATTATTAGAGAGATACCATTTAAAATAATTTAACTTTTTTACGTATATGATATTTTCAGTCAAATTGAAAATGAATATTTTGAACATGTTTTTTTATTCTTAAAATTTTGTACTGTTGACTTTTTTACGATAAATTATTAATATTTTCCTTTAAAAGTTTATTTCACATTGATTTGGTCTTATTAGGTAAATCTCTAAAACATTGAAAAATGTAATTTATAATATAATTTAATAAATGTATAATTTCTTTGAAGAATTATCTAATAATAGTACTGTAGTGATATGATAATCAATAATAAATAACTAAATAACACAAACGATTATTACTACTAATGGTTATTAGTTTAGGGGAAGAATAACACATAAATAAAAATAATTACTTTCTAACAGTTTATATTTTGAATTTGTATTATTTCTATTTTATCATTTAAATAATATATAACGTGATTATTGTTGGTAAGTTTTAATAACAAAAACATGAAAGAAAATTATATAAAAAAGTGATGATAAAATGAGTAAAAAAAAAGTTTTATTATTGCATTGAAAAATGGATAGAAAAAAAATTATAATGTGAATTGCAGAAGCAGAAGCTGGGTGCTGGTTGGTCAGCCATACAGATTTGACTAAAGTCTGATGCCGTGAGTCTGATTACCATCTTTCCTTTTTCATTTCCACGTACTTCCTTGATACCACCGCCACCCATATTCCTCCATCCCTATAAATACTTCCTACAATTCCCAATCTCACAATCCATTCACCAGCATCACACAGCCACAATATTTCTAACCATAAACAAAATGGAAATCCCAACCACACTCACCGCCTTGCTCCACTCCGTCGCCGCCAAATTCCCCTCCCGCCGAGCGCTCTCCGTCGCCGCCAAATTCGACCTCACCCACTCCCGCCTTCACCAACTGGCGGAATCTGCCGCCCAACGGTTGATGATCGCCGGGATCAAACCCGGCGACGTCGTCGCCCTCACCTTCCCCAACACCGTCGAGGTCCGTTCTCCAATCCCTAAATTATTACACCGTTCTCGATTATATTACATTACATAACTAATGATATAATTTCATTGATTTTCCTTCTCTCGCAATTGCATTTCAGTTTGTTGTCATGTTTCTAGCCGTTATTCGAGTGCGAGCCACAGCCGCGCCGTTGAACTCGGTTTACACAGCCGAAGAGTTTGAGTTTTATTTATCCGACTCCGAGGCCAAGCTTCTCCTAACATCCTCAGAAGGAAACAACTCAGCTCAAGCCGCAGCTTCGAAACTCAATATTCCTCACGCTACGGCTTCGATAACCCAAGCCGTTAATAGCGAAGCCGAGCTGAGTCTCTCGCTGAGTCAATCCGATTCGGTTATCTCCGTCGACTCGGTTGAGTCAGTAGTTAACGATCCTGATGACGTGGCGCTTTTCCTTCACACCTCGGGTACCACAAGCCGTCCCAAGGGCGTGCCGCTGACTCAGCACAACTTGCTCTCTTCCGTACGGAACATTAAGTCGGTGTACCGACTCACTGAGTCTGACTCGACGGTGATTGTGCTTCCGCTTTTCCACGTGCACGGTTTGATCGCGGGGTTGCTGAGTTCCCTCGGCGCCGGCGCTGCGGTGGCACTGCCTGCGGCCGGGAGGTTTTCCGCCACAGCGTTCTGGAAGGACATGGTGAAGAACAACGCCACGTGGTACACTGCGGTCCCTACCATACACCAGATTATACTGGATCGCCACGCGAATAACCCTGAACCGGTTTACCCGCGGCTCCGGTTCATACGAAGCTGCAGCGCGTCGCTGGCACCGGCTATTCTGGGTAAACTCGAGGAGGCTTTCAGTGCGCCGGTGTTGGAGGCTTATGCGATGACGGAAGCGTCGCATCTCATGGCTTCGAACCCGTTGCCGCAAGACGGGCCGCACAAGGCCGGGTCGGTTGGGAAGCCCGTGGGCCAAGAAATGGTTATTTTGGACCAAACGGGCCGGGTTCAAGAAGCTGAAGTTAGCGGAGAAGTTTGCATTCGTGGCCCCAATGTTACGAAGGGATATAAAAATAACGTGGATGCCAATACGGCGGCGTTTCAGTTTGGTTGGTTCCATACCGGTGATGTTGGTTACTTGGATTCTGATGGGTATTTGCACCTCGTGGGTCGGATCAAGGAACTCATAAACCGAGGAGGTATATTTATATAATTTATTTATGTTTCTTTATTTGAATTTATAAATTACGAAAATATTATTTTGCTTGTGAATATGCTATTTTTTGCAATTTCCTTTGGATGGATGGGGTTGCGAATATTCTGAATTGAGGGAACTATGCGTTTTCAAAATCCGGTGCATAGACTATTTTGAAGGAAAAGTTTGGGTTGAATTCAGCTTAAGATTAACCATTGATTTTGGTCATTGCGTGATTCTATTAATGTCTTCCGGAAATATTTGTTGGTGGTGTCATCGATGACGTGGGTTTGATTCTTGCTGAGTATTTTGTCTGGTGTAAACTCGAGAACTTCTTTAACCTTTGCGCGTTACGTGGACAACTTTTCAATATTTAAGTTTTGTGTGAAATTATTATAGTACTTCTCAGATGATGCAGCCGTGACGCCATTTATCATAACTGTTTGTATATTCACGAAGGTTGAAGTTGGCTTTTTGTTTGGTATTAATAACTATTTAGAAAGTTATGGTTTGTACGTCAAGAGAGTGATAGCGATGTTAATTAGGTTTTGATTTGGTAGGCATAAACCATCCATATCATGAGACGAGGTTTAGTGCATTTGATTTATATTAGGTGAAAATTAGAAAACACTATAAAAGTTCTTGCTTTTATTTTCATTTATTTAGTCAGAAAAAGAAAATGAAACAGAATTCATTTTCAGAGTTATATATAAAAGAGTTCGCAACTAATATGTTTCACTTTCAGAAAATTTTAATAAACTCCCTGGTACATGTTAACTGATGAAAAGGTTTTTTAAATTTAGGCGAAAAGATATCACCTATAGAAGTTGATGCTGTCCTTCTTTCACATCCGGACATTGCTCAAGCAGTTGCTTTCGGAGTGCCTGATGCCAAGTATGGTGAAGAGGTATGTCTTTTTCTCATTCATTTATTTTTAGCTTTTACACTCAACAAATTTCACACAGGCTTTTCCTCCAACAAACGATATGGGTCGTATATATGTTGCCACAAAATATTAAGCTATATTATTAACATAATTCATGTTTCTATGCCACATTTTCTTTTTAGGGAAAGATTTGCTCACAATCAATTTTTACAAATATCCTATTGATAATATTAAAATATTATTTTTTTGGTTAATTGATGGAGAGAAAAAGAAATAAGATAGATAAATAATAACATAAAAATTTAAATCTGAATTGTTGAATGAATATTTTTATGATTCTTTATCATACTGTATGTTTTTATACACCGTTCATCAAATAATAAACGAATAAAAAGGATCATGCCCAAACACTGGCCTACACTTTTTATATTATTTATTTATTTATGGCATTGGCATTGGCATGTCAGTTGCACTTCTATTTTTATCATTGGTTGGTAAAGAATGACACTGATGAGTGAGGCCCTACCATCGGAGTAAGATGTACCTGAAAGACCAACACAACCGAGGATTTCCGAGCCATTTAATTTTATCACTTTATGCCCTCAAAGGTCATACTCAAATCATGTATCAACATTCTGTGGCGTACAAGAAAAACCCTTCTATTTGAGAAGATTCATTTTTATTTGAGCATCTTTTGTCAAATGGAACTACCTTCTCATTACTACCTTACGGAAAATTACTTTTCAGTTTTAATTTCACCCTAAAGGTAAAATTGTCCAAATCTAAAAAGTGTTCTGTGTATCAGTGATTGATTAACTTTTGAAAAGGTTCAGCGACTTCTTAACCTTTTGATGTCGTTCTACCCTACCCCAGGAAAACAGTTTGTTTCGTAGTAGCAGCAGCTTCTTTCAATAGTTTGTTTGACCTTCATAGCTTTTCAACATTATGAAGATTTCCTTAAAATTTTAAATATTTCATAATATTCATAATTATTCAAAGTGCTAAAAAAATGGGTAAATGGTCTTTCTTTCTTTATTGTTTTACTTATAGAGTTCAGAAATTTGTGGATTGTTATATCTCAAATTTTGTTCTCTGAAATTTGCGTTTGATGATATATTGTTTGTTACCTTTTTGATAGATATATTGTGCTGTCATCCCAAGAGAAGGATCAAGCGTTGATGAGGCAGAGGTGCTAAGATATAGCAAGAATAATCTTGCATCCTTCAAAGTTCCCAAAAAGGTCTTCATTACTGATTCTTTGCCCAAGACTGCCACCGGAAAGATTTTGCGTCGTCTTGTGGCAGAACACTTTGTTACCCAAATTTGACCAACTCAAGTCCCCACCTATGATCCTTACACAACCCACCTGCCCAATACATAAGAGGAGGGTGTCTCTGCAAATGGCCTTTCATACAGGGTACAATAGATTGTACTTTTCAATTATTCATGTGAATTGTTCACAGTGTAATATTTTCAATGTTTTATAGATATTCAATAATTTATCTCTCTCAATCCATGTTTGTCTACATTTCTAACTTCATGGATGGTGAGATGTAGGAAATACCATCCAGATAATAGCAGTGTAAAAAGCTACAACCAAAACAGGCAAATCACAGAAGGTGAAGTGGCCTAACCTTAAAATTTAGACCAGCATGCTACTATTACAAGTGAGAACATTGATATTCTTGCTTAGTGCAACAGAAAGTCCCATTCGCATTGATGGTTTAGAACCAGGCAGAAGATAAGGAGAAATAACTAGACCATAATAACTGTTCTGATTTACAAAACCAATCAAGAAATTAGGATGGGACACTTTAGGCTCCAGCAAACTATGCTTAATCTACATTTTTTTGGCACTTCGAAAAAATTGCTTGGTCAACTGATAATTGATATGTAGCTCATAAAAGGTTAGATGAGTTGCTCAGCTAACAAAATAAGGAACTGAATGAACGATCAACTAATAGAACATTGAATATTTTTACAGAAATAAATTGATGGCAAAGAATGTGTTTTGAGAAATAGTTATGGAGGATTCAGTCTAATTGGTGTTAACTAGTGTTAAACAGAGGACACAGCAAAATTAATATCAACCACTGTGAAATTCGGTTACTAGGATTCAACAGAATTATTCAGCTAGCATGAGATTCGGCTAATTTTAGCGGAATACAATATCAGCTGAACTTAGATAAAACCAACACTCCAGTTTACATAATTTGTGGAATGGCATTCCAATATTTCAAGACTTAGATCAGAGCATTGGAACAAAGTAAACCAGGCTCAGAAATAGTATCCTAAAACTACAATATCGGGAAGGAGACAAAGAGGCAAAGAACGATTTAAACGCTTGAGAAGGTATTTATATATGCAGAAAGACAATAAATCAGCAACATCAACGCCAATATCAGAGCAGTCAGAAGCACAACACATTCAACTCTTATTCAAGCATATTCCATATCTTCATAGTCACACCCTACCTCAAAATCTTCAGCTGCGTCCTGATGCTGTTGGTACTGAGAGAGTACACATTCATGCAATCATGTTTCTCCATGCCTCATTATCCAAAACCATGCATGCATTCATTGGCGTTTCACAACAAGCTAGTGAACTCAGAGTGCTGCACTGAAAGGTGCAACTTCAACAACAGTGTTAGATTCCTTAAGGTTGGTAAAATGATGTTACGGAGAAGAGTGACAGTGGAGTGCTTCATCAATGTAACAGTTGAAGACTGGTTGTATGAAAATTCATATTATGCTTTTAATAATTCTAATGTTCAAGTTGTAAGACAACTGACAACTTTTACGACAGTGAACAAGACATTGAAGAAAATAGAGATTAAAGTTTTATAAACTAAATCCATGCTTTCTGGGTACTTGCGGAGCAGAACAGCAGATCAGACCTCAAACTTAGGAGTTAATCTAAAAGTTATTCCAGTAGTTAATCTTGTTGATTGAATCTGTATTATCATGGCCTTGAAAAACATAATTTCTCTTAGTCCACCTTCTTATCTTTCATGTATGATTTTATCCCCAAATTTCAAAGAGGGGAACATAATTTTATTCTATACTCATTGTAACTCCCATCTCTCGTACATATGCTTATAACTTACTTTTACATAAACTTTGCTTGAACAAAATAATCAACACTGTCCCTAATATAAATAAATATACAAAAATTGACATGCTCTTGCAACTACTATTAAATAGGATAGAAGATGAATCTAATATTTGTGTGCGCCTTGGTGCAAGCTTTTGATCAAACCAACAGTATTTAAGTACACAAGGTGTAGTTCAACTACTGAGCTAACACTTGTATTGTCGCTGCCAATACAACTGTTAGCGTGACTAACACATGATAAAAAATCCTGCCAAGTTTTTGACAACAATTCTATTTAATGCATAAAAGAGAATTTTGCGCAAATGAAGAGATGCATCCAAGTTTACCTACAAACTGGAGTCAAATGAAGAGATGCAACATTCTGAAACATTTCTTATAAATGTCTTAGGGTGTGAATAGGATGAAAAGTTAGTTATTTAAATTTGCGTAACTCAACTGATGAACTAAAAAAAGATCCAGCCAAAAATTTGACATCGCAGAAAATACATGCTAACCAGTGGACATAGACATTTCTTCTGTGGTCTTACGATTTGGCTTCTTTGATCTTAAAATTCCTTTGCCTCTAAGGACACAATTAGTTTGAAACTTGCCGTTGATAAAGAAAATAGTCTTTTATACCATATATAAATTTGAATATTCATGTCTCCTTGAATCTAAAAGTCAATACCAAATCCACTTCACATGTAACGTAAAACCATTTAAATGCAGAAGTCTTTGACAGCATGCAGAAAATAAACATTGCAAATTTAATACTGAGTTTACCCATAAACTCGAGTCAAATTTGAAACTTATGTGTATAGATGCATTGCTAACAATTCTCACAACGTAAACCTTATTCATTAAATAGAACCCATTAACATAATATTCATTAAATACAATTTGTTTTCTTACTTCCGTGCCAAAAATTAACTAGCCTTCATTTATAATAACTTCAACAGGTGATTTCTTAGTTTTGATATCCATTAACAAGATTGACATAAAGCTCTCAAATTTTAAAAAATCAAACAAGACAGAAATGGTCTAAAAATTTGATCAATATGTAAATCAAATTAACTTTCATCTTTTATAGTAATTTTATTTTTCACTACATTAAATAGGAAAATTGTATCAGAAGAAAAAAGATTGAAGTTTGAACCACACATAATCAAGGAAATGAAAATAGGCATAACGCCATGATCTACAAATAAACAAAGGACCAATCACTGCCCAAAATCCCACGACAAATCCAAATGCCATACTGACAAAAAACCAGTTCACTCCATGACTATCATTCCCTTTGCCATTGTCATCAAAACTATCAATTCCATTATTGGAGCTGCAATTGATGGCCAGTGGTAGGCCGCAGAGATCGTTGCCAATGAAGTTGGAGGCATCAAAGCTTTGCAATTGAGTTCCTGTTGGAATTTTTCCCTTCAAATGATTATATGACAAGTCTAGCATGCTCAGAAAGCTCAGACTTGACATGGTAAAAGGGATTTCACCAGAAAGTTGATTCCTTGAGAAATCGATGGACAATAATGATCGCATATTGTCAATGCTTCCTGGAATATGACCAATTAGTTGGTTGTGGGATAAGTTCAAAAATATCAGTCCATCTAAATCTGTGATTTGTCTTGGTATTTCTCCTACTAATTGGTTATTTGATAGATCAATGCTTGTTACCAAACCCAAAAAGTTCTTGTACTCGTCTCCTCTTCCTTTCAGCCAAAGGAGCACACTAATTATACGCAATTGCCCATTCAAATATGCATTGTTTACTGTGTCACAATAAATAAGAGGATATGAACTTTTGTTCGTCAAAGTGATGGCATTCAAGCGATTGAAACAAGTTGGAATATTTCCAGACAAATTGTTTTGTGCAAGGTCTAAAATCTGAAGAAGACGCATATCACATATTGTATTAGGAATATGACCAAAAAAATTATTTGATCGAAGGATAAGAACTTTCATATTTGAAGCACTTTCTCCAACCCAAGATGGAATTCTTCCTGAAAATTTATTTTCTCCGAGATCCAAGAAAATCAGTTGAGTGGTCTTCTTCAAAATGGTAGGAAAGGTTCCCGAGAGGGAGTTGTTACGGATGTGTAAAGACTGTAGCTCTGCCAACGAACCCATGGAGGAGGGTAAGTTCCCAACAAAATTGTTGCTTTGTAAATTTACTTCCACTAGATATGGCCAATGCATCCAACAATCAGGTATTTCTCCTGATAAATTATTTGAAGCAAGATTCAGAAATTCCAATCCCATTGGCTTGTCCTGATTTTGACACAAAAAATCAGCCATGGATTTGGAGAATAAATTGTTAGAAAGATCTAACCAACCCACAACATTTGAAAGAGAGGGCAATTTTCCATTTAAGTTATTCGCACTAAGATCGACAACATTGATTGATATTGGATTCGTTAATGTAGTCCAAAGCTCACCATGGATATGATTATAAGAGAGGTTTAGATACTCAGCTTGAGAAAATGTTTTCCAAAACCAGCTGGGAATAGAATCTGAAATCCCTGTGTTAGACATTGATATGGAAAGAAGTTTGTTTTGTGAGTGAATCCATGATGGAAAGTTGGGACCTAACTGCCAGCAGCTCATATCCAAATAGAAAAGCTGAAGAGTAGGATGCCAACTGGGACCCACTTTTAAAGTCAAATTGTTTCCTGATGCATAAAACGACTTCAGGCGGGTAAGATTTGCGAAATGATCTTCCTTGACGACTCCTTGAAAACGATTGTGATCAATGTAAAGATATGACAATTTAGAGAGTGATCCAAGACTTTCAAATGGATTTCCGCTAAATTGATTTTCGGACAGTATAAGAAATGTCAATGATAAAAGTTTTGCCAGTGATCTTGGAAGGTCGCCACCAATTTTGTTGCCATAAAAATCTAGAGTGTCAATATTTTTAAAATCTCCAAGTTTATTTGTCAGATTGCCTGAAAGTTGAGAACTCCGAACTTCAAGTGTTGTGAGTCCATGGGAAATACAAGGAGAAAGAATTTCTAAAATTTCATTAACCTTTTGGTTGAGTTTGAGATTTGAGAAATATATCTCCCTTAAGTTGCACAAATTACCAAAAGAAGTTGGAATTGGTCCATCAAATTGATTGCCTGACAAATGAAGTGTAACCAGAGAAGTCATATTTCCCAAGGCATCAGAAATAGTCCCCTGTAAGTTGTTATATGATAGGTCCAAATACGTGAGATGACGAAAACTACCGTAAAACCAATCTGGTATAGAAGATGAGAATGAATTTCCAGACAAATGAAGATTTTCAAGAAGTGTGAGGTTTCGAATACCATCAGGAATGGAACCTTTGAAGAAGTTATATCTTAAATCAAGAGAAACAAGTTTCTTCAGTCCAAACACCCACTTCGGGACAAAAGAAATTGGAGAAGAAAAGGAAATACCGGAAAGATCAAGAGTGAGGAGAGACGAGGAGTTAAGTAACGATGGTTGATTATAGAGAGGGAGTGTACATAGTGACAAATGAAGGTGCATCAAAGAAGGAAGAGTTTGGAGAATGTGAAAGAAATGGAATGATGGGGATAGATTTGTACCTCCCAAGTCAAGATATTCAAGCTTTGAAAGACTCGATAGCCAATCAATGTTTTCAGCATACAGATCACCACTGAGATCAAGGTAGAGCAAATTGGAGAGATTTGCAATCTGAGAGGGAATTGTTCCATTGGCTACATAACTCAGATCAAGATATACCAAGTTGGAGAGATTCCCAATTTGAGGAGGAATCGGCCCCATGAATCCAGCCGATGAGAGGTCTACGTGAGTTAAGGAGGTCAATGTCCCAAGGAAAGTAGGAATGGGCGTACCTGCTCCAAGTAATTCATTGTTGCTCAAATCAAGATATCGAAGCTTTGAAAGTCTTGATAGCCAGTCAACATTTTCGGAGAACAGAGAATTACTACTGAGGTCAAGATAGAGCAAATTGGAGAGATTCCCAATCTGAGGAGGAATGTTGCCCATGAATCCAGCATCAGAAAGGTTGAGATGAGTCAAGGAAGTCATTGTTGGAAGGAAAGAAGGAATTGGCATACTTTCAAAATCATTGCCGCTCAAGTCCAAGTAATTCAAATGCTTCAAATCAACCAAACAAGGATTTATCTCTCCACCAAATCGAGATCTAGTATACTCTTTGTAAGCTTCTTCGAAAGCTTCTACATGGAATTCATAATCACCTTCGAAATCAGGAAATGAAGTGCGGAGGTGAAGCTCTTTGACGTGGGCAGTGATGTTGCTGCAGAGAACACCAGACCAGTGGCAACAACGGGAAATGGCAGATGCATTCCAAGAAGAGAGCCTATTTGAAGGATCTTTGAGATGACGCTTCAACTTCAACAGTGTCTCTCCCTCACTTTCAACGCATAAGATCTCTCTGCATGCAACCATACGTAACGTTAATAACCAAAGATGAAGAAACAGAATAATGAAAATGGAGGAATTCATGATCACAAAAGCTCTTAATAGGAAACAAAAAGTGCTTCTTGGTAATGCATATAAAACTTCTTTCTAATATTTATACTTAATATACCGCTGCAGTGCCTTTATTTTTTCTTCATTTTCATTAAATTTATAAAATCAAATTCACATGTCAAAATCAGTAACATAAGTTCTATCTTCATATCAACTTAAATGCCCAGGAGCTACGTAATTTATGGTCTATCATAATTTTTCATTTTAAAAGTCTGGGTATAAATAGTTAAATGTAAGAAATAAATAAATGAAGATCATACATTTAAATAAATAATTTTTATTTTAACCAAAATAATTGTTACAATAAATTATATTCATCCATCACTTATAATATTTTTCTTTAAACATGATTTCATGAACTGAAAGCTAAGAATTAACGTTTAAAATTAATATTGAAATAAATTTAAAAATTAACAGTCTTAGCCATTCATCCTCACTCTCACACTCACATGTTCATATTTCATTGTTAGACCAAGCCATTGCCTTTAAAGTTTTTGTCAAAATTTGGTTTATATTTGTCCAAAATATTGTCATTATCATATTGCTTGAAAACAATTATGATTTTGTCTATTTTAATTTGAATTAAAAAGCAAGAAATTGAATTAAAAAACACATAATATTATTTTGTGAATATATGGGCACTTAGTATGTTTATTTGGAAGAAAAAATTTGGGATCATCTTGAAACAATAAATATGCATAAAATTAAGCATAGTGAGCAATAAATATGAAACTAATAACCTATAAAAACTTTAAATGGTTTGTCCTGTCCATTTTATGCAAAGACTTTATCAAGTCGTAGTCGTCCACATTTTATGGGTTAGAAAATTTGGTGACCAATGAAAAGGAAATGCATAAAAATGAAAGAAGACTTCAAACACATTAAATTCTTCAGACTCTTAGTCTTCTCCACTTTATGGGTTAGAAAACTGAAATGAGTAAAAACAAAACTCAAGACTGACTTTTTGTTCTTCCTCATATGTAATCCATTTTATGGGCTAAAGAATTAAATAATGCATAAGCTGTTATTTTATTTTATTCTTAAATTTTATTATTTATCAATCAAATAATCAACATATAAATAAAGAGAAATTAATCTATGAAAATTGGAGACTAATTTCATTTATGAATTGGTTAATATTTGAGTATTTAAATTTATTTAGCATAACCACAAGTTAATATATTTTTATATAAAAAAATAAAATAAAGACTTAAGGTGTTACAATTTCTAAAACAAATGTTATTAATGTATGAATAGTTCAAATAAAGAAAATGTGCATGAATACATCATTTTTTTTAATCTTTCTAATCTTAATAAAAAAGCTGAAAATTTAAGTATAAAATATCACAAAATTAATTTTTAATTATTATTAATTTTAATAAAATATTAATCTTTTCTATTTATATATATAGTTAGAGATAATAATTTATCAGTTTAGAAATATATATATATATATATATATATATAAACATATTTTTATATATTATGAATCTTCAAAATTATATCAATAAAAAACAAAATTCGATTTGATATTATATTTTTAGACGTTTATGTTTTTTTCTTTAAGATTGTTTTATGATTTGATTATATTTATATTAAAATTTTTTTATTAATTTTTTAATTATAAAAATGTACATTTTATTTATAAATATAAAAAATTAAAATTATGAATATAGAATATTATAATATATCTTTTTAATTTAAAAATATTCATTATAAAATATTAAATAATTTTTATAATATCAATAAATTATAATTACAAAAATCACAACATAATCCACACCAATTATACATATTAATTTATTTTCGTTCATATTTGATGTTAAATTAAAACTACATAAAATTAGATTAAATTTAATTTTGATTTTTTAAATTTTTTATATAAACAATTTTATATTTTGTCAAATATGTGGAGTACAGGAGTGAAATGGTGAACACGTGAATAAATTAGGTCATCATTGAAAAGGAAACAAGATTCCAAAAACATTAAATTCTCCATACTTTCTCAAAGACTGACATACAAATAAATGAAATGAGTAAAAACAAAACTCAAAGACTCACTTTTTGTTCTTCCTCTTATGTAATTCATTTTATATTATTTAAATTTTTATTGAATAGTATTTTTAAATAGATAATTTAGTATGGCAAATCATATCAAAATATTTTTAAAATCTCACTCATAATTAAATGGATTATATTTTAAATTATGATGCATTCTTAGACCAATAAAATTAAAAAAACTAGTTAAAATGAAATGTATATTTTTAAAATATAAATTTTATTAATAAAATTAATTTTAATTTAAATATGATAATTATATATATATATATATATATATTAAAATCAAATTACTTTTATTTAAAACAATATTATATTTAATAAAATGAATCAATTTATAAACTTATAAATAAACTTCAACTAAATCTACTTAAATTACAACTAAAAGGATTAGATATATTTAATTTGAATTATAATGTTTATTCAACTTAATTTATTTTTCCGTTTATGTGTACAAAATTTTTATCCGTTAATATATTTATCACTTTTTTTTATATTGTAGTTTGTCTTATATTAAAGTTTGACTTTTAATTAATTTACAGGTTAAACGCATAATTTGTGCAAGTACAAGAATTTTAGTATATATGATTAAATACAATAAGTTTAAAATCTTTATCTGTATAAAAACAGTTTAAATTAAAAAATTGGATTGTGCTAGTAATAAATTCATTAACACCTTGTATAGATGCATTGGATTGTAATGATGACTTCATCATATTTTTTTTTAATTATAAGAAGTTTATTATTGATATTATATTAAAAGTTGTGATTGTATGTGTTGATTTAGATTAATCATGTGTGGAAGAATGAGTGTAGAATGTTAGGATATATTAGTTATATTTGGATTATGTATAACATGCTTTAGAAGGAAATTGTGTAATAAAATCTTAAAGGATTGTGTTTGATGTCTAAAACTAGGTATAGCATCGGGGCGGGACGGGGGCAGGTTTTGCCTCCTCGATTATCGCCCCCGACTTTTTTAACCATCCTTGTCCCTGTTTTTGATCCTTGTCGAGGTTAGAAATTAAGTCTTCATCCTCATCCCAGCTTGAATTTCGAGTTTTCCCGTTCCCAATCTATATTATTTTAAAAAATATAATTACATTTATAATAAATTAATTTTACTATGTATTTTTTATATTTAAATAAATATTTATAATTTTATAATTTATAATTATTATTAATTAAATATATTTTTTAATTTATTATATTTATATTAAAATATGTATGTAAAAGAAATATTTAATTATTTTTTTATTTATATATATAGAATATTTATAATAATAATAATATTATTATTATTATTATTATTATTATTATTATTATTATTATTATATATTCAAATATTTGATTGCATATATAAGTTAATTCATTTTTAAGTTGTTATTTAAAAATATGAAATATATAGTTTATAATAAGTTAATTCTTATTTAATTAGTTCGAAGTAATAAAAGTTTAAATTATCAATTCTTTTTAATCCTTTAAAATACAATTATTTTACTAAGATAAAATTTGATATATGATAAATAAGAATAATAAGATAAAAATATATGGCATAATAAAACCTAATAAATATAAATTATAAATAGAATAATATTAGTTACTACTAAAATTTTTGTAAAATATTTAGAAAAAGATAAAGAAAAAAATTAACTTTGTGTTCATCAAATTGGTTGAAAAGATTAAAAAAAAAAAGTAATGAGAGAGATTAAGAAAATGTGAAAAACTGAAAGGTAAGAGAGAAAATAATGTAATAAATTAATTGATATAAAAGATTAAAAAAGACAAAAAATTAAAAAATGGGTATAAGAAAAATAAAAATGAAGAAATATAAAAAAATGATATTATATGTAATAGAAAAAGGAAAGGAAATCCTTTAAAAATATTAATATTTTAAAATTTAAATATAAAGTCGGGGCGGGATGAGGTCGGGATAGAAATTGCATTACTCATCCCCGTCCCGTCCCGACTTTTTAAAGAAGGGAAAACTCGAACCTACCCCTGCCCCGATCAATTCAAGTTTTCCCTATCAAACTCGTGCGGGACGGATCGGTTCCCACAGGTACAAATTTAATTATCATTCATATCTAAAATATATTTGATGTGTATTTTGCATATATGCTCAAGTGACAACTTGTCACTCAAACATAATGTGCAACAAAGAGAAAGATTCCTCTCGAGAGTATTTTAACTCAAGTGAAAATAATCTCCGATGTGAGAGACTTGTTACAACTTCATTTTATTTAAGTAAAAATATTTCGCTTAAACAAAAATCTCTTAATTGAGTGAGACTTATTTTGTTGTATTTTTGCTTAAGTAAAAAAATATTCGCTTAAGTAAAATGATATCTCGTTCAAGTGAAAATTACCTAAAGAAAAATGTGATTTTTTTTTAGATTTTAACTTGAACGAAAATTTCCTATTAAAAAGCTTAAAAATGATGAAAATAAAAATATAAGATAATTTCTTTAATATATATGATTTTGGAATTTATAAGATTTGTTATAAACATAAAATTAAATGTATTTAGTATTATTATGTGTATATAAAAAATTTTGTTATAATATAAAAAATACCATGAGATATTATTTCATTCATATATATATATATATATATATATATATATATATATATATTATATTTATGATATATTGATGAAAACTAATTCGGTAATTTTCAATAAGAAAATACTATATTGAAATATAAATTCTATTAATATTAGACTCTTTTTAATATATATATATATATATATATATATATATATATATATAAAAGTTTTTTTTCTAAATCTTGGTTAATTAGGATTTTTTTCCAACCGAAAAATATTTAACCCATTTGGGTGTCCTAATAGGGGAAGAAAAGATTGGAGAATGTATGAAGTTATAAGTTCAAACCTCAATCCCATTATCAAAGAAAAATACAAAACTCATATATGATTATGATATAATATTTATCGAGAGTCAAAGTACAAGATATTCTACATTCTACTTGTATCTTCCTAGAGATAACTCTATATGTGTGTGAAAAGGGGGAAAGATTCTAAGAATGAATATGTGTTGACTTGAAGATGGGAAAAATATTCATCAAGATGTTACGGTTTGATTCCCCCAGTAACTCCTCTCCCATGATTCAACTTGTTGAATTGAACTTTCCTTTCTCTGTAATTGTGCGTGCAAAGATGGAGGATCAAAAGGGGGAGGCATGGTGCAAGGGCTGGTGTCTGCAGGACCCTTCACCAACGATTCCATCATAAATTTCTTCTCTAATCCTTCTGCTCCACAAACCATTGACTCCACACATATTTCAGTAGCATTACCATTAATAGAGGGTTTGTACGTAAAAAGTTTAGCATATGCATTTAGGAGATGAAACATGTAGTCGTACACATAATCCATCTTCAACTCCTCTTGAATGAATTCATTTGCTGCCTTACCAATTTGATGTGCCTGACGAATTTCACAAATAAACATTGAGAAGGTGTTCAAATATTCAGTAGTAAACAGTGTTAGACAAAATTGTGTAACCACACATTTCAGTACATAGCACATGGTTTGTGCAATGATGTGAAGATTAAAGTTATTCTAGAGAAAAAGCAAAACTTGAAGATTACCCTTTGCTTGTGACTATTCCCCCAATCCACAGCAAACTTAATGGACCTGCACTTGTCATCTTCCTTTATGGGCCAATAGTGGTGCACTGGAATCAGTCCTCTGGTGAAAAAATCATAGTAATGTGGTTTTACAAGCAGAGTGGTAGAGTCACATGCCAGAATGTATTTTTCACTCACTGACCAAGCAGAACCTTCAATGTACACCTTGTATCTGCACAAATCATCATGGAATTAAAAACAAGAATGTATTATTACACAAAATTATAACTGAAAGAGGAATTAAAAATTGTGTCTTCCATGTTCCATAAAGAGAATGCAAAGTGTGAATGTTATACCTGTGAGTGCATTGGCTTGCCAAGTCTGATTTTTTAAACCCCTCTTGCGATTCTTGTATCCAATTCTGAATTAGAATATTCATTTGTGAAGAAGATGAAGAAAAATATATAATAATATAGACAAAATCTATTTGTTTTCCAAATAATAAATCATTTTCAACAAGTGTAATTAAAGAAAGAAGAGTGATAGATACCTGGGCATATAAACGAGCATTCCAATCTTGTGTTTGAGAAACATTGCATTTCATGAGGTCCTCTCTGGTTTTTGCAACAGAGGGATTACCTTTCCAGTATGCATAAGGCTCTCTCTTCAGCCATGGTATCTTCTTGTTCCCTTCATTCAACTCTCCCAACAAAATCTCCCATGGCTTTATACTAACCTCAGCCCTGCCACCAATATGTCATCAATATTCTAAAATTTCTTTTACTCCCTGTAATTTTAAGTTTATGTTGTAAAAGTTCAAATAAATTAGGCCATCAAGAAAAAAATAGAAGGAAACTTCATTCTACAAATCAATTTTTCTCTTTTTATTCATTAAATAAAAATGCATACATATCATCATTTTTGTTTTCCTTTTTTTCTATTTCCTTTCCTATCTTCAGAATACACCAATAAAAAAGCTCAAGTAACTCTATTTTTAGTTAGATTATATATCTATCAGAAGAACTGTACATCAAGCTAATAACTTTCTTTTTATCTAAAACAAACACATGAAATATATAGATTACATTAATAACTCATCTCCATTAGAAACTAAATGATTATCCTTAATTGAAATTGCTCCTACTACTGTATACACTTACAATGATAAGTTAATGATCAATCAAATGTTTGTAAGTATGATGAATTGATGAAAAACATTTTCTAGTTCCTGAAAATTAGTCTCTTAAAAACATGGTTTAAGGGGCTTACGCTTACCATCCCCAGAAGGACCAATCAGGGAAGACAATGTCCAAGGTAGCATCATTCCCACAATATCGAAACAATGGTGGTGGCTGCTGAGGAACAGCCCCATTATAACGATCAGCTAAGACCACAGGCCAATCCACACAATCAAACATGAGTTCCAAATCAGGCACTTTTCCAGGGTATCTCCTTAACAATTGCAAAATCCCCCATATTGTAAAAACATCCCTTGTTTGGAAGGACTTTTCGTAGGTCTCCAAATAAGCCCTACCCTTCAATATCACCAACT
This sequence comes from Sphenostylis stenocarpa, assembly GCA_963425845.1. Taxonomy (NCBI): domain Eukaryota; kingdom Viridiplantae; phylum Streptophyta; class Magnoliopsida; order Fabales; family Fabaceae; genus Sphenostylis; species Sphenostylis stenocarpa. The sequence goes on along the minus strand of OY731401.1, from coordinate 71,550,342 downwards.
TGAAATTTGCCGTTGCCTTTGCCCTCTCCACCATCTCTTGTGTTATGCCCGTGTGGGCCCATGGTCTCAGGTCCTCATGGATCCAACGGAAGTATTCAGGACACGTGGCACTGGATGGACGGCTCTGATCCTCCTCTGGGTTTGGGCTTTCATTGCTGGGGCATGTTCCTGTGAGGTTGTACGCACTGCAGTTCAATGGGATCTCTTTCTGCACCTTAGAAGGGTTTATGAAAGGACGTGTGGTACTTGATGCGGATTTTGTAGATGGAATTCCAGAATATATAGGCTACACATAAAACACAAAGTGAATCACTACAAAGAATTACTACATGTTTTAGTATAACAATTCTTGGAAGAATAAGTGATAGCACAGTTTCAAACACATTTTACTAGTAATTAAAATAAAATTTATATATAAATTATGAAACTTACGCAGAATCCAATAGTAAAGTACTAATTATATATAACATTGGAAATAGTCAAACAAACCACAAAATAATAACAACGATGTATTATCCACGTACCTTGAGAATTGAACTAGGAAAACGTATTCTTCACGTACCTTGAGAGTTGAACTAGGGTTAATGACTTACTTAAAAGCTACGAATTGGTTAAAAAAAGGTTAGAAAAGTGAGAACAAGACAAGGCTTCTGTTAAAAAAGCATAATTTAATAACGTAGGATACAACAGTGACAAAGTTATGGATCCAAGGTATTTTACGTGCATGAAACAGGTGGGGGAAAATTACAAGGCACGTGATCCCTTAAAGTCAATAATTGGTCCCCTCTTATGGGTTTGTCATAAAGGTTTAAGGAGACGTGGTCCCTAAAGAGTAAGATTTCTTACGACTCACGATCTTCGGGATTTCTCTCTGTCTGGTTAACCGACACTCGCGGCGTTTGTTTTGGTTAGGCCATGGAAATTGAAATTTCTAGCAAAACCACTAATGATTTCAAGGGAAAATTTAGCACACTTTGATTATATTTTTTATGCATATAAATTTATTATTAAAATAAAAAACATTGTGTTGTGGATATCATATATTTTATTTGAGAGATCTTTCTCATGCTGCGTGAGTCGGTGAGAATCCAAAATGTTGCAGAAATTAAATTAATGAAGTTTCGTTTTTAGAAAGTCAGTCAAATTGTTTGGTCGAGTTAGATAGTGTACCCCTAACTATATATATATAAGCTACCATGAGGGTTTGTATCTTTTTGTTTTTATGTTTCTCACTTAATTTTAGACTTTGGTTCCAAGGGTTAAACCTACCACATCTATATCATACTTTCCAATAAGCTACACCTAAACAGCTTCTTCCTCTTTCGTATACCCTTATATAATCAAACACATTCAACTATTTTTTTTTTCCTTGTTACAACTTTTTCCTTGTTCGTTAAATAAAAAACTCCAGTTCTTTTTATCAACAACTTAGAAAAACTTTGTAATGATCAAATTTTGATAACCATAATCTTATTAACACTACCCTATTGGAATTTCACTATGTTTTTCTGAATAAACCTAGATGTACACACATGTATGCATGAAGGTTAAATAATTGTTCTTTTATTGCAAAGGATTTGTTAGTGAGTAAAAGACTAAGCGCAGACACGACAGTGTCGTTTCATCGTTTGTTCAACCATGCATGCCACGGGCCAAGAGAATTCAGCCACCATTCCTAAGAAATTCCACAACGTGTCTTTGTTTCAGAGAACGGTAACGTAAGAAACAAACGAGTAGCATCCACTAACGTTAAAAATAGCAAACACATTGAGCCAATCAACATTGTAGGTAAGAGGATAACAATAACAGTAATAATTACGATGAATACTCACTTGTGTGTCGATTACGTGAGTGTAAGCCAACGCGCCAATGATGAGCACGACGGGGAAGATGAGAACCGCCGTGGATCGCGGCAGCGACTTTAAGACCGGCCACCAGATTCCGTCTTTATTGGAATGACGAAAATGTGCCGATCCACTATCCTCTTGCATAGTTATGATTGTAATTTCGTTGTTCTCTCTTATTCTCTGTTTCTTTGACTCTGTTCGTGTTTTTGTGTTACTCCACCCTTACCCTTTTGAAGTTTTGAGCTTCTTCTGAATGGAAAGTTTCAAAGCTGAAAGGTTTGAAATGGGTCTTCAATTGGGTTGATGAGTTTTGCCCAATTGAATGTGTATTTATCTTGCAGAAGTTCAAAACCAATATATATATACCTTTTTTTTTGCTGTGAAGAAGAAGAAAAGAGAAAATTGAGTTAGTTCATGATATACTCAGAAATATTATACACCATGTGTAACTGTTGTTTGGAAACTGGTTGAAAAGCCATAAACCACGTTAAATTTGTTGTAAAACGTAAATTTATAACTACTTTTTGAATAAACTAAGATAAATCACATGAAACTATGCTTCAAAACGTGAAACTTGTAGCTACTATTTGTGTTCTATAAAAAAAATGACATCTAGAACAAATTACATGTGAGGTGTGCAACAAAACACAGATCATGAGAACCGACACAAAGAGAAACATAACAAACCTGGAACTTTTCTTGTGTTGTACAGATTGGAGTTGAGAAGATGCGAATCTAAAAAGATGTTTAGCTTTATCACTTAAATGAGGGCTTTGTAGATCAAAGATTCAGAAGTGAGGAAAACATATAAAAAGGAAAGTTAACATTGGAGAGAGAAGAGTGAGTGTGAATTGAACATGAAAAGGAAGAAAGCTACTGAAGAATGAATCTCGTGAGTACACAGCTGTCTGAGTTTGTCTCAGTGATTGTTATATATAGTACTATGAATGTTATGGGAAATGAAATGGGACAAATTAAGAAAAAGGGTCCCTGTGCATAACTTTCTTTGATGGCTACAATTTGGGAAAAAAAAAAATGCACATGTTGCAGTGTATACTTTTGCTGGTTTTGGGAAGATCTAGTTAATGCTATTTTTTTACCTTTATCTGTTGTTCCCTTCTAGAGAGAGAGAGAGATCATATATGTTAAAGAGTTTTTTTAATTCTTGGAAGTGATCAAATTCTTTCAGTGTTGAACTCATATTTATCATTTAGAGAGTGGGGCCTCATGTTTACCTGTAATTAACTACTAATGTGAAATCAAAAGTAAAAAAAGAAAAATGTCCACCAATTATCAAAATTATCTGGTAATGTACAGCATTTTTTAGGAACTATTTTTTCCATAATATTTTATGATCGTAGATGTCCAATGAGTTTTGACATAGAGAACCTTTTTTTCTTTCATTCATTTAATTAATAGTTAATTTGTCTGAGTATTATTCATGGGATTTTAATTGGTAAGAAGATTTATTGTGTTTTCCTTTTATTAGTGTACCAATATGTGCCTTACCATATTTGCAGAAGATTAATCAAGTATAACATCACAGTTAAAAGTAGAAACCAAATTAAGAAATTTATTTTTTTGTATTTTTTTTTAAATTAAATTGTTTTCTTAAACTTTTTTTATCATAATAGTCTTTTTCTTGTCTTAATATTTATTTTTTTATATATAATAACTACAGTCTTAATATTTTTGTTCATTATTTTAAATTTGTTTAGAAATAATATTCTAATATTAGTAGGTACCAAAAGTCATAATTTTTCATATAATTTTGTGATAATTTGATTATATATCAAAGTGTTTAAATGGATCAGATGGTGATGTCTAATAACGATAACATATGCATGACAAATAACAATATCTTAAATAAATTTGATCAGGATATATGTGTGACCGAACATTGTAACTACTGAAACGTTTGGTCTCTATCCAACCTTTGTTTAGTCTTTATCTGACCTTAGAGTAATATGACCTAAACAATTCATTATAATATTACAACATTTCTTAAAAACTGAAGTGAATATTTAAAATTACAGATATGGAAAGTTAGTCGGTGATGGTAGGGATGGGTGTAAAGGATTTGAATTCTTCTCTCTTTCTTTGGAATTAGGAAGAGGAGAAATAGAAGTTGTCAAGATTCACAAAGTTCATTTTTGCATTGGAAGTAAATCTATTCTTTTTTATGTAACATTTACATTGGGTTGCTAACTTCATATTACAATTTACTATAAACTTAATTTTCTAAAAAAATAAGTTTGACTTATAAATTAATTTATTCATAACATTGATTTATAATAATAATAATAATAATAATAATAATAATAATAATAATAATAATAATAATAATAATAATAAATGGGTGAATATTTAAAAATATAAAAAAAAAACTAAAATATTAGATAATATTAAACCTCTAATATATTTAGTTTGTCATTGTATCATAAAAAAACTTCTTTCTCCTATCTATGTGTATAGCAGAAATATTAATTTTTTTTTTGTTTTTTACATATTAATAGAGATTGAAAATTTTCTAAATCATTATAAAATCTTTATTTATCTACGCCTATAACTTAAAATAAAGAAGAGATGTAGTTATATGATGGGTTTAACACTAATACAAATAATCAACATACTATTGTTAAAAAAATTTATAACAATGCTTTTTAATAATAACAATTATTATTATAGTCATTATAAAAATTAATAAATTACTAATGATTTTAAATTGTTGTCATAAGACAATGATAATATTTAGAATTATTTTATGTCAAAACTCTTTTTTTTTTCACAACAAAGATAAGATCAACGACACATTTAAAAATTTTGTCATGATAAAATTACTTTGTTCCTCCGTAATGGAAGTTTTTATATCTTTATCGTTTCGTTGCAATAAATTTAGAAATTTTTATTATTTTTTTAATATGATTTTTCTTATTTAGTTTTAACATATTCAACAAAATATTATTCTTTATCTTAGTAAAACATTTTCTTTTATTATTGTCTTTCATTATTGTTTTTTCTTGTGACAATTGTGAATTTGTCTGAGACATTTGTGGTAGAGCAAAACACTTTAAGAAGGAAAAAAAATAAGAACATAAGAAAAATAGGAGAATTGCAACATAGGAGGAGAGAAGAAAAAAAAAATGAAAGAATGAGAAAAAAAAGTGGGAGCAAAATGAAATAAACAAAAAGACCAAAATTTAAAATTTTAACAACATATATAAAAATAATTTTATAAATAATTATGGTCGTATGTCCTATATAATGACTTTATATATAACAACATAATCATCATTAAAAATTTAAACATTAATATTTATAAATATAATTATCAATGTATATTAGTGTTTTGTACCTATACAACTTATAATGGTTATTATAAAATATAGCAATGATTTGATGATTATAATAAAATTGTTGTTAAAAAATAAAAAGAAAATCACTACAAGAAAAACGCTATTAGCGATCGAAAAAATCGGTTGCTAATGGCCAAAAATCGGTCGCTATTCTCGTTAGCGATCGAAATTAGCGACCGAAATGGTTGGTCGCAAAAGGGCAAGTCGCTAATTTGTTAGCGACCGATGAGGTGGTCGCTAAATTTGGTCGCTAAATAATTTGGTCACTTATTCATTGAAGACCAAAATAGCGACTCGAAAATAATATAATAAATCGGTCGCTAAATCTGTGGTAAAGTTTTAAAAAATAGCGATCGATATATTCGGTCGCTAATATATTAATATAATTATTTAAATAATAATTAAAATCGGTCGCTAAATTTGAATTGTATATTATAATAAATTTGTAGCGACCAAAAATTCGATCGCTAATCTGAAAATTTTCGTTTAAAATTTTGTATATCCAATTTGACAAAATTTGTACCGCTTAATTCATCCAAACATAACACAAATGAAAACTTAAGAACTAAAGTCAAATTATTCAAATCATAAAATTTGTACCTGCTTAATTCATCCAAACATAACACAAATGAAAACTTAAGAACTAAAGTCAAATTTTGTATATCCAATTTTACAAAATTTGTACCGCTTAATTCATCCAAACATAACACAAATGAAACTTAAGAACTTAACAACTACTCAAGATTCAAAGTCTTAATATCATAAAATTGAAAATTAGTCCTCTGGTATATTGTCGGTGTCATGTTGACTTGTAGTAGGAATTTTATGAAGGAAGCCAAGATCTATTAATTATTCTATTATAATAATAATCCTAATTAATAATTGAAGGTCATTCTTTGAGGAAGCCAAGATCTGCTCTGATTCTGGATCAATGAAGGTGTGACTCGAAACCGCTCAGCCTCCTTCATTCTTCAATTCTCCGGCCCATTTCACTCTTTGGGATGGACGAAACCCGGTTCAGAACACCTGCACTCTTATCAAATTACTCCAAACTTGTTCAACTCAATAAACAACAATTTTATACACTTTAGACCCTCTTTCACTTTGATGTTTTTATGAAATTATCAACAATTTTGTCTGTCAGATCCATTGATTTAATGAGTATAAGAAGGCCTTGGTGATGATAACAATACTACAGAATGGAGTTAGAAATGATTGCCTGTATTCATAGAAGCAAGAAGTTCTTTCATTCTCAACTTTGCCCCAATTATTCCACCCTGCAGGCTTTATACATTGATCCATGAAAGTGAATGCAAAAACCACTCTTGCAAAAGGTCTCCATGGTCTTCCCAGATATGCATATGAAGTTCCCCCATTACCTGTGACAACACATCTGCAATGACACCACAAACAAAACATCATGTAAGGAACCAAAATGTTCACAACATAATAAAAGTACTTTACTTGTGTAGTATCCTTTCTTGGACTCGGAAGTTTAACAGATTAACACACCAAAGAAACACTGTAAAGGGAGAGGAGCAAAATATTGACAAGGAAGCATAGAGTAGTATGAGATTCAAAGATTTTTATTCTAAGATTTCTTACAGGATTCTTGAATTCATTGAATTTTCAAGGGATCATTCCTAAATTCAACCTAGGTACTTACTTGATTTCACATCAGAAGAACTAAGAGAGAACATATTTTGCCTTGGAATTGGAAAACAAAGTAAGAGTCACTAACACTGTTGTATTGTAGGGGAAACAAGATGATTGGGAAATGTCTCTTTCCTTGTTAAACAAGTTACAATGACTAAAAAAAAATATTATGTGGGAAGATGATGTTGTAAGTATTAGGCATGATCACACACCTCAGGAATACATAACCAGTTTTTTCCTGTGGAGAGTTTCTGCTCTGTGCAGTTATAAACCCTGCGGACTTGCAATGGATGTGACAATGTTCCAAGAGTGCAGTACTATTACCAAAAATGAAGTCCACACTCCCTTCAATGTAACAATCTTTCAAGTATTGCTTTCCATAATGTAAGTACAGTGTGTCCTGCACTAATCACAAAATAAGTTTATTTATCACCTTGGTACCTCAAATTTTCCTTAAATGAAACAGAAGGATAATGGTGTACAAAACCATCTAGCCTAACAATCATGGCCTCTTGTTAATTGAAGATCTTATTATGTTTACGCAACACACACTATAAAGGATACATCATGCACACATAACTTTCTAAAATCAAACTCAGAATAAAAATATGAAGACAGTGAAGCACCTGCCACCCAAGGAACCTGCAATTATAGAAAGCACAACGATTTGCTTGTTACTCTGAGTGCCACTGCCTGCCCTGCACCCTGCTAGGTAAAAGAGGGAAACAAAAGAACAGTGTGCACAAGGTCTCTGCTAAAATTCCTTCATATTTTAAACATAATAATGGTGTTCATATTTTAAACAAAACAAAACAAGTTCCCAAATTGGTCTGTCAAGCACCACCAAATCCGCAGTAAGAGGGATCGAAGAACCTATCTACTTCAAAAATCCACCTACAACAAAAGATAAAGAAATTCTGTCAAAATTATCTCTCCTATATTATTCACAATGCAAGAGAATAACAGTATATACATTCAAACAAGCCAAACCTTGATTGAGGGTGTCAGAGGCTGCGGAGGAGGTTAAGAACAGAGGTGTGGCACGGTGGCTCACAGGGTGGCGTCCGGTTGACGAGGAGCTTTGGTGGAGGTTGGATTAGGGTGAGGGCTGACTTGGGGGGAGCAGTGAGGGGGCTAGGGCTCGCCAGGACTGAGGAGGAGATACTGGCCAAGGTTAAGAGGAATGGGTGAGTGAGGCGCGAGAGTTAGGGTTATTTGGGGATAAGTGGCGCGAGATACGAAAGTAAAAAATGTGGTAGTATATGATAGCGGTTAAATCTTAACCGCTATTATAATATCACTTCTAATAGCGGTTAAATCTTAACCGCTATTATATAGCACTTCTAATAGCGGTTAAATATTAACCGCTATTATATATTTTCAAATATGATCGATCATTTGAAAATGTAATCGATCATAATAAAAAAATGTTGATGTCGCTCGAGCGAGATCAGTGTCGCTCAAGCGAAAAACAACCCGAGAATGCCAATTTTGTGTAGGTGGCGTCGCTCGAGCGAGACCATGTCGCTCAAGCGAAATACAACCCGAGAATGCCAATTTTGTGCAGGTGGCGTCGCTCGAGCGATGTTATTTTCGCTTGAGCGCATGTTGACCTGCTAACCGTCGATCAAAGTTAGCCAGATAATGTAACATGGGTGACCTCATGTTTGAATCGGATGTCGCTCGAGCGAGTATAGTGTCGCTCAAGCGAAATACAACCCGAGACTTCACAATCTTAAAATCTGGTTGTATATGATAGCGGTTCCACTGGAACCGCTATTAAAAGGGCACTTCTAATAACGGTTAACTCTCAACCGCTATCTAAAATATACTTTTGATAGCGGTTAACGTAGAACCGCTTTTATATATTCTCAATTATGATCGATCATTTCGATTATAATCGATCATAATGAAAACTTACATTAACTATTTTTTTGAATATTATGTTTTTAAATTTGCTATTAGAGAAAACCTTTCGTAATTCAAAATGTTAAATACTTTTAAATATTAAAATTAACTTTATCAAAAATTAGGAAAAAACAATTAATCCAAAAGAGTTCAAAAATGTATTATAATATTGTCAATTTTGAGTTTAATTATATTGTTCTTTCTCAAAGTAGAAAAATATATTGTAATTATTTTAATTTAATAAAATATAATTTAAATTTTTAATACTAAAATTAAAAGATTAAATAATAATAAATTTATTTCTTTAAATTGAGTATTTAGAAACTAAAATTATAGTTTCTCTGTTTTAAATAATTAAAATAAATATTTAAAAATAAAAATCAAAACTAGTATTATCTTAAATTTATTAAAAGTGTAATTAAATCTCTATTTTCTTAATTTTATTTGTTTCAAACTTCTCAATTCTACATTTTTGTAAGTTCTATCATTATATTATCATCCTCATCTCCTCCCATGTTCTACTTTATCTTTACAATAGTCAATATTCTTAAATAATTTATATTTTTAATTATAATTTTTTAATATATATTTCAGAAATTAATCAATTCTAATCTATTATTTGAAAAACTAATCAATTCTAATCAATAATTTAGAAAACTAATCGATTATAATTCATTATTTGAAAAAATTATCAAATATGATCGATCATTTTGAAAATCTAATCGATCAGAATCAAAAAATCTGGTTGTATATGATAGCGGTTCCACTTGAACCGCTCTTAAAAGCCACTTCTAATAGCGGTAACCCTTAACCGCTATCTAAAATATATTTTAGATAGCGGTTAACGTGGAACCGCTTATTATATCTTCTCAATTATGATCGATCATTTCGATTATAATCGATCATAATGAAAACTTACATTAACTATTTTTTTGAATATTATGTTTTTAAATTTGCTATTAGAGAAAACCTTTCAGAATTCAAAATGTTAAATACTTTTAAATATTAAAATTAACTTTATCAAAAATTAGGAAAAAAAATAATCCAAAAGAGTTCAAAAATGTATTATAATATTGTCAATTTTGAGTTTAATTATATTGTTCATTTTCAAAGTAGAAAAATATATTGTAATTATTTTAATTTAATAAAATATAATTTAAATTTTTAATACTAAAATTAAAAGATTAAATAATAATAAATTTAATTCTTTAAATTGAGTATTTAGAAACTAAAATTATAGTTTCTCTATTTTAAATAATTAAAATAAATATTTAAAAATAAAAATCAAAACTAGTATTATCTTAAATTTATTAAATGTGTAATTAAATCTCTATTTTCTTAATTTTATTTGTTTTAAACTTCTCAATTCTACATTTTTGTAAGTTCTATCATTATATTATCATCATCATCTCCTCCCATGTTCTACTTTATCTTTACAATAGTCAATATTCTTAAATAATTTATATTTTTAATTATAATTTTTTAATATATATTTCAGAAATTAATCAATTCTAATCTATTATTTGAAAAACTAATCAATTCTAATCAATAATTTAGAAAACTAATCGATTATAATTAATTACTTGAAAAAATTATCAAATATGATCGATCATTTTGAAAATCTAATCGATCAGAATAAAAAAGCTGGTTGTATATGATAGCGGTTCCACTGGAACCGCTCTTAAAAACCACTTCTAATAGCGGTTAAAACCTTAACCGCTATCTAAAATATATTTTAGATAGCGATTAACGTGAAACCGCTATTATATCGTCTCAATTATGATCGTTCATTTCAAATTATAGACACATTTTTGCATCAGATATCGCTCGAGCGAGACCAATTCTGCTGTAAGTGTTTCTTCTTCAAAAGAAATCAAGTTGCCTCAAGAAAGATTTTCAAAGAACTTCTCAAAAACTGACGCGAATCTTTCTTGAAAAGAGTGTTAAAGTTTGCTTGATTGATTGCTCAAGGATGTGTAAAAACTTATGTGTAAAAAGTTCAAGCAACTCTGTTTTTATAAAAGATTTTCAAAACAGCTGTATTAATTAATCTGTTAAAAGATTCTTTTAATCTGTTAAAAGTGCAGTTTTAATCTGTTAAAACTTCTTTTAATCCATTAATACGTTCTTGATTCTTTAACAGATTTGTTTTAACTGATACGACAACGTTTATATCAATTAAAACACTTTACAAAAAATCTTCTAAGTTGATTTAATCGATTGTTTCTCGATTCAATCGATTGAAATACTGCAAAACTTTCTTGTAAAACTTTTCAAGTTATTTTAACTGATAAAAATAAGTTTTAATCGATTAAAACGCTGTGTAGGGAATTTCTAAGTTGTTTTAATCGATTGAAACGAGATTTAATCGATTGAAAAAGTTCTGATCGGTCATAACTCAATTCTGATCGATCATCCTGAACTCTTAAGTGGTTTTAATCGATTAAAATCAAGTTGTATCGATTAAAATACTGTAAAAACATTTCACTTAACATTTTAAGTAATTTTAATCGGTTATATCAAAGTTGTATCAGTTATAAAAAATGTTCAAGAAAGCTTTTGTCAAAATACTTTATTTTTTATTGTTTAAAAGATTTTTAGAGGCATTTTGCAAAATCTTTTAAGTGAATAAATCCCATGCAGCAGAAAAGATAAAATGATTATACCTAAGCATAGCTACGGACACACTAATCTTTCTACACTTTTATGTTAGTAACTTTTGTCCACTGCAAAATTGCTTTTGACTTCTTCTTTGACTTCATCAAATCAATGAGATATTTGCCAAGGTATTTCAATAAGATCTTCATCACTTTCAACATTAACTATTTTTTTGAATATTATGTTTTTAAATTTTCTATTAGAGAAAACCTTTTAGAATTCAAAATGTTAAATACTTTTAAATATTAAAATTAACTTTATCAAAAATTAGGAAAAAAATTAATCCAAAAGAGTTCAAAAATGTATTATAATATTGTCAATTTTGAGTTCAAAAATGCATCAGATATCGCTCGAGCGAGACCAGTATCGCTCAAGCGAAATACAACCCGAGAATGCCAATTTTGTGCAGGTGGCGTCGCTCGAGCGATGTTACTTTCGCTTGAGCGAATGTTGACCTGCGTAAACGTCGATCAAAGTTAGGCTGATAATGTAACATGGGTGACCTCATGTTTGAATCGGATGTCGCTCGAGCGAGAATATTGTCGCTCAAGCGAAATACAACCTGAGAATGCCAATTTTGTACAGGTGGTGTCGCTTGAGCGATGTTATTTTCGCTTGAGCGATATTGCAAAAATCAGATAAAATCATCGATTATTTTCTCATTAGCGACTGATTTTAATTCGGTCACTATTTCAATTTGTAATTCGGTCTCTAAATCAGTCGCTAAATGATATTTTTTATTTATGTATGAAATAGCCACCGATTTAGCGACCGAAATTTTGCGACGCAAAATATTGGTCGCTATTTCGGTCGCTAAATGAAAAAGTGAAAACCAAATCATATTTTGGTCGCTAAATCGGTCGCTAATTGCGACCGAATTAAAGTCGTCGCTAAATCGGTCGATAATTGCGACGGAATTAAAGTGGTCGTTAAATCGGTCGCTAATTTCGGTGGCTAAATGTGTTTTTTCTTGTAGTGAATTATCATTAAATATTTTTCAATGATAATCATTAAAAAAATATTTTATGTATAATTTGTACGAATATAAAAAAATTAGAATAATCATATTCTATCTAATTAGTTTTAAAATTTCTTTAACATTAAACTACAAATTCATATGTTATCTAACCATAAATGCATGTTTTTAGCATAGTCATTATTCACATATTGTGTGTCGTCAACATCTAGATCTGGTGATGTTCCTCTTAGGATAATATTGATTGTTGTTAGAAAAGTTGTTGATGAAATGGTTTTGATTGTGTTATTTTTAGAATGTATATAAGAAGTGGTACTTAATTTCGGAAAATCTTTGAACATCATAACTAACATCAATGTGGAACTTTATATATATTAAGCTAAAGTTTTAAATAAATTTATTATTATTTTTTAGAATATTTTCAAAAGGAATTATTAATAAAAATATATTTTATTTTAAACCCATTAATAAATTATTTAAAAATTAGTTAAAATTGTTTATAAATAAATTTCTTCTAATCTTGAATTATTTTTTTTCTAATTTTTTAAATCATTTATTTATATATTTATAATAAAAATTTTATTTTAAAACAAACAAATCTTAATAACAACTCCTTTTACAAATTCGTAATTAATATTTAATGGTTTCTTTTATTACATCATTCATGAAGACAATTTAAGAGCGAATAACTTTCATGAATATTATGATCAATTGTACATATATTGAATTAAAGAAAGTTTAATTTTTATATTTATTTATTTATTTATTTCTCTCCTTAACTATTTAAAAAAATATTTATGAAATCATGATAATCTAAAATGAAGATTATAAAATGCTTATTTAAACACGGACTGAAACTAGTATGGTAATTATTCCAATTTCTCATTATTTCATGGCAAGACAAAAAAAAGTCTGAGAATTTTGGTGATGTATATTTGGAACCCATTAAAAGATATTATTATTAGGACATCAATGTCATGGTGCCACTTACAATGGAGTTGTAGGATAACAACATTCTTTTAGTTTTTAACTCTCATAAATAATTTTATTTTAAGTATTATTTTTTAAATTATTTATAAGTATTATATAGCACATTTCAAAAGTTTATAAACTCCTAAATCCGAAATAAATTTCCATAAAAGACATAAGACCTAATACATTATTAACATAAAAAACTAGTTTACTGAAGCTAATTTGATTAATCACATAATACTCATTAAGTATAGGTCCACTGAAACAATAAAAAATAGGTGATGATTTCAAAGTTTTTATTATTCATATTTCTCACTGTTTATTATATTATATATTCCCCCATTGAATTGAACGATATTATATTTACTAGTATCACTCTATCTTGTAAGAACAAATATAACTCCCCAATAATACAAGGTAAAACTAAATTAAAGTTATAAATATATGTGTTCTAAATTATAATATTTAAAAAAATGCTACAATATATTTCATGAAACATAAAATATAAATATAATGAAAAACATCCCTATTTATTAGTATATATAAATCATTTACTCCAAAAAGTAAAGTATATAAGAATATTATTAGGTTAGACTTAAATATAATTTTTGGATCTCTATTATTTTGCTGTGAATTATCAATTTTGGTTTCCTATTTTAAAATCGATGTACATTTGATTCTGTTTTAAAAATAATCGTAAATTTGTTTGATCGTTAATTTGGTCTACATTTTTTTTATTTGTTTCATTTTAATTAATTAAAATTACCTTTGAAAAAATCTTAAATGAACATGTTAGATTTAATTAGGATTCAATTGAACAAGAATAAAATAAAAATAGAAAACATAAGAAAATTTGAGGATTAGAAAAAATTACATTTAAAAAGAATAGAAAGACCAAATGAATCTATTTTAGAATGAAAGGAATTAGATTATATATAGATTAAATAAAATAAAAAAACTATTTAAATTTTATTTTTTAATTTCTTTAAGCCCTTAATCTATGGGCTAACTTATTATCTAATCATGTACATGACATTTCATTTAATTAGTTAAATTCTAAACTTTCAGTTCTTCAACTCCTTATTTATATTATATATATTATAAATTTCAACTAACTCATAAAATTTCATTTAATTGATAAGCTACATGCTAATTTATAAGCTAGCTTAATATATGTATATAACTTATAAATTGTAACTAACATAAAATACAACGATTGATTCTTTTTTGGGGCGAATCTAAAACTAATATTTCATATCATATCATGTTTTTTTAAGATATTCACTTTAAATCAGCTTCAAAAGGAATAAATAGTTTAAAATTATTTTATGTTGTAAATGTTATTCATTCAAAATATACATCTTTAAAACGAGGGATCAAGATACATGAGATCCAATGTAAATGTGATGTCATAATGATTTTTTTTTAAGTTTATTTTTCATTACAAATATTAATAACTGAGGTGTTATATACCAGTTTCTCACATGTCATTAAATTAATGAGATTATTTTGATAAACTGATAACAGGATTAATTTTATCTAAAGAGACACTATAAAGAATCAAAGTAAAAGTTTTTAAATATTAGGAGATAAATTCAGAAAAAAAATATAGATATGGGACTAAAACTATTTTTTAGCCAACTATTTTCACACAATAATTTATTATCTTTCATCTACTTAAATTGATTTGACATTATAGAATAAAAAGGTTCAAGAACATATAGAAACAAAAAATTAAATTAAATTATTTGAAAATGAAAACATAAACAGAGATAAAATAATTTAAAAATACAATGTTCATGAATATAAAGATTTGAAAAAAAAAATCTTAGAATGTCTCATTTTTGGGTATTCCTTAAAATATTAGAATTAATTAAGTAGGTTTGAACAAAAAAAGTTTTTTTTTTAAAAGAATTTTGAATGTTTTAGAGTTGCATATCAATTTAATTCATTAAATGTTTAAAATGTTGTTCAGTAAACATCAATAATCTCAATCATTATTGTGACGTATGCCTTAATATTATATTAATATTACTGTGCAAGAAAACTTCGTAACGAAGTTTTCCTCATGCACAGTAAAAATTTTTGTATATATGAATACTAAAGCGGGGGAGGAGGGGAATCAAAATTTTCCTCTCATCCTTCTTCTTCTATTGTCTAAATTTCAAGCAACGAGACTCTACTCGTGCAGAATCTGGTGAAACGGGAGAGAACTTGAATTAAGTGGGAAAGCTTCGGTAGAAATACCATATCAAGTAAGAGGAAGTTTAATTCATTCAATATATGAAATTGAATTGCTTGGGTACTCGTGAATAAGGAATAGGAGTAGAGATATGAATTATTGGAATGTCTGATTTTGAAGAATTTCTGATTTTGATCAACTGTTCACCGTTTGAAAGTTTTTTTTTAAATTCTTGAAATTAAGGATGAATTATATACTAAACTTGTTGTTTTTAACTTAAATTGAACATGTTTATGGTTAAATTTTGATTTGGAACTAATTTGGGTGATTGAAACTGAGAAATTTGAAATCTGGATTTTTAAAATGGCGGACTGGAAAATCTGCAAAACTCGCTCAAGCGAAAAACACGTCGCTTGAGCGAGAATACCTGGAAAATTTGGGATTCTCGGGTCCTTTATCGCTCAAGCGACGAGTGTACTCGCTTGAGCGACGAAGTCTTCAAAAAAAGGTGACTCTCGGGTCATGTCTCGCTCAAGCGACCGATTTACTCGCTTGAGCGACGAAGTCTTCAAACAAAGGTGACTCTCGGGTCATGTCTCGCTCAAGCGACCGATGTACTCGCTTGAGCGACGAAGTCTTCAAACAAAGGTGACTCTCGGGTCATGTCTCGCTCAAGCGACCGATGTACTTGCTTGAGCGACGAAGCCTCAAACAAAAGGGGACTCTAGGGTCAGGTCTCGCTCAAGCGACCGGCGTACTCGCTTGAGCGACGAAGTCGTCAAACAACGGGGATTCTCGGGTTCCATCTCGCTCAAGCGACCGCTGTACTCGCTTGAGCGAGCGAAGGAAGAAGAAAGGGATATGGTGTGGATTTTTTTAAAAGATTAAGGGCAAAATAGTAATGATTTCGAAAATGATTTCGAAAATAGTTCGGAAATAGTTTCGGAAATGATTTCGGAAATGATTTTTAGGAAAATATATATATAAAAGAGAGAGAAAGAATGAAAGTAGAGTATTGTGACGTGTGTGGGTCAGACTGAGCCTGAGGGCTGATGCCCAGAATCAGTCCTGAGACGTTATATATTGGCTAGACTGAGCCAGAAGGTTGGTGCCAGAATCAGTCAAATACTATTTTTATTGACTCGAATGAGCCGTGAGGACAGGTGGTCCAGAATCCGGCAAATGTGATTAAATTTTGTATGTTTGAATGGTACCCGGGGTGGTACAGAGTACATTAGTGTAATAACTATGTCGGAGGATTCTGAATGAGGTCCCAAACTTCACGGATTGGTCGGGTCAGGTAGACTACGAGATCAGGTGGTGAGAAGTCGATGGGGGGATGACTGGTGGCGCGCTCGGAGGGGTACTCCAGGTATGAGTGATGAAGGGCGCCGGTAATCCTACTCGTGTGGAGGGTGGTCGGAATGGTACTGCGGTACCGATCACAATGTGCCCACGAGATGATAGCCTCTGAGTTCGGGCATAGTTAGGGTATACTTCGGAAGGTGTCTTAGTGTGTTGATAATTTCGTAATTGATCATAATATATAATTCTATATTTGTTTTATTATATCGAATGATTTAATACTTACCCCTATTTTTCCATGTGGATGGGACTCGCGATGATCACTTTTATGTGGGAGCAGATCGGGAGTTGAGAGATGGTGATGTGACTACTGGACGACGAGGATAGTTCGATGGGATAGCTTCGAGGGAGCTACTCGTTACATGTATAATGTATAAATAAATGATGTTACTATATTTTGAAGTTCAGTTAGTGAACTGGAATTTCAATATATGTTACAATTACGAGTAATATAATGTAAAATAAATGTTGTTATTTACTTGTTTACTACTTTGCGAAGACATCATTATAGTAGCGATTTCTAAGGTCGTTACAATAGTGGTATCAGAGCGGTAGTATCCTTGTAAATCTGTGGGGATGGGTAGTGAACCTATGATAAGTCCGTTGTGATTATACTCTGATTGTGAGTGCGATAATGTTTGCTCTGTATTGATGGTTGCGTTTGATATAGGATGACACCGCAACCTCCTACTCCTACTCCTACTCCTACTCCTACTCCACTGAGTGTAGATGCCCTAGCCAGGGCAATGGAAATGTTGGCAGCTGCCATGCAGCAGCAGGCTACCTACCCGCAGTGGAGGCCAACTATGGCATCATCCTCTGCTGGATATCACCAATCAGAGCAGATGGGGCTGACTGAGTTCATGAGGCATAATCCGCCTCATTTTGGAGGAGATTTGGGTCCAGATGCAGCAGAGAAATGGCTGCGTGAAGTGGAGAAGATTTTTGAGGCTACCTTATGCCCGGAAGACAGGAAATTGACATTCGGGAAATACTTACTAGTTGATGAGGCTGAGTTCTGGTGGTCAGGGACTCAAAGGATGATGATTGCACGTGGGGAGGTGTGTAATTGGGAAACTTTCCGTGAGAGATTTCTGGAGAAATACTTTCCTGACAGTGTTAGATTTCAAAAGGAGACTGAGTTCCTGAGTCTGAGACAGGGTAATATGATGGTGCATGATTATGCAATACGATTTGAGCACTTATCTCGTTTCTACACAGGTACAATTTCAGAACAGTGGCTTTGCAGGAAGTTTGAGGAAGGCTTGAGGGCTGAGATCAAGCTCATGGTGGTTCCTTTCTCTATCAGGAGATTCCCAGAGCTGGTGGAGAAGGCGAAGACAATAGAGAGACTCCAGGAGGGAGGAGTCAGAGTGATGAGGACCCACTCAAGTGGGGTCCCGAGTAGGGGTAGTAGATCAGAGAGGAGGATGCCTTATTCACGCCCCCAGTCTTCCAGGAGTGGCAGTGTTACCCCAACACCTCGATCATCTGGATCTGTATCCGGGGTAAAATGTTTTCAATGTGGAGGCCCTCATTACAGGAATCAGTGCCCACAGAATACCTTCACTAATCCTTCCCAGACTTCTCGGGCAGGTCTTTGCTACACTTGCCAGAAGCCAGGACATATGGCTAGAGACTGTCCACAGAATCCCAATGTTATAGTCTCAACTGGGGCATCATTAGCACCCAGGGGAGGTGACGCGAAACCCAGAGCTGCAGGACGGGTGTTTGCCTTGTCAGGAGCAGAGGCATCGAGGTCAGAGAATTTAGTGCAAGGTGTGTGTTTTATCTCTGATACACCTCTACGAGTTTTGTTTGATTCAGGTGCTACCCATTCTTTTATTGCTGATAATTGTATGGATAAACTTAAGTTACCTGTGTGTGACCTACCCTATGAATTGAGGGTATCTACACTAGCAGCTGGACTGGTGGTGTCTTCCTATGTGTGTTTAAGGTGCCCAATTGTCGTAGAAGGACGATAGTACAAGGTGAACTTAATCGGTTTACCTTTGAAGAATATGGATGTAATCTTAGGGATGGACTGGTTATCTACCAACCGCATTCTGGTTGACTGTGGACAGAATAGGTTGGTACATCTGGAATTAGGAGATGAACTTATTACATCAGCTCGGCAGGTTCAGAAAGAGCTACGAGAGGGAGCTCAGTGTTATTTGATTCTGACTCAGATGGATGAAATGAAGAAAAATATCCTGGAAGAGGTACCAGTTGTGAGAGAATTTCCTGATGTGTTTCCAGATGAGATACCAAGGCTACCACCTCAGAGAGAGGTCAAATTTGGGATTGATCTAATTCCTGGTTCAGGCCCAATCTCTATGGCACCATACCGTATGGCTCCAGCAGAATTGGCTGAATTGAAGAAACAGGTAGAAGATTTGCTGGAAAAGAAGTTCATTCGCCCGAGTGTATCTCCCTGGGGCGCTCCTGTATTGCTAGTAAAGAAGAAAGATGGGAGCTTCAGGTTGTGTATTGATTACCGACAACTAAACAAGGTGACTATCAAGAACAAGTACCCATTGCCGATGATTGATGATTTATTAGACCAGTTACAGGGAGCATTAATCTTTTCTAAGATTGATTTGAGATCTGGATACCATCAGATACTGGTTAAAGAAGAGGATGTACAAAAGACGGCGTTCAGGTCGAGATATGGCCATTATGAATATGTGGTCATGCCGTTTGGAGTAACAAATGCACCTGCCGTATTTATGGACTATATGAACAGGATTTTCCGTCCTTATTTAGATAAGTTTGTTGTTGTTTTTATAGACGACATTCTTATTTATTCTAGAACTCGGGAAGAACACCAGGAACATCTGAGGGCGGTGTTGGCTGTGTTAAGAGAGAAACAATTGTATGCCAAACTTTCAAAATGTGAGTTTTGGTTAGAACAGGTGCAGTTTTTGGGACATGTAATATCGGCAGAAGGGATATCTGTAGATCCTACCAAGGTAGATGCAGTGTTAAAATGGGAATCCCCTAAGACAGTGACGGAAATGCGTAGCTTTGTGGGACTTGCGGGATATTACCGGAAATTTATAGAGGGTTTCTCTAAGATAGCAACTCCTTTAACACAGTTGACCCGTAAGGATCAACCTTTTGCTTGGACAGATAGATGTGAGGAGAGTTTCCAGGAATTGAAAAGAAGATTGTCTAGTTCCCCAGTGTTGGTGATCCCAGATGTGACTCAATCTTTTCAGGTATATTGTGATGCTTCTATTCAGGGGTTAGGTTGTGTCTTGATGCAAGATAAAAGGGCGGTGGTATATGCGTCGAGACAACTTAGAATTCATGAGAGGAATTATCCCATTCATGACTTAGAACTAGCAGCAGTGGTGTTTGCTCTCAAGATGTGGAGACATTATCTTTATGGAGTCAGATTTGAAGTTTTTAGTGATCACAAGAGCCTGAAGTATTTATTCGATCAGAAAGAGCTAAATATGAGACAGAGAAGATGGATGGAGTTTCTGAAAGATTATGACTTTCAGTTACTTTATCATCCAGGAAAGGCGAATGTGGTGGATGACGCCTTGAGTAGGAAGGCAGTTCAGATGTCAGCAATGATGATGGATGAATTGAGATTACTTGAGAAGTTCAGGGATCTGCATCTAGATGTAGAGTTTCGTGATACTAGTATTAGTTGTGGTAGCATTACCATTACTAATGATTTTCTCGAGATGATCAGAGATAGACAACAAGGTGATATGACATTGAAAAGTGTTATAAATCAGTTAGGATTCGAACAAACCATTGACTATAAGATGGGTGAGGATAATATTCTGAGATTTAGAGGAAGGATTTGTATTCCTGTTGACCAGGAATTGAAGAGAGCAATACTAGATGAAGGTCATCGGAGTCGTCTAAGTCTACACCCTGGTATGACTAAGATGTATCAAGATCTGAAGAAGGTTTATTGGTGGTCTGGTATGAGGAGAGATATTGCAGAGTATGTGGCTGCTTGTTTGACTTGTCAGAAAGCAAAGGTGGAACACCAAAGGCCGGGAGGAATGCTACAGCAAATGGAGATACCTGAATGGAAGTGGGATAGCATTACCATGGATTTTGTTACCCATTTACCACGGACAATTCGAGGGTACGATTCGATCTGGGTGATAGTGGACAGATTGACGAAGAGTGCACATTTCCTCCCTGTAAATCTGAGGATATCTATGGCTAAACTGGCACAACTATATATTCGCGAGATTGTTCGATTACATGGGGTACCATCTAGCATTATCTCGGATAGGGATCCTAGATTTACTTCAAGATTCTGGCAGACTTTACAAGAGGCATTAGGTACCCGACTTAGGTTGAGTTCAGCCTATCACCCCCAGACAGATGGACAGTCAGAGAGGACCATCCAGTCACTAGAAGACTTGTTGAGGTCTTGTGTGTTGGATAATCTAGGAAGTTGGGATGAGATCCTTCCATTAATAGAGTTCACGTATAATAACAGCTATCATGCCAGTATCGGAATGGCACCATATGAGGCTCTTTATGGGAGGAGGTGTCAAACACCTTTATGTTGGTATCAGGATGAGGAGAAAGTGTTGATTGGACCTGAGCTACTCCAGCAGACTACAGAGAAGGTCCGAGAGGTACAAGAGAAGCTGAGAGCCGCTATGAGCAAACAAAAATCATATGCGGACCAGAGGAGGAGACCTTTGGAATTTGAGGGGGGAGACCATGTATTTTTGAGAATCAGACCTACTATTGGAGTAGGAAGGGCAATTAAATCTAAGAAGTTGACTCCCAAGTTTATTGGCCCATATCAGATTTTGAAGAAGGTAGGTCCAGTGGCATATCAGTTAGCATTGCCACCTCATTTGGCGAATCTGCACAATATATTTCATGTATCTCAGTTGAGGAAATATGTACATGACCCCAGTCATGTCCTGGAGTCAGACAATGTGCAGATTAGAGACGATATCTCTGTTGATGTGAGACCAGTAAGGATAGAGGATTCTCAGCTGAAGCAACTCAGAGGTAGAACCATCTCAATGGTGAAGGTAGTATGGGATCAGAAATCCGGAGACTTCACTTGGGAGATGGAGGATCAGATGCAAGAGTCTTATCCATATCTATTTCTAAGTAAGTTCATTTTTGAGGACGAAAATTTTTTTGTGGAGGGGAGATTGTGACGTATGCCTTAGTATTATATTAATATTACTGTGCAAGAAAACTTCGTAACGAAGTTTTCCTCATGCACAGTAAAAATTTTTGTATATATGAATACTGAAGCGGGGGAGGAGGGGAATCAAAATTTTCCTCTCATCCTTCTTCTTCTATTGTCTAAATTTCAAGCAACGAGACTCTACTCGTGCAGAATCTGGTGAAACGGGAGAGAACTTGAATTAAGTGGGAAAGCTTCGGTAGAAATACCATATCAAGTAAGAGGAAGTTTAATTCATTCAATATATGAAATTGAATTGCTGGGTACTCTGTGAATAAGGAATAGGAGTAGAGATATGAATTATTGGAATGTCTGATTTTGAAGAATGTCTGATTTTGAAGAATTTCTGATTTTGATCAACTGTTCACCGTTTGAAAGTTTTTTTTAAAATTCTTGAAATTAAGGATGAATTATATACTAAACTTGTTGTTTTTAACTTAAATTGAACATGTTTATGGTTAAATTTTGATTTGGAACTAATTTGGGTGATTGAAACTGAGAAATTTGAAATCTGGATTTTTAAAATGGCGGACTGGAAAATCTGCAAAACTCGCTCAAGCGAAAAACACGTCGCTTGAGCGAGAATACCTGGAAAATTTGGGATTCTCGGGTCCTTTATCGCTCAAGCGACGAGTGTACTCGCTTGAGCGACGAAGTCTTCAAACAAAGGTGACTCTCGGGTCATGTCTCGCTCAAGCGACCGATGTACTCGCTTGAGCGACGAAGCCTCAAACAAAAGGGGACTCTAGGGTCAGGTCTCGCTCAAGCGACCGGTGTACTCGCTTGAGTGACGAAGTCGTCAAACAACGGGGATTCTCGGGTTCCATCTCGCTCAAGCGACCGCTGTACTCGCTTGAGCGAGCGAAGGAAGAAGAAAGGGATATGGTGTGGATTTTTTTAAAAGATTAAGGGCAAAATAGTAATGATTTCGAAAATGATTTCGAAAATAGTTCGGAAATAGTTTCGGAAATGATTTCGGAAATGATTTTTAGGAAAATATATATATAAAGAGAGAGAAAGAATGAAAGTAGAGTATTGTGACGTGTGTGGGTCAGACTGAGCCTGAGGGCTGATGCCCAGAATCAGTCCTGAGACGTTATATATTGGCTAGACTGAGCCAGAAGGTTGGTGCCAGAATCAGTCAAATACTATTTTTATTGACTCGAATGAGCCGTGAGGACAGGTGGTCCAGAATCCGGCAAATGTGATTAAATTTTGTATGTTTGAATGGTACCCGGGGTGGTACAGAGTACATTAGTGTAATAACTATGTCGGAGGATTTTGAATGAGGTCCCAAACTTCACGGATTGGTCGGGTCAGGTAGACTACGAGATCAGGTGGTGAGAAGTCGATGGGGGGATGACTGGTGGCGCGCTCGGAGGGGTACTCCAGTATGAGTGATGAAGGGCGCCAGTAATCCTACTCTGTGTGGAGGGTGGTCAGAATGGTACTGCGGGTACCGATCACAATGTGCCCACAGATGATAGCCTCTGAGTTCGGGCATAGTTAGGGTATACTTCCGGAAGGTGTCTTAGTGTGTTGATAATTTCGTAATTGATCATAATATATAATTCTATATTTGTTTTATTATATCGAATGATTTAATACTTACCCCTATTTTTCCATGTGGATGGGACTGCGATGATCACTTTTATGTGAGAGCAGATCAGGAGTTGAGAGATGGTGATGTGACTACTTGACAGCAGGGATAGTTCAGTGGGATAGCTTCGAGGGAGCTATTGTTACATGTATAATGTATAAATAAATGATGTTACTATATTTTGAAGTTCCGTTAGTGAACTGGAATTTCAATATATGTTACAATTACAGTAATATAATGTAAAATAAATGTTGTTATTTACTTGTTTACTACTTTGCGAAGACATCATTATAGTAGCGATTTCTAGGGTCGTTACAATTATCTTGTATTAAAAAGTGTGTGCTCTAATGTTATCAATTGATTTTATGTTATAACTTTAACAATAACAATGTTAGAGAATATAACTTCTATGTTTGATTCAGTGATAAGATTTATATGGTGGTCAAAGTAAATATCATCTTTAAATTTGTATATTCATGCCTCTTGTATCTACATGTAATAATTTATATATTCATGCCTCTTTCTACATGTAATATAGAATCATTTAAATGGTTTGATAGCAAGCAAATTTAATGCAGAAAATAAAATTTTGCTGTATTGAGTTTACTCATAAATTAGAGTCAAATGAAGAGAAAATTTCTGAAATGTTTATTATGAATGTTTCTAAGATTTCAATTAAGATTAATAGTTTATGTAAATTGACATAACTAAAGAATACATGCTTACATGTTGGTTTATTTAATTTTGATTACTTCCTCAAATTTTCTTTTGATTTCTTTTGGAGTCCTGCAGTTCGCCTCTTTTGATATTCACTTTTGCTTTCCTGAGGCAGAAAAGGGTTAGGAGGATATTGAGGTGCTTAATTATATATAATATTATTAATGGAAAATTTCCTTTTGCAAAATTTTATACATTCAAAAGTTTAATAATCATTTAAATTGTTTAGAGACTTTTAAACTTATATATATACACTTGTATGCATAGATGAAATGCTAACTTTTATAAATTTAAAAGTTTAATAATTCATTGCCATATCTGAAGAAATCAAACAAGATCAACCAAGAAATACAATCTAAATCAAATTAACTTCCATCTTTTATAGTAATTTTATTTTTCACTACATTAAATAGAAAAGATTGAAGTTTGAACCACACATGATCGAAGAAATGAAAATAGGCATAGTCACTACAAAAAAATCGTTTATTTCCAATGGATTTTTACCGATGAATTTGGAAAATTAGTTATTATCGATGAAATTTACTGATGGATTGTAGAATTTGGTCTTACTGACGGATATATCCGTCGATAAATTAATAATTATTTATCGACGGATATATTTGTCGGTAAATTCATCGGTAAATTAATAATTAATTACCGACGGATATATCCGTCAGTAAATTTGTCGATAAATTAACAATTAATTACCGATGGATATATCCGTTCGGTATACCCATCGATAAATTAACAATCACTTACCTATGAGATATATATATCCGATCGGTAAAATTATATAATAATTACTTAATTTTAAATATATTTTAATAAATTAATTATTCACCTAATTAAAAAAATAAAATAATTTTTCTATTTAATAAATTAATTTAATCATAATTAGATTAATTTATAATAATTTATTAAATTAAATAATTTTAAAAAATAAATATTTAATTATATATAAATATATAAATATACAAATATATAAATATGTAAATATATAAATATATAATATAAAAATATATAAATATAAAAATATAAATATATAAATATAATTTATTGTAAACTATAATGGAAAAATTACAGTAGCTTAGTGGTTGGAGTATCGACTTCCAATTCTAAGATACTAGGTTCGAATTCTGTTAAAGACAATTTTCTTAATCTAAATTATAATTCAAAATTCTACCAATATAAAAAGGAAAAATAAATAATAATATAATATAAAAAATAAAAATTTAATAAATAATAAAAGTATTTCCATCACCATCCAAAATCCCACCACAAATCCCAATGCCATGCTCACAAAAAACCACTCCACTCCATGCCTGTCACTCCCTTTGCCATTGGCATGGAATTGTTGGAGCTGCAATTGATGGCCATTGGCATGGAATTGTTGGAGCTGCAATTGATGGCCAGTGGTGGGCCGCAGAGGTCGTTGCCAATGAAGTTGGAGGCATCACAGGTTTTCAGTTGAGTTCCTGTTGGAATTTTTGCCCTCAAATTATTATATGATAAGTCTAGCATGCTCAGGAAGCTCAGATTTGACATGGTCGGAGTGATTTCCCCAGAAAGTTGATTCCTTGAGAAAT
Source organism: Sphenostylis stenocarpa (assembly GCA_963425845.1). Classification (NCBI taxonomy): domain Eukaryota; kingdom Viridiplantae; phylum Streptophyta; class Magnoliopsida; order Fabales; family Fabaceae; genus Sphenostylis; species Sphenostylis stenocarpa. The sequence goes on along the minus strand of OY731401.1, from coordinate 71,524,325 downwards.
CGATGGACAATAATGATTGCATATTACCAATGCTTCCTGGAATGACCAACTAGTTGGTTGTGGGATAAGTTCAAAAATATCAATCCATTTAAATCTGTGATTTCTCTTGGTATTTCTCCTACTAATTGGTTATTTGATAGATCAATGCTTGTCACCAATCCCAGTATACTTCTGTACTCATCTCCTCTTCCTTTCAGCCAAAAGGAGCACACTAACTATACTAACCTGCCAATTTACTAATGTAGAATTTATTTCCTTACAATAGATACTAGGATTTGAACTTTTGTTCGTCAAAGTCATGACATTCAAGCGATTGAAACAAGTTGGAATATTTCCAGACAAATTGTTTTGTGCAAGGTCTAAAATCTGAAGACGACGCATATCACATATTGTATTAGGAATATGACCAAAAAATTGATTTGATCGAAGGATAAGAACTTTCATATTTGAAGCACTTTCTCCAACCCAAGATGGAATTCTTCCTGAAAATTTATTTTCTCTGAGATCCAAGAAAATACATTACTACAAAAAACACTTGCTACGACACAATTCAACGTTGATTTTTATGAAGATCGACGTTGTACAAGACGCGATGATAAACTTGTAATTAAGAAACAATATTTAACATCGGTTATAACAAAATCGACGTAGGAATGGATAAATAACGTCGGTTAGATAACAGACGACGTTAAATGTTTAAACTTAACGTCGGTTATACATAACCGACGTTGAAATCCCAAAATCAACGTCGGTTCCATGATTTACCCGACGTCGAAAGAATTATCCACGTTGGGTTTTTTAATAACCGACGTCGAATGTCCTAACATACCTAATCGAAAGCGCGCAGTTGTTCTTCTGCTTCTTCTTCTTCTTCTTCGTGCTCTGCTACATCAGGCCTCATCGCCGTGTTGTATCAGCCCACCCTTTAGTGCCCTGCATCTTCGTCCTCTACTACCTCAGTCCTCATCGCCGTGCTCTGCTACCTCAGTTCTGTGCTTTTTCGTTCCTTGTTTGACGTGGTAACGCCGCGCTCTTACACGTCGTTGCACCGCCATTGTTGCAGTGTGCGTGGTACCCCTCGTTTCCTTAAGGAAACCCCTTCTCATCAGGTTAGATTAAGTGGTATGGATGATTTACAACATGCATTTAACATAAATATGGATTATTTAGAGCATTTCCTGCATATGAACAGTGGAAAGATGATGGATGATTTTGTATGGTTTGATTTTATCTAAGTTCCTTTAGGCTTTGGAAGTTTGTTTTCGGTTTCAAAGTGGTATATACTCTTTCATGTAGATGCACACGTTCGACTGTGACTGTTTTTGGGGTTACTTTCCCATTTTTTATGTGGGAAATCATATTCATGAATCAGTTCATGAAGGGGCTTCAACCATCCACAATGTGCCTTTGGATCCTAACTTGGTCAAAGTAGTGGTTGAAAATGTGGTTCACGCTGAGGCTAGTGTCCCTATCCCCACTGAAGAGGTGCAGACAGGGGGGCAAGCCCTTCAGACCTTCATTACTTGGCCCCGACATTTAGTTAGGTCAATCATGGCAAAGGTATGTATATGTATGGTTATAATACATCTAACACATAAATAAATTGATTTATTGTTTATAATTATATTTTAAAAAATATGTAGGATGTTCAGCAGCCAATAGACTTGGGTAAAGCTATTACCACTCCTTCTGGATCTAAGGAGAAGACATAAGTTGTGGGGACTTCTCCAAATCCAATTTTTGATCTCTTGTCTCTTTCCCCACATTTGTATATGCATTCATTCCAAGTTGTATGGGATTCTACATTATTTGGGATGACTTCTAGCAATATCCCCCTATACATTTCCCACACTGATGCCCTGGAGATTGGGATGGGCAATCAATGTCTAAATATAGCTGTTTTACAATTTTGGACATTGTAAGTTCATATCTTTCATGACTCTTTTCATTTTATTAAATATATAAGGTATAAGTTCACTTAAATTGGCATATTTTAGGATGCTTGCATGAAATGATAGTGGAGCAGGGCATTGGTCATGTGTATGGATTATTCGAGCCTCAATCCATACAAAAGTCCGGGAATAAGCGTGATCAAATTCTCGGTTACATGCGGAATTGGATGACTGATTCTAAGAGAGATATTTACCTTGGAGCATACCATCATTCGTAAGTTATCCCAACCTCTTACTGGTTTTACACAAGTTTTTTTAATAGATTCTAATCATGTGTATATACAGAAACCATCGCAGCTATTACTTATTTGTCCAAAGCGAGAATCTTGTGTGTTGGTTCTGCTCATTGGGAAGAAAACCGACATGGAGCTAAAAAATATTGTAAACGAGTAAGTATTTCTTATATTATGTCTAAACATCTTGATTATTCTATTTCTAAGCCCCTTCTTTTCAATATATAGTGCTATAAAGGTTTGCAGTACATTAGATGGAAAACACACAAGTAAAAGCACAACTCCAAATTGGAATTTTATCAAAGTAAGTAGCCTTTATATATATTATACTATCTATTTTATGTTCAAATTTAATAGTTATTTTTAACATATTTAGTCATTTTTAGTGTAACAAACAAATTGGAGGATACGAGATGCGGCTACTATGAAATATATTGGATGTGGCTCATTATTTTTGGTAGCATTCAGGATAGTTGGAATGAGGTAAGTTGACATTTGCTATTATATTCAATTCATTTATTTTAATTGCTTAGGGTTTACCATTCTATTTGTAAACTTCTTACAGGCATTTAAAGATATAGAACCTTTGCCTATGGAAACTATAGACATGGTTAGAAACAAATGGGCAGAAAAGTTTGTCCAAGTAGTTAGGAATAGGATTGATTGACAATACTGAGATTATTTGGCTGATTTTGTACATAATTTGGTTGATTTTGACATATATATCTATCATTTTATATATAGTAATATATAGTGATTAGCTGAAATATATATACTGTCAATTACTGAGATTATAGCAGGTCGTATACTGTTGGTGTCACTAAAAATAGAGCATTATTTAAAAAAAAAGATATTCTACGTCGGTTAATGCAATGACCGACGTTGTAACGAATATACAACGTCGGTTATTGCATTAACCGACGTAGTATATACCTCTCAACGTCGGTCATAGAACTAACCGACGTTGTATATATAACATTCAACGTCGGTTATTTTAATAACCGACGTTGAATTTACTCATTTCTACGACGGACATTGGTTTAACCGATGTAGATTTTTAGTACTTTCAACATCGGGTTTTCTGAACCGACATAAAATTCTTTGACATTCAACGACGCTTGATTCAACGACGTCATTGGAACCGACCTTGAATGTCTTCTACATCCAACGTTGAAAGATGATTCTGTAGTTTTGTGAGTGAATCCATGATGGAAAGTTGGGACCTAACTGCCAGGAGCTCATATCCAAATGGGAAAGCTGAAAAGTAGGATGCCAACTGGGACCCACTTTTAAAGTCAAATTGTTCCCTGATGCATCAAACCACTTCAAGCGGGTAAGATTTGCGAAATCATCTTCCTTGACGACTCCTTGAAAACGATTGTGATCAATGTAAAGTGCTGACAATTTAGAGAGTGATCCAAGACTTTCAAATGGATTTCCGCTAAATAGATTTTCGGACAGTTCAAGAGATCTCAATGATACAAGTTTTCCCAGTGATCTTGGAAGGTCGCCACCAATTTTGTTGCCATAAAAATCTAGAGTGTCAATATTTTTAAAATCTCCAAGTTTATTTGTCAGAGCCTGAAAGTTGAGAGTTTTGAACTTCAAGTGTTGTTAGTCCATGGGAAATACAAGGAGCAAGAATTTCTAAAATTTCATTAACCTTTTGGTTGAGTTTCAGATTTGAGAAATACATCTCCCTTAAGTTGGACAAATTACCAAAAGAAGTTGGAATTGGTCCATCAAATTGATTGCCTGACAAATCAAGATTTTGAAGAAGTGTGAGGTTTCGAATACCATCAGGAATGGAACCTTTGAAGAAGTTATAACTTAAATCAAGAGAAACAAGTTTCTTCACTCCAAACACCCACTTCGGGACAAAAGAAATTGGAGAAGAATAATAAATATAAGAAAGATCAAGAGTGAGGAGAGACGAGGAGTTAAGCAAGGATGGTTGATTATAGAGAGGGAGTGTGCATTGTGACAAATGAAGGTGCATCAAAGAAGGAAGAGTTTGGAGAATGTGAAAGAAATGGAATGATCGGGATAGATTTCTATACCTCCCAAGTCAAGATATTCAAGCTTTGAAAGACTTGATAGCCAATCAACATTTTCAGTAAATAAAGCTTTTTCTTTGTAATAATAATTACTCAGATCAAGATACACCAAGTTGGAGAGATTCCCAATTTGAGGAGGAATCGACCCCATGAATCCAGTCCAAGAGAGGTCCATGTGAATTAAGGAGGTCAATGTCCCAATGAAAGTAGGAATGGACGTATCCGAGTAATTCATTTTTGCTCAAATCAAGATATCGAAGCTTTGAAAGACTTGATAGCCCGTCAACATTTTGGGAGAACAGAGAAAAACTTCTGAGGTCAAGATACAACAAATTAGAAAGATTTCTGATTTGGGAAGGAACTGTTCCATTGACAGCATAACCGAGGTCAAGATAGAGCAAATGAGATGATTTGAATAGGTGACATTAATATTGTTAGGTTAATTGATGTTCTTAATTGATATAATCATTACAAAAGAGGGATAATGAAGGAAGTCAATCATATGCCTTTAATTGATATTTTCTCAATAATTTACAGTTTTTTGTCATTTAATTTCAATTCATCTTTTTATGCAAAACTCATTCTGTTTTAATCTACTTAGTAAGCATAAAACTTGAGAATTTTCATTGAAACTGTTTCTCATGGGATCGACTTTTATTTAATCGAAATATTATATTACGATTGATAATTTTGATACGTTTGCCAATAATTTAACAATATTTTCTTTGATCATCGATTTCGAGTGATTGATTCAATGATCGAATATAAATTAAAAATATAAAACTCATTTATATATTAATTACTAATTTTAGTTTTTTATTTTATTATATACAATTTTTAAGATAATGATAAACCTAAATATATGAACTATGAATACCTTATATAAAATTTATCACAAACCACAATTTGAAATATTCATCAAAATAATATTACAAATATTCATCAAAATAAAAGTACAAATATTGTTTAACACAAAATCATCGACCATTATATACTTTTTACATATTAAATTTCAATATAAACGTATAAAAAATTGTATTGACGATAGTAGAAAAATTACAATTAGAAACACAAGAAGGTGAAACTAAAGATGCTTGAAGATCTTCACAACACACACGAACTTTACAAGCTGTATTAAAAAGAAATGGATAATAATTAGAATATGTATAAATAATAATCTCATAAATAATCATAATAAGAAGAAAAAGTCACCTAAAAACTCTTAGTGAAGTTTCGAAATTGTAGCCAATAAGCAAATTAGCCTGTATAATAAAAAACAACACAAATAAATATAGAAGTTCAGATGAGCAGGTATAATTGTCCCAAGTACAAGGCCTTTCTTGTAAGGTATGAGAATGACATGTAAATTTTTAAACTATGTGGGATGTTTTTAATAGCAGAAAACTAACATAAACCCTATGACCAGGGTCCTTAATAGTCCAGACATTACAATGCAAATCAAAATCCTGCCCATATATAAATCAAATCAACACAGTCCACATATCAATTCCAATAATCCAATAAAAAAAAGTTTTGCATCAAATTACACAACACAATGTTGATCTCTCACTACAATAAAATCATTAATTACTGATGGATAGTTGCCGATGAATATGTAATTGTCGAAAAATGAGTGATTACCGACGAAAATTATCAACGAATTTAAAGTATTTGTAGAATTTGGTCTTACCGATGAATATATCCATCAGTAAATGAACAATTAATTACCGATGGATATATCCGTCGCTAAATTAATAATTTTGATAAATTAACAATTAGTTACGGACGAATATATCTGTAGGTAAATTAATAATTAGTTTCTGACAGATATATCCATCGGTAAATTAACAATTAGTTACTGACGGATATATTCGTCAGTAAATTAACAATTAGTTACCGACAAATATATCTATCGGTAAATTAATAATTAGTTAGCGTCAGACATTACAGACGTATTTAAAGTATATTTTTAAAAATCAACATTAAATTTAAAAAAATTAAATATTTTAAATATATTTGTATTTATATATTTCACATATATACATTTATTTGTATATAAATATAATTTATTTGTAAATTATTATTAGAAAATCATAGTAGCTTAGTGGTTGGAGTATTAGTCTTTAATTTTAAGGTACTGTGTTCGAATAATCCAATTTTTCTTATAGTATCTTTTGGCAAGTGTACCAATAGTCAACTATAGTACAATGATTTTTTAAGTGAAAGTTTCATTCTTCACATATCCAATAAATTGTCCAACATTCTTTTCAAGTGTTAAAAACAATTGACATACTGAAATCTATTCCTAACATCATAATACATCAAATATTTTTGTTCACATCAAATTTTTAGAAATACTTTCCAGTCACGTCTAAAAATCACATTCATGAATATATTAATCAGATAGAATCAAGCTTTAAGAGCAGAATAAAAATATCAATATTGAATAGAAACAGAAAGTTATATATAAATATCACTAGATTACATCCGAGTTCAAATCGATTACATTCAATCCCAAGAAAAAAAATTAGTCAGTCATGGTAGTCATTGACAATCCTAAAGCAAAATATGAAGGAAGAACTTTTCCAAAGCTTGTCAAAGTCAGTGCCCATATTTTTTTTTTCTGTCCCTCCTCTTCACATTCTATACTGCACGATTTTTCACTTAAGTTAACTGATTATAGCTTAAGCGAGAAGGTACTTCATGGTGAAGAAAAGGTCATTCTCGCTTAAGCTAAATTATTCTCGCTTAAGTGAGAATGACTTTCAAATTGATAACTTAGGCAAGAATAATTTCCTCTGATCAACTCTGGCTTAGGTGAGACCATTCTAGCTTGAGCGAGATGTGACAAAGTTTGATGTCTTTTTCTTCTTCATTTCTTCTTCTTTTATGCCATTTTCTCCTTCTCTCTTAAATTATTTGAAACATATACAAAATGAGGATCAAATGATTTTTTTTTAATTAAAACTCAAGAACATATGATTATATTTTATCTTGCTTAAATTAGGGAAAATTATACTAAATATACACAATTTGAAACAAAAGTGTCATAATTTCATATGAAAAGTTTACTACTTTTTTACACTTATCACACAATAACGAGAATAAGGAACCAAAATAAAAAAATAATAACCACTAGAATGAAACACAGGCCGACAACTACTAGGACTAAACATGAAGGCCGACAGTTCAAAATAAAAAATCCAAATATTCACACCTAGGGACTTAACAAATAAAAAGTATAAACTACAAGTAAACTCAACAACCCCCATTTAAACTAATCCACTCATAAGAATCAACCAACATATCAAAATCCAAGCATAACAATCTGAAATCACCTAGCAAACCCTATCCACACTAAAACGAAGAAAACCAAACCAGAACCACTAACCACCATTTGACAGACCCCATTCAGAAGCAACAACATCGAGCAGAGTCAAAATTAACAAAACTAAACCATCAGAAACACAACCCTCAATCGAAAATGTAATACCAAATCAGAGTAAAGTAGAAACAGAAAATAAATCAAGCAAGGGAAGCTGGCTCGTGACCTTACCTTCGATCAGGGGATGGTGTTGCTCCGAGGACGCCACTCATGGTGTAGCAGCACAATTGGGAAGGATCCGCGGTTAAGGCAGTTGGTTCATCGCGACGACTTGCGATTAGGGCTAGGAAATGGCCCGCGACACCCCTGATGGTCGTGGGCAGGGGGAGGGGTGCGATTATGTCTTTTAAAGACAACCAACAGTGGCACAATCGCGAAGGCTACAAGCGGCGGTATGATGCCCATAAAGGTGAATGACTGACTAGGAAAAGCGGTTGAGATGGGAGCTGGAGCGAGGGAGGCTTGATGAAGGGCCGTTGGACTTCTATGGTGGCCGACACCTAGAACAGAGGACGAAGCGGAGGGTGACACAGAGTGAAAATTTGGAGAATGAGTGTTTAAGTGGAGAGGAAGAAGATGTGAAGGGTGTCAGTAAAATGTGTGGTTGCGGCTAAGATGAGAGGAGGGAATAGGATGAGCAAAGCCTAGAATTGGGTGTGAATATTGAAAGAGTGATTCATCGAATTGGGTGTGGATATTGAAAGAGTGATTCATAGTGGCGAGACCTGGTGAAGGTGGTGAAGGTGGAAATTATGGTAAAATATAATGGATTGAATTTTTTTTTTTTTTTTGAACTATATATTATTTTTTTATATTTGACTTATTATTTTGAAAAAGTAAAAGAGACTATCTTTATAGTTTTTTTTTTCATTTTTTTAAAAAGCAAAATATTAAGAAAAAAAATGAAATTTTTCGTTTTATCTTTTAAATCCTTTTTTTAATTATTTTTTTCATATTTTCAAATATTAGTTTTTTCATATTTTGAAATTTTTAATGATTTTTTTAAATAAATATGATAAAACTTAAAATTAATTTCTAACTAAATCTTCATGGATTGATGGTTAATACTATATTATATTATTATGTTTCATTAAATTTTAAAAATTAAAAATAAGCTTACATAATTTTTACACTTTTATAAAAAAATAACTAATATAAACTTAAAATTTTTATTCAACTATTAAATTATTTAAGATATTAATATAAATTTAAAATATCAATTTAGTAATTAAAATAATTTTAATTAATATATATATATATATATATATTATTTTTATTAACATACAAATATATATATATATATAAAGAGATTAAATTAATAATTAATTTAATAACTGAATCAGTGATTTGGTGACTAATTTAATAATTAAATTTTAATTTTTTTATTATTCAAAAATGTAACCAAATAATTATATTACTAAATTATTTAATATGTTTAATAAGTTATTAAATTATTTTTTAAAATATTTATAATGTTATTAAAAATATTATATATTATTTTAAGTTATTAAACAGATTTATATTTAATATATTATTAAAATATTTTTGAAAAATATTTATATAAATAAAAAATAATCACTAATTTAGAGATTATTTGTTTCAGTAATTGAAATTTTAGTCACTAAATCAGTCACTAAACTAAATATAAAAAAAATTTAATAATTAATTTAATTATTATTTATTTAAAAAATACTATGATATGCTTGATTTATTAATTAGAATTTTCTATTAATAAAATTTGAAATTTTGTGAGTTTAAAGCATTTAGAGTATTTAAATAAAAGAACGTAAAATTGAGATAAAGAAATTTGTTAACATCTAGATAATTGAATTGTGATGATGATTTTGTCATATTTTTTAAATTACTGTAAGTTGATTGTTAGTTAGGATTAATAATAAGTGAAAAAAATGTATATGAGAAGTTAGAATATGTTACTTATATGAATTATGTTAGGTAGATTTGTAATATCTAAAAATTAATTTATTATGTTAGGTATGCTTGTAACATCTAAAAATTTATGTAATTTAAAAAAAATATATATATTAAATAATATTTTAGATATTTTAAATAATTTTAAAAAGAGATATATATATATATATATATATATTATTAAACTATTATAAAAGATATATTAAAATAATAATTATAGTTTAAATTAAAAAAAATATTTATTAATTGTTAAAATAAAGTTAGTTAATTAATTATTATAAAATAAAATTTATTATTAAAAAAAATAAATGATTTACCTCTTTAAGAGATAATGATTAAAATATATATATATATATATATATATATATAATTAAATAAAATAAAAATATATAAATATGATTTTATCTTTTTAAGAAATAATGATTAAAATAATATCTTTTTGAAGATGATGTGAATTGAGTTTATATTCCATTGATATTTTAATTTCATCCTCTAAAAAAATTTAATATTGTGTGCCTTGGTGCAAGCTTTTGATAAAACCAACAAGTACAAGGCGTAGCTCAACTACTGAGCTAACATTTGTATTGTCGCTGTCAAAAGAAGGAGCATGTGAAAAATACACCAACTTCCAGAGAGATATTTAGGATACTTCTTATGTTAGCTCAGCAATGTGACTAACACATGATAAAAAATTCTGCCAAGTCTTTGACAACAATTCTATTCAATGCATAAAAGAGAATTTTGCTCAAATGAAGAGATGCATCCAAGTTTACCTACAAACTGGAGTCAAATGAAGAGATGCAACATTCTGAAACATTTTTTATAAATGTCTTAGGATGTGAATAGGATGAAAAGTTAGTTATTTAAATCTGCGTAACTCAACTGATGAACTAAAAACAGATCCAACCAAAAATTTGACATCGCAGAAAATACATGCTAACCAGTGGACATAGACATTTCTTCTGTGGTCTTAGATTTGGCTACTTTGATCTTAAAATTTGTTTGCCTCTAAGGACACAATTAGTTTGAACCTTGCCGTTGATAAAGAAAATAGTCTTTTATACCATCTATAAATTTGAATATTCATGTCTCCTTGGATCGAAAAGTCAATACCAAATCCACTTCACATGTAACGTAGAACCATTTAAATGCAGAAGTCTTTGACAGCATGCAGAATATAAACTTTGCAAATTTAATACTGCGTTTACCCATAAATTCTAGTCAAATTTGAAACTTATGTGTACATATGCATTGCTAACAATTGGCACAACGTAAACCTTATTCATTCAATAGAACCCATTAACATAATATTCATTAAATACAATTTGTTTTCTTACTTCCCTGCCAAAAATTAACTAGCCTTCATTTATAATAAGTTCAACAGGTGATTTCTTAGTTTTGATATCCATTAACAAGATTGACATAAAGCTCTCAAATTTTAAAAAATCAAACAAGACAGAAATGGTCTAAAAATTTGATCAATATGTAAATCAAATTAACTTCCATCTTTTATAGTAATTTCATTTTTCACCATATTAAACAGTGAAATTGCATAAGAATGAAGATTGAAGTTTGAACCACACATGATCAAGGAAATGAAAATAGGCATAACGCCATGATCTACAAATAAACAAAGGACCAATCACTGTCCAAAATCCCACGACAAATCCAAATGCCATACTGACAAAAAACCAGTTCACTCCATGACTATCATTCCCTTTGCCATTGTCATCATAACTATCAATTTTCCGATTGGAGCTGCAACTGATGAGCAGTGGTGGGCCGCAGAGATTGTTGCCAATGAAGTTGGAGGCATTAAAGGTTTGCAATTGAGTTCCTGTGGGAATTTTCCCCTTCAAATGATTATATGACAAGTCTAGCATGCTCAGGAAGCTCAGATTTGAAATGGAGGGGGGGATTTCACCAGAAAGTTGATTCCTTGAGAAATCAATGGACTGTAATGGTCCCATATTACCAATGCTGGGTGGAATATGACCAATTAGTTGGTTGTGGGACAAGTTCAGAAAGTTCAATCCATTTAAATATGTGATTTCTCTTGGTATTTCTCCCTCTAATTGGTTATTTGATAGATCAATGCTTGTTACCAAACCCAAAAAGTTCTTGTACTCGTCTCCTCTTCCTTTAAGCCAAAGGAGCACACTAATTATACAGGATTGCCCATATACATATGTATTGTTTACTGTGTCACAATAAATAAGAGGATATGGACTTATGTTCGTCCAAGTGATGGCATTCAAGCGATTGAAACAAGATGGAATATTTCCAGACAAATTGTTTTGTGCAAGGTCTAAAATCTGAAGAAGACGCATATCACAAATTGTATTAGGAATATGACCAAAAAGTTTATTTGATCGAAGGATAAGAACTCTCATATTTGAAGCACTTTCTCCAATCCAAGATGGAATTCTTCCTGAAAATTTATTTTCTCCGAGATCCAAGATAATCAGTTTAGTGGTCTTCTTCAAAATGGTAGGAAAGGTTCCCGAGAGGGAGTTGTTACGGATGTGTAAAGACTGTAGCTCTGCCAACGAACCCATGGAGGAGGGTAAGTTCCCAACAAAATTGTTGCTTTGTAAATTTACATCCACTAGATCTGGCCAATGCATCCAACAATCACGTATTTCTCCTGATAAGTTATTTGAAGCAAGATTCAGAAATTCCAATCCCATTGGCTTGTCCTGATTTTGACACAAAAAATCAGCCATGGATTTGGAGAATAAATTGTTGGAAAGATCTAACGAACCCACAACATTTGAAAGAGAGGGCAATTTTCCATTTAAGTTATTTGCACTAAGATCGACAACACTGATTGATATTGGATTCGTTAATGTAGTCCAAAGCTCACCATGGATATGATTATAAGAGAGGTTTAGATACTCAGCTTGAGAAAATGTTTTCCAAAACCAGCTGGGAATAGAATCTGAAATCCCTGTGTTAGACATTGATATGGAAAGAAGTTTGTTTTGTGAGTGAATCCATGATGGAAAGTTGGGACCTAACTGCCAGCAGCTCATATCCAAATAGAAAAGCTGAAGAGTAGGATGCCAACTGGGACCCACTTTTAAAGTCAAATTGTTTCCTGATGCATAAAACGACTTCAGGCGGGTAAGATTTGCGAAATGATCTTCCTTGACGACTCCTTGAAAACGATTGTCATGAATGTAAAGTGCTGACAATTTAGAGAGTGATCCAAGACTTTCAAATGGATTTCCGCTGAATTGATTTTCGGACAGTATAAGAAATGTCAATGATGAAAGTTTTCCCAGTGATCTTGGAAGGTCGCCACCAATATTGTTGCCATAAAAATCTAGAGTGTCAATATTTTTAAAATCTCCAAGTTTATTTGTCAGATTGCCTGGAAGTTGAGAATTTTGAACTTCAAGTGTTGTGAGTCCATGGGAAATACAAGGAGCAAGAATTTCTAAAATTTCATTAACCTTTTGGTTGAGTTTGAGATTTGAGAAATATATCTCCCTTAAGTTGCACAAATTACCAAAAGAAGTTGGAATTGGTCCATCAAATTGATTGCCTGACAAATGAAGTGTAACCAGAGAAGTCATATTTCCCAAGGCATCAGAAATAGTCCCCTGTAAGTTGTTATATGATAGGTCCAAATACGTGAGATGACGAAAACTACCGTAAAACCAATCTGGTATAGAAGATGAGAATGAATTTCCAGACAAATGAAGATTTTCAAGAAGTGTGAGGTTTCGAATACCATCAGGAATGGAACCTTTGAAGAAGTTATAACTTAAATCAAGAAAAACAAGTTTCTTCACTCCAAACACCCACTTCGGGACAAAAGAAATTGGAGAAGAATAAGAAAGATCAAGAGTGAGGAGAGACGAGGAGTTAAGCAAGGATGGTTGATTATAGAGAGGGAGTGTGCATCGTGACAAATGAAGGTGCATCAAGGAAGGAAGAGTTTGGAGAATGTGAAAGAAATGGAATGATGGGGATAGATTTGTACCTCCCAAGTCAAGATATTCAAGCTTTGAAAGACTTGATAGCCAATCAACATTTTCAGTAAATAAAGCTTTTTCTTTGTAATAATATCTTCGGAGATCAAGGTAGAGCAAATTGGTGAGATTTGCAATCTGAGAGGGAATTGTTCCATTGGCTACATAACCCAGATCAAGATACACCAAGTTGGAGAGATTCCCAATTTGAGGAGGAATCGGCCCCATGAATCCAGCATTAGAAAGGTTGAGATGAGTCAAGGAAGTCATTGTTGGAAGGAAAGAAGGAATTGGCATACTTTCAAAATGATTGCCGCTCAAGTCCAAGTAATTCAAATGCTTCAAATCAACCAAACAAGGATTTATATCTCCACCAAATTGAGATCTAGTATAAGCTTCTTCATCGAATTCATAACCATCATCGAAAGCAAGATATGAAGTGCGGAGGTGAAGCTCTGTGACGTGGGCAGTGATGTTGCTGCAGAGAACACCGGACCAGTGGCAACAACGGGAAATGGCAGATGCATTCCAAGAAGAGAGCCTATTTGAAGGATCTTTAAGATGACGCTTCAACTTCAACAGTGTCTCTCCCTCACTTTCAATGCATAATATCTCTCTGCATGCAACCATACGTAACGTCAATAACCAAAGATGAAGAAACAGAATAATGAAAATGGAGGAATTCATGATCCCAAAAGCTCTTAATAGTAACATAAGTTCTATCTTCATATCAACTTAAATGCCCAGGAGCTACGTAATTTATGGTCTATCATAATTTTTCATTTTAAAAGTCTGGGTATAAATAGTTAAATGTAAGAAATAAATAAATGAAGATCATACATTTAAATAAATAATTTTTATTTTAACCAAAATAATTGTTACAATAAATTATATTCATCCATCACTTATAATATTTTTCTTTAAACATGATTTCATGAACTGAAAGCTAAGAATTAACTTTTAAAATTAATATTGAAATAAATTTAAAAATTAACAGTCTTAGCCATTCATTCTCACTCTCACACTCACATGTTCATATTTCATTGTTAGACCAAGCCATTGCCTTTAAAGTTTTTGTCAAAATTTGGTTTATATTTGTCCAAAATATTGTCATTATCATATTGCTTGAAAACAATTATGATTTTGTCTATTTTAATTTGAATTAAAAAGCAAGAAATTGAATTAAAAAACACATAATATTATTTTGTGAATATATGGGCACTTAGTATGTTTATTTGGAAGAAAAAAATTTGGGTTGAAACAATAAATATGCATAAAATTAAGCATAGTGAGCAATAAATATGAAAGTAATAACCTATAAAGACTTTATCTAGTTGTCCACATTTTATGGGTTAGAAAATTTGGTTACCAATGAAAAGGAAATGCATAAAAATGAAAGAAGACTCCAAACACATTAAATTCTTCATACTCTTAGTCTTCTCCACTTTATGGGTTAGAAAACTGAAATGAGTAAAAACAAAACTCAAGACTGACTTTTTGTTCTTCCTCATATGTAATCCATTTTATGGGCTAAAGAAATAAATAATGCATAAGCTGTTATTTTATTTTATTCTTAAATTTTATTATTTATCAATCAAATAATCAACATATAAATAAAGAAAAATTCATCTATGAAAATTGGAGACTAATTTCATTTATGAATTGGTTAATATTTGAGTATTTAAATTTATTTAGCATAACCACAGGTTAATATATTTTTATATATAAAAAACAAAATAAAGACTTAAGTTGTTACAATTTCTACAACAAATGTTATTAATGTAAAAAAATGTGCATGAATACATCATTTTTTTTAATCTTTCTAATCTTAATAAAAAGCTGAAAATTTAAGTCTAAAATATTACAAATTTAATTTTTAATTATTATTAATTTTAATAAAATATTTATAAAAATATTAATCTTTTCTATTTATATAATTAGAGATATTAATTTATCAGTTTAAAATTATATATATATATATATATATATTTAGAATATTATGAATTAAATTAATAAAAAACGAAATTCGATTTGATATTATATTTGTAGACGTTTATGTTTTTTTTTCTTTAAGATTGTTTTATGATTTGATTATATTTATATTTAAATTTTTTTATTAATTTTTTAATTATAAAAATGTACATTTTATTTATAAATATAAAAAATTAAAATTATGAATATAAGATATTATAATATATCTTTTTAATTTAAAAATATTCATTATAAAATATTTAATAATTTTTATAATATTAATAAATTATAATTACGAAAATCACACCATAATCCACATCAAATTATAAATATTAATTTATTTTCATTCGTATTTGATGTTAAATTAAAACTACATAAAATTTAATATAAACAATTTTATATTTTATCAAATATGTGGAGTAGAGGAGTGAAATAGTGAGCGTGTGAATAAATTAGGTCACCATTGAAAAGGAAACGGAGAAAAATGAAACAAGATTCCAAAAACATTAAATTCTCCATACTTTCTAAAAGACTGACATACAAATAAATGAAATGAGTAAAAACAAAACTCAAAGACTCACTTTTTGTTCTTCCTCTTATGTAATTCATTTTATATTATTTAAATTTCTATTGAATAGTATTTTTAAATAGATAATTTAGTATGTCAAATCATATCAAAATATTTTTAAAATCTGACTCATATAAAGTTTAAAATCTTTATCTGTATAAAAACAGTTTAAATTAGAAATTTTTTATATTTCAAATTTCATTTCTAAATAATAATTATCTTTCTAAATTTTAATTTTTTTTTCTAAAAATTTTTCACTCAGTTTTTTTTTTTATACAAACACATTGTTATATTCTTAATGATGAGATGAACATTTTCATTTTATCATAATTTTAAATAAAATAAGTTTTTTTACTCAATTTTAAAGTATTTTCTTATAAGTTAAAACTAAAGTTTATATGTGGGTTTATTATTCTACATGTAAATTTTGTCGGGTTAAAGATAAATCTTGATTAATTCAGAAAAATTATGATATGTTTGATTTGTTAATTGGAATTTTTCATGAGTAGAATCTTACTTTTTATGAGTTTAGAGACATTTATAGTACTGGAATAAGAAAATGTGAAATTGAGGTAAGGAATGCTAGTAATAAATTCATTAACACCTTGGGATAGATGCATTGAATTGTGACGATGACTTGATCATTTTTTTTTTGAATTGTAAGAAGTTTATTGTTCATATTATATCAAAAATTGTGATTGTATGTGTTGATTTAGATTAATCATGTGTGGAAGGATAAGTGTGAAATGTTAGGATATATTAGTTATATTTGGATTATGTATGACATGTTTTAGAAGGAAATTGTGTAATAAAATCTTAAAGGATTGTGCTTGATGTCTAAAATAGGAATGACAACGGGACTAGGTGGGGGCGGGTTTTACCTCCCAGATTTCCTCCCCCAACTTTTTTAACCATCCATGTCTCTGCCTCCGATCCCCGCTAAGGTTAGAAATTAAGTTTTCATCTTCGTCCCTGCTAGGTTTTAGGTTTCCAGTCCCCAACCTATATTATTTTTAAAAAGATAATTACATTTATAATACATTAATTTTACTATGTATTTTTTATATATAAATAAATATTTATAATTTTATAATTTATAATTATTAATTAAATATATATTTTAATTTATTATATTTATATTAAAATATATATGTAAAAGAAATATTTAATTATTTATATATATATATATATAAATATTTATAATAATAATAATAATAATAATATTATTATTATATATATTCAAACATTTGATTATATATATAAATAAATAAATAAGTTAATTCAGTTTTAAGATGTTATTTAAAAATATGAAATATATAGTTTATAATAAGTTAATTCTTATTTAATTAGTTTGAAGTAATAAAAGTTTAAATTATTAATTTTTTTTAATTCTTTAAAATATAATTATTTTATTAAAATAAAATTTGATATATGATAAATAAAAATAATAAAATTAAAACATATGACATATCATAAAATTGAATAAATATAAATTATAAATAAAACTAATTTTTTAGCCAAGTATTTTCTCACAATAATTTATTATCTTTCATCTACTTAAATTCATTTGACATTATAGAATTAAAAAGGTTCAAGAAAATATAGAAACAAAAAATTAAATTAAATTATTTGAAAATGAAAACATAAACAGAGATAAAATAATTTAAAAATACAATTTTCATGAATATAAAGATTTGAAAAAAAAATCTTAGAATGTCTTATTTTTGGGTATTCCTTAAAATATTAGAATTAATTAAGTAGGTTTGAAGAAAAAAAAAGTTTGAAAATAATTTTGAATGTTTTAGAGTTGCATCTCAATTTAATCCATTAAATGTTTAAAATGTTGTTCAGATAAACATCAATAATCTCAATCATTATCTTGTATTAAAAAGTATGTGCTTTTCTTCTAATAGACTCTTGGTTAAACCATTATATATCCTTAAAGAAGAAGGTGACCTCTTTTACCCCAAAAAGAAAAGGCACCCTACCAAAAATAATTAAGGAAGAAAGTAAAGGCTAGAAAAAAGGTAACCCACCAAATCTAGATCCTTATTGAGCTGCCATCCTTAAATTTTTCCGTCAATAGCTTGCATTTTTTAGGTTGAACAGCTACCCTCAGTGCTATTGTTGAGATTTGCCTCAAGATAACAAAAAATTCTGACCATGATGATAGATTATCCATCAACAGTTATTATCACACTATAATCACAGTTCATGATGGCTATGCGACTAAATATCATCATCATAGGCGTAAGGGACTCAAGCTTTATCTCAAAGAATATGAATTTTTCTTGGTATATATAACATTTCCATTACTAACAAATGAAAAGAAACAACAGGAGATAAATGAAAATATAAAATTGAATCCCCCGTTACTTCTTCTTCCCTGCTTTTCCTTCCTTTCTTCTTACAATTTCATCAGCATATTTGACACCCTTTCCTTTGTATGGTTCTGGGGGTCTCCATTTCCTAATGGAAGCAGCAAACTGGCCAACCTCAGATTTATCAAACCCACTAACTGTGATTCTGGTGTTTTCTTCCACCTTCACTTTGAGACCAGTAGGGATTGCCATCTTGACAGGATGTGAAAATCCAAGATTCAGTACGACTTCGTTTCCTTCTACCATTGCACGATAACCGACACCAACAAGCTGAAGCTTCTTTTCAAAACCTTTAGAAACTCCAACAACCAGGTTGTCTGTGAGCGTCCTATAACATTTATTTGTGAACAACATAAGAGTCAAATATGAATACATGAACAACAGAAATATTACTATGATTGATATTTCTAGGAATTAAGCTTTCAAAGGTGATTCTACTCATACAAGAAAAGGTTTCATACTTGAAATGGAATGATCACTTGAGGAAGATGAACATCAATAATAGCATTATTCCAAGCAACGTGATAACAACAGTTCATTTCCCCCAACGACAAACAAAAAGTGAGTACTGCAAAATGTATTGCACAAATTTGAATATTTTGAAGACTATTCACAAATGCAAGTATAAGTCTAACTAAAATCCTTTGGGACACTACTATATATCTCAAGTTCAATAACAAGAAATAACCAATCTCTGAACTACCAAGGGTTAATTGTAAAAGTTAGTTGCGCTGAAAGTGAGATCAATGTCCATCACCCCCAGCTATGAAAAGCTGCAAATAACACAGGCTTTTCACCGAATTACAGACATGGCCAGAAAGGGGAGGGAAGTTGGGGGGAAAGAGTAAGGAAACCATCAAAATGGAAGTTTTCAATTAGTTACTGCTTGTTGTAGAAGGGAGTAGTAAAAGGGGAAGAATAAGAACTATCAGGGTTCCAACTAATCAGATACGAAATTAGAATCGAATAACAGTTTCATGAAAAACAAATAAGTTATCAAAGACATTCAAGATTACAAAATCCCCATAGCATAATCAACATAAACCACTAAATTATCATGATTAAAAATAACATCGCCTAATTGACAAGTCATCCATTCTGTATCAATACTTTCAAGTCTCGTCTTTTAAGTAATTAACACAATACTAACTACCAACATCTAGCTCCAATAATTTATTGCCATGAGTAATCACAGAGCAACATGAACAAATGAACAACAGGTTATAAATTTACTATTATCATTACACCACAAACATTGGTACATTATGCAACGCAGTAACATATCCTATTTCCTATTATCAAATCAAAGATTTTTTTTTTTTTTTTTTTTTTCAATTTCATCTCAGTGTGTTTAGAAAATAGTTTTGAAATAATGAGACAGGTGCAGAGGTAATCAGCATGTATTGAGATAAAATGGAAATTTAAAATACTCACAAATCCTAATTTTAAAAAGAGGTCAGTAAAATTAAGTACCTAAAAAGCCCATGCATTTGATTGGCTCTTCTGGTTTCAACTGCCTTTCTAACCCTTATAGTCCCTGACTCTTCCCTCTCAACCAACACTTCTCGAGGATAAGTTAATGCAAGTTCTCCCAAAGGACCTTTGACTTGAATATCCTGTCCTTCCAATTTGACTGTAACATTTGATGGCACACTAATTGGTTGCTTACCGATTCGTGATTCCTTACATTCTATAGTCTTTCTAACAAAACCAACCTGAGCACCAGAAACACCTGAAACTCTGAGCTTATTTGTCTCACCCACAAAAGCAGACTTCAAATTACTGAAATAAGACAGCAAACAACTAGTGAGATTTCTCAATCCTACAGAACATTTACTGAGTTAAAGGAAAATTTCATCACCCAAGAATTATATCAATCTTTATGAACACATTACAAGAAAAATTTAGAGAAACAAACAACAAGAGTTCTTCTAACAAGGCCAAATTAATTAGACATTTCCCTAAAATTTAGGAGTTATTTTTCGCTTCATAGCCTTGTAGTCATGTCAAAATGCAATTTTGAGGAAAAGTAAAGTGCAACATCCAAATTGAACATGACGCATGCTTCACATCAACATGTTTGTATAAAAGCAATCAATGAAGTAGGCACAAAGAATAATCTCTCAAAATTCTTTTTGTTAATAGTAGAAGCATTATTACTTTTACATTCCCAACTAATGATTTCATCAAGAATTCCCCATTGGACTACTTAGCATGCTCATTAAACTTTTCTTCAAGTCTGCACTTGTCCCTTGCAAGGTAAAAAATCACACTCATAATCATTATTCTTCAAATACCTACTATACCACTAACAAGCATTTCATCAAACATCCTCAATGCAACACCCACTTCACTGAATTCCATGCACAGATTCACAAGATTATTATCATTGTTATCATTATCCACAAGTAAATCATTTTGGAAACCAGATTCAACTGAAGGCCCACGATATCTTCAGCCATAGACCCAATTGAGACTTGAGGTACTCAGAACCATTCAAGTGGAAGAAAACCACATTCACATGGTGAAACAGTGAGTTCAGAATAGTGGTCTTTCTCAAAGTTTAAACTTCGTATTATGCCACGATAAAGGTAGCTGAATCCCGTAAAGGGTGTTTATTCTTTCATCAAATGCAACCCTTGACAACCACATAACTGTTGTTGAGCATTGCAATGTAACACCAAAAGTGCTCCAAAACAGAGGGAATTAAGAAAGGAAAGTGGCATAAGTGAAGCAAAGAAGATAAAGAGAGAGTAAGAATCTTGACCTGATACGAAATGAGGAAGTAACTGAGGATGCCATTGTTACACCATACAAGATTGTTCCACCAACAACAGAAGAAAAAGCCTTATCCAATGAAGGAGATTTATTCTTATTTATTTTTATTAAAAGGGTGACTGGTAATTCGAAATAACAGTTTGTGGTCCGAGAGATGCTGATGGGTAACTCTTATTGGGCATTTGATTATACATTTTGGGCCAAAAGCCCAAAATCAATTTAAGCTTGATTAATCCCTCCAATGAAACAATGGTGCCATTAGTATACGAGTCAACTTCTTTTAATTGTTTCACTATTTTTTATTGTGTTTTAATGAAAAATTTATTTGAATTACTTTATATATATAGTAAAAACATAAAGTAAATATTCTAGAAGATTGTGAAAAAAATTAGAACATTATTCAATAATTTTGTTGGAAAGCTTAAAAAATTAGTTTCTAAAAGAAATAATTTTCATCTTGATGGAAGAACATAAAAGATATTTTTATATATTAATAGTATTTTTAATGAAATTGTGCAACATTACTATCAAACTTAGATTGAAAGAACCTTACTTTTGTTTCATCTTATTAATGTCATAATAAACTAACTATTAAATATAAGAATCCAGTTGATATAATTAGAATTTGAAAGATCAAAACTAAATAATCTTTTATATATATATATATATATATATATATATATATATATATATATATATATATATATATATATATAAAGTTGGATAAAGTGAGAATGTGAATACCTCTTACATTATTTTTTATTGTATGTTTTACGTTGTTACTATTATAATTATTAACTTTATAATAATTAATTTAAAACTTACGTTTATAATTGTTTTAATTACATAAAAGTGTAAATATATTTACATTAATGATGTGTTAAATTTAAATTTAAAAACTAAATATTGATTTTTTGAAGAATTACTTTTTAACAGATGAAAGAGACTGATATTATTTCCAATTAAAATTAGAAAAATTAAATATTTGATCAATACTTAATAAAGTAGCCATGAGTTCAGACTTGAAAATTTTTCATTTTTTAATTTCATTTTAAATCACAAACATTTCTTCTCAGTTACCTAAATAGTGAGATCCTATAATAGCTATGAAAGGTGAAATTGGAGAAGGGTCATGGTTAAAACCTTAGAAGTTATACTTCATAACATCAATGAGATGTGTATAAAAGAAAAAGTTACGAAAAATATATAAAAGATGAGATCATAGATCATGTTATAATCCATTATGCTTTTGTGAAGAACTAAAAAGACACTTTTGAGTTGCTTCTTGAATGTTCAGTAGTAAAGCAGACTTTGCCAAGTTGGCTCAGGTCCTCCTTGGTCCAAGAGTAACTAGCTGAGCTTGTGCTGGATACTCCCCAACTTTATGCTGTAAAGTGTGTTTGCTTTAAAATATGTCTAGTCCTTCCATCTATACACATACTGTTCTCTGTTTTCATGACTTCTTTATGCAGGTTAATGGTTTGAACATGATGAAATTTACTCTTCATCATCTTTCATGTGTACTTCACTCCTTTCATCACATGCAAGAGCATATGGTTTTCACAGAGAAATTGTTCTGTGAACACAAAAAGATAACAAAGCATTATTCCTTTACCAATAAGGTTTATCAGTCAGTATTAGTAGATAGTTGAGTTTCTTAAATATGCTATCTGACACAATGCACGAACAATCTCTCATAAGTGAGAATGCATATATTTCCACTTAAAAAAAAATACAACATATATTATGATTTAATGTTTAAAATATTGTATATGCACAATAATATCTAGTAAATGGGTATGTCAAACACTGAAGAGTTACATTTCATTGGATTGGATGAAGATTTATGTATGCAGAATTTCAACAAAGCACTTCATTCTTTGATTTCTGGTATTTTTTTACTCTTTTTGTGTCAAGTTTTAATGCAAGAATGATACCTTCTGTGTAAAGAAACTCGTTGTGAGGAACATATGAAATCAGCTTTACTACAGAAGATCCTTATTTGCCTTTTATGCTTCAATTGTGAAAGTGCTTTTGACAGGTAGTCAAACAAATAGCAAATACTAATTATTTTAAAATGTAACTTTTCAAAATTTTAATGTTAAAAAAATAATATATTTTAAATAATATTTCAAAATTATCTTAAAAGATGTTATTTTCATAATAAAATACTTGAAACTTTTTTAAATTTTAATGAAGCTTTTTTTTTTTTCTGAAAATAACCAAACAAATGAGCTCGCACCAAGAGGAGTTTAAGGGTGCGCTTACATTTTTAACATAATAGTAAATTAAGTTCTATGCATTTCAAATCATTATACTGATAACATGAATGTTAATGTAATATCATTAATCGAATTTTATTTAAGAGTAAAAGGAATACATTAAAATCATCTTTTCAAAATACATAATTCCTTAAAAGAATTACATGATATTGTATAGATTAGCCATGATAAAATTTAACGATAAATCTTAATTTTTCTTTCTTTTACATCACTTGATACCTATGATATATATATATATATATATATATATAATTGTTAAAATAGTAAAGAGAAATAGTAATGATTCTTTCACAGGGATGAACATTATAATCTATACATCTTAATTACATGTTACCCACCATGCACCTTGGTTAGTTTACAAGTAAGGTCCTACACCACCACAACGTTATGCAGCTAGCATCATGGTGTGTACAAGTCCAACAAAGAAAAGAGAAAAGGTGAGGAATCCATCAGTGGTGTCTACCATTTACATCATTCCACTCAGAGATGTTCAAATTTTGTTGCCAAGAGTGTGGTCCATAGGTGGTGGCAAGTCAATGGAGACAGGGAGAGAGTGTGTGCCTCAAAATTGGGGAGCGCAAGAGAGAGGGAGCCACGCTTATGTTTTGCCTCACTCCACGCGTGAATATACTATACTGTGCACCCATTTGAGGTTTCAAAACCCAATGACCCTTTTTCAGCAAACTGTTTAAAAGAGACCCTTCACATAGTTTTTGTTAGCCAATTAACAACAGCATCAGCACTTTGATCGAAGTTAAAGGCTAAGGCCAAGGGTGAGTGAACACACCACAACACACTATACTCTCTTCCTTTTGTTGCATAGAGGCTTTCATTTCCACACAAGAAGGGTCATTAACTTCTTTTCAGTTTAAAGCTACACCAGCAATGTCTGTAAGTTCCTTCTTCTGATTATATCTCTTAGGAACACAGAAGCATAAAATGGTTTGGTTCATAGCACTAGTTTGTGCCCTTGAAGAGAAGTTAAGTAGGATTTCATGACTGAGATTAATGTGTGACTCAGCAGAATCATTCATGCCATAACGGTTTTGTACTCTCAAAATAACAACTGTTTCTTCTTCATTATTGCGTTGGAATTTCATGAAAGAACTCTTCCATTTGATATTTATAATAGCTTTACATGTTATTAGGCAAATACTAAACTTAAACAAACAAACAAAATACTAACAAGCATTTTTCTTTGCAGAATATGATAGAGGTGAGAGTTCCAAATCTTGATTGTGAAGGATGTGCTTCAAAACTAAAGAAAGCTCTCTTCAAGCTCAAAGGTACTATTTGCATAAGCAATTCTGTTTTTTTTTTTTTTTTTTTTCTGGGGGGTACCCTTTCATTTTTTGGAGGCTATGGATTTAGCTGTTACACATGGGCCACTGAAGGGTAACAGTTGTGTTGCTTATTTATGCATTTTCTTTGGGCTTAAATTTCAAAATCACACTTTGCTTTGCAACGTGTAGAACCACCATAAGTCAAGAATTTGGTATACCATACTATTCTGGGGTCCATGTAGACCTCCCTGTTCCTAGTTGGGCTCCATATTTCTTCGTGCCTTGTTTTCCAATCCAACAAATTAGGTGGTTCCTCTGTCACACCTTAACCAAACAGCATTATTCTTCTTATTAATTTATTATTTACCTGAGAAATATTATTTGGAGGTGAAAGCTTGCAAGTTATATACAACTATACATCCTGAGTTATTGTTTCGTTACTTTTTGTAATGTGTATTTTGTTACACATGGATAAAAGATGTCTTAAAGTGTACAACTTTTTCCTTTTGGTAGTGAGCAAAAGAGAATTACATTTCTTTCATCATAAAAAGTGAACTCAAGATAAACATAACAGATGAACTCTCATTCAGCATGGAAGTAAGCATGCCCAAAAGCAAACAAAAAGTACCACAAAGTAACTTTTACTTAATCTAAGTTGGGTCATCATTTACCATATGTTACGTATAGTTGAGTTACTTTCTTTTTTTTAACCACCATGCTTAGAAATCTAGTTTTTTTCTAACTGGGAACTTAGTTATACCTGAAAAGTTTTGCTTTTCTCAAAGATGTGTTATGTCAGTAAGAATTAAATTCAAATCCTTTCTCAACTGAAGCTATCTGTTAAGTGATTGAGTTAGTTGCATATTTGTGTGTGTAATGTATTAATTTTTGAACTTTGAATGTGATTTGCAGGGGTAGATGAGGTAGAAGTTGAAATGGAATCTCAAAAAATAACAGTGAGGGGCTATGGCTTGGAGGAAAAGAAGGTTCTCAAGGCAATCAAACGTGCAGGGAAAGTAGCAGAACCATGGCCATTTCCAGGGCATGCTCATTTTTCCTCATTTTACAAGTACCCTAGTTACATTGTTAACCATTACTATGATGCATACAAAAGTGAAGCAACCAATGGAGTCCATACTTTCTTCCACACCCCTGCAGTGTACTCAGTTGCTGTGGCATCTGATGAAGCCTTTGCTTCTCTCTTCAGTGATGATAACCCCCATGCTTGCACTATAATGTAATTGACTTAAACCAGGTTCATGTATAACTTTTTCCTCACTTCAGGTCAGTTTCTCTTTGAAGAGAAAAAGAAGAAGAAGTTGAGTGAGGCATTTTCTCTTAGGAAATTAGAGTTTGTTTTAATATTGGTTTTTTTTTTTTCAATTTTCTTGAGTGTATTGTCTTTTGCCACCTTTTTATCATCCATTGCGTTTCTTCTTCCTTTTGTGATGTTGTGTATGAATTTATATATAGTGAAGATGAGGCCGTACAAAAAAGTAATGTGAAGAAATATATGAAGGGAGTAAAAAAGTATCTTCATTGATAATTTGAAAAAAACATAGAAAATTGAATTGCTTCATTTGATAAGTGGAGAGTTTGTATGTATATAATAAAGAAAAAACAAAAACAGAGATGGAAAATACATTTCAAAAATCTTTTCTCTTACTTAGTAGTGCTTTAACAAAACTATCTCATACAAAATCAACCTGTTTCACTCTCAATAAAACAAAAATTTCCAAGATAATTAAAAATCGTTATTAGTATATAATTATCTCCACATAATTTAGAATGAGATTCGATACTATTTATCGAGAAGAAAATTGAGTTCTTCATCTCAATGACTGATGTTGGGAAACGAAATTCTTCTTCACAACACTATAAGGTTTAGAATATTCGATTTATATAAAAATGCTCCTAATTTAACGTATGAAATAACTAAATAATATGAAAAATTACATAAAAAATTAATAAAACTTGATATAAATCTAATTGTATGTTTTAAATTAACATTGTAATTATGTTGCAAGAAGATGTAATGGAAAATACTGTGCAACAGAGTTGTGAGTCTGAAAAGTTGAGTGGAGATATTGAAAGGCCTTCATTAAATGATGGCGGTGTGTACCAAATGCCACTGTACTCTGCTATTTGATGCAGGCCATGAGAAACTCTTTCTGAATGTTGAGATTCTTGATTTAGAAAATAAGCATTTAGAAGGTACTGTGCTTTCCAATATTTTGGCTCAGCCAAATTGACCCACTAACTAACTGTATTTTCTACTTTCAACCACTGAATTTGAATCTGCCATAATTATTCAACCACTTCACCCTCCATTGTCCTTGCATCACCACTGGTTAAATATGTTCGATGGAGTGAGTTTGGTAAAAAAGATGAGAATCTCTCTGTGTGCAAACGCAATTACGAGAAATAGGACGAGGAAGAGAGAAGGTAGTGGATGGAAGTATTGGATGTTTCAACACGATTTATAGAGGAGAAATTATTTTATAAGTTGAATTCAACTGGATTAATATTATCTTTAATCTAAAATTTTAGATTATCTAATAATCTTTCTTTTATTATGGGTTTCTTCATATTATCTCTTTCAAATTTATTAGTAATGTATCGTACGTTTTATTGTTATAAAAAAATTTATATAAGGATCACTCTTAAATTGTTGATCACCATACAAATCATATATTATTCTTGGATCTTTCGTGGAAAGATTTATAGAAGAGAAATAACTCCAATGAAACATAAATTCAATTTATATAAGACATTGAGTTATAGGTTTTTCATTCTTATATATTATTCAACTTCATCATTTTTACTTAATGGTAGACTTATGCTCGGATTTGAATTTTCCAAGAGGAAGCACCTCAGTTGTTAGTCTCTTCTTCTTCATCAAAATGGTTTGCTTCCACTACACATTTCACGTCCAATAAACCAACACCATTGTTCCCTTCATCATCCTATCCAGGGTGTAATCCTTGTACACCGCCATGCAAAAACTCATAAAGTAGAAAAAGGAAAAGGAAAAAGAAACATAAGTAGTGAGGTGTAATGACCAAAACAAAATCTTGTATTTTGAAGAATGAGATGATACATATCTATAATAATAATAAAGTTAAAAAGTAGAATAATAGAAAGTGGTTACAACAATAAAAAATAGAAGAAATGTTAAGGTGTGATTCTGTTACAGAAAATATGATTTTGTTACACATATGATACGGTTAAAAGCCCCTCAAGTTGGGCATGGATATTGGTTATGCCCAACATGTAACAAATATTCTGAAGCACAGCGAGAAAAAGAGATTTTGTGAGGATGTTAGCAATTTGTGAGGAAGAAGAGATTGGTAGCAATTAAATCAAATAATTAGTGACTTTTTATCGGATAATATGACAGTCTATATCAATGTATTTGATACGTTCATGGAAGACTTGGTTGGAAGTAATTTGAAGTATAGATTGGTTGTCATAATAAATCAAAGTTGGTCGTGTGAAAGGAATACCAGTGTCATTTAATAAATATGTCAGTCACTAAATTTCACAGGTAGTGGAAGCTAAAGCGCGGTATTCAACTTTAAAAGAGTTGTGTGAGACAGTTGGTTACTTCTTGGAACACCAAGAGACAAGAGAGTTACCAAGGTAAATGGAGAAATCAGTAACAGAACATCGTAATTTAGGGCACCCAGACCAATAAGAGCTGTTGAAAGCCTTGAGTTGAGTGGTACTGGAAGCCATGAGAAAAACGCCAGAACCTGAACGTTGCTTTTGATAACATAAAACATGAAAAACAACTTGACGGTGAGAGGTTGTAGGTTGAGAAACAAATTGACTAAGGTGTTGTCAGCAAAATCAATGTCTGGAGGTGTAATGATAAGATAAATTAGTCGTCCAATCAGTCAACAATATACAAAAGGATCAGGCAGTGTTGTACTAGTGGTAGCATATAGATGATTGGAGTAATCCATGGGTGTAGATGTTGGTCGAGAGGCAAGTAAGCCATTATTAGAAAGGAGATCAAGAGTATATCTAAGTTGACATAGCGATATGCAAGGAGGGTTGCGGGCAAATTTGGAGCACAAGAAGAATCGTAAATCATTGAGGTTCTTAATCTTGAAGACAAAGTCAGATGTGAGTAATTTCTACAATATTGTTTTCTACTAGAACAATCTCATCCACGTAAATGAAGAGAATGATATTGTGTAACCCAACTTCTTCAGAAAGAGAGAATGATTAGATGGTGACTGTTTGTATCCATTGGATAAGAGAAATAAGGAGAGTCGTGCAAACCACTGATTGTTGACCTGCTTAAGGTCATAGAGAGAACGTTGGAGTCAATAGACCTGACCGGGCTGAGAAGCAATCAAGCCTGGTGGTAGTTATATATATATTTCTTTATTAAGATCACCATGAAGGAAAGTATTTTTGGCATCTAATTGCTTGAGGTGACAATGATGAATGACAGCAAGTGCAAGGACAAGACGAATGGTCGTAAGCTTAGCAACAGGAGATAATGTATCAAAAAATTCAAAGTCTTCCATTTGGGTGTAACCTTTGGCAACAAGATGAGTT
This sequence comes from Sphenostylis stenocarpa, assembly GCA_963425845.1. Taxonomy (NCBI): domain Eukaryota; kingdom Viridiplantae; phylum Streptophyta; class Magnoliopsida; order Fabales; family Fabaceae; genus Sphenostylis; species Sphenostylis stenocarpa. Next base: position 71,494,954 of record OY731401.1, on the reverse strand, counting down.
TTATATCTCTCAATGGAATCATCAACATTCGGTTTTATCTTATATATTCAATGACTATTTTATGGGAAGGAAGAGTGGTGAGAGACCAAGTGTTATTTGCTTTGAGAGCATTGATTTCAGCTTGCATAGCTTTAATCCAACAATCATGTTTGAAAGAAAATGTTCAAGAGGATAATGATACTTGGAGAAGAAGATGGTCCAGTTGATGTAAATGTATCGTGGGAATCTTGAAAGTAAGTGTACGGTTAGCGAATACGAGTAGATTGTCTTAGAGGAGAAAATAGTTGATGACTGATCAATAAGAGGAGGTAGGAGTGTCAAAATTGACTTAGTCTAATGGACCAGCTTGAAAAATAAGTTAGATTATAGGTAAAAAAAATTTATGACCTAATAGAACTAGGTAAATTTTGGCTCAACCTATTTAGGTCAGATTACCCTATAGGCTTATGGATTGACCGATTTTGTAAAATAATGATTATTTTACCAATAAAATAAAAGTAATATTATTTTATTAAAAAATATATGTATAATAAATTAATTTGATAATATATTTTGTTATATATATATATATATATATATATATATATATATATATATATATATAAAATTTAGAAAGAATAATAAACTCTAAACATAATCTTCATTTGTTTTTGTCATTTTCTTCTCTCTGTTGTTATCGTCACATTTGCTTTTAAGGATCATGGTCATCTTCTTTCCCTATGTTACTGTCATCACATTTGTTCTTAAGGACCCATCATTTAAGATGACATATTGATGTAGGAGTTATGGTGGATAGTAAGACTAACTTATTGAAGTAATGAAAAATTGACTCTAAAATTTGTCGAGATGCACTTGCTAGATACATCATGTCTTATTAATATATTTCTCCCTTGTGAATCCCCTCAAAAGACTCAAACAAGTGGTATCGGAGCTAAAGGTTAATCGACACTACATGGAAAAAACTCATAAAGAAAAGGAAAAGAGGTATAATGATCAAAACAAAATCTTGTATTTTAGAATTAATATCAAAAATAATTTTTGAAAACTAAAACAAAAGTAAATCACACCATTTAATTATTCAACCTAACATAATATATTAAAAGTTTACAATGAAAAAATAATAAAAATGTGGAGATGTAGTTCTTAACGATTTTGAAATTAATATCAAAATTATTTTTAAAAACTAAAACAAAAGTAAATCACACCATTTAATTATTCAACCTAACATAATATATTAACAGTCTCCCTCATTGACTAGTAAATAACAAAAGAGGAAAAACAAAAAAAGGTTAGTAAAATCACCTCCAACAACCACAAAGTTTGCAATGTAAATAAATAACTGAGAGGGGCCTCTTGAACAAGAAGAGGTAGGGGCAAATAATAGGAAAACAAAAAGAGAAGTAAGAGCTCAATCTTTATTTAAAAATTAATAAACCGAAAGGATAATTTGTTTTTTTTAATATGAAAGACATCACTCCTATCCTAGTTATAATTTGTGTTTGGATATGTTTGATTAAGTCCCACCATATATAGTCGATAGCAACACATCTTTCTTTTTCAAAGGTTTGAGCCTTGTGAAAAGCATATGCCACTAGAGCAGACAATCTAGGAAGAATAATGTGCATGTAACATGTCTTGTACCAAGTCACAATGTTTTTCTTCATATCATCACCATCTTTTTTCTTCATCAGGAATTTTCTGTCGGTGTCCCATTGCTGCCATTGGTAAAAAAATATTACACCATGCATGTGTTTGAATGTCAATGTTTGTCGTGTATCAAACTTCACCTACTTATTTCAGTGTTGTATTTTGTTTTGATTTTAAAAGACGTAATGGAATTCTGAGCTAGATCTTGCACACAATTACCGCATATCTAAACTAACATTCAAACTTTTGTGCTTCAATTAAAGAAGAAATAAACGACAAAGTCTACAAATACTTTATCACATTGTGCATTGCATTCCACCATTATTTTACTGTTTATTTTTTTTATTGAAAGAAGAAAAAAAGATAACTTTTCCTACGTAAGAAATAATAGTAATCATCAAGTTAAACAAATATTAATAAATTACTCCATTTGTTATACATTCTATAGGTTAAATTAAACATATTCAAAATTTGAACAAAAATAATATAAAACCCATATTCTACATTTAAATGAAATTTACATAAGTTTTATTATATAATAACGGTTAAATTAGACCCACATTAATTTTGAATAAATATTTCACTTCGTATCATTAAAAAAAATCATTCTCTTACTATTAAAAGAGTGTACTGAAAAGAGTGATGCAACTACAATCTCTCTAGAACAAGTGACCAGTCAACTGGCCAAGGTAGCAATTTAACTTTATTTTCAAGAACTTGGTTTCCTCTATCTCTCTCCAAATTCCGATCCACTTTGCATCTACACATTCTGATGTGCAATGATGCAAGTTTGGTTTTCCCAAAGTCCAAAGGAAAAGATACCAAGATGAGAAAGAAAAAGACTTAGAAAACACCAAATGGCACAGAATGTGATCACCATGCCTAAAACTCTCAAAAATTTGTCCTGTGTGCTGTCAAATTGCACCATATATGCGGCAAGAAATGTGAATTTGGAGGGTCCATCTGTTGGATGTGACTTCCACAGTCACAAGCACAAATAAAAAGAAACAACTCCAAAACCTCACACCTTTACCCTTATATAGTACATGCTCCTCAATCTCCTCAAACCCCTTCTCTCACTCTTCTTTTCACACCTCTTCAAATGGCTCAGGTACCAATTTTCATCTCATGATCTATAAACATCCCTTCTTCTTTCCTTGGATTCCTTATGCTTGTTCTGTTACATTCTTATTGTTTATGTACTTACATATGTATATGATTCATAGAAATGTCCAATACTTAATATTTTTTTTCTTTCTTCTTATGCATGTTACCCTTCTCTGGATCCACAACAGAAGGTTGTGTTAAAGGTTTTGACTATGACTGATGACAAAACCAAGCAAAAGGCTATTGAAGCAGCTGCTGATATCTATGGTGGGTGGTTTGAGAAAATCAAAACCAAATTTTCTACCTTGAATTCATGTTGATGTGAGGGAATATTCGTTGATCTGTTTGATTTTTGGTGGTTTGATCCACAGGGGTTGATTCAATTGTTGCCGATGTTAAAGAGCAGAAGTTGACAGTGGTTGGTCAAATGGACACAGTGAAAATAGTGAAGAAGCTGAAGAAAGTAGGTAAAGTGGATATAATATCTGTTGGACCTGCAAAAGAAGAGAAGAAAGAAGAAAAGAAAGAGGAGAAAAAGGAAGAAAAAAAGGAAGAGAAGAAGGAAGAGAAGAAAGAGGAAAAGAAGGAGGAGAAGAAGGAAGAGAAGAAGGAGGAGAAAAAATAGAGACAATACTCAATTATCATCGGGTTTTTTCTTTTTCTAATTCTACTTTTTTTTTTTCACTTTGTTTTGCATATTTTCTCATATTCAGAAGCAATTGTTTGCTGCAAAATTGTCCATAAAGTCTTTTCTTTTTTTATCATGGTTTCTTCTCAAATCGGTGGTTCATAATCCTTTTCAAACATGGATCAATCTTCAATTGCTAAGATGGAAAAGTTTTAAACTTTTAATAAAAGGGTGTCCAAAAATTGGGCAATGGTGAAGAAACATTAATAACTGGCTTCAAAATCTTTTTTTTTTTTCTAGTACAGAGAACTGGGGAAGGAATGTATGAAAAACTGATAATTGGCTTCAAAACTGAGATGATAATTAGTAGTAAAATCCTAGTGCAAATTATTTTAATTTTTCTATTCAGTCCCTTATTATTTTATTTTACTTTTTTCTTGTGATTATGGTTTTGCAAGTGGCTCTTCTGCCTTGTGACTGTGATAATATCGATGCTTTTTTTGTTCCTGCTTAAGAACTGAAACCAAGAATTTTTGGGTGATCAAGAAATTCCTGCTATTGGTCGTGGGTAATTTGATCTTAGCTGAATGGCACCAAAGTCCAAAATGGCTTGCGAATTCATCGTTCCACATGAAAGTGTTCTGTGAGCACACAAAAATTATTTTTAAATTGTTTTTATAAGAGGAAAGATCAATGCTGCATTTACACCTATTAAAAAATCAATTAATTTATAGTACTATTAAATTTGTCTCAATTTATATTACTTTTTTTTAATTATTGCAACCCTTAATTTTTTTCTTTTAATTAGTTAATCCATTTTATTTTGATAGTTTATTTTATTTTTTTTTATTAATAATGTTTTACCGGCATCAATGACATTCCTGTAGGGCCATAGACAGTAATTAAGTACAATACCACCCAACATATTTTGGGGCACAATATTATTAGGGTCTAAGAATGTCTAATCAAACTATTCTCAATTATGCATGATGAAGATTCTAAAATTTTCAGCACAGTTACAACTGTTAAAAAAAAATAGCACCTTTTTTTGGTTTTTCTTTCAAAAGCAATAGTGAAATTTAATACCTTTTGTTTGGTAAAAAGTAAAAGGGGAAAAAAATGAAAAAATAAAAATAGAGTTTTTCTTGTAGTCCCTCTTTTCTTTCCTTCAAAACACACCATAAATCTAAAACTTTATCTTATTATAAACTTTAATTAAATAAGTTTTACACTATAATTAACATTTGTATACATACATATAAAATCTTGCATTAGAATACTATAAAAATACAAATAAATTGGGATTTAGTTTTGTGAAAAGTTGGTAATTGATTGTAGAAAAAAGGTAACATTCTTTTTTATGTGAAGGAATGAGGGTCCTACCCAGGGGGGGGCCTTTGTGTTGTGGGTGATGAATTCATTTCAGGCTTGGAACTGCTGACATTGTACTTGGAATGATCAAAGATACCAACTTGCATCAGTCATATCTCTTTATCATCCTCATTTTTTGTTCCATCATCAACCAATCTGGACACAGCCTTGGGCCTGCATTAAATGAGACCAATTCCAATTCATGCATGTTCTTGATTTTGATTGATTGCTCTATTTATATTAACTTGCCCTTAAGGACACACCATTAGTTTATGCTTTAATTGTGTTCATTAATTATCTTTTAAAATCTCTAATGGTTATTTGGATTGACTTTTAGGTTTTGTTTAATAAAATAAGGAGAACAAGTTTAGAAGAGAAAAATAAATGAAAAAAACAGTGAAAATATAAGCTATTTAATGAAATCAAATATAAATATAATGAGAACTTATAGATAAAAAGATGTTTAATTAGACTCTCAAAATAGGTATAGACTTATGTGAAAAATCTAAAAAAAAAAAATTAATGAAAGGCTTTGGTTTGGATGCTTCTTACTACATCTCAATAATTTTTTTTTCTACTACCTATGTAAAATTTAAAAAATATCATTAAATTAGTTTTTCCCTTCCACCTTAGTTGCATTTTTATTTGTTACCTTTATTTAAGCATATTGTTACTTTAAAATTAGAAATTTGTTAGTGATTTAAGTTTTAAATAATATAACATATTATATATCCAAAAATTTTATAAGAAAATATATTTAATTTGCATATATGGTGTTCTAAATTGTTGAATTTGAAATACACCTTTATAAAATATAATCTAGAAAAATGTTATAGATTGTTAAGTACGAAATACATTAAAATCAATTTTTGCCAATTTTTTTTATATTGACCTTTCTAAATAATTTTTAAAATAAATTTTCTAAAATATTTTCAAAAAGTTGATTTCAGATAGTACCCTCCAAAATACTTTTAGAGTGAGTTTTCCTGAACCTGTTCATATTAAAGATAATATTGTTATTTCGGAGTATAAGAAGAAAATATGAGTGTAGAAAAAAAAAAATCCTCCTTTTTAAGCCTGAAAAAATAACACCTCATGATAAGGCCCAAATTGTATTAGTCCAAATTGTATACTCATGTAACTTTGTATAGAATTAGTAACTTATATATAATATAACTTTAATCAATTAAATAGTTGAATAATTATATTACACGGATTTTATGTATTAAGCTTTATGAAAATTAATATTAAAAGAAAATTATCAACTTATTATTAATATTTTTAAAATTAGACTAGTCACTAAACTAAGTAAAATATATCTAGGAGATAAAGAGTTAATGAGATTAATCAAATTTAATAAAATAATATTTTTATAATATGATAAATATATTAATAATAATTTTTTTTATAAAAATATAATAAATTTTATTTTTATAAATTATAAATATAAAATATATTAAAGAGTTTAAAATGAATAATTATTAAAATAAAATAAATATATGATAAAATAATTTATTTAAAATTGATATAATTAATATAAGATGAAAATAAGAAAAAAAAACTAAAATATATTGTATCTTTTATTAAAAAAATTGATTTTTAAATTTATTTTTTACCCAAAATTTAACTTGTTTTTTTTTAATTTTATTCTAATTTAATTAAAATTCGAATATTTAGAGACAAGGTACCTATTTCTAAATTAGTTCCTAATTAGACTGGTTGAATTAACCCGTGGGGTCCAGATTTTAAAATAGTGATTATTATTTATTATGTTAAAAATAATTAAATCATTTTTACAATAATTTTATCCATAGAAAAACTTGTTTGGATTAAATTATCATTAAAATAATCCAAGTTTTTTTTCTCTGACTTGAAACCATGTTTTTTATACTCTTCGAAATTAAAGAAAAATTCAATTAAGTTAAAAAAGTATTTGTATTGAAAAAAAGGGAAAATATTAAGCTTTGATTCATCTTTGCGTTTGAATTAATTGACACAAATCATAAATTCCATAAAATTAGGGAAAATATGAATGAGAATATTAGAAAATAAATAACAAATTAAGAACATATGCGCAAAACCTCTTATATTATAGAAACATTGCGATTCTTTAAAAGACCTTCAACGACGAAAACTATAATTAATTGAACGTTTTTTTATACCAAGCATCATCTATCTTTGTTTCTCTATCTCCATGTAACTCTTTATTATTTAAATGGAAAGTGATTTTTTTAAACCTCAAGATTCATGTGTTTCAATTCAGTTTGTGTGTGGTGTCGAGGCATCTTTTAAAGAGTAATAGACTAATCACTCAAATACAAATATCTATTAAATAAATTTACTTATTCTAACAAATTATTTTCTATATTCATATATTTAAACATTAAAACCTTGACTATACGTCCTAAAATAAAGATTATAATTACAAGTAGTAACTACTCATATTTGTTAAATAAAATATTAGTTTTATTGATCATATATATATATATATATATATATATATATATATATATATTATGATTTTTTATATTTTTTAAATATTCATAGAATTAAATGATGAAGAGAAATTTTTTTAATTGATTGACGATGAAGATATTAAATAACCAATATGTATATATAATAAAAAACGTTATTATAAAAATAAATAAGAAAATATTAATCATATATAATAAAATTTTTGAGTAATGAATTAGAATAAGTTTAACTCATATCACTTATGTATATATGTAAGAATGTTAAAATGAGTTGATTCATTTCATTTTGACCTAAAAAATTAGATAAGGTGGAGTTACGCATTATAATTAAAATAAATTATAAACTTTAATCTATCTTGCCAAAATTGATGGACTAATAAATAAGCTCATCATATTTCTTAAAAATATTTTTTAATAAAATCAATGTTTATTTGTCAACAATTTATATATTTCATGTTAATAATATATTTTTGGATATTATATTAAGAAATTAAAATTTAAAAAAATCAAGATAAAATTTATATAACAATAAATAAATATAGGTAATGTCAAATTTTAGGAAATGGTGTGATATTTTTACATGATAAACCTTTATGATATTCTAAATCATAGTAAAATTCCCTAAAATTGTTTATTTTAACGAGTGAGACTTTTTTATTCTATTTTCATAAATTATAATAAAGAAATTTAAAATTTCTAAAAATTTTCATCACTTATATATTATTTATGTGACTATATTTTAATTAAAATAATTTCTTTTATTAATCAATTAGACTAAAATCTGATTCAATAACTTAACGAGTTTAATAACACATACTAAAATAGGTTAATAGATTAAAAATGTCAACCTAATTTTACTATATTTATAACGTCTAATCTATTTTGTTATATCTAAATATAAGTTTACAAGAGATTATTTTTAAATTTTACTTACAATATAAATAATAAAAGTTGAAGAAATTTAGACATTAAATTAAATAAATAAGGTTACAACGCAACAAATTTAAACAAATAAGTTTATAATTAATTGACCTGTAGTACTCAGGTTATTTTATACATATCAAATGCAAAAACCACAGAATATGCCCCAAAACAAAATAAAAATTTCATTATAGTGGTGTAAATTGGTGTACGAGTTTGGCATATAAAATTCATAGTGAAACAAAAACAAAGTCTTGGTCAATTTTTTTGATGGGGACTATGCATAAGTTCATAATCATTGTTAATATTGAAGGTGTTAAAGGTTGACATTAATTGGAAGTTTCTAAAATGGTGACTTGTGTGGGTGTTAAAGCAAGAACAATAGTTAAGAGAACATGACTTGGTAGCCATGCGTAAGCCACAAAAAGTTCTTGTTCAAATGCTAGTTGTTTCATGGAACATGTCATTCATCTGAAAAAGAAAGTAATTATTCAATTATTATAGGAAGGGAATCTCATGCAAGGATTTGTTTTCAAGAAGGAAGACATTTATTAGGGTTCTTCCATAGTTGGTTTGATTTGGTATCTCTTTTGAAAGCTCAAGAATGTCTTTTGTTTAATTTGAAAATGGATGTGTCTTCTTAAGCATGATGCATACATGAAAATGTTAATCATCACAAGAATTTGATTCTGCTGGTCTGTTGTTGAATCTATGCATATCTTTAAATATTTGTTCTATCATTTAATCGGTCACATTTAGGGTTTAAGTTTAAGTTTTAAAAGTTCAATTTTGATGTAAATACGTATGAATTGTAAGAATCTATTCGGTCCAAATTAGTAATGATCCGGTAAAATATAAATAAATATCTAATAATTCTTTTAAATTTATATTTAATTAAAATAATTGACTTATATTCAATATAAAATAGAAATAAATATATGTAATTATCGAGAATTATGTTCCACCCAAATTATAAATTTATATATAATAAAATTAAAATAAATATTTTTTAATTTTCAAATAATTATACTTAGATACAATCTTATAATTTTTTTTAATTTAACACTTATTATTATTATTATTATTTATTTACTCGTATATTTATTTATTTAAATATCCAAAAGTTTTTGTAAATATTTTTTTTACAAATATTTTTAAATATATTTATTGTTCTTGTAATGTCGAATACAAACCTATTTTCACGAACAGTTATTCGTTTTGGTATTGGTATCATAATTCTCTATTTCAGTTTTTGATACTCGATTTTTTTTATTTTTTATTTCGTGGTAGAGATAGAAAATTGATGATAAAAGTACCTACAAAGATACTTAACATTCAACTAAATAATAAGTAATAAGTATGATCAATAAATTATATTTGTATGAACTTAAAAATTATCTTATATTTGTGTCTATTTCTTTGTAATATTTATACAATTGGATAACAAACTCGGTCTTTTCCGAGCTAAAATTACGGTGAGAGTACAAATTTATTAAAAAAAAAAAAAAGTTAATGAAATACTAAACTCAATTTTTTTTAATTATTTAAATTTCTCTAAAACTGTGACCGACACTATTTCGTTGTCACCACAGTTTCGTTGTCAGCTATAATTGTCTCATACCAAATACCAACCACGCAAATATCATCATTCCTCTTTCTAATTCATGTCATTGCCATTGTAATACAATTTTTTAAAATACTTTCTTTAAAAAATTAAAATAGTCTTTTTATACTTTTTATATTTGTTTGTAATAATTGTATTTGTTTGAATTTAATTTATACCGTTAGAGTGTCGGTCGATCCGTACAATTCCTCCGTACTTCAAAATTATTTATTAAAACATAATTCTTTTTAAAGATAATTATTATGATTTTTAATTGTTAAAGGTACTGAACCTTTATTTGGTAAAAATAGAAATAAAGAGATTGAAAAAAGAAAAAAATATAAGAATGTGTAAAATTAAAAAAAAAAAAGATGGAAAGATGTATCTTTTTTCCCGTCTTACGCACTTTTTTTTTTTTTTAAATAAAACGAATATGGTATCTTTTTTCATACTTTAATTTTCTTATTCTTCGTTTTCGAACTCAAATACAAACAAACGAAGCATAAGAGATAGTAAAATAAGAATAGCATAAAGATTAATATTAATAAAATTTATAGTTGCGAAATTATAAAACTAAATTATTATTATTATTATTATTATTATTATTATTATTATTATTATTATTATTATTATTATTATTATTATTATTATTATTATTATTCGCGTTATTCAATTTACCACGTATGGTATGGCGCTGCTTCTGAAAACAACATGAAAAAAATATTTAATTTGATCTTGAAATATATTCTCGTCTTTGTATATTTTCACGTTATTTTGGGCTCTGTTTGGTTGAATTTATATTAAAATATTCAGATTATAAAATTTCACGTTATTTAATTTCTGCTTAAGAGTTCTGCAAAAAAAAAAGTTGTGATAAACATAAGTTTATAAAATTTTAAATTTAAAAAACTTTAAAAAATAAAAAGAACTTTCTTCTCCTAAGATTCAAGCCACAGAATAATTAAGTATACACTAAAAAGCAATGGGAGAAATAATTGCTTATCTCTACAATAAAATTGTGTGAAAACAATTATTTAATTTCTAAATAATTTAAAATAATATCTTTTAAGACATTGCACTCTTAAAATCAGACAGAAAACAAATCTTTGAAAATATTATACACTACCAGATGTCTTTCTTTCTTGCTTCAGCTATTTATTATATCAATGTTTTGAAATCTTAGTTACCTGGTCTAATACAAAATTGATTTTTCGATTTAAAAATCGTATTATTATTTTTAAATAATTAATTTTTAATTAAATTTATATAAAAAAATATAAAACTGAAAAAAAAATTAGCTGAATTATTATATTAAATCAGTTTTAGTAAAAACAAAATGTAAAAATCAATTTAAAAAAAAAATTACATATAATTTTCTATAAAAATACAATATCTTTCAATTTTTATTTTATTTTTCATATGTCATTATAATTATCATATCAGTCTTATTATTTTTGTAAAAAATATTATTATTAATAACATATTATATATTTATTATATATAAATATTATTTTATTAAATAAGTCACAATTAAATTCTTAACCCTTAATCATTGTTCTCATTGAAGGGGTTAGCTACTATAACATTTGCCACGTGCCATGTGACTAATATATAAGTTATGTTAATTTAATCAATCACATGTCCAACTTTTATATTTACCTACATCTTTTGATCCAATCAACTGAACAGTACTTTAAGTTTACCACTTGTTTTTTTATGAAGAATAACCTCATTGCTCATAAATATTATTATTATCAAATACAAAATAACTAAATAGTCAATTTTAAAAAGATTATCAACAATATATATATATATATATATATATATATATATATATATATATATTTATTTATTTATTTATTTATTTGAGTGTGGAATTGGCATGTCTGTTTGTCTTTTTCTGAGATTCTAGTGTTCCTTGACGAACCTAAAGACCTGTTGGAGATTATTTTGTATTCAATTAATGGGATATATAATTTTTTTTTGCCATATGATTCATTTACAAACTTCCACCATCTTCTTTATTACTCTCCAATATCATATTCTTATATTATTAAATAGATTAGTGCGTGTTATAATATAACAAGTAACAAGTTTCTTAACTCTTGTGCCTTAATTCTCTTAATAAAAAAACTCACGTGCCTTAATTACCTAAAGAAAAGGATGAAAACAATAAATTTTGAAAATTACAGAACACAACATATCAAGCATATATACATGAAGTTAATACAAAATAAATTAAGAAAATAATTAGAATGTTCTGAGATTGTTTTTACCTTGTTATCCAATAATAAATTATTGAACAATACCAATTATTGATTTTTGTAATACTTAGTTTGAAAAGTAATTAAAGTGTAAATCTTTACACCGATAACATATAAAAACTAAAATCGTCAATGAATTACAATAAATAATTAATATTTTAAAAATAAAGAATAAGTCATTGGAGATATAGTAAAAAAAAGTGATTATTCGTATAATCAATAGTAAAGAGTATTTTTGCAAATGCAATGATAAAAAAAAAAAAAAAAAAAGTTCTAACAAAGCAATTATGAATGCAGTACTCCCATATATGATGAGAATCAGCAGCATAAAACTTCAATCATTGAATAATAAGTTACTAGTTGGAGCTGGTATTTATGTCTTCAGCTGCACACATCATCCAATGACGGACGAGAAACACTGGTTTTCTTAGCAGCATTAAATCTGTAACATATTTTGATTTTGATGTTTATATAAAGAATGGAACAATTTCTTTATACCAAATACTCTTATCTCTTTCTTTCTCCCATCATCCTCTATATCTAGTTGCGCTCTGACTAATGGCTATAGCTTTTGGCCTAGTGGTAAGCGCTCGATCCTAACAATTGGTATCAGAGCCAAGATCACGAGTTCGATTCCTGGTGGGCAATTGTTGAGGGGGAGATTGTTGCAGGTTGCACAATTGTCCCGTGGCAGAGGCCGGGTGGGCCAAGTCACAATCCAAGAATGGGATACCTTGTAGGACAATTGCTGAGGGGAAGATTGTTGCAGGTAGCATCAATGTTCATCTTTAGTCCTTTTATTAATCATATTCCATCCAACATATTAACCTAATTTGCTCTTTCTTTTCATCTCTCATCACTTCCTAACTAAGCAAGATATAGAATCCAATTTCACTACCCGACACGAGTAAAGGGTAGTTGTTAACATACGTACAACGGAAATGCATAACCAAAAACACGATTCCCCTGTCATTTTTTTCAATCATGCAATTCAAGAACTTGAAAGATATTAACCCAAAACGTGATTAAAATCGAAATCCTATCAAATACTGCGCTTGATTAATCATGTGTTTGGTAAAAATTGATTTAACTCACAAAATTACACTGGTATTATGAAAAAGTATAAATAATTATTTGTTACTTTAGATTCAATGAGATGAAAACATTTTTTAAGTCAATTGTGAGGAATGAACTATAAATGCATCCTAAAAGCTGTTTACCCCTTTTCATAATACTACAAGAAAGTGTAAATAAATTGAATATGAATATGTTTAAACTTCTTCACAAACACTACAAAAAAAAAAAAAAAGATTAAAAATGAAATAATTGTTTTCATAAGTAACAATACCTATAAGGTAATTTTAAAATGTTTTCTCGTGTTAGTTTTTTCAAACCTTTATGTTTTAACTTATATATAAATAATTTTTAGTATATAATAAAACTTGTTTAATTTTTTATTTGATTGTTTTTTCTTATAAAAGTTTAATATCAAAAAGTTATCAAAGATTTATTTTTTATTTATATATAAGTTAATTTTTGTTTTAAATTTTATTCACTACTATAATTGTATTTTTGTAATGTAAAATATTAGGTTAATTGCTGCTGGAGATCATAGAGAATGTGTCGGCAATGTTTACTTGATTAAGCCTGGATATTGTTCAGCTCAGAAAAAAAGTCTCCTCTCCATGGATAGAGGAGACAAAACCTGGATTAACAATATAAATTTAAGTTGATGGTGAAGTTTGAAGATTCTTCTCTAATATCTTTAACAAGGGCTTTTGCATAAAATATGATTTTGATATTAGGTAACAAAAAAAGTTAGCTATTAAAATACTAGGTGGAGGTTTAGATATATATACATGAACATTTGCAATTGTGAAGTCTGGTCTATAATTAAATGACCAGGACATTGATTTTTTTAAAAGAAAAATATTTGAAATGGGCCATTCACAAAAAAATAATCATGTTGCATTTGGGGTTTTTGAACTGTGGTATACTTATTTTGATGAATGATTGAGGCCGAGAAAATTGACAAAAACAGTGATACATTTATGGTACAAAACTAAGCCAACAATGTCCAACTTGGTACCCTTCTACTGTGGTATAAAATTGAACCTGGTTTCAATATATTTGTTTAAGTTATCATTTGGGAAGGGTTTTCATATGCTTGGTTTATAAATGTTTATTTGTTTATTCTCATAACAAGTTTCAACTCTTATTTTTTTGCCATAAATTATGAACGTATACTGCACAATCACACCTATCTATTGCATTATATATCAATCTGCTTGAGCACTATTTCAATGCCAAATATTCTCTCCTTTCTGTGTCTCTGTTCTCTCTTTAGTTCATATCTGTTAAGGAAACCAATCTGACAGAAAAAGGGAAAAAATGGAGACCAAGCCACTAGAAAAAGCAAAACCAAAATACAGAAAGGGCTTGTGGTCACCTGAAGAAGATAATAAGCTCAGAAACCATATCCTTAAGCATGGTCATGGATGCTGGAGTTCTGTCCCCATTAAGGCAGGTGAGACCCTTTTTACTCCCTGTGCACCTTTATCACTCATATCAGTAGCATATTCATGATGTATACATACCTACTATACCTTTCAGATTAAGGAGCATTATTCTCGGTTCTTCTGTTTTCAAGTATTATCATTCATTGGTTACTGTTACCTAACCGGTTTGGCATAGATTAAGGGACCAAGTTGAAATGTAGGCATGCTTCATTGTCTTTGGCAGTAACATATTTGACTCATCTAGTGAAATGAATTAACAGTTACAAGTCAAGACATTCTTTAGCTGAAGAAATTCTAGGAACTCTGCCCAATCAAAATGTGGTTAAAAGTTCAGAATCTTCATGCAGACAACCAATGCATTTTTTTTGCCTCTGATTTTGCAAACTTCTATGCTTTATAGTTCATTAGATAGGTATTTTTAGTCAACATTACACTTTACTAGTAAAAATCAAAATGTTAGAGGGAAGAAGAGACAAAAGGGGTTTTAGTTTTTAACACATATAACTTTTAATATGCCTAATATTTGCAATATTTTTAAAGGGTGAGTTTTTATGTGTTTATTTGATGTTGAGTTGCTAACTAACTTAAAAATCCAGGCTTGCAAAGAAATGGGAAAAGTTGCAGACTAAGGTGGATTAACTACCTGAGGCCTGGATTGAAGAGAGGGGTTTTCAGCAAAAATGAGGAAGATACAATCATGGCCCTTCACCACATGTTAGGAAACAAGTAAGCAAGAGGAACATTTGTTTTAATTTTTTTAAATTATAATGATTTCAAGTTTACTTGCAACTTTGGAGTAAAATAAGCAAGTTTTGGAATTTTAGTCAGAATAATGACACTAACTCACCTAATAATTAGTACAAATTGACAAGTTATGAAAAACATTTTTTTTTCTTTTAACTTTTTTGGAGGCATTAAGTTAAAGAATGTAATTGGATAAGCCAGCTAGCTATTTATATTTGATTTTTATTTGCAGAAGCAATTGAGTCCTATTTAAAATGCTACTTATAGGAAAAAAATGATAGTGTGGTCAAACTATGAACTGGCATTGTTAACAAGTTTTATTTTTAAAGAAGGGAGAGAAGAGAATCTACACAGAAAAGACAATTGTTCTAGAATTTTTTTTTTCCTTCCCTTAATTCAAATTTGCCCAATATAAATTATTTTAGTCGTCTCTATCACACATAATTAAAAATCAGTTTTTTTAAATATTTTACACGCATATATGCTTTGTGTATTCTTTCCTCAATGTTTGTTTTTTATGGAATAATGGAATGCGTATTATTTTATAATTGTGAAGGGTTTAAATAAATATATTATCTACTTTTTTAAGTTTATTATTAAAATATTATTTATGTTTAAAAGACATACAAATAAATTTAGGGGAGAAAATATATATAAATTATCATAACTCTTAAAAAATTTATTAACATACCGAAACAATTTTGTTTTTATATTTATAAATAAGTTTAATTTAAAAATGATTTTTTTTAATGTAAACTTGATAGCATTAATTCATGTATCATAGCTTCATTCCATAATTTTATAAATAAAAGTCAACATTTCTTCTTTTTCCGATTAGTTTGGTAAGGAGGAATAAAATAGTGCTAGTTTGAGGAGACATTCATCTTTATTTACTTTCAACTCTTCAAAAAAGCCTGATGATATATAATTATTTTGCAGTGTACACTCTTTTGTGTTTTTCTTTATATCTTTCCTATAATATAATTATTTTATTAATGGAAATTTATGAAAATTAATTATATTGGTCAGGTGGTCTCAAATAGCACAGAATTTGCCCGGAAGGACAGACAATGAGATAAAAAATTACTGGCATTCATATTTGAAGAAGAAAGTGATGAAAGCAAAGGAAATGGAATCTGATAAACAAATTCAGCATGCTAGTTCAAGTTCAGACGCAATGGACAATTCACTCTCCCCACAACAACTTTCAACTCAAGATCCAAGTTATGCATTGTTAGGAAGTATGGACAAAACAACGACACACTCTGATAACTTTTTCTCACAAAGCTATGACTTTTCCAAGGAGGCTTCTCAGAGTTCCCTACCAAAACTCTTATTTTCTGAGTGGCTTTCAGTGGATCAAGTAAATGGTGCAGGCTCAGTGAATTCTGATGATTCTTTGGTATTGGGAAATGTATTTGATCAAAATTCATCTTTCCAAGAAGCTATAATGCATATGTTAGAAGAGAACTTTGGTGAAGAGTTTCATAATAGTCTAATTCACAGTTCAACCTCTGAGATGTACACTTCACAGCATAAGCCATCAGATCAAGTGGATGGAAGTGATTTCATTCACTGTATTCCCGGGAATGATTTGTGTAGCAATTTCAGCCTAACCAATCAAGCTATGTAAGTACGGGAAGGAGTTTACAAGCTGCTCAAAAAGGAAGAATAATTTGTAATTTAACATACAGAAAACAAATTTGATCAATGTAAAGTTATAGTTCTAATTATTTGAATTGTACTTCTACCCCACTCAAATAAATTCAGTGAGATAATAAAAAAGTGTATTTCATTGTGATTCTTCCGGTGTTGTTTAAGCATACTCATGTACATTTGCTTCAAATCAATGAGTCAAAATCTTATGGTCTTCAATGTTCTTTTTCCCAGAAACTGTTACAATGATTTATATGCTATCTGAGAATTCTCATCAGGAAACTCATTCTTCTTGGCCTGCAAGGAAACAGGAGTTCAGAACGACACACAATCAACACACTCTCTCTTGATCACTACTTATTTTGAGAAACAGAACACATAGGAAAATAGTAGCATGTCTCTCATTTAGTTTATTCCTTCACAATTTCTAAGGACATGCCATAGAACCAGTTGATTCAGTCCTTCACCGAAGTAACAGGTGCAAATGATTTAGGAAAATGAAGGAAAAAGGTAAAAAGGCACAGGAAACTAATCACAAATTTCAATTTATTGTAGACACATGTCTGTCAACATCATAGCCTCACCAGATTGTTAACAGCCCGAAAATGGAACTTCAATAGCAGAATATGTCAAATTTACAGTTGACTGATTGAACTTTGTCTTAGGCGTACTAAACTAAAACATGCTTAGCAGAGAATTACACTTTACCCTATTCATCTGTTGACTAATGTTTAAAAATTAAACATAATCACTCTTAACTACCTAACAAAGAAACATAGCGTACACTAACTAGAATTAAGTCTAGCAGAAAGGACTAATTCCTCATTAAGTGGCAAAATAATATTCAAAATATATGTTGAGAAAGGTGTCTAGTTTCTGTGTTAGACACTGTCGCGAATAGAATTATCCCTGACAGGAAATAAATGTGAATCCCCAAAAGAAAAACATAAGGGCATTCCTAATCTTGAAATTTACAAACATCAATTGGTATATACAAATGTTTTTAATGTCCATATTCTTTGTTCTGAGTAATGATGACTATTTGTCTTAATTTTCTTAATATTCCTGCTAACCACTCATACATCACTCTGCATGCTCAAGATTCCAAATCAGTGAAATTTAAACTCAATCAGTAATAGTTAAACCAATGTGAATGTACAACTATATATTCTTCATAGAGCCACAGGAGAAATACCGTTTTGAACAGTTCTTGAAATTTCTTGAACTTAACACTAAAAGGTCCGCATCTTCCATGTTAATACTTCCGAAACATCTATGCCTACCTGAATAAAGTTTGCATTTTCATGTCAGATTTACTGCAAGTGACACACAGTATGCAGAACCCTTTCCAAATTGTTATGTGCTGAATACTTTGATCATCACTAACCATTTCTTTGCATAATGATGAACAAGGCCTCTGCGTATCTAATTCCACGCTTTCCAGATTGACAATATTTGATTTCAGAGCATACAAAATTGTACTTTCCACTTCAAATCTTACAAAATTATTTTTCGATATTTGGTTCAGTTTGGTGATTTAGAATAGTTTGATATGGTTTACACCACGCTGCTTACAAACATTTCTCATTTTTATGTAAATTATTTAATAAGTTGTATGAGAAATTTGTGTTTCAAAGTGTAAAAAGGATTTTAATTATACTAAACTAAACATAATACTGAAGTGGGTCAATGACTTGATGCGACAAGTAACTAATGCACAGATTGAATCATTAGATTTCTTTATCCACAAAGTAGTTGATATATACACGCCAATGTGTTGGTTTGCACACATAATAAATGAACATGGCTAAATCAACACCATATAAACTAAATAAAACACACTTGTATTCCTGATAATTTAGTGGCCAAAGATACACAATAATAATTAACTCTTTTTGTTTCCAACAATGCTTGAGGTTTGAAGCTTTAGAAACACCCTAGGAGTTTCTTTGGAGCTGTTCCAGTTGCTCTATACTTTGCAGCCGTCTCCTCTGCCTTTAGAAGATCCTCCCCTTTCTTTGCCTCAATTACTGCTCTTTTCTCTTCAGCTTCCTTGTGAAATGTAGCTATTTTGTTCTTTATTTTTTCTGCATATTCTGCTTTTTTCTTCTCCAATTGTTCCTACTCATGCAAAATTGAGAAGTGAACTTTACTATGTTCCTCTCTTAGGCCACATTCAATGCAGAAAGCATCACAAGAAACCAGTACTTGAAATTGTAAAATAGAAGAAAATGAACACATAAAAGATGTTAGAATTGCTGATGAAATTAATTCTTACTTCAATCTTTTTCAGTTCTGCCTCCACTGAAGCTTTCTTGCTGTTTTCCCATGCCGAAATGGCTGAAAGCTTTTTATGTGCCCTGCTCAAGAAGCTCAGTTAAATTAGTATCCTAGACATTGCTAACCTCAAATATTTATCTGTAATTAAATTCGAGAATCTGTTACTTATGCTAATTTGTTTTTTGACACATGTTTCCAAGTTCACTACCTTCTTGATGGTGATATTTTGCATATATATTAGGTTCCAAGAGTGTTCAATGCGCAAATATAGCAAAGATCAGCACAAAGTAAAAAGGGAAACCAACCAATAACATTTCAATTCAAAGATAAAAGACTATAAAGTTGATGTCAGGTTGATTAATCATCATGATTAAGGTGAATCAATTGAAGAATCTTAACAATTATTTGGGAAAAATTGTTAGGCTAATAATCACCAGTGTTTGTTAGTGTGCTTGGATAACACAGAAAAGTCAATTATATCCCACAAAAATATGGCGATACTATGAAAATGTAGAAATAACTACTTATCACTTTATCTTCACTATGAAATTTTTACCTTCGCTATGACAAATAAATCCATTATTTCTTACCATGAAGTTAATCTAAACACACCATTAAACTTGAGCCAAAGGGATGCAGATTCTTACTTGTTTTCAGCTTTTGATTTTTCACTTTCTTCCCATGCTTTGATTAGTGACAACCTCTTCTCAGTTGCAACTCTTGCAAGCACCGCATCTGAAGACAAATTAAAGATGATACATAATCTGTAATGTCAAGAGTACAAAAATGTACATTGAGGAAAATTAAATGTCAAACTACAAACCTCTGTTTACAGAACCCTCGGTTGGTTTCACTTCAGTAACTTCTTGAGTCTCTGGCAATAACCAAATTAACAGTAATAAGCAAAACATCAAGAAAATATTGTAGGGACAAGGTTATGATAATAAATAAATATAATGATGAAACAAAAGATTATTTTGTTGCAAACCATTATTGGTCTGCTACTATGTAGCATGTAACTTGTTCCAACGTTAACATTGAAAACAAATCAAACCCTCAAATGGGATTGAATAAAATTCATTCTTTGTATCTTTCACTAAATGAAGAGAAAAATATGTTACACTTTTTAGAATGAAACTAATTATATTTTGCTCTTGTTCTGCTTTAATCAATCACTGAATTAGAAAACTCATCTTCCAAAATAGTTTTTGTTGGTTTAGTCTCCTCTGAATCAAGTTTGGGCAGAATTTTTTTAGGTAACTCTGTTTTAAGTCACATACAAACAAGCACTAAGAGATTTGAACCAAAAACAGCAATACATCACTATGAACCATTAAAGGTTGGATTTCTGAATGAAGCCTAGATTCTTAACTAGCTTGAAATTGGGTGATAATGGTTTAATAAGTTTATGCCAATTACGTTGTACAATACTTAGATTTCAAAGAAGGACCACTCTATAACTTGCTAATAGAAATGGAAAAATGCAGAGCAATATGGGGACATTGTTTTTAATAAAACTACAACACGAAAGTTCCAGCAAAAGTGAATATGATAAAATACAAGAAAAAGCAATCAAGTACAAGTAACAACTAACGACTAAATAATCCAACATAGGAATAAAAAAGGTTAAGAAATATTAATTTAAAATCTGTTCCCAGATATTACACCATTTCTTACTGATTGTTTAAGACTATGTAAGAGACTATCATAAAAAATATTTATATTGTTACTGGAAGAACCAGAAGCATATCACTATAAATACTAGAGTTTGGAATATGACACGAAATTTTCAGAAAAATTTAGTCCGAAACCAGTGAACAACCATGTAATTTGAAAATATACTCAGAAGAAGCAGAGGAAGAAATAGTGAATAAAAAACACTTTTTTCTCCAGAAGTTACAGAAAGGAATTCTCTCTCTCAAAAACTACAGGAAAATAAAATTAATACCCTTTGGAATAAACAAAACACAGCTCCTGAAAAAATTGGTTAACTTAGTAGATTAAAACAAAACAAGAAGATAAATAAAGTATAACAAATCATATGCAGAGAGATTCCTTCAAGACATAGATTCCAAATTCTTTTTCTGCAATTGTTTTTTTCTCACCAACCAAATATAACTAACCCCACCTTCCCGAAGATGATAACATAACAAGAATCAGCACAACAATATCTTACTCTCAACCAAGACAAGAGCCTTGGACTCATCAGGCTTGTCATCAGAAGAGGGCACCGGAATCACAGATTTCTCCTCAGCCACATCCTTTGGAGCCTCAGGAACAGGCTCAGGCTCAGCTGGTGGAGCCTGTGAAGGAGGAGGAGGAGCAGCAGGTGCTGCTGACTCTGACTCTACAGTTTTAGGTTGCTGTTCTGTCATTTTTCTCCTTAGCAACTCAGAATTCTGTGCACAAAAAGTGGTAAACAGGAACGGGTGTAACAACACTTTCACTGATTTAGAAAAAATCAACACTTACTGGAGAGAGAGAGAAATGGGAAGGACCTTAATTGGTTGAGATATTATAGTTGGAAGAAGGTAACTGCTTAACTCTAAGTTCCAGAAGCTTAGCTGGGGTTAGGTACTTGTGGCCTCACAATGCGTTGGCACAGTAACAGATATTAGAGATCATTGTGGACGATGAAAGCAACGTATGCAAACAATTATAGCGAATTAGGATAAACCAAACAAAATGCTCACTAACCATTCTACACCTGTTCTTTGTGGGTCCCTTCATTAATTTTCTCTTCTTCATCCATTAATGCCATGATTTTTTTCTCAATAGTTCCATACATAAAGTCAGGGAGTGGATATTTTAATCGTATGTTCGGTTTGTCAGAGTAAAAAGAAAAAGAAAAAGAAAAAAGAAAAAGAGAGACACATAGGTATGATATTTTGTTTTTACTTATAAGATTCAAGGAATTTAAACCATGAATTAAGGAAATTAAATTGTTCATAAAGGCTTTATATTTCGGTTTGCATTTTTCAGTATTATATTTTTTTTACCCATGCAACTTATTGACACAAATTAACTTCTATTAGGAAAATATTCTTTAATTTTTGAATGTGTGATAATCTTTCTTGTGTTAGGAAAAGCAATATTTAATTCAATAGCCATAAATTGTGGTTACTTTTTGAGTGGTTGACAAAGAAATTTGTGATACATACAATAAAGTGTAGGCCATCACCCTTTAATTAATCCATTGATTGATGATAACATATTAATAATTCATTTGTGTTATCTTATTGATCAAGGTTACGCCATACATAAGCACATAGCGTGCTCTAGCATCATTAAACGTTGCCGTTTTCTATTACCTTACACAAAGGGAAATGTTCATCTAAAAAAATTTATAGTTCTTCAAGATTCTTTCTTTCATATCGTGCACACAAGGGAATATTTTGTGTGTGCCCACTTTGTAAAAGAGTAGAAGGAAATTCATAATTGTAGCTACCAAAAACAACCTCATCAATCGTCTATCAAAATCAATCTCAATCTCAATCAAACTAAGTTTGTTTCTTGCTCAACTTGTGGGATTTTATTATCAAAGTTTTTAAAATTCTAGATTTCAATGTTGTTATGATTTGGAGTCCAAATCTCACCTAGATATGGTAGGTTTTAAGGATGAGCTTCCTTTTGATTTATGGCAACAAAGTTGACGTTGTTTGTTTCAACATATTATTTTGAGCAATCCTTTTAGCTATTTGAAGGCCAAATCAATTTTGAATAATTCAGAATTATAATAATCTTATATTTGTTACAAAATTTATATTTATATCGTAATGGAATTTTTGTTACAAAAGTTGTTAATTTTAAGTAACAAATTACTGAAATTTTAAAATATATTAAATTTGTTATAATGATTAAATAAATAAATTTTTTTATATTTTCCTTAAATGGTAGCCTTTTTAGAAGATTAATTTAAATACTCTATACTATTCCACACTCTAATTAAAAAAACTTAGAAGTGATTATTATAAATTGGTTCTGTCAAATCAACAAATTTTATTGTCTTATAGTTTATGGAAAATGAATAAATTATGTGGTCGTAATAGTACAAATTAATGGCATTATTTCTACTGTCATTAAAGTTTCATAGACGGTTGAGAAGGAACACACCAACCACTACTAGGGATAGAGCAATACAATTTTTCTATGAAAAAATTATCACTTTTTTTAAAGCTGTTTATAGAAAGTAATAAAATATTCTTTTCTTTTTTTCATCGTTATTGCTGGAAAAATAGAATTTAAAAATATTTTTATTAGAATATTAACATATTCTAAAATAAAAAATATATAAATATATAATAAATAAAAGAGGATATCTTTAATAATAACTATATAAAAATTATAATTAAAAAAAATGAAATGATAATTTTAAATTTTATTTTATTTTATTTATTAAATATTCTATATTGAATGAATAGTTGCCATATGATATATAAATAATAAGTATTGTGTGTTTTATTAAATTTTTTAATTTGTCTATTTTACTTATTTGTGTGCTCTTTTTTTTTTTATTCCTCTCTCTTCTGCTACAGTTATTCTCTATTCAACTTTTTTTCCTCTTCCAATAGTGCTTCTGTCCCATGTAAATATCTCTAATACACTGAAAAGTTGTAAAAAAGAAAAGAAAAGAAAATAAAAATATAATATTTATTAAAATGAAAGTTGAGAACACTATTTTGCTACATAAAATTACGTCAGATGAGCACAACGAAAAAAGTATTATAAACTTGTAGGTTTGTTACGATCGATGAAGATAAAAGTTTTAACAAACGATCTACAAAATCATCATCGTATGTTAATTTATGTGATGATTGTAATAATAATTATTTAAAAATAGTTATTATATTTTTTTAATAGATATAAAATAGATTATTAGTAACAATGTGTTTTGATAAGTTTGAATAAAAACAATTCTTCTTTTGATTCATTAGCAAACACTTATAAGCAAGACTATTAATTAAATGTATCAAGTAAAGTCATTTTTCATTTTGTTTCTTCCTCTTGTAAAATTATGGAAACAACTGTAGTGTGAGACCAAGTGTGTTCCTAAACCACAAAAATAAAGAAAGTGATAAGTTGACAAAGGAAAAAAATAATGAAAAGAAAAAGAAGAAATAGGACAAGGTAAAATTGTCATTACATACCTCTTGGCTTGCACACTGTTCCAGTGAGACAAAAAACACCTGTTTGATTATTCCATGATTCCACCCCTTTGTTGGTATTATGAATTGCACATGCCATGTTTCATGGGAATCTCGTAGTCTACTAGAATTTTGGAGATGGTAGATTCATTTTGGGCCATTCAGAATGGGAAGATGAGATAAGTATTTGGGCCATTTGAACTCAAACTTTTAAGCCACCAAAATAAGAATATATCTTGAATTGGAAAATAGCAAACAAAGGAAATGATGGGATAATACTTCCAATCAGATAAATTGTACCCTTTTGTATTTTGAGTGATTAGTGAATTTTTTGGCTTTTGTGTTTTCTCTTAATGATTTTCATAAATATGTTTATGAAAATATGACAAAACCTACTATCATGACTAATGAACCTTGCTTCCACTTCTCACTTGATATCCTTCAAAGCAAAAACTACTCTTCAAAGTCATTTACAAGAGTAAGGTTCTGAAAAAAATATAAAATATAAGTACTTATTTCAACATGTGACAAGATGTTCAGTGCAAACACAGCACAAGAATGGTTGAAGTTTGAACTTTTAAGGCACTCCCTTTTCCCAAGAATGTGTGCTGGCAGGGACAAGTCCACTGCTATAAAAGCAAACATTTGGCAGACATGTGCAAACCTTAATTGGTGTCTGGTTCCCTAAGCAAATTACTTTTAAGACAGAATTTTTTTTTTTTAAATTTAATAATGAAATGCAAACTGCTTTAAAACAGATAAATTTTTCAAAAGTTGAACAAAGGAGATCCAAAATTTGGCCCAGTTCTAACTAAGCCTTTTACTCAATTTACAGTAACAATGGTGGACCTGTTAGAATTAAGAAATGATTTAATGGTAGAAGCAAGAAGATATATAAAGTTTATAACACTATTCATTTAAATTAAAAAATGGTGAAATGTCAGAATCAATAAATTGTTTTTGCATGAATTATTCATACAACATCATATTGTGTTATAAAAAATATCGAAATTTTATATTATTTAGAAATATTTCAAATGTACAAAAGAAAAAAAAATTAAATATAAAATAAATTAATGTTTAATTTAGATAATAAAAAAATAAAGATATTATAATTTTTACTTACTCAACAAAGGATATATATATATATATATATATATATATATATATATATATATATATATGATATAAATTGTGGAAAATATAGTGTAAAAAACTCAGTGTTTTAATGAATACATAAATTGAAGATTTAAATTTTCAATTGAAGTTTAATTAGATTTAATAAATAAAATTTGTATAATATAATAAATTCATTAATAATAATTATTTAAGAAATAGTAAATATTATTATTATAAATTTCTAAGTTATAATGAATATTATAAATATAAAATATATTAAAGAGTGAAAGATAAATAATTATTAAAAAAGTAAGATTGAATTAATAAATATTATTTAAAGTTAATATAAAAGATTTTTTTTTGGAAAATTTTATATTTTTATAAAAATTTGTATTTAAAAAAATTAAATTTTTTTTTTTTTGCTAGATTCGATCTAAAAATTCAATATATTTTATTGATTTTTTTGGTTTATATTGATTTTTCTGATGTTATATTAATAGAACATTTTTAAATTAATTAAGGATTAGACAAATTGAATCTGAAATGAGAGGTCTCATCCGATTTTGAAATTAGAAGAAAAACTCAGAAAACACATAATGGTCTATCATTGAAGAAGATAGAGGTCTGCTTATATTTTGTGATTGTATTGGGCCAATCTTCTAAAAATGATATGGCCCAAACTTCCGAAAACAAATGGTCCATCGCCTAGAATCCATGTTATATTTTATGGTATTTTCTCATTCACTCGCTTTCACTGAATTAGTTTAAACAGCTATACACAGCTGTAAAGAGTAAATTATTTTAGAAAAAAAAACTTAGTTTTATGGAGGCTCCAAAACGCATAATAAATTAGAGTATGTTGTTTCATGTATCAAACATATTTCCAAAATGTTACATTTTAAAAATAATTTGGGGATGTGACATTTTTTTAGAAAATGTAACTCCTATCTTATTATGTTTTCTATATTTTTATTTCTATTAAAATAGATGGAAGTATAATATTCCTATGGATATATGATAATTTTTATTTAATATATATATATATATATATATATATAACCTATTTATATTGAAATTATTTAAAATTAAAAAAAACAACCCGTGAGTAAATATATACAAACAAATACTTTTTATAAATTACATTTATAGATATAATATTATTAGGAATATAAATTAAATATTCCCTGGACAACTCTCATCGGAGCAAGAGTTGATTCTAATAATAATAAAAAATCTACTCATTTTTTTCCTTCTATTAAAAGCTCAGTAAATCTTTTTTATTAGGGATGTTGATAGGCTTTTTTTTTATTCGTTTTAATATTTTAAAATAAATTATAAATGATAAATAAATAATTATCTACAAAATTGATATTTAAAAAGAAATAGACGTATAAGAGCTTATTTGCTCATAGTTTTTTATTTTCAGTTTTTTTTTATAAAAATTAAAAAACTTGTTTCTGTTTTGTTAGAATAATTTTAAAAAATGATTTTTGTTTTATATTCTTTTAAAGTTTTAAAAAATTTAAATTAAAGGTTGATTTGTTTATTGTTTCTAAAAATAATTGTATTTTTATATGTTTTTAAAATAAAAAATACTTCCTGTTTATTAAATATGTTTCTGAGATTTAAAAAAATTTATAAAAAAATATTTGTTATTTTAATGTTATATTTTTATCAATAATATTTATTCCTTCATTAATAGTTATATTACAATTTTTTACCTTTATAAATATAAATTTATTAAAAATTTTGAATTTTAATCATGATTTTTTTTATTATGTTTATAACTTATTTTTAAAATAATTTTCTAAAACTAATCTTTAAAATTGTTTTGTAAAAATAAAATAAAAAACAAAAAAAATTAAATTAGTATTGTTTTTTTAAAGTTTATTAATAATATTCACAACTTCGTTAATAATTATCACTTTTATAACTATGAAATTATTTAAATTGTTTTTTTAATTTTCGTCGTGATTATTTTTTCATATCATCTTCTTTTACATAGAATAATGTATAAGTTAAAATTATTAAATAAAATATTTTTCTAACTTATTTTAAAAAATAAATAAACTCCTCTAATATATATATATTAATAAATATTTATGTTCACCAACAATTACATGACATAATGTTTTTTATGAATATAAATTTATCAAAATTGTTTATTAATTTTTGGTATAATTTTTCATCAAATAAAAAAATCGTAATTTTTGTTAACCAAACACTTACAGAGAAGTAAAGGACGTGAGTGAGACAGAAGATGCAATAAATAGAGAGAAATGGCGTGGTGTTTCCAGGTTCCCAGGTTTCAACGCAATTAGGGTTGAGAGAGAGAGAAAGAGAGAGAAGGAGATGGCTTTGGGAGTGAGTGGTTTTCCATTAACAATGGTGGTTCACATTCTGGCAATTCCTGCAATAATAATGGTTCTGGTTTGGAACATCCACTTCAGGGGTGGCTTGTCTTGGAACTCTTCCAACAAACCTCTCATCTTCAACGTATGTTCCTTCTTTTCTCTTTTCTCTCTTCTCTTCCTTCACATCTTCCGCAACTTCTCTCTTCTCTTATCTTCACTTTCCATTTATCTTCTTTTCACAACAAATTTTATAGCATAAATCAATTACAATTTTTTTACTTTATGTATAAGCTAATTCTATTTCTTTTTTTTCTCCTCTAAAAATATTATTACTCTAACTTAATAAATAAAACGTAAAACGAATAAAAAAATCCTAATTTAATTTGTGATTATACCTTACAACTAATATTTACATTGAAGTATTGTTTCAACTAATTTTTAATGTCTTGAAAAGATTGAATTGCCTTCCTTTAAGACGACAGATGAATGAATGATTTATCTTTTCAAATTTCAACAATTATTTTTTAAAATATAAAATAATAGGTCTTTAATTATTATAAAATATTGGAATTTTACTTTTAGTAATTATTAAATAAAAAGAATTTGCTACTTGATAGTGCTTCCACCTGCCACCAACTTAAGCACTAGGAGTGGATATATAATAAATATCCCACTATAAGTTTTGCCATTTTTTTTATAGCTTAAATAGATAATTAATTATGTTTTTCACTTCCGAAATTTGCAATAAATGTCTCTTTTGTTCATCAACTTAAAAATAATAATTATTTGTAAACATATAAACATTTTTTTATTTTCTATTTCATATTATTATAATTCTCTCTCTATTTTTATTGTTTATCACGCTTATATTTTTCTTCGTATTTTTTTTCACATTTGTATCTTTTCTATCGAAATTCCTCCGAATCCTTTTTCTAGTGTTGAAAACTAGTTAAAGGCTGAAAATAATTAACGTAGTTTTTTTTAATTATAAGTGTCCCGTAAAATTTATTGAACAAATTAATAAGTGTAAAAAATATAGACAGAACTACACAGTATTTATGTAAATTTTATTTTAATTTATGGATAGGAATATATTTTCAGTATTTATAATTTGTGTTTAAACTCTTGTACTTCTGATACTTATTGTATTTATTCCTTCACACCAAAGAAGTTACTTCAAAATTAATTTATTTTTCATACTCTCACATGCTACTATGTACATGTGAAAACAAAAAGAAAACAATAAAAAAAAGTTGAGACCAAGTAAAAGTTATCTATTTTCCATAATAAATCTAAATAAGTAGAGCATTATTAATATATTTTAATGTTTAGGGATGAGTTCTTTGGTTGATGTGAATCATCTTATTGATGAGTTTTGCTTAATTATTGTAAATGGAAATGTTTTTCACCTTAAAATATAATTTTTTTTATTATACATAACCTAAACATTAGTTGAAACTATAATATAGTTGGAAACCATATAATAAGTAGCAAAAATTGTGAAGAATAATTTATTGATTACATAGTAAAAATACTCTTCATTATTATATATGTGTAAATAGTGTATGTGTATAGTGTCAATGGTGAAACTATTATATTTCTCTAACACTTAACTAAAGACCCTAATCTTGTGCATCTTTTGACACAGATTCATCCTGTTCTTATGCTAATTGGAGTAATAATTATTGGAGGTGAAGGTAATAGATCACACTAAATTATGTGGATTTTATTCTCTATTTAAGAGGAGAAATTTTAATAAAAATGTTTCTCTCTAGTTATTATAATTTTTTGTCTTTTGATACTTGCAGCAATTATAAGTTACAAATCTCTTCCTTTGAAGAAGAAAAACAAGAAATTGATACACCTTGTTCTACATGGCATGGCACTAACACTTGGAATAATTGGAATTTACTCTGCCTTCAAGTTTCATAATGAAAGTGGGATTGACAATCTCTACAGCTTGCATTCATGGCTTGGGATTGGGGTTATAATTCTCTACGGAATTCAGGTAAATCATTGGAAGCTTCATTTCATAACAGTATACGTTTTTTCACACAGAAAGTACACAGTTAATGAACTGTTTTCGAAATTTATCTAACATTGTTATTGAGAGTTGCAACACAGTGGATATTAGGGTTTGTGGTGTTCATGTACCATGGAGATGGAGATGGAGGGAGTTCATCCCTAAGAAGCAAAGCAGTTCCTTGGCATGTATTAATGGGGCTCTCAGTGTACCTCTTGGCTGTTGGAAATGCTTCTCTAGGGTTTGTAGAGAAGCTTACTTTTCTGCAGAGTTCAGGATTGCCAAAACATGCCTCTGAGGCCCTTCTTGTCAACTTCACTGCCATTCTCACTATCTTGTATGGTTTCTTTGTTGTGCTATCTGCTGTCTCACCCTCCTCAACCATATGATCACTCACCAACCATTTTTCATTTCTTTCACTTTTTGTCTTGCTTCAAGTGGAAAATATTTATGATGAATAATGTATACAAGTAAAAAATAAAAATAAAGGAACACTATAACAAAACAATATAAAAAACTACCTATTATTTCCTTACATTCTCTTTCATTCTTCTATTTAACTTCTATTTTATTTCTCTTATTTAATTTCTTATTTAAAATCAAATTTAGATAATCACTCCAAATAAGAATTCATGTATATGCATAACTGTGTTGTTAAATATATTCAGTCGAAATTAAAATAACTTGATTTTATTTTTAAATTAGATTAGACAAAAACGCACGTCTGGTTATATTTTATTAAAATATCATTTTAAAAAAAACACAAACGAACATTTTAATAAGAATAATTTATTATTATTTTGGTGAACATAGTATAAATTCTCAAAAATAGTTGTTATGGAAGAAAGATATTAAATGAGAGGAAAGAAATGAACATGTTAAAATTAATTAAGGTGCATATTAAGAGGGTTGAAGGGAAAAAGTTTGGCCCCATATATAATTAAAGACGAAGACCAACAAAAAGTGTTTATTGACTTTGAAAAGAAAAAGACTAAAGAGAGTTTATTCAAGACTAGAAAACTAACAAAGCAAGTTCTTTAACTAATAAAGAGATTAAAGATATTTTTTTTTACGGAAAACTATTGTATCAGTAGTGTATTTTTGTCAACATGTTTCTTCATTTTTTTTTTGTATTTTTAATAATTTTTATTTCTTAATTATTTAGTTAATGTTATTAAGATATTCATTAACAATGATATATATGCGATAATTATAGTTAAAGACCTTTTATATAAATTTTCATTAAAGCTTGAAAAGATATGATTCAAAGATAATAAAATTCATAAAAGAGTAGAATAGTATTTAGTGGGCATTATATCTTATAAGTCATTAAAAAATGTATTTTTTATTATTTTAATGAATATGTATAAAAGTTGAAAAAGAAGAAGAAGAATGATTCAAATATAAAAAGTCAAGAACTATTTAATGAATAGTGTGGATAAATGACATGTGGAAGAAATTGGATGAATATTGTGGATAAATTTTATTCATAAACGTTGATTTTTATATACGAATATACATAACGATGGAGATTGATTGGTCCGTATAAGCTTTACGTGTGTTAGATGTCATCTTGAATCACCTTATCAACATTGTTGGAAAAAATTGAATCTCTAAGGAAGTGAAGTAGACATTGTAAAGGTTTATCTTTCAAACACTATTTAATAGAACAAGTGTTAAAAGAGGAATATGCATGCCTTGTAGAACTACCACCACTACTTTAACGTAGTTGCATAACTTAAATTAGGCTAATTTTAACAAGTTTTCTAAGAGATTTTGTATAGAATTTCTTATATTAGAATAGAAAAAAAATATTCATTTTACAATTTTTAAATATTTAGTAACTTTTTTTTTTTTTACCTATTATGTTTCAAAGTATTTGTTAGAAAGTCCGATATCATCTATCTCATGTGATATGATATGATCTAAAAATTAGTTAAGTTACTTTATATATTACCAATTGATTTTATATTAAAATTTTAACATGATATCATAGGTAAAACCTAAACTTATTTTCAATTATTGTCTTAGACAAAAAATTATCATTTTATTGTAGATCAAAAATATTTTTTTTGTTGTCTTGAGATCAAAAGTTGCTCATAAAATATTCTTTGCTTAGTCGAGTAAACTTTATTCGAGGGATGCGTTGAAAGTCCTGTATTATCTATGATTTAAATACATGTTAGAATTTTAGCACTAAGTTATATATATATATATATATATATATATATATATATATATATATATTAGACATTTTTAACCTAATTTTATTTAATTAAAATATTGAAAAATATATTCCCAACATGTTTCTTTTAAGACTTAAACTAATATATGTAAATTATTACCCCTGATCAAACATTCCATGTTCATGCCCAATAATTTGATTGCTTTTGAAAAGGTGATTAATTTGTTGGAAATTATCATCATCGTTCATCATGGAAAACTACAAGGGTGGGACAGTGATAGAACATGTGGCCTTCAAATTAGGTTGCAAAATATGGAGAAATGAGACAAGGTCTTTGGATAAGGAACAGAAAATTAGAGGTTTAAAAAGGACAAAGAAAATGAAAGAAAAGGAGGGTGGTTGATAGGCCAGAGAATGAGGATAAGATCCAAATCCAATTAAAACAAAGTCTCACAAAATACTAACTATGAGTAGGGTAAGTAGCATTTCAAATAGTATTTAATGGAAAACTACATTTATTTCATAAAACACATAATAAGTATTTTTAATATAAACTATATTTTGGATTTATAATAAATAATTTAATTAGTTTTTAGTGGAAATTATACCTAAAACAGATATCACAAATTTCTGTAGAAGAAATGGTGCAAGATGGGTATCTCATACTGTAAAAAATAATTAATGATATAAGATTGAACTTTAAATGCACACAAGATAATGTTATTCATTAGGATATTTAAATTATAATGTTATTCCTTATTTTAAAAATTTCCTTGGGTTAATATGTATGGGTTACAAGTTCTTTTTTATTTTAATTTTTAAGACCAACTTTTTTATTATTATTATTATTTAGGAAATAAATAAATAAATAAAAAGTGTGGAAAGGGAACCAAATCCGTTTGCGTTTAAGACCTTGTGGAGTCTTTGCATCAATTATTTGGTGCCTTTATTTGTTGGTGTGGTGTGTTGTTCTTGTTTTTGTCAAAATAATTAGGGCGTGGTGAAGAATTCACCAATGACTTTATGATAATGTTGACCAAACAAAAAAAGAACAAGATGGTATATACAGATAAAAAATTAGTACTTTATTCAATATTTCCCCAAAACATCAACATTAAATTAATTTATTTTGCATTTATAAAAAGTTATTCAAACAAAAATTATATAATTGATCTATCACTTATTTTATGGATTGGCAATGAACTAGTATTTTAACATGTTGCATAGAAAAAAAATGCTTATTTTATACAATTAAAATTTACAATAGATAAATATTTTTTTTATTAATATGAAAATGTATATAAAGTTTTGCAATAACTAAACCCTAACCTTACTTCTAATCACAAGGTTTAACAACACATGTTTTATATAATAGGCTATCACTACTACAGAAAACACTTTCTACGACAGCATCCAACGTCGGTTATCACGAAGACCGACGTTGTACAAGACGCGGTGGCAAACTTATAATTATGAAACAAAATTTAACGTCGGTTATATAATAACCGACGTAGTAACTGCAATTCAACGTCGGTTATATGACAGGCGACGTTAAATGTTTAAATTTAACGTCGGTTATGTATAACCGACGTTGAATTCCCAAAATCAACGTCGGTTACATGATTTACCCGACGTCGAAAACGTTATCCACGTCGGGTTTTTTAATAACAGACGTTGAATGTCCTTTATACCTCTCCTCCTAGGCGCACTTGCCCCTCGTCCGCTTCTTCTTCGTCCCACATACTCCCTCCTTCGCTTCTTCTTCGCGTGCCTCGGTCCTCACTGCGCCCCCTCGCCGCCCCTTCGCCGCCCAC
This sequence comes from Sphenostylis stenocarpa, assembly GCA_963425845.1. NCBI lineage: Eukaryota > Viridiplantae > Streptophyta > Magnoliopsida > Fabales > Fabaceae > Sphenostylis > Sphenostylis stenocarpa. The sequence goes on along the minus strand of OY731401.1, from coordinate 71,461,101 downwards.
TTTGCCGCCCCCTCGCTCGCCCCTCGCCGCCCACTCGCCGCTTGCTACCTCATTCGGCTGTGGTCTCGCTGCCTCGATCCTCACTGCAGTGCTCCGCCCTCTCGCCGCCCCTTCGCGCCCACTCGCCGCGCTCTCATCGAGTTAGATTAAGTTGTATGGATGATTTACGACATGCATTTAACATAAATATGGATTATTTAGAGCATTTCTGCGTAGGAACATTAGAAAGATGATGGATGATTTTGTATATATGATTTGATTTGATCTAGGTTCGTTTAGGTTTCGAAGTGGTATATGGAACATTAGGTTTCGTTTAGGTTTAGGTTTAGGTTTAGGTTTCGAAGTGGTATATGGAACATTAGAGCATGTATGGAACATTAGAGCATTGTTAGGCAATGTACACATTTTTTTTGTATTGTTTTGTTAAACCTTTTCTAATAAACCTTGAATATCTAGGCAAGCCTTTTTGTGTAGTTAGATGGATCGAACTTGGGTCAATGCAAGTCGTATGTCAGAAGAGTATGAGAATGGAGTTGACTCCTTTTTGAAATTTGCTGAACAAAATGCTCCCAAAATGAATGGAAAAATCTACTGCCCATGCGTTAATTGTGTAAATGGCGAGTACAAGAGATGGACACAACGCGAGAGCATCTTATTTGCGATGGGATGATGAAGAATTACACCATATGGACATGGCACGGTGAAGTGGTTGATATTCCAACAGTATCACAAACTATTGTGGATGATGTAACCTGCGAAGATCGAATAGAGGACATGCTTTGTGATGTGGGTCAAGAGAGCTTTCTTGAAGCACATGCATCTATATATGATACATTGAGGACCGATTCAGAGACACCTTTGTATCCCGGATGTACAACTTTCACACGGTTGTCATCTGTGTTAAGATTGGTCAATCTAAAAGCAAAATTTGGTTGGAGTGATACAAGTTTTAATGAATTACTCCAACTTTTGAAGGAGATGCTCCCAGACAATAACACCTTGCCGGACCGTATGTATGAAGCGAAGAAGATACTATGTCCGATGGGTTTAGAATATAGGAAGATACATGCTTGCCCTAATGATTGTGTGTTATACAGGAAAGAATTCTCATCTTTAGACCAATGTCCAACATGTGGTGTATCACGTTACAAAACGAAGGATGGTGATGATTGTAGTCGGGAGAGTGGTAAAAAACGTCCTCCTGCAAAAGTTTTATGGTATCTTCCAATTATTCCAAGATTTAGGCGGTTGTACGCTCACGAAGATGCTGAAAATTTAATTTGGCATTCAAAGAGAAAAACATGTGATGGACAAATGCGACATCCATCCGACTCTCCCCAATGGAAGAATTTTGACCGTCTATTTCCAAGTTTTGGTAGTGATGCAAGAAACCTTAGACTTGGATTAGCAACAGATGGGATGAATCCTTTTGGAAATTTAAGTAGTAACCATAGTTCATGGCCCGTTTTATTGATGATTTACAACCTTCCACCATGGTTATGCATGAAGCGCAAATATGTCATGTTACGACCAGGAAATGACATAGATGTGTATTTGAGTCCTTTGATAGAAGACTTAACACTATTATGGGAGGAAGGAGTAGATGCATTTGATGGGTATCGGCAGAAGTTCAAGTTGCATGCAATGTTATTTTGCACCATTAATGACTTCCCTGCCTATGGAAACTTGAGTGGGTATAGTGTGAAGGGGCATTATGCTTGTCTTATTTGTGAAGAAGAGACCGAGTTATATACAATTGAAACATGGAAAGAAGACAGGTTTATAACGAAGCACGAGAAAATTTCTCCCGCATGACCATCCATACCGTAGATCGAAGAAAGCTTTTAATGACATACGGGAGGATGAAATTGCCGGAGAACCATTGACTGGTTTAGAAGTTTACGATCGAGTGAAGAACATAAGCATTACATTTGGAAAGACCCAAAAAAGGTCTTCGACAAGAACATGTGGAAGAAGAGATCAATTTTCTTTGATCTTCCATATTGGAGCCATTTAGAAGTACGACATTGTATTGATGTTATGCATGTGGAGAAGAATGTATGTGATAGTCTCATTGGCACATTGTTAAACATTCAAGGAAAGTCAAAGGATGGGATCAAAGCATGTCAAGACCTTTGTGAGATGGGAATACGTCCTGAATTACATCCAAGGCCTGAAGGCAATAGAACATATCTACCACCAAGCATGTCACACCTTGTCAAAGAAGGAGAAACGTAGTTTATGTCATTGTCTTGCAAGTATTAAAGTGCCACAAGGATACTCTTCAAATATTAAGAGTCTTGTATCCATGAAAGATCTGAAGTTAATTGGATTAAAGTCCCATGATTGTCACGTTTTGATGCAACGGTTGTTACCCGTGGCTATACGTAACATATTGCCTAAGAATGTTAGACATGCCATTATGCGACTATGTTTTTTCTTCAATTCTATTTGTGCCAAGGTTATCGATGAAAAATCACTAGATGAGTTGGAAAATGAGGCTACGGTTGTGCTATGTCAATTGGAGATGTATTTTCCTCCATCATTCTTTGATATAATGATTCACTTAATCGTTCATGTTGTGAGGGAGATACGAATTTGTGGGCCGGTTTATTTGAGGTGGATGTACCCAATTGAGCGATACATGAAGATCTTCAAAGGGTATTCTAAAAATCCATATAGACACGAAGCTTCAATTGTTGAGCGGTATATTGCGGAAGAAGCCATAGAATTTTGTTCGGATTACTTGGCAAGAGTCGTACTCGTGGGTGTACCTAGAAATCGTCATGATGATAGGCTAAATGGTAAGAGAACTCGTGGTATTAGAATTCAAACAAAAGATCATGTAGAGTTGACCACCGCCCACTTGTATATTTTGAACAATACGAGAAGATGTTATTCCTTACATAGATGCGCATAAAACAATGTTAAAGGACCTAAACCCCAAAATGGGTGAAAGGTGGTTGATGAAAGAGCATAACAACAACTTTATCAATTGGTTTCAAAGCAAAATATTTTCAAGTGACAATGCCTCGATACATCTGAAATGGCTAGCACATGGGCCTAGATATAATGTTATAACTTGGCAAGGGTATGACATTAACAAATACTCATTCTATACGAAGGCACAAGATGACAAAAGTACGGTCCAGAATAGTGGAGTATCTATTGAGGCAACATCTATGCACTTTTCTAGTGCAAAGGACAAAAACTCCATCATGGCATCAATTAGTTACTTTGGAGTGATTGAGGAGATTTGGGAGGTCGACTATACTAAATTCAAAGTGCCTTTATTTAAATGTAAATGAGTTGATAGCAATACTCGGTGTCCAAAGAGACCAAATGGGATTTACTTTGATTGATATAAACAAGATTGGTCATAAGGAAGAACCCTTCATAATGGCATACCAGGCAAAACAAGTGTTTTATGTCACTGATCCATCAAATGATAGGTGGTCAGTTGTCCTCAAAGGAAAAATGATTGATGTCACAAATGAGAATGGAGAAGAATTAGATGATTTTATTAACATTCAAAATTCACCACGGTTGCCTATTGCTATATCCCAATTGGAAGAGGACTTTGTTCATGCTACTCGCAATGACCATGATGAAGACATATGAGAAAATATTAATACAATCTAAGTTATGTTTCTATTTATTTATTTTTTTAACATGTAATTGAGGAGACTTTGCATGTGTATTGATATAATTCTATGTTTTTTTCATTACAGGTAAATGGCATCTCCTCCACCATCTCCTCCACCATCTCCTCAGGCATCTGGAAAGACATTTTCTAGTAAGAGGAGTCGACAATCTACACGGTTGAAAGGCTTGACCGTTAGACACATATCCGGCCGAAGTTATCCGTTTCGTTGATCCTAGGACTGGCAAGGTGTCGGGTCCCTTCAAGTACCCAATTTAGTAGCTACTTGGGTACACTAGCTAGAGAGAAGGTATTTATTCTATTTCAAAGTTAATTTCATTTCAAATATATTGTTGATACTTATGTTGTTTATGTTGTGTATATATCTATTCTCCATCCTACTTGGGATCATGTGGAGGAAACCGTGAAGAACTTGTTATGACAAGATCTTCTTGTAAGTATGTGTATTTAGTTGTTTATATTGTTTATACATTATTATCAATTGGTTAACTAAAACTTGTTTGCTACTGTAGGAACACTTTGATTTAGTTAATTCCGAGGATGTGAGGAGGAAGATAATGACTGACCATAGCAAAAATGTGGAGGCAGTTCAAGTCCACATTGACCACTAAATGGGTGTATGCTTGATGACAAAGTTAGCAAGGGATTAACCCCTTGCCAAAGATATGGCATAGATGAGGACACTTGGAAGAAGTTTGTACATAGTAGGACTGGTTCAGAGTGGGAGGTAATAGCTTATGGCTTAATTGACTTGAATATTTCATAATGAGTTGTGTATCTAATATTGTGTTCAATTATGTTGCAGGAAAGAAGACAAAAAGCAAAAGACATTCAAAGGAAGAATGTCGCCCCCACCTTCTGTCTCGTGGGGGTACGACTTATTGACTAAGAAGATGATGGAGGACAAGAGTAGACTTCGACAGATCGGAGTTAGCCTCTTCTGGTTTAAGCGAAGAGCGAGATTCCTCCACCATCTCCTCCAAAACGTCACCGGAAGTGGAAGAGGGCGCGTACAAAGCCTTCCGGTGACATGACGTCGCTGGAAGCCCGAGAAATTGCTTGCTCGGATTGTAAGTAAAAGAAGTTAATTTACTTTGAATTAGTTATATGTAACATGTTCATTAATAAAATTAACTTTTATAATGTAGGATGCCTTGGAGGAGCAGTGTACACAGGGAACTTTCATCCCTTCAGGTCGTCGGGATATCTTGACCACTGCTATTGGACGACCGAACATCCAGGTCGTGTTCGAGCTGTTGGCCAAGGTGTGGGTGTCCGAGCGGTATTTTGGACCACCATCACAGGATATCCGCACCTCCACATCCCCGAGCCAAGAAGATATTGCTCGCCTTGGAGATGACTCTCACGGAGAAATTGACACCGACCATCGGGGCAAAATTGGAGGAAGAGTTGACTCCCGCCATCAGTCGCACGACTTGAGGAGACCATCACCGCATGTGTGCGGGAGCGGTTCCTGCGTATGACCTCCATGGGTACTTCATTTGCTGATGCTCATCCTCTATCGAGTGCATTTTCAACCACAAATTGGTACTTGACTTGTGTTTCTAAAATCTTAGTCCTTATTGGAATTTACTCGTATTTGTAGGTCCAAGAGTTAGCACAAAGGGCAGTTGTGCTTGAAGCCACTATCGAGGTCACACTCGAGGTGACATCTATTCATCCCGAATCCACAAAGGATGATCGATATGACTTGTGGGTTGAGGTAGATGAAGGTCTAAGGCTAGTGGCCCATGGATCAGTTCATGAAGGGGCTTCAACCATCCACAATGTGCCTTTGGATCCTAACTTGGTCAAAGTAGTGGTTGAAAAGATGGTTGACGCTGCGACTAGTGTCCCTATCCCCACCGAAGAGGTGCGGAGCAGTGGGCCAAGCCCTTCGGACCTTCATTACTTGGCCCCGACATTTAGTTAGGTCAATAATGGCAAAGATATGTATATGTATGGTTATAATACATCTAACACATAAATAAATTGATTTATTGTTTATGATTATATTTTATAAAATATGTAGGATGTTCGGCAGACCAAAAGACTTGGGTAAAGCTATTGCCACTCTTCACGCATCTAAGGAGAAGACACCGAGTTGTGGAGACTTCTCCAAATCCAATTTTTGATCTCTTGTCTCTTTCCCCACAATTGTATCTGCAGTCATTCCAAGTTCCATGGGATTGTACATTATTTGGGATGACTTCTAGCAATATCCCCCTATACATTTCCCACACTCGATGCCCTAGAGATTGGGATGGGCAATCAATGTCTAAATATAGCCGTTCTACAATTTTGGACATTGTAAGTTCATATCTTTCATGACTCTTTTCATTTTAGTAAATATATAAGCTATAAGTTCACTTAAATTGGCATATTTTAGGATGATGCACGAAATGATAGTGGAGTAGGGCATTGGTCATGTGTATGGATTCTTCGAGCCTCAATCCATACAAAAGTCCGGGAATAAGCGTGATCAAATTCTCGGTTACATGCGGAATTGGATGACCTGTTTCTAAAAGAGATATTTACCTTGGAGCATACCATCATTCGTAAGTTATCCCAGACTTCTTCCGGTTTTACACAAGTTTTTTTAATAGATTCTAATCATGTGTATATACGAAACCACTGGCAGACTATTAGTTATTTGTCCAAAGCAGAATCTTGTGTGTTGGTTCCGCTCATTGGGAAGAAAACCGGACATGGAGCTAAAAAATATTGTAAACGAGTAAGTATTTATTATATTATGTCTAAACATCTTGATTATTCTATTTCTAAGCCCCTTCTTTTCAATATATAGTGCTTTAAAGGTTTGTAGTACATTAGATGGAAAACACACAAGTAAAAGCACAACTCCAAATTGGAATTTTATCAAAGTAAGTAGCCTTTATATATATATTATACTATCTATTAATTTACGTTCAAATTTAATAGTTATTTTTAACATATTTACTCATTTTTAGTGTAACAAACAAAATGGAGGCTACGAGTGCGGCTACTATGTAATGTATTGGATGTGACTCATCATTTTTTGTAGCATTCAGGATAGTTGGGACGAGGTAAGTTGACATTTGCTATTATATTCAATTCCTTTATTTTTTTTACTTAGGGTTTACCATTCTATTATTGTGAACTTCTTACAGGCATTTAAAGATATAAAACCTTTGCCTATGGATACTATAGACATGGTTAGAAACAAATGTGCATAAAAGTTTGTACAAGTAGTTAGGAATGATAGGATTGATTGATAATTTTTGTGTATTATGTACATAATGTGGCTGGACTGAGATTTTTGTGTATTGTGTAAATATATAGTGATTAGGTGAAAAAACCTGGTTGAGATTTTTGTATATTGTGTATATATTGTGTAAATTTGGCTGGACTGAGATTTCTGGACTGAGATTTATAGCAGGTCGTGTATGGTAGCACAAAAATAGAACAATTTTTTTTTTTTAAAAAGGGATATTCTACGTCGGTTATTGCATTAACCGACGTTGTAACGTCAGCCGCTTGAGCGAAGTCGGTCGCTTGAGCGAAACAGCACCTGAGAGTCCCCTTTGTTTGAAGGTTTCGTCGCTCAAGCGAGAAAGGACTTTCAACGTCGGTTAGTTCAATGTCCGACGTAGAAATGAGTAAATTCTACGTCGGCTATTGAACTAACCGACGTTGAAAGTCCTTTCCGCTCAAGCGACCGTGTACTCGCTGAGCGAAACAAGCACCCGAGAGTCCCCTTTGTTTGAAGGCTTCGTCGCTCAAGCGAGTACACCGGTCGCTTGAGCGAGAAAGGACTTTCAACGTCTGTTAGTTCAATAACCGACGTAGAATTTACTCATTTCTACGTCGGACATTTTCTTAACCAATGTAGATGTCTAACACTTTCAACGTCGGTTATTCTGAACCGACGTAGAATCCTTTGACATTCAACGACGCCTGATTCAACGACGTCATTGGAACCGACGTTGAAAGCCTTGTACACCCGACGTTGAATGCTCATTCTGCAGTAGTGTATCTTACGAGCTTTACTAAGGGTTTGGTTCATAATAAGGTAAGAGACCTTTATATTTAGTTAAGCCAGCAAGCATAAATAAGTCAAAATCTAGATACATAAGTAGGCTACAAATCATGCTTACTAGCCAAACAAATAGACATCAACACAAACATTATTCTTAGGAATAATAGTAATAAATTTACATTAATTGTATAATATACCAGAAATTTATGAAAGTATAAATAATACAAATATAAGATAAAACAAAAAAATTATTAAATTTAGTGAGAACGTGAACTTAGGCTTTGTCAATTTTGTTTTCAAATGCCCCAAGATAATTGTTGTGGACAGGGAAAACGAAATATGGCAATTATTTAAAAAATAACGTAACGTGAAAAGTTTTAAAAATAAATGATGAAATTAAATATGTTTCCCATAAATAGTTCTAAAGATTTCTATTTAAAGGAACATGAGTGTCATTCTCCAAAAGACTCTCCATTCTTGATTTTGAATACACCAAATCCTAGAAGGTTTGTTTTGCTTTCAAGTTCTACTCATGAAAGAGTTGGTCTCGGGGTTTGATACATTGGAGAAAATTTGCTTTTTGGGTTCTGGTCCTCAAAGAGTTGTTGGGGTACACAGCAACAATTAAAAAAAGAATAAAGGTGTTGTTGGGGTACATTTTGTCATTTAAATTTCCTACTTATTCTTAAAGTAAAAAACCCAAAAAGAAAAACCATACGTCTCATCCGTGTTCCTTTATTTATTTCCTCCTGCGCTTTGTTAAACTTTGGTTTAGAATGTCTTAAGGAAAAGCTTTTGTTGTCAAATTCATTTTTGTTTTTTAGCTTGCTACCATGCAAGTTCAGTACAGCATCTAGCATCTCGTTGCTTTCAGTGTATCCCATACTTCACTCCAGTTGTTAACTAAGTATATCAAAACACAGCAAAATTTCAAGTTAACACAGGATCCCCCAAGAGAGCAACGAACGAGGAACCTCTTATAATAGCATTGTTTGTCATCTACAAGACAAGAACCGCAATATTTTCTCAGCTTGCAAACATGTTTAAGTCACGGAGCAAGAAAAATAGGATTAAAGCTGTATTCAAACTTCAATTTCAGGCTACTCAGGTAAACTGAAGACACAAATATTTATCCATTTTACACTAAATGACAGAGGTTTGTGCCTGCCAGTAGTTACAAAGTTACAATTGAAACGTATTGCAAACAAGTTTGAAATTAATACAGCATCACATTGTAGATTCAGGTATGTTTGATAACTTCCATATTGTGAGGAATTTCATGCCAATGCATAATTTTATCAGGTGCCAAGGATGAAAAAATCTGCACTGAAGGTAGCTTTGGTACCTGATGATGTTGGGAAGCCTACGGTGAAACTAGAGAAAGTTGCTGTCCAGGATGGAACCTGTTCATGGGAGAATCCGATTTTTGAATCGGTTAAATTCGTTAGGGACACGAAATCAGGAAAAATTCAAGAGAAAATCTACCATTTTGTTGTTTCAACTGTGAGCAGTAGATTTAATTGCAAACTATCGTTTACCTGACTATGTTGTCTGGAAAGTCTAATCGTTATAGGTTCTTGCAGGGATCTTCAAAGTCTGGCTTTCTTGGAGAATCCTCAATCGACTTTGCTGATTTTGCTGCAGAAACTGAGCCATTGACTGTATCCCTACCTCTGAAGTTTGCCAATTCAGGCGCAATCCTACATGTTGGTACCTTCTATTTCCCTCCTCACCTGGTTTCTTATGTCCTTCACATCATGCACGTGATTACACATCTTTAAAAATCTTATCTTCATCAGACCTTTTTTTTTTTCCATTCTTAGTTCATATTATATTAATATCATCACATTACAACCACCAAATATAATTCCTCAAATAACAAATGATGAGACAGGTGACAATTCAGAATGTGGAAGGGGTGCAGAGAGATCAAAGGTGAAAATGAACCTTGCAGCCAGTTAACTTATCTCTTAAACTTTTCTTTTGCTTCATGATTTCATTCCTCCCCTTGTTACTTACCTTTCTGTGGCAGTACTTACAGAAACGGGGAAGATAATGGAAATGGAAGCTCAAGACACCTACTGAGCATTTGCAGTGCAGATGAAGGTTCTCGTAATGTCAGTGAAGTAAGGTTTTACATGATACGGTAACTTTATACAGCTAGCAATTTCTATTGAACAAAGTTGAAAATTTCCTAACCACTACATGAGGATATATTAAGAAAATAAATAATCTATATCATCAAATTTCAGTAATTATTAACATTTTTAAGGATGGGAACCTGACTTTTAAAGCCTCTAACGGCGTCACTCCTGTGGGAACTCTATGGCAGGATTTTCCCAAGCTATTACCACCCTTGAGGCAAAATTCAATGCCGTCAAAAGGAACTATTGAGGCCATTGCAACAAGAGCTCAAATACATAGGGGGTCACTGGGTTCAGCATCAGATAGGAATTTAGGTGACTTCTGGAGGAACAGCCTGGAAGATACTCTTCCTCGAGAAAGATTACAAGAGCCTTCAGATAATGTCATCGAAAACCTCCGAAGTGAAATTGCTTCTCTAAAGAGGAAAGCAGAAGAATCAGAACTAGAGTTACAATCGCTTCAGAAGCTGGTTGAGAAGGAATGCAGTCAAGGACAAAGTATGTCAAGACAAATAATGAACCTCAGAGAGGAGAGAAATATGATCAAAACTAAATATGAGCAGCTAATGTGCCAGCAAAACCTCAATGAGACCAAAAATTCAAAAGTCTTACAGACTGAGATTGAAGATGCTAGGCTGCAGTTAGAAGCAATAAAAGAAGAGCTTGCTTATGAAAAAGAGTTTAGTTCTAACCTTCAATTGCAACTCCATAAGAGACAAAACTCAAACTCTGAACTACTTTTAGCAGTGAGAGAACTTGAAGCAATGATGGAACATAAGAATAAGGAATTGTTGGACAATAATAAAGAGCATGATGATGCCACAGAATTAGGTCACTTGAAGCAGAAAATTGCAGACCTGAATGGTGAAATAGACATTTATTATAAGCAACGTGAACAGCAAACTGAGCATATAGAAGAGCTCAACTTTGAGTGTGAGCTTCTGAAGAAAGAAAACCTGAATATCTCTTTGAGATTTAAACATGAAGAAGCACAACAAATTGTGTTACAAAATAAACATTCAGCTTCTTTGGCAACTATAGAACAACTTGAATCCCAAGTACGGAGATTAGAAGAAAAGATAGAGAAGCAGGCAGATGATTTTTCAGGCTCATTTATTTACATCAATGAACTTGAAAATGAAGTCAGTGGTTTGAAGAGAGAATTGAAAACACAAGCAGAAGAATTTATAAAAGATTTGCAAGCCATGAAATGTGCAAAACTTGAGCAGGAAGAACGGGCCATCCAAACAGAGGAGACTTTGATAGAGACTAAACACAACAATGATCTCACATGTCAGCGTTTTCAGGATGAATATAGAAGTCTTTTAGTTGAAATGACACTGAAAGTAGAAGAACACGAAAAGAAGTCCATGGAAGCTTATCAAGAAGCTAATGAATTGCAGAATCAGAACAAATTTATGGAAGAAATTGTCCAGAAATGCAATCAAGAGATTAGGGTTATTACAAATCAGAATGAATTGAAACTTCAACAGCTCTTGAACCAAATGGATTCAAAAGAAAAGAAAGTGGAAATGATGTCACAAGAACTAGAGATTAACTCCAAACAACTTGATGATGTACAAAGGCACAGGGATGAAAAGGATAAGGCATTAACAAAGCAAATTCAAGTGCTCAGAATTGAAATTAGAAAGCTGATGCTAGAGGAGTATGCATTGTCTAAAGCTGATCCAACAGAGCACATGTTAATGCAAGAGAAAAATGATGAGGAGATAAGGTTTGACACCCTAATGTCAGAAGTAGAAATCTTTAAGACTCAGCACGATGAATTAAAACATAACTTGCATGTGGAACAAGCAGAGAAAGAAAATATGAAGGAAAAAATATCTCAATTAGAAGAAGAGGTTAAGAAGAAGGAAGAAGAGCTAAGTGCTGTAGAAAAAAGGCTCAAGAATAGCAAAGGACAAGCAACAGCCAAAAGTATGAATTTGGCTTCATGGTACCACGAGAGTGCTGCATCTGGTTCATCAACTAAGGAGTACAATAGGAAGTCAAGATCAGAAATGCAGACGGTAATTTTCCAGCTACTTTGCTAAAATTATAATAAAGTTAGTATCTGTCACATTACATATTAGGTCAGGTTGCAAGTTATCATCACAACCACCCCCTTATGAACTCTACACAGTACAGAGAATTGAGTATTCTGAAATTATGCAATATTTAAAATTTGCAACAAACCAACGAATCATCATTTTTAGGGCAAGTTATAAAATTTTAAAACTGTAAAGCAAACATTTGACATGAACACGATAAAGGCTGAAAAAAATTGTCTGAGAAAAAGCACATTATAATCGGATAGTTCATATTTCCTTAATGCTCTGAGGATGATAATGTCATTTTTCAGTTCTCTATAATACAATTGTAGAAGGCACGATCAACAAGTTGGAGATTTATAAGGGTGTTTGACTCATATTAAGTCTTAGGGCAATTTTTTTAAGATGATTGGTGATCAATGCACCAGGCTAAAAATTTTTCATGAGTTGGAAATGAAAGAGTAGGGATCATTATTGGTCTTTTTCTGTTTTTCGTACTATGAAGAGAATTTTGTCCCCTGGTTTAAGTAGGCAATAAAAAATTCAGAGTTCTGTGGTGTTCCTTGAGCTTTTGTCTGTCTAGTACTTGAACTATTCTGAAAAACAACAAATAACAATTCTTTTGGTCCGATCCTATCCCTTAAATTTTAGCAAATAAAAAAAATCTTAGAACGTAAACTCTGCTAAGAGATTATCCAATTAGCCAGAGGTTTGGTCCTTGATTAAGTCATCTTTCCCTTCTCCACTCCATCTGCTTGCATCTAATATGTAACAGAAAGAACAGAAAAGAAAGAGAATATGCAATTAAAGTTTACTTGGTTTTGATTTGCACATATTAGTTGATGACTTGATGATCTACATTAACTATGACTATTGTTATATTTGTAACATAAAAGGGAATGGACGATGCAAACACCCGTGTTGAAAAGTCTGAAAAAGGAAGAACCATATGCAATTCAACTGAGAACAAAGTTTATCGAGCAGCAGAAACAAGGTAAGAGACAAATTATTGTTCTTCCATCTGAATCTGTAATACCTTGAGTTACACCCATTAACCTTCTGATCATTCATGTACATTGTAATAGAAAAGTGGTGCTTCAGGTTCAGATATCAAAATAGTACATTCATCTAATCCTGGATGTTATTTTTATTCCTCTTTTACCCTGACAGTGAAGTGAGAACTTGCTCGGAATATAAGTTTATTGTATTCAATAATGATGATGCTGGTGATTGTCCTACAAATAAATTGTTAGATGAATTGGCAGTACTAAAGGAAAGGAACAAATATATGGGAACTCAGCTGAAAGAAATGGAAGAAAGATATTCTGAGATTAGTCTTAAGTTCGCAGAGGTAGAGGGTGAAAGACAACAGCTTGTTATGGACCTACGGAATCTGAGGAATGGTAAGAACTAGAATTCTTTACGTGAGTTATATCTCACACAAATTACACGAGTTACGAAACAGACAGGACATCATGTTCGTATTGGTCGAATTAAAATCGAGCTTAACCGGTGTTTTTCACTTCAGTAGAATTAACATTTTCACCTCCTCCAATTTAAATTTGCTGGGCTGGGCCTCTTCGTTCGATATTTCTTGTCCATTGTTGCATTGAATTGACAAAGGTAGCTATGGGTTGGGGCATCAGATAGGCTATGTAGAAAATGGATTATCATTTAGATCTATTTGCATGATTTTGGGGCACATGTATTGCAAACACTATAGCCGATAAATAAGGCTTATGATTATAATGAGATGAAACACATTTTATTGAGAATGTCAAAGTTCAAAGAATAAACGGCTACTGAATCTAGAAAACCTATCATCTAGCTGAGGTAATTGCGTTTCCAAAGCTGTCGGTTAACTTTAGAAGCTCCAATTTTAATATTTATTTGAATGGTTAAAAAGGAAAATGTGTGTTTTGTTTATCATATAAAAAATCGGGTATATGTAATATTAACATTTCTTTGCATCAATTTGGAATAACAAAACACTACTGAGTTTTTTATAATCTTCGAAATAAAAAAAAAGAAGCACCAACAATTTTTGAGGTAAATTTTGCATCACATGCAACTTTTATTCTTTTAGATAGGAGTAAAACCATATATTTAACTTAATGAAACCATAACGTTAAAACTAAAATCCCCTACACGGGTTCTTACTTAGATCGTAAATAAATCATCATATGATATTCCCATTGGCTCCAAACATAGATTATCCAGTACGGTACCTAACTTCTTGTTCTGATCACGAACTCCATTTTCATGGCGGGAAACCATTGGCTTCAACTTTCATCAATATTACAAGTCAGTCATTATCATAGTCCTTTGTGTCATCGTAGAATAGTATAGATGATATATACCATATTTAGAAAGGATCAGAATCAGAAGTTTCTATGAGGAAATTAACCTGAGTAACGAAACCAATGTTATTTGGAATTACTTCGTAATTATGGTTTTAAAGGAAAAACCTTTCAAAAGGTTAAGGCCACCGTCATATATAATATAGATTCTCCACTCTTTTCTCCAATGATGATTATTGTGTCTGGTATGAGTTTGTCTTTTTATCACTCCAGACCAGCCTTGTTTGACCTCCAGTTCCGTTCCTCCCAAAGGTCAGCGTCTGCTAACCACCGAATGTCCATTAATAGGATAGAAGCAAAGTAATCAATGTCAATTAAATCTAGGAGGGAAACGAAGTTATTATAATTAGCAGTTTTTTATCTGTTATTTATATATTTAAAATAAGCATTAATTTATTTCAATTAGCAATTTTTTACTATAAATAAATTATGGACAATTAGTATTTCTAAGTTCTACTACTTATAAAACTAAATTGAAAGAATACGAGGTTTATGTACGGGCCCAGCTATATAGACAAATTTTTTTATAAATATTTTTGTAACTTTCTTTTACATATATCAAAGTTAATTTATATATAAATTAATTTGAAAAAGAAACTTTAATAAAATATATCCAAATTTTTAATTTATAAAAAAATAATTTCACGCTATTTTAAAAATATTTGTAGAGAAATTTATTTGAAAACATAAATATCCTTAAGACACTGATGAGTTGTAACTCTGATCCAAATTTTACATAGAGTGAAAAATGTTTGTAGGTTCACTTTTGTTGCAAGCTCGGATTCTCTACTTTCAAAACAAGACACGTTTAGTGCATTCAATGATGGAAGATCATTGACCTTAAACAAAATGACTTATAACAGTAAGAGCCAGATGAATCAGTATAAATCTACCTACAATGAATAACTGAATGTGGACGAAGACTATCCCGTTCAAACCTACCCCCACCTACAATACACATTTTATGCATTCATTCGCACATTGGAAGCTAGATAAGATAAACAAGAATTAAGAATAAATACTATCCCATTTCTATTTCTGCTTCTTTTGGTCGTATTTTTACTTCAATTAACACTAACATATAACGTAAACGTACCTTTGTTGATCGCTTATCTTTAGGAGTCCATGTGGATGAGGAAGTGGAATATCTTCCTTTCTTGGTCGAGTTTGAAGATAGCCCTGATTGCTTCTGTCTTTTCTGCTCCAGAATATTTCCAGATATTCTGTTAGGTTGGTACTTAAAAAGATCAATTACAGAAGGACTTCTTCTCTTGAAAGCTTTGGATTTGCTCCCAGGATACCCAAAATTAGGGGCAGAATCTTCACACGATAATGATTTTTGACGCAATTTGCTCTTTTCTTTTACTTTATTGATAAATTCGGTTGTCCAGGGTGAATTCTTTAATACACAAGCTGATCGGCGGGCAAATGAGAGAGGAGTTTCACTCAAATGTGACATTTCTTCCTTGAATGGTGATTCTTCTAAATTTCTCATCAATGCCTGAGTTAAATCAATGTTTTCATGAGGCTTGAAATCAAGAGGAAATACATTTTCTCCAAAATCTGGTTCGGGGAATTCGTCAACTTCTCCTTGTGTATCTTTTAAGGATCTCCGTACTTTCGATGAGTTGGTTTCTGGGTGACTACGTTTATCAAATGACAATTTCCTTGCAATTTTATTGTTTCTCATGTAATCTTTATCTGTCTCCGTCATCAAATTTGTGAAGTACATGGAATCAGGAATGGCAAAGCTTTTATCAAATAAGGGACTATTTGTCAAGTCCAACACCTCACCTCTAATATCTTCATGCAGCTTCGGACTTGGGCTATGCCAATTCACACTTTTTCCCATCAAATCAGAGTTCAGTATTTCATTTTTAGCCAACTCTTTATTTTTCAAAGATAAGCCGGGTTGTCTCAGTTGCTCTGATTTTTGCGGAGCTTTGCAGTTCCCTGGTGAATAGGAGACTCCGGAAAGGTTTCGCATTGTAGCCGCGCTGTTATTCTGCTTTTGACCAAAAAACTCACTCATGGATAAACTTGTCCTTGCGAAATCACTGGATCTCCCAGCATTTTTTGACACACCAAAATCAAAAGGTGTTGGCAAGGTAGAGGAATCCGGAACAGCCTCGAATTGCATCAACTCATCAAAACACAGTTCATCTATCTGATGACTACTTATAGGATGTTTTCGTTTTCTTTCATTTTGAACTTGATATAAACAACACCTATCTGAGTCTAGACTAGAAGATACCGACGAGGAGCAATCTGTCATTATGGATTTTGAATCCTCCCGTTCCCCATATCTGCAGAAAACACTGAAAAGAGAAATACTTTCTTCTGGAACGTGATACTTTTGTAAAACATGCATCCTTTGCTCATGTGACCACCCAAGAAACTCATTAAGCATGACCCCTGAAGATAGTATAGAGTGTGCCGTTAAAGGATTTATTCCAGGAAATTCCGTGAGAAAAGACTCAGCAAGAGTTACCGAGTCAGGCATTTTAGGATACAGACCCCTTGTCATATTGGTAGCAGTCTTAATGCAGCTTACAATAACTTCATTTGTCAACTCAGGTGAGGAAGAGAAGAATATCTGCAAATCAATTCCCAGGCTTGTTGCTGCAGCATAAAGTCCATCAGAAGATTCCATTACAGTTGAAAGAAAATTAAATTCTCCTTCAAAGACCTGGAAAGATAAATAAGCATATTTAAACAAGCTCAATGTATAAGTGATCAAGCTCAACTAACACTCACCGTTACAACAACTCTCATATCTTAATCATACTACCTCATACCTCTATATAATCAGACTTAAAAAACTAATTTTATCTGCTACCTTGTACAATAGCTTATATCTTACAAATACGTAATATACAAAATGACGATGACTATGATTAAAATCCTTAATTCCTCTTTCCACAGGAGTTTATATAAGAATCTGCGGCAGACATTAATCTTCCAAAGGGTCCAAAGGAAAATTTAAAAATGGAAAAGCCAAACCCGAGTTCTGAGATTGACATACTTTCCCTCAAAAGGCTTTTCAAACAACTCCTAAGGAAACCATCTGACCAATTGTCAAGTACCTTCAGGAGCACTACTTGACATTTCAGTATTTCATAGAAACAGTTTAAATAATAAATAAATATCACACAAGGGTAATTAGTATAAAAAAGTTGCAATTACCAGAAAGCAACCATGGAAGTAAAAACTAAACAATGTCAGAACATCTGTGGCAATGTTCTCAATACATAAAGGCAAGCTTGAGGATGCTTCCGTTGTTGGTGTTGCTTTCTTCCCAAGGTTTTCACTATCATACCATGCCAAGCAAATAGCAGAACTTAATATAATATCCGCGGGCAAATTTAAATCACGTTCAACGACTTGAATTCCTTCTTTCTCCATTGCCAGAATTACTTGGTAAGAGCTTCTTCTAGACATTATCATTTCCTTATCTACATTTTGAGTATTTACAATGATAACTGTTCCGGGAAGAGCCTCCATGTTCTTATGACCATGCTCAGTTTTCACAGCAGGAATTAGTGGCACAATATTGTCTTCCTCAGGTACAACCTTTGAAGATATTTTATCATAGCATTTCTCCACAGGACAAAAGTTCAGTAGTCTCTCCACGTCCTGATTCATCATATTTTTCTTATGACTGAAAATAGGATGACTCTCACTTTCCTAGCAGACAATCATTGTAACTTGCATTAGTGAGTTCTCTATACGGTTACACGTGAACTAGTAGACAACACATGAACACTAGGAATTAAGAGTAACAATCAATTGATGCAGGTAATTCAGTAACTCAAATTAAAAATAGGTGACAGATGGAAGCATTTCATTTCAACGTCAGTAACACACATGTCACAACTTCATTTACTATAATCACAAATTTGAAGTTACAGTCATCTTCCAATGTGGAATAAACTTTAAATTTTTTGAAACATATAAGATTTAGAAAACTCAACTTTTTTGGTTCATAATGACCACCAGACTATGCCATTAACCCACCTTCAAATAAAAACTGTTTTCCTTTTCTGTACAAATATAGTATCCGTACTCAAGCCTTTCTGTTCGCTCTATTTTACGCTGGCGCACATGCAGAGATACAGAAGCAAGAACATGTAACATGCATGATATTGATACTGACCAGTCCCTCAAATCTATGTAATACACCAAAGTAGTTGGTTATAATTCCAAATTTCGGTCAATTAGTTCGTAAAATTACAAAATCCTTCAAACTACCGACAAGAATCATTTTAGAATTTAGTCTTTGATGTGACCTAAACAATGGTCATTTTAGAACTAGAAAGACTAACATAGCTGTCTTGTCATTTCAAGAACTACAATGATAGTTTTTGTAATTTAAGGATAAAATTGATTAGTGTTCCTAATTTTAGAATTTCAGGCTGATTATTTCCTTCTTTTTTTGTCCCTTTGCTCTTAATATCTTGAACAGTTTGCTGGATAAATCAAAAAACATGTTGCTCTAATATACTGTAAGGTACTGCAAAATCATACTTTGTGGAGAATCATGAATGGGGGGACACTGGGGAGTATAACGATGGTCCATGTGAGGCAATTGAAAGAGCTACTTTCTGAAAACACAATATTGTTGGGTTTTAGCATTTTCTTAATGGAGAAATGAAGCAATCAAAATATCGAAGAATGTAATATATTGTGTATTCTCATTGAGTGAGACTGTTGGTTCTTGCTTCTCAGATAACAACTCGAGCCATTTTTTCCTATAAATGAAATAGCTCTATTAGAGAAAAAAACACTTTTCTGTGTAGTTTTTATTAGTATAGTAGATTTCAAATCTAATTTTGAATTTTTTTTTTTTCATAATTTACTAAGTTTCGTAAAGCCCTATTCATGTATGCCTGTATAGTATCTACAATATAGATTATATACATATTATTCATAACCACAGTGGCTTACCATTAACATTTCAGTGTTTGGCTGCTTTTCAACACCTTCGCAGAGTGCTTTGAGAGCGGCATGACCATCAAATTCAACAGTCAAAAAGTGAATATGAGGCAATCCAACCAAGTTTTTGGAAATCTCAGATATCCTAGATGAGCAGTATGAACCTCCATATTCCAAGATAATGTCAAATTTGTTGAGTGGAAACAATGGAGAGATATGCCTTCAATCAAATTGAACAGTTAACTCACATTCTTATCAGAAAAAGTATGGCTGAGAAAATGACAGCAAAAATCTTATGGTCTGCATTGATGCTCAGAATGTACGATTTGATAAACTAAATTGAGGAAATTGAAAGGAAATCAATTTCATTAGAAAAATTTAAGCAGTGTCTCGTTTGCTTCCATTTCGGAATTTTTCTGCTCCATATTCAATATACAAAAAGGAAATCCATACACTTAGAATCTGAATTTTAAAAGCCTTCTACAATTATAGGGAAAAAGAAGTATAAATCTATACATGCAATATAAATAAAATATCCTGAAACAAAAGCTTACTTGTGTGAAACCAACAAGCAGTCAGAAATCAGAAGTTCTTTCATTTTAGTATCTGTGTCCTCAGGCCCAGTAGTTGCACATGGATGATTTCTATTAGAACCATTTTGTTCACTGAATGATAACCCCAGGGAAAGGAGAAGATTTTTCAATGAAGACCAGAATACTTCTTCAGCCACAACCAAAGTTTTCAAACTATCCCGTTTGATGTACGACTGGAAAATCTCCTTCACAATTGTTAATGACGGATGTGCCATAGTAACATTGTTTTCCACCTTTCTTTTTTCATCTTCGATCAAAGATTGGAGGAAGCCTAACCTTGATTTCAAATAGTCCAAGTTTTGACATAATTTGTCTAAATACATGAATGCTGGATGGAGACCATAGAAACACAAGTACCAAGCAGCCTGTTTAATAGCACATAACACAATAAATGTCATATTGTTTCCATTTACATGGTATTCGATCAGCTTGTGCCTTTGAAGACTTAGCAATTTTAAATAATCTACATCTGATTTATATGCTTTTGTCATTTCAGTATCTCTGTGCAAAATGGCTAGATAGCTTTTTTCAAAATATCCAGCCAGGGCCACAATATTATCGGACAACTTAACTCTATGCAGAACAGTATGGGACCCTAGCGACTGCGTATCAACCTTCAATTCAGTTGATGAAACTTTTTGAATACTAACATTAGCATTAGTGGACTCGACTGAATAATTATAATTCCCCTTACCAGTCACTTTTTGAGGGTTCAAGAAATAATCAAGATTGCTGATTTCTGACCGAGATTTAAATAACAATGAAGCCCTCTCAGCCGTTCTTTCGGGTAATTGTTCTCCACTTTCTTGTTTAGGAGATAGATGTCCTAATATTTTGCCCGAAGCAAATTCTACAGGATGATTGTCAGGGAGAGGCATGCAATCAGAAAGCAGCTTCTGCAACTCTTCATCTAGTTTAATGTCACATTCACCTATGGCATCATCACAGAAAACTAAACCAAATACCAAATTTCCATCATCAAAAGATTTGTCTCCAAAATCTTTGTTTTTCAGGTCTATCTTGGCTAATGTTTTCTGATACCAGTTTGAAATCTTGCAATTGCACTTATCTTCTTCAAGTAGATCCCAGTTTAAGTAAATTCCATCAGATGCAGAGAGGGGTCGGATCTTCAAGCTGGAAAATTGTTCTCCAATAGTGTCATGTAGAGTTATCATCTTTTTGTGATCAGAGATAACAGGTACAGGCAGTGATTTGAACGTGTCATCAGTTAGTGCTATCTCGTTACTGACTATCAATTCATCAAAACTCTTGAAGTTAAACTCTTTCTTAAACATCCAGTCATTTGTCACCAGATCATCCGAAGCTTTTGTGTTATAGAAATCTTCAAAGGTTTGCATTAAGTCTTCATCAAGGAACTCGGAATCCTGGAAGGTAACAAAATTCTCTAACAAGTCACTATTAGTATGTGATGTCCTCTGCAGGCCAGTATTCCCATTAACATGTTCAGTTTCAACCATATTTATAAAATCGCTTTCAGGAAACATATCTGATAACTCCAGGCTCTTCTTTGATACACACTCATCTGAGAAAAATTCCATCATGTTATGCTTCACAGAACCCAAAAGTTCCTGGCCCTCTGCTACGGATTGGCATTGTTCATTAAAGTTTTGAGATCTGATGTTTTCAAAATACGAGTCAACTACTTCCACCAAAGATATGACTGTGGGAATTTCCAAACTTCCCTCATCCACTTCCAGAATAAGAAATTTGTTTTGCTCAGAGCGTGGCAGTTTTTGAACGGAAAAATGATCTTCTAGAGAATATGCATTTTCGCCCATCAGGTACTCCGAAATTACATCTTCAACCAAAGAAACTGATTCCAGAGCCTCGTAAGGGTACTGCCTTGATGGTTCAGGCTTCTTGAGCATTTCCTGCAAGGGAAACAGAAGAACTAGTTCTCTATGAAGCTTTGAGACAACATATCAGCGGAAATTTTTTCTAAAATTTGAAATATTTCGTTGTATCCTATATTACTGTAAGACCTAGGTAAGACCAAATCCATTCTTATGCTTGATCATTCCATGCTGAATGATAAAAAAGTTATCAATATTCGAAGGATAAAATCAAAACAAAATCTATTTAGCTCCTCCATTTATCAAATGAATAACTACAACAATTGAATTTAACAAAACGGCTTGTATAAACTATATATATGCATTAAAACATTTTATACTTTGAGAACACATAATCAAAGCATACAACAAGGGAGTATTGTTACAATTCCAATATAAATAACAAACCCATTTATCAAAACTGTACATAGTTCATATTCATACACAAACCTGTAGCAACAGCTCAATGTACATAAAAACCAAATGATTTCATGCGTGTCCACAAATTACAACATTTTACCAGGCTATTTTCAACCTCTGGAGTTTGAGACAGCATTTGCATCCTCTCCGACTCAGTGACGCATATATTTTCCTTTAAAATGTAAAGAAACAAAAGTAAAATAAAGAAGGAAGATAAAAATTGAATTAAACTGCTCAAACAAAAGGTTATCTTATATTATACATATAACCACAAAATTGGAAAGAAACATCTCACCAAGAATGCGTCAAGCTCAGGTCTTTCAAATTGAATCGTCTCATAAACAGAATCGTTCTTATCACCGAGCACAGTACCTTTACACTCCTGCCAATGATATCGCTGAATAAATAACTAAATAAAAGAAAAAAGTGCAGCAAAAAAGGATTATGAATTAAATTAATATACATTCGACAATTTGATATCAGCTTCGGAGACACGATCTTCGAAGATAACCTCCGCCTCTTGCTGCAACGCAATCAAAACATTAAAAAAAAAACACGACCACACTCAGGAACGGTAAGATTCGTATGTAAGTATACTATGCACATAGAATCACAATTTGACGAGCAGAGACAAACGCAAACTCAAAATTCACTATGCGATTACGATTCTCGAAGTTTACCGCGGGGTTCGAAATGGTGAGATCTCGCGAGTGGATGCGGATTCGGTGTGGGAGGACGGCGGGGAGGAAGGCAGATAGCGCAGCATGGACGGGGAAGGGGTCGAGGTGGAGGGAGAGATGGAGCGGAGGGTCGAAATGGAGGTTGTGGTGGACGGCAGAGGGCGGCGGCGTAGGGAGGCGAGGGACGGGGAGGTGGAGGAAGGGAATTGTTTGTGGTGGAGGGAGAGCAAAGTAGTCGTTGTTGAGAAAGCGAGTTCGCATTTTCTGAATAAGGTGGTAACGGACTCGGAAATTGAATTGAATTTTGGCGCTAAGTCTGCTATTTATAGGACGTGAGATTATGACCTCGGAGCGGTGCAAGAACCGAACCATGAGAAGCTTGCCCGGCTGACCCGAAATTTGGATCCGTTACACATTGATATAAGCCTGAACCGAATTTTTGTCTGATGACCCAACCTCCAATATATTATAACATTAATAAATGGATTTTTTTATTTACTTAACCTAACCTCTTAATATCTTTTATTGTTATATTTGAAATTAGATTTTCCGGAATTCCAACTTTTTTTTAAATAAAAAACGTAAATAAAATATATAATTAAAAATAATAAAAATAATATTAAAAATAAAATTTTAATTTTAAAATTTAAATAATATTTATATAAAAAATAATAAAAATAATATATTATTTAAATATATATTAAATTATTTAAATAATTATTAAATATATTAAATAATAATTTTTTATTATATATTTTTTATATATATTTTTTATTTTTGAATAGGAAATTTAAAATTTATATATATTTTTATTATATGAATTATTTAAGTTATAATTTTATAATAAATAAAAATTTAATTTAGGTAATATATTAAAAAATTAAATATTATATTATAAAAATTTATGTAATAATTTTTATTTGATAAATTATAAATATTATATTAAAAAATTCATGCTAAAATTAATTTTTTTAAATAATAAAGTAAAAATATTATTTAATTAGTTAAAAATTATTATTATTAATATAAAATAAACTTAAAAATAAAAAATAATAAAAATTGACAAAATTTAATGTATAATATTAAAAATAACATAATCATTGATAATAAAAATTGAAAAATAAAATTATTGACAATAATAGAAAATTTTAACCTCGAAGTGGTGTCCAGCTTCCACAACGTGGACAACGTCTATTATGTTTTGGATTTCGTCGGTGTGGTTGTTCTTGAATTTGAGGAGAGATTTGTGGAGGGTTTTCTTCTTCATAAACCTCTATTATTTTCACTCTATAAAAATCTTTCTACCTTTATTATTTTTCTTTAATATCATGTTCTATAATTTTTATTTTGCTACTAATAACTTATTTTTAATTTTACTTTTAATATTTTATATATTAAATTTATCAATTTTTTTCTAAAATTATAACTTAATAATTCATATAATAAAAAAATATACAAATTTTAAATTTCTTATTCAAAAATATAAAAAAATATAATAAAAAATTATTATTTAATATTTTTAATAATTATTTAAATATATTTAAATAATATATTATTTTTATTATTTTTTATATAAATATTATTTAAATTTTAAAATTAAAATTTTATTTTTAATATTAATTTTATTATTTTTAATTATATATTTTATTTAATTTTTTATTTAAAAAAAGTTATAAGTTTAAAATTTGAATTCGATTTACGAGAAACAAAATTTAAAGTATAATAGTAAAAGATGTTAAGTTAAGTAAATAATTTCATCGAGTTAATTAAATAATTTCATCGAAAGTTCTATTAAGTATGTATATAATATAATAATATTATTTTAATAAAAAAAGTCTAATAAATGTCGCTTAAATTAATTAAGTAATTAATTAAATAATATTATTCAACTCTTAAGTAATTAATTAATATTAAAAGTAAAAATGATATTTTAAATTTAGAAAGACAAAAATAAAAATAAAAATTATAGAACGAAAATAAAAATTCCTTCACTTTATAAAAATAAAATCATATTTAACACCATACTTTATTATATTAATATTTGATTGTACTTATCTTTTAATAAGAAGCTGACTTGGATTCCAGTTTTAAATTTCTTGACACTTATATCAATATAGAAAATATTATAAATAACACGGTACTGTCTGAAACATTTGAATGCATATTTTGGAAAAATTATAAACGCTACAAATAATTCGAGGAGAAATTTATTAAAAATCTCAAATGTATAGCCTACTTTTTATTTAATGAATTTGTTGCCTGTTGTAAATAAAGATTTATCAAAATTTGTGATTTTAATAAATTTAAGTTAATATTAATTGAGGGAGAGTTAAAAAAGTGTTATAAAAATGTTGTTCATATACATAAATCTTTATAAGTTTAAATAATATTTTTCGACAAATATTACAAAAAATGTAACTAATATTTTTCAATACACTAGTGATACTTGGAAAAAAAAGGAGTAACTACTTTCGGCATTTCATTTTATATAATATTATTTTACAGAAAGTTATAGATTAATTGTTCTTTTATTATAAAACTACTTTTTCTTAATCGAAAAGGAAATGAGTAAATAGTTAAAGAGATTTAAAGATATTGTTATTTAATATAATTTGGAGGTAGCTCCTCTAAAACGTAGACTCTATTATTGAATATTTTGAAACATGTAGAGTGAAAAGTGTGTTAAGATATATGGATATTTTTAATTCTTGGCACACCTTCCTATAACAGTCTACCTCTTAAAATATTTTAAGATTTGGACCGACTTGGATATTTATTTATTAGCTTATTTTCTAATTCAAAAATATTGATAAAATAGATTTCAGAGTATATATTTAAAAAAAATAAAAATTAAAACATATAATCATAAACTTTAACATATTTTGTGAATAAATATGTTTTTGTTTCAAATAGTTCACATCCAAGTTTGGCTAATATCATTTGTATAACCTCAATGAATTAATCAAACGAGAAATGAAACAACTTGAACTTTCATGTGTGTGAATGTTCTATGTATCACATTCATTATACTGACACATTGTAGTAATATTTATCTATTATCTCAGAACGGTTTTTTCCTACTTCTAAAGTTCTTGTGGTGTATGAGGATCAGCCACGTGTCTAAAGCATCTCCACACGTGGCAAGTGGCAAAGGCGTGTCAGTTATGTCACACGTGTCTTCAGTTTGGAGATGCCACAGCCATGCAAAGGTGGCAAAACACAGTTTCATGTTCTTCTTTATAAAGCTTTGTCATTATAAACCTTCATCATGAAACATTCCTCACCGAGACACTTGAAGAAGTTACGTATTCAATCATGGATTCAAGAGCAGTTCAAACTCATGGGCAAAAGTACGATCAACATCACCATAATTCTCACAATGTTGGGTCACAAGGAGGTACAAAGTTTACTTATTTGGAATATGAAAGTTTGATTTGATTTGATATACAAGAACCTTCATGTTTGCTTCCTCTAGTGGGCACGTACATGTTACTTTCCTTTTTGTAATTTGTTTGGTTTTTGCTTCAAAATTTTGATGTAGTGGCACATGGAGAAGAACACAACCAGCATGGCCATGAGAAGAAGTCGGTTCTGAAGAAAGTCAAGCAAAAGGCTAAGAAAATTAAGGACACGATCACAAAGCATGGTCATCATGAGCATGAACATGGCCCCGAGTATCACTATGAAGATCAACATATCCCTGATGATCATGACTTGGATGAAGAAGATGACGAAGATTTAGAGCCAGAAGTCCATGGAGCACCGAGTAAGTTCTTTCTCTAGCACATTTGAACTAACCACACCCGTTAGGACAATTTTGTTAAGAACCAACAAGTTTCAAGGATAGTTTTTAAGATAAGATCTAACAATTTGGAATTTTGGAAGAAAATTGGAGCCTTATAATGAAAATAATGAAGAATAAAAGAGGATTTCTCGGGTTAGATAATAATATACATGATTGTGCAGCAGTTTACGACAGTGCACCTGTTAGAGGTGCAGCACCGGGGCAAGTCCATACTATAGGGAGAACTAGAGTTAATTTTGGAAGTGCAACAGTTATGGGAGGAGAACCTCATCAGGAGCCAAGAGTATTGGTTGTTTCTCCAACTACTGGTGTTAAGCAAAGCAGAGTCACTGACCAAACTAGGACATTTGTTGAGGTAGAGAAACAAGTGCTTGCTAAGCTCAATTTGGAGAGTCCAATGCACTTGGAGGAAGATCCTCACGCCCCACGACGGGCACCTCAAGCACATGCTCCAGTAAATTATCAAACCAAAGTCACAGATCCAACTGGAGCAGGTAAGTTGAACAAAGCTGCTAACTCATTTTTTCAGTGATCTGTTAAGGCATGCGGATTCCTTGATGTATAGATAGCGGGTTATATTGATAAAATGCATGCTCATTAAAATTTATTGTGGTTAAATGTGGCGTTTGATTTTGAGTTTCTCAAGTGGTACGTGGTGTTATCAACAAGTTCTTTAACGCAATCCAAAAGAGATTGTGACGAAGATTTAACATGGACTATATTTTTGTACAACCATGAGATTTAGCATCTTCACTTGGCTTGATTTGAATAATCTATCTCATCTTCACTTGGCTTGATCTGAATAATCTATTCTCACGCCATTTTTTGTCATGTCTTATGCCCAACAGGTGGGTCAGAAATTGACACTACCTCAGTTGAGAAATCTTTCGCCAGGATGACCGTTCTTTATGAGCCTAAACCTTGCCAAGAACCAAACCTCTTTCCCTCTATTCCTGAAACTCTCCACACTTCTGCTGGAAAACACTCTCAATTTGCACCGGAGGTGTCTAGTGCAACTACTTACACATGTACTCAAAGCTATGGTCAATACTTGCCAGAACTTTCTAGTGAAGTTAAAACCCAATACCCCAGAAGCCATGACCAGTTTACACCAGAGTTGTCCACACCAACCAAAACTCACTATCCTGAAACCAAAATCCATGACCAATACTTGCCAAAACAATCCAGTGCAACAAAAACTCATTACCATTCATCTGGAAGTCATGATCAGTTTACACCACCAGTGTTATCTTCTGAACCTAATATTCAGCACCCTTCTACGAAAATCCATGACCAACACTTACCACAACAATCCAGTGCTCCAAAAACACAATACTCTTCATCTAGAACCCATGATCAGTTTACACCACCAGTGTTATCTTCTGAACCTAATATTCAGTACCCTTCTGCCAAAATCCATGACCAACACTTGCCACAACAATCCAGTGCAGCAAAATCTCAATACCCTTCATCTGGAACCCGTGATCAGTTTACACCACCAGTGTTATCTTCTGAACCTAATATTCAGTACCCTTCTGCCAAAATCCATGACCAACACTTGCCACAACAATCCAGTGCAGCAAAATCTCAATACCCTTCATCTGAAACCCATGATCAGTTTACACCACCAGTGTTATCTTCTGAACCTAATATTCAGTACCCTTCTGCCAAAATCCATGACCAACACTTGGCACAACAATCCAGTGCAGCAAAATCTCAATACCCTTCATCTGAAAACCTTGATCAGTTTACACCACCATTGTTAACTACTGAACCTAATATTCAGTACCGTTCTTCCAAAAGCCATGATCAACACTTGCCTCAACAATCTACTGCAGCAAAATCTCAATATCCTTCATCTGGAAGCCGTGATCAGTTCGCATCAGATTTATATACTGAACCCAAAATTCAGCACCCTTATACCAATTTAAATGACCAACACTTGCCACAACAATCTGATGCAACAAAATCTCAGTACCCTTCAACTGGAAGACATGTTCAGTTTACACCAGAGTTATCTACCGAACCTAAAATTCAGTCCCCTTACACCAAAACCCATGATCAAAACTTGTCATTGCCACAAAGTGCAACAAAATTTCAATACCCTTCATCTGTTAGCCATGACCAGTACCATTCTACCATGATCCATGACCGGCACTTGCCACAGCAATCTATTCCAAGTGCAAACAATACTCAATATCCTTCAGCTGGAAGCCACGATCAGTTTCTACCAGAATTTTCAACTCAAACCAGAACCCCACAAGCATACAACACCACACATGTTGAGGAATCCCAATACAGACCAATGGAGAAACCATCCAATGAGAGCAGTTACACAGAGAAAATCTCATCAGCAACCTCTTCAGTAGCTGATACAGCAATCAATGCTAAAAATGCCGTAGCTTCAAAGCTTGGATATGGTGACAGAAATGAGACCGAGGCAACTCAAGCAAAAAGGCAAGAAGATAACATAAGCAATGAAAACCCATCAACAATCTCTTTAGCTACCGCTGCAATAGCTGATAAAGCCGTCAGTGCCAAAAACACAGTAGCTTCCAAGCTTGGATATGATGCGGACACCGAAACAACTCAAACAAAACATCATCAACAGAACACAAGCAATGAAAAACCGTCAACAATCTCATCAGCAACCTCTGCAATAGCTGATAAAGCTGCCACCGCCAAAAATACCGTAGCTTCAAAGCTCGGATATGGTCCTGAAACAACTCATCAGGAACAAGAAAAACCATCAGTAGTCTCTTCAGCAACCTCTGCAATAGCTGATAAAGCTGTCGCTGCCAAAAACACCGTAGCTTCAAAGCTCGGGTACGGTGCTGAAACAACTCATCAGGAACAAGAAAAACCATCAACGGTCTCTTCAGCAACATCTGCAATAGCTGATAAAGCTGTCGCTGCCAAAAACACCGTAGCTTCAAAGCTCGGGTACGGTGCTGAAACAACTCATCAGGAACAAGAAAAACCGTCAACGGTCTCTTCAGCAACATCTGCAATAGCTGATAAAGCTGTCGCTGCCAAAAACACCGTAGCTTCAAAGCTCGGATACGGTGCTGAAACAACTTATCAGGAACAAGAAAAACCGTCAACAGTCACTTCAGCAACCTCTGCAATAGCTGATAAAGCTGTTGCTGCCAAAAACACCGTAGCTTCAAAGCTCGGATATGGTGCTGAAACAACTCATCATGAACAAGAAAAACCATCAACGATCTCTTCTGCAACCTCTGCAATAGCTGACAAAGCTGTCTCAGCCAAAAACACCGTTGCTTCAAAGCTTGGGTATGGTGATGACACTGATACAACACAAGCAAAGCATCACGAAGAAGAAAAACCATCAACAATCTCTTTAGCAACTTCTGCAATAGCCGATAAAGCTGCCTCGGCCAAGAACACCGTAGCTTCAAAGCTCGGATACGGTGCCAACACAGAAACAACACAAACAAAGCATTACGAAGAAAACACAAGCAATGAACAACCGTCAACCATCTCTTTAGCAACCTCTGCAGTAGCTGATAAAGCTATCTCAGCTAAAAACACCGTTGCTTCCAAGCTTGGTTTCGGTGACACTACAACTACACATGAAGAAGAGAAGGAAAGAGAGGACGCTTCTGCCCCTACTGAATATGGAAAGAGAGTTGCTCAGTCTCTGACTGAGAACCTAGGCCCATTCCATGGAAGTGGTGTGAAGTCTAACATTTCAGGAACAGCAGGTGAAAGAAATGCTAGTGTGGGTGTGGAACAAGACAAGGGTGTTTCTATGAGGGCCTACTTGGTGGACAAGCTAAGGCCAAGTGCTGAAGACAGGGCTCTCTCTGAAGTGATATCAGAGACTTTGCATAAGAAGGAGCCTGTGGAGGTTACTGGGGAAGAAGGAAACAAGGGAGTGAAAAAGGTCATCTCTGATGCAGTGCATAAGAGAGAGGATGAGCCTGAGCGAAGAGTGGACCAACAAATACCAGTATGGAAGGTAACAGAATCAGAGGAAGTGAAAACAAGGTTAGGTGATGAAGATGAAAAGACTGAGAGAAGGTACCAAGAGATGTATGTGAATAGTCCAGGGACAGGTGTGGTTGATAAGCTCAAGGGAATGGTTGGATCATGTGGAGAATCAATCCTCACAAGGTAATAAAGGGCCTTCTTTAATTTTGAGAAATATTATTGTAATGGTTTTACAAATTTTACTTGCTCTCTCAGTTAGTTTTTCAAGCCACTGATATCACTGTGTTTCTTCCACTGATTTTGAGGAGTATGTGATTTTGTTGTGGTTGCATGTGACGATTCGTCTACATCGAATTATGAGGCAGGAGTGGAACAGGTTAACCAAGGTGCGGGTGAAAGAAGATTACAAGAGTCATCTAATTGAAGAATTGGTTTGAAGGAATCTCTGCTCTGGGTGTTAATTTGTCTAGCTTTTTTATTTGTCCAGCTATATACTGCGTTTTGATCTTAGTTGGAAGGAAGTTTGGATGTTTAAGTCACTGTAATAAGTTGCTTTTATGTTTTCTTTATAGTGTATACAATAATTTAGGGTTGGTATTATGTCATTGTTAGTGTTATTTAAAGTAAAATAGTGTGTTAATGTGTTCATAAAAAAATTATATAATAAATTGCGTTCTTTAACTATTTAAATTTTGTTTTCAATTTATTTTGTCATGTACAATTCAGCTAGTTTCTTTATACTTAACATCAATGAGTTAAAAGTGGTCTGTCAAACTTTATCAATGTGGTCAAACTTTATCAATGTGGTCAACCTTTATCAATGTGGTCAAACTTTAGTCAAACTTTATCAAATGATAATCATGATAATACATATGGAATCAAATGGAATCAAATTTTTGATAACTCTGAATCAAATTTTTGATAACTCTATTGAATACCTAACATCAATGAAAGGGAATAAAATGGAATCAAATTTTTGATAACTCTATTGAATACCTAACATCAATGAGTTAAAAGTGGTCAAATTTTATCAACCTATGATAATCTATATGGAAATGATAATACTTTATCAACCTATCATCAAATTTGATAATCGTGATAATACTTTATATATTATGATATAGAATCAAATTTGTCAACTACAAAATCCATTACTATATTATCTCATATCTACAGATTAGGGAATTACTATATTATCTCTTATCTCATATCTACAGATTAGGGAACAGATTAGGGAATTACTATATTATCTCTTAGGGATTAATTATCTCTTACGGATTAGGAATTAGGGTCTTATCGAACATAACCTTACACCACCCAATATAAATTTCCTTACACCACCCAATATAAATTTCCTTATGTCACGAGTGTTTATACATTTTCTTTCTCTTTTCTTTTTCTGTTTTTTTTTTTCTCTCCTTTACTTTCTTTCTCCTTTCTCTCTTTCCTCTTTTTCTATTTTCTTTCCACTTTTCACCTTGGCAAAACTCTAATTTATACTTAAATATTTACTTTTTTTTTAATTCCTTTACATTAAATGCATGCTTATTTATTTATTTTTGTTAAAAGATAAGTTTCTTATTTTTTTAATTAATTAATTTTTTTATTTTAAAAATTTCTTAATTATCTTTTCAAAATAATTTAAATAATAATAGTTTTTATAATAATTAAATATTTATTTATTTTAATAATAATTTAATGGATGAATATTTTATTATAAAATATTTAAATTATCAAAAAAATATTATATTTTAATATAATATATTTTTTTGAAAATTACATAATAAAATTTAAAATGTTAGAAAACTTTGATCTTTTTAATAATATTTTGACACATGTAGCATTGATATATTAGGTCAAAACGGACTAGTCCCGTTTTGGCCAGTCCCATCAAAAACGGGATGAGGTGAACTAATCCGCAATAGTCATGAGGTGAACTAATCCGCAATAGTCCCATCAAAAACGGGATGAGGTGAACTAATCCGCAATAGTCGACGACTGATTGTAGACCTTGGTCCGCTCCGTCAAGGAGCGGGCTAGTGGGCTGACCCACCATAATTAAAAAAATATTTTTTAAATCAAAATTTTTAATAAAGTTAATAATAAGATTATTATTTGTTTGTCAATAATTTAATATATATATATATATATATATAGATATAATGTTAAAATTTATAAAATTTATATTCTTTATATTAAAAAATTTAAATAGTTATATCTTTTTTATTTGATAAAATTTCACATTGTTTTCATTTTAGTAATTCTTATACCTTAATTAATTCAAGTAATAAGGATAAGAATAATCAATCCTGAACAAGGAGAAGATGATAAAGAAGCTTGTATTTGAGCAAGGAGAATATTTTTTGTGAGAGTGAAACTTTTTTAATTCTCTATTTATAATTTATAATTTTATATATTTTTTTAATTAACTTTATTTTAATAAAAAATTATTTTTTATTAATTAAGTGGGTCGTGGGTCGGCATGCCCCGTCCCACACAAGTTGGTCTGACAGATTGGTAGGCTTGATGAAATGGGCCGTCGGACTAAAAACACCAACTCACCCTGTCATATTATGGCGGACTGACCCACCGAACATGCCCATTTTACCATTCCTATATTAGGTTTATAACTAAATTCATAAACAACATATAATTGTGTTGGTGGGAAAAAATCGAAAATCGAAAGAAGAAAAATGTTGGTGGGAAAGAATCGAAAATCGAGAGAAGAAATTCAATGACAGTATGTTAGAGAAAATCGAGAATCTAAATCGAAAATGGATAAGAGAAATTTGATGACCTGGTATTTTGGAAAATCGAGAAACTGAATCGAAAGAAGACAAAGGAAGTTCGATGATCATGATTGGGAAGTAAAAATCGATAATAGGTATTGATGAACGTTTGGAAAGTGCACCAATCATTAACGTAGTAATAAAATATCGTCCTCTGGGATTGAATTTGTTGAATACTAGATTCCTAATGTACGTAAGTTTGAGCAATTGAAAATTTGGATAAAATATCAAACATAGAATTATAATAAGAACTTTAGTCAAAATAAGATCTGTTAGAGAATTGATTTCATACTCTTTCCTATATAATTCCAGTCCTTTCAATTGATGCAAGAAATGTAATTATCCACTTGAGTTTACCCAGAGTTGTTTTACCCCTAATCCCTTAATAGGTAAAACTATTCATTGAATCCGAACCCCCAATCCCTTAGGTCAGTTACGCCATTCAATAGAATCATGAAAAAAACAATAATCTTCTCTATTGCAAACTAATTAGATATATGCCCAATTTCCCAATTGTGACAAACCTTAACCTGTTATATTTAGGATCACGAACAACCTCCAATCTCCCAATTGTGAAATTGCTCGTGGAATGAACTTGAAAATTATAAATAGAACACTGAGATAAAGAACATTAACTAAACATCAATTGTCAAGAACAAAAAAATATAATTCAGAGTACTACATCAATCCTCCAACAACAGGAAAATCAGTTCTGCATAATGTAAAAATTGCTAAAAGATAATAACTAGAACGTAAAAAATTCCAGGATGGTTCTCCTCCCCCTTTTCAGTTTCGTTCCACCTTCTTTATAGGGTGTCCCCCGTTTTTTCTCCACTTGTTGAGGTAGTTACCACTTCTCATAACTGTCTTGAATTTCCACATGTTGTGGTAAAATCCACAACCCACCTGTGAAACTCTCTGACTTCAACTGTGCCTTCTGAACCATAAATCCACAGGTTGTGGAAACATCCACAACTCACCTGTGGAGCTCTCTGATCTTGATCTTTGCATTCTGGTACCAAATCCACAGGTTGTGGAACATTTCACAAGGTACCTGTGGAACTTGCTGATATGAAATATTTTTATCTTGACACCAACTCCCTCCAAACTATGAATTTAAACCTCCAAACACCTATTTACAAGAACAATGCACAAACCACATGTATGATCCAAAACAACGATAATGCATGATGAAATCGTTCCCATAATGCAACAACATATGAAATTAACCTAAATTAATGCATGAATGTAATGATATTTTATCCACTCATCAAATTCTCCCAAGCTTAGACTTTTACTTGTCCTCAAGCAAAGAGAATTTAATAAAAACAGGACGATAATGCAAACAAAATGATGAGTGTTTTTGATTGGGAATGCATCGTCTTGTCTCAAATCCAAATTCAATCAATGATATTCCAAAAGTATTTATTCCACAATTATTGGGTCCCTAAGTGAGTTGAGGAAAGGATGTAAGACACAAGACATCAAGGAAGACAATCTTTGAACTTTATTTTCTCTTTACAAAACTTTTTCTTAGGTTCTGGCCTAGAAGACAATTACCTGCCAACTAAACATGGATCTTCCACTCAGATGCTTTGCACTTGCCACACCCAGTCTCAAAGGAGTGCATCTTTCCCCACTAACTCACACAGTCTCAAAGGGGTGTCATTTCACTTATTATGCTTTTTTTTTATTTTACATTATTGTGAACTAACAGACAATTCTCCAGTAACCAAATGCAGTGAATGTCACCATAGACCTAAAAAGTTTAAAAACTTTCATATCCTTTTTACTCTATAACTCAAAAATTTTCTTCCTTAAGTGTCATAGTGTTCAGACTTCCTATGTAGTGTGTGAAGTTTCCCAACAAATAATCATGACAGATAACCATAGTATGCTTCATAAAATATCATTGAACAAACTTAAGACTTGAGTTAAGATAATGGATTCCCAATTCAATGTATATGTTATGCAAATGTAACAACAGAATGATATGCAATTGACCCTCCCAAGCTTAAATGTTTATGTTGTCCCCAACATAAGCAAAATAACTAAGACTAGAAGGGATAGAACTCACAAAATTATGGTTGGTTGGAGCGGAGGAATTCCATCACCTCTTGGAGCAATTGTTCCATGCGTTGTTGATGAAGAAGTTGGGAATCCCGAAACTGCACGAATTCGGTATAATGGCGTTGGTGTTGAGTGCGGAGATCAGCAAGTGATTGAGTGATGCGAGTAACCACGTCAGCATGAGAATCAAGGGAAACAGAAGGAAATGTCGAGGGTGGATTAAGGCGAGGATGAGAGGTATTGTGGGAATTCAAATCTGAAAATGTCCACCTTGCTAGACCACGCACAAACACCGGAGTTGCTCATTGTCGAGATGGCGTGGGGTTTGTGTTACTGGTGCCGGTGTGGATCTTACGACGACCTGAGCATCGACTCTTTATCCGAGTTGACATGGTGAAGTGACGGAGTGGATGAGGAGTATGGAACAAGGTGGGTGTGCCGCACTACGGAGAAGGAAAGAAACCCCCAACATGAAATATGTCTTAGGGTTCTGTTCTTCTAGAATAAATATTTTTTTATTTAATTTTTATTATTATTATTTTTATTTTTATTTTTTTTCAATCAGAATGATTGTTACATGGTGATGTTAATGAAACACATGCCTTATATTTTTCAAACTCACCACCAACATACCTTTTCAATCTTTGACCATTTACTCTAAAACTTTTTTCTGAATTGAGAGTTGAAATTTCAACGGTACCAAATGGGAATACTTGCTTAATCACAAAGGGACCGGACCATCTAGATTTTAATTTACCTGGAAAAAGTTTGAGCCTAGAATTGTATAACAACACCTGTTGTCCTGGAGTAAACTCTTTATTCACAATCCTTTTATCATGCCATTTTTTTGTTCTTTCTTTATAAATGCTAGCATTTTGATAGGCTTGCAGTCTAAATTCCTCCAATTCATCCAATTGCAATAATCTCTTTTCACCTACATTCTTTAAATTGAAATTCAATAATTTAATAGCCCAAAATTCCTTCTGCTCTAATTCCACCGGTAAATGACATGATTTCCCATATACCAATTGATATGGAGACATTCCAATCGGTGTTTTAAAAGCTGTACGGTAAGCCCAAAGTACATCATCTAATTTCTTAGACTAATCTTTCCTAGATGAACTCACAACTTTCTCTAAAATTCTCTTCAATTCTCTATTGGAAATTTCAACATGTCCACTAGTTTGTGGGTGGTAAGGGGTTGCTATCTTATGGTTGACACCATATTTTCCTAGAAGTGATGCGAATTTCTTATTATGAAAATGTGAACCTCCATCACTAATGATTGCTCTGGGCACCCCAAATCTAGAAAATATGTGTTTCTTAACGAAAGAAATCACCACTTTGGCATCATTTGATGGAAATGCCCTAGCCTCAACCCACTTAGAAACATAATCCACTGCAACTAAAATGTATTGGTTTGAAAAAGACGAAGGAAATGGCCCCATAAAATCAATACCCCACACATCAAAAATTTCAACTTCCAAAATAGTATTTAAAAGCATCTCATCTCTCTGTAAAATATTTCCTACCCTTATACATTTATCACACTTATCAATAAAACTACGGGCATCCTTAAAAAGAGTAGGCCAGTAAAATCCACTTTGTAAAATTTTAGAAGTTGTTTTCTAAACACTAAAATGCCCCCCATAATCTGATCCATGACAATGTCAAAGGATACTTTCAAATTCATTTTCAGGAACACTTCTCCTAATGATACCATCACCACATGTCTTAAACAGCAAGGGATCATCCCAAAAATAAAATTTAACATCATGCAGGAATTTTTTTCTCTGCTGAAAGGTTAAGTCGTATGGGATTATACCTGCTACTTTAAAATTAGCAAAGTCTGGAAACCATGACAAAGAAGTAATGGCTAGCAGTTTCTCATCTAGAAACTCCTCTGAAATAGGTTGTACATCTCGATCATCCTTCATTGTGGAAAGGTGGTCAGTTATCAAATTTTGCTTCCCTTGCTTATCTCAGATTTCCAAATCAAATTCTTGTAATAAGAGAATCCAAAGGATTAATCGTGGCTTGGCATCCTGCTTAGCAAACAAATATCTCAAAGCAGCGTGATCAGTGTAAACAATAACCTTAGACCCAATAAGATAGGATCTAAATTTATCACAAGCAAACATTATAGCAAGCAATTCTTTTTCAGTCGTGGCATAATTCTTTTGAGCTTCATTCAACACACGACTGGCATAATAAATGACATGAAACACTTTTTCTTTTCTTTGTCCCAATACAACACCCACAACATAATCACTAGCATCACACATAAGCTCAAATGGTAAAGACCAGTTAGGTGCAATAATTATAGGAGCAGAGACAAGTTGTTTCTTTAAGGTTATGAATGCTTGCAAACATGCCTCATCAAACTCAAAAGATGCTTCTTTTTCTACAAGATTAGTCATAGGCTTTGCTATTTCAGAAAAATCTTTGATGAACCACCTATAAAAACCGGCATGACCTAAAAAACTTCTTACCCCTTTTACATTCATAGGGGGAGGTAATTGTTCAATTATTTCCAATTTTGCTTTATCCACCTCTATACCTTTAGCAAAAATTTTATGACCAAGAACAATACCTTCTTTCACCATAAATTGACACTTTTCCCAATTTAACACTAAATTAGTTTCTTGACATCTTTTTAACACTAAAGTCAAGTTAGATAAACAAGAATCAAATGAAGAGCCAAACACAGAAAAATCGTCCATGAAGATCTCAATGCAATTTTCAATTAAATCAGAGAAAATGGAAAACATAGACCTTTGAAATGTTGCTGGTGCATTGCAGAGACCGAAAGGCATCCTCCTGTAAGCAAAAACTCCATAGGGACATGTAAATGCTGTCTTTTCTTGATCTTTAGGATCCACTATTATTTGATTGTAACCAGAATAACCATCTAGAAAACAATAGTATTCCTGCCTAGCCAATTTCTCAAGCATTTGATCTATAAACGGGAGTGGAAAATGGTCCTTTCTTGTGGCTTGATTCAATCTTCTATAGTCAATACACATGCGCCACCCTGTAACTTTTCTTGTGGGAATGAACTCATTTTTTTCATTTGTTACTACTGTCATCCCACCTTTCTTGGGTACCACTTGAACTGGACTTACCCACTCACTATCAGAAATTGGATAAATAATGCCTGCGTCTAGAAGCTTGATTACTTCCTTCTTTACCACATCCTTCATTGTGGGGTTGAACCTTCTTTGTGGTTGTCGAATAGGTTTGAAGTCCTTTTCCAAAAAGATTTTATGCATGCACAAAGTGAGACTAATACCTTTCAAATCATAAATTTTCCAACCTATAGCAGATTTGTGCTCTCTCAATACCCTTAAAACCTTTTCTTCTTCAACAATAGTCAGTGCATTGCTTATAATAACAGGATTAAGGTTTGTGTCATCTAAGAATTTATATTTAAGATGAGAAGGGAGTGGTTTCAACTCTACCAGTAGATGTCTCTTCTTCGCCGATGTCACTCCTGTTTAAGTCTTCTATTCTTCTAGTGGAGCTGAATAATGACTTGAGAGCTTCTAATTGATGAGCACACTTGCACCACTTCTTCTTCACTCACTTCTTGAATCAACTCCTTTGCTCCCATTCCAGAAAACGAGTTTGCTCTAACGTACTCTTCCTCGGGTGATTACCCCTTTCTTTTAATACCGGAGACTCGATGATTTCAGCTCGGAAACAATCCTTCTTGTCCACCCTTATGCTTCATTGCTTCATATATGGAGAAAGTGACTTTATCATCAGCTACTCTTAACATCAATTTACCTTGTTGTACATCTATTAATGCTCTTCCTGTGGCTAAAAATGGTCTTCCCAATATAATTGGGACTTTAGTATCTTCTTCCATGTCAAGGACCACGAAATCAGTTGGAAAGATAAATTTATCAACCTTCACTAAGACGTCCTCCACCACTCCATAAGGATAAGTCATTGATCGGTCCGCCAATTGGAGAGTTATCATAGTAGGCTTCACTTCTCCGATACCCAACCTTTTAAAAATGGACAAGGGCATCAAATTGATGCTCGCCCCAAGATCACACAATGCCTTGCTTACCATTAAATTTCCAATCTCACATGGAATGACAAAACTTCCTGGATCCTTCAATTTGGGAGGTAATTTTTGTTGAATGATTGCACTACACTCCTCTGTAAGCATTATGGTTTCATCCTCCTGTAGCTTCCTTTTTCTTGACAACAAGTCCTTCATGAATTTAGCATAGCTTGACATTTGCTCCAATGCATCAGCAAATGGGATATTAATGTGGAGCTTCTTAAAGACATCAAAAAATCTTGCAAATTGCTTCTCTTGTTCTTTCTTCTTCAACCTTTGAGGGAATGGAATAGTGGGAACATATTCTCTCATTTTATCCTTTTCACTCTCTTGATTTTTCTCTCCCTCATTCTCCTCTTCACAATTTTTCTGCTCTTTCTTTTCACTCTCTATCACAATCTCCTCTCTTTGTTTTTTTCTCTCACTACCGATCTCACTCCTGTTCTCATTCTCTACCAATCTCCCACTCCTCAATTGAATTGCCTTACATTATTCCTTTGGGTTGGTAATGATGTCACTAGGAAATGTTCCAGGAGATCTCTCTGAGATATGTCGTGAAAGTTGAGCAATTTGGTTCTCCAAATTTCTGATTGAAGCTTCCTGATTCTTGAAATTTGTCTTTGTCTCATTCATGAAATTAGAAGTTTGTTCCACAAATGTTGAGGTTTGCTCAGTTAACTTCTCTAAAGCTCTCTCAAAAGTGAACATCTTAGTTCCTTGGTTGTTAGATTGTGGTTGATATTGATATGGAAGCTTTGGCTGATTGGATTGATTCGATCCACTCCAAGGTTGGTTTGATGGGCTTCTCCAATTTGTATTGAAATGGTTAGCAAACTGATTTTGATGTTGGCCCACTGCATTCACCTGCACCTCTTGTTGAGTGACTTGACATTCACCATTTTGATGCATTTCTCCACAAAAATCACATGTTAAAGGTGTTGTCTTCACTGCTTTCACTTGCACATTATCAATCTTCTTAGTCAACTCGGTCATTTGTTGTGTTAACAACTTGTTTTGGGCTAGGATAGCATCCAAAGTGTTAACTTCTAACATTCCACCTTTTCTATTCTGACGATCAAACTGCATATTCCCTGTATTATTTGCCATTAACTCAATAGTTTCCAGGGCTTTAGCTGGTGTCTTCAGATTGAATGCTCCTCCACTTGCTGCATCCAACATTGCTCTAAAAGAGGGTACAAGACCATTATAAAATATCTGGACTTGTAACCAATCTGGTAAAGCATGATGTGGACATTTCCTCAATAGCTCCTTGTACCTCTCCCAAGCCTCGTACATAGATTCAGTCTCTTGTTGCACAAGAGTAGTGATTTCATTTCTCATTCTTGCTGACTTGGATGGAGGGAAGTATTTGGTTACAAATTTTTTAGCCATATCTTCCCATGTAGTGATGCTTCCTTGAGGTTGTGTTTGAAGCCAGCTTTTAGTTTTATCCCTTAATGAGAAAGGGAAAAGCCTCAAGCGGATTGCCTCACTTGAAACTCCATTAAGCTTCAAAGTATCACAGATGGCTAGAAAATTCTCTAGATGAGAATTAGGATCCTCTGCAACTGCACCTCCAAATTGATTCTGTTGGATGACTTGTAGCAATGCAGGCTTGATTTCAAAATTGTTGACTTGAATGGGAGGTCTCACAATACTCCCTTGGTAATTATTCACGTCTGGCATAGAATAATCAAGAAGAGTTTTCCTCTCTGGTTGTTCCTCTGCCATTGTTGATACGTGCTCCTCCTTTTTACTTGATGTCTCTGCTTTTCCTTTTTGCTTCTTCTTTCTTGTCTCACTTCTATTATGTCTAGCAGAACATTCAATTTCTGGTTCAAAAAGCAAAAATTTTTCTGCCACTGTACCTCGCATAAACAACTTAAAAAGAATACAATATTCTAACAACAAAATTAACGTGACAAAAGAAAAACAAACAAGATAATGAAAATAGAAAAACAAAATAACTAAAATAAAAACAGTTTTGACTACCTAAAAACTAACACTCAAATCTTAAGTGAATTAGATCACTAATATCAACGAGAAAAATCAATCCCGACAACGGCGCCAAAAACTTGATGAACGTTTGGCAAGTGCACCAATCGTTAACGTAGTAATAAAATATCGTCCTCTAGGATTGAATTTGTTGAATACTAGATTCGTAATGTACGTAAGTTTGAGCAATTGAAAATTTGGATAAAATAGCAAACATAGAATTATAATAAGAACTTTAGTCAAAATAAGATCTGTTAGATAATTGATTTCATACTCTTTCCTATATAATTTCAGTCCTTTCAATTGATGCAAGAAATGTAATTATCCACTTGAGTTTACCCAGAGTTGTTTTACCCCTAATCCCTTAGTAGGCAAAACTATTCATTGAATCTGAACCCCCAATCCCTTAGGTCAATTACGCCATTCAATAGAATCATGAAAAAAACAATAATATTCTCTATTGCAAACTAATTAGATATATGCCCAATTTCCCAATTGTGACAAACCCTAACCTGTTATATTTAGGATCGCGAACAACCTCCAACCTCCCAATTGTGAAACTACTCGTGGAATGAACTTGAAAATTATAAATAGAACACTGAGATAAAGAACATTAACTAAACATCAATTGTCAAGAACAAGAAAATATAATTCAGAGTACTACATCAATCCTCCAACAACAGGAAAATCAGTTTTGCATAATGTAAAAATTGCTAAAAGATAATAACTAGAACGTAAAAAATTCCAGAATGGTTCTCCTCCCCCTTTTCAGTTTCATTCCACCTTCTTTATAGGGTGTCCCCCGTTTTTTCTCCACTTGTTGAGGTAGTTACCACTTCTCATAACTGTCT
Organism: Sphenostylis stenocarpa; assembly: GCA_963425845.1. Lineage (NCBI taxonomy): Eukaryota > Viridiplantae > Streptophyta > Magnoliopsida > Fabales > Fabaceae > Sphenostylis > Sphenostylis stenocarpa. The sequence continues at coordinate 71,418,844 of OY731401.1, read as the reverse complement.
TGAATTTTCACATGTTGTGGAAAAATCCACAACCCACCTGTGGAACTCTCTGACTTCAACTGTGCCTTCTGAACCATAAATCCACAGGTTGTGGAAACATCCACAACTCACCTGTGGAGCTCTCTGAACTTGATCTTTGCATTCTGGTACCAAATCCACAGGTTGTGGAACATTTCACAAGGTACCTGTGGAACTTGCTGATATAAAATATTTCTATATTGACACCAACTCCCTCCAAACTATGAATTTAAACCTCCAAACACCTATTTACAAGAACAATGCACAAACCACATGTATGATCCAAAACAACGATAATGCATGATGAAATCGTTCCCATAATGCAACAACATATGAAATTAACCTAAATTAATGCATGAATGTAATGATATTTTATCCACTCATCAGGTATTGAGTGTAAAGTTAAGTAGAAAGTCAGAAGCAGTTTAAAAGACTCGATGACTGAGGTAGAAATCGAGGGAATGATTATCATGCACATGGAACATGGGTAGCGATTTTCTAAACCGTGACTAAGGTAGAAATCAAAGGACAGTTAACATGCACATGAAACATGGTAGCGGTTTTCTAAACCGTGGCTAAGGTAGAAATCGAGGGACAGTTAACGTGCACATGAAACCTGGTAGTGGTTTTTAAACCGCTCTTAGGAGGTTACGTTGAAGAAAATCTATAAATAGAGCGAAACATGAAGAAGGAAGAGAAAATTGGCAAAGAGAACAGAAATCAATTGTACAAGTCTACCGGAGAAAGATAAATCATGAAGTTTCTGGTGATCTGGGTTTCCATTTTTATTAAATTTTGTTACCGCTTTCTATACTTCCCCTGGTACTTTAATCTTTAACGCAATTTAATTTTACGTATGTACTTTCATGTTATTTCAATTCATTGTCATTTACACTTATGCAATTTTAAGATTTTGCATTACATCTTTGTCTCGATAGTTTTTAAAGTTTTCTTTACTTTCCCGATAATTTATCTACTTGCACGTTTAATTTACTTTCCTGTACTTTCCAGTGATTTTGGTTACTCTTAGTGCACTTTAATTTATGTCATTTACTCTTAGTACAATTTAATTTATGTCATTTACTTTTAGTGCAATTTAGTACAATTTAATTTATGTCATTTACTTTTAGTGCAATTTAATTTATGTCATTTACTCTTAGTGTAATTTCATTTTATGTCATTTACTCTTAGCGCAATTTAACTTTATGTACTACTTTTTTGCTTCGACACCTTTTTACTGTTTTCTTTACTTCAGTCAATCTTCATATTCTCTAGTTTCTTAAGCAAAAATACAAAAAAAGAGAACCTTCGATTTTAGTATGTATGCTTTGTTACGTTTTCCGCGTTTCTAATATTCATGCTTTATTTCATCCATTTGGCTTGATACTTTGAGATTTTCAATTTATATACATTTTTTGATTGAAAAATTGTTTGTTAACCTAAATAAAAAGAATTTACGTGATTGAAATTTGGTTAGAACCTAAGTTTTTAGGAAATTGAAACAACTAAAATTTTCACCACAAATTGACAATAAAATCTTTATGGTAACTATTTACATTTTTAAATTATACTTCAAATATCATAAAATTTTATTTATCATACATAATTCAACATTCAAAGTCATATATTGATAATATGTATCAATTTAAAAACATTGTATAATTCATTAAACATTAAACTTATATTTTAAATTGTCATTACATATAATAATTTTGTATTCAATGAAAAATTTAAATAATAACAAGCAATTTTATTTTTCAAAATTTAAAAATAGACTAGTTTAAAGATAATTTATTCATTCAATTCATGCTAAATCAAAATTATAGATAAATTATATTTTAAATAGTCATCTATAATTATATATAAAATATAATGCTTTTATAAATGTTATTTTGTATCATGTGAAAAGAAAAATAAGAATGTGATAAAAATAATAGTTATTATGATTTATATATTTAAAAATAAAAAATAGATATATTTAAAGAATGAAAAGAGAAAATAATATTTTAAAATAAATTAATTATAAACATGTGGACACACAATTAGTTATATATAATAATTTTGTATCTTATAAAATATTAAAAAATATTTTGTAATAACTTGTTTAGAACATAATCATAAACGCTCACTGTTTCACTGTTGTACTCCACTAATTAATTATTGATGGTTTATTGTGGTTACTTTTTCAATAGAAGCATTTAATTTGACAAAATATAAAATTATTTATATAAAAAATTTAAAAATCAAAATTTAATTTTATGTAGTTTTAATTTAACACTGAATATGAACGAAAATGAATTAATATTTATAATTTGATGTGGATTATGTTGTGATTTTCGTAATTATAATTTATTAATATTATAAAAATTATTAAATATTTTATAATGAATATTTTCAATTAAAACGATATTTTATAATTTTTTATACTCATAATTTTAATTTTTTATATTTATAAATAAAATGTACAATTTTAGAATTAAAAAAGTATAATAAAATGTTTTTTAAATATAAATATAATCAAATCATAAAACAATAGTTAAAAAAAACATAATGGTCTAAAAATATAATATCAAATGGAATTTTGTTTTTTATTGATTTAATTTTGAAGATTCATAATATAAAAAAATATGTATATATATATATATATATATATATATATAATTCTAAACTGATAAATTAATATATCTTATTATATAAATGGAAAATATTAATATTTTTATAAAGTTTTATTAAAATTATTAATAATTAAAAATTAAATTTGTGATATTTTAGACTTAGATTTTCATCTTTTATTAAGATTAGAAAGATTAAAAAAAATGATGTATTCATGCACTTTTTTTATTTGAACTATTCATACATTAATAACTTTTGTTGTAGAAATTGTAACACCTTACGTCTTTATTTTGTTTTTTAATTATATATAAAAATATATTAACTTGTGTTTATGCTAAATAAATTTAAATACTCAAATATTAACCAATTCATAAATGAAATTAGTCTCCAATTTTCATAGATTAATTTCTTTATTTATATGTTAATTATTTCATTGATAAATAATAACATTTAAGAATAAAATAAAATAAAATAGACAATAAATGATCTCATGTTATTTTGCTTATGCATTATTTTATTCTTTAGCCCATAAAATAGGGATGGAATGATTTCCTTTTAAATAAAAACTTGGAAATATATTATTAAATTTCATATTTCTTATATTAGAGAAAATTAATACCAAATAAATGCAATTTAAAACAAAAGTGTCAGAATTTCATATGAAATTTTACTAATTTTTGTCACTTATCAAAATTTCACGGTCCAAATCTGGTATTCACATGAACCAATATAAATATACTCTTGAACTTCTTAATGATAGTAATTTACTTGGTTCCAAATCCTTTGTTATATCTCACACTTACGTGTTCTGACATTGTTTGTCATATGGATTCTTAAATACTTAAAATGTTCACCTGCCCAAGGTATTCTTAAATACTTAAAATGTTCACCTGCCCAAGGTTTTTTTTTTGTCTCTACATTTGATTTTTGCTTTTGCTCGATCACCAAATTATCTCTTTTCGTGATCTTCATGTTTCATTGGGTCCTACTAATTCATCTTTTTGTACTATTTTTAGTTATGATAGGACAATTCTATATCAAAGTTGTTTTATGGGGTTATATATTGTTGGGTCTTTTCGAGGGAGCTAACCATATAAGAGAATATAACATCATTCTCAACCTAAAATCTTAAGATATTAGGTCATAAGTCTTTCTTACTTATAAGTTACTCAGTTTTCTCATTTTTATCCAATGTGGGACTTCAAACTCACACTTGAATTCTCAACATATACATACCCTCCTTGTACTCCTTTTTAGAGTGTGAAATTTTAATAAAAACAAATAAATTTCATTGTACGTATGTGAACATTAAGAATCTATACAAAGACATAATCGTAAGAGATTATTTTTGCTTTTTATTGACTTAATTTTGAAGATTCATAATATATAACAATATATATATATATATATATATATATATATATATATATATATATATATATAATTCTTAATTGATAATTTTTTAATTAGATAAATGGAAATTATTAATATTTTTACGAATATTTTATTAAAATTAAATTTGTGATATTTTATACTTAAATTTGCAAAAATTTTATTAAAATTAGAAATCTAAAAAAAATTGTACTCATGCACATTTTTTTTATGTGAACTATTCATACATTAATAACATTTGTTGTAGAAAGTGTAACACCATTACGCCTTTCTTTTGTTCTTGTATATATAAAAATATAACAAGTTGTTGTGGTTGTTCTAAATAAATTTAATTAAGCAATTCAGAAATGAAATTAGTCTCTAATTTTCATAGATTAAATTCTCTTTATTTTGATGTTAATTATTTGATTGATAAATAATAAAATTTAAGAAAAAAATAAAATAAAATAGACAATAAATGATCTCATGCTTATGCATTATTTAATTCTTTAGCCCATAGCATGGATTACATATGAGTATTTGAGATGATAGTTGTGTTTTTATTTTACCCATTTCATTTGATTGTGTTGTAATTTTGTAACCCATAGAATGGGCAAGACTATAAATGTGAACAATTTAAAGTCTTTGGAATAATTATACTTTTTCCATTTCCTTGTGGTAGGTACCTAATTTTGTAACCCGTCAAATAAGCATTCATTTTTCTCCATTTCCTTTTCAATGGTGACCTAATTTTCTAACCCACAAAATCTGCATAACTAGATAAAAGTCTTTGTATAAAATGGAGAGGACCAGAAACACTAACAATTTAAAGTCTTTATAGGTTGTTTTCATATTTATTGCTTAGTATGCTAATTTTATACATATTTATTACTTCAAGAGGATCCCAAATATTTTCTTCCAAATAAACATACTAAGTGCCCATATATTCACAAAATAATATTATATGCGTTTTTAATTCAACTCCTTTCTTTTTAATTCAAATTAAAATAGACAAAGTGATGATTGTTTCAAGCAATATGATAATGAAAACCGAAAATTGCATAAAAGAAAAGAAAATAATTCTATGAGTTAGATATTTTGATGACTTTGTATATTTATTCTTCTAGCCTACCACTAAAACAAAATTTGGATAAAAACTTTATATGTGATGGCTTGGTCTGATAATGAAATATATGAATATGTGAGTGTGAGAGTGAGAATGAATGGCTAAGACTGTCAAAGACAAAGACCTTTAGATAGAAATGATAAAAGTTAATTTTGAAATTGATTTCAATATTAATTTTAACCGTTAATTCTTAGCTTTCAGTTCAAGAAATCATGTTTAAAGAAAAACATTATAAGTGACATATGAATATGATTTATTGTAACAATTATTTTTGGTTATACCAAGACTTTTAAAATGAAAACTTATGCTACTGATTTTGACATGTGAATTTGATTTTATAAATTTAATGAAAGTGAAGAAAAAATAAAGGCACTGCAGCGGTATAAGTGTAAATATTAGAAAGAAGTTTTATATGCATTACCAAGAAGCACTTTTTGTTTCCTATTAAGAACTTTTGTGATCATGAATTCCTCCATTCTGATTATTCTGTTTCTTTATCTTTGGTTATTAACTTTAAGTATGATTGCATGCAGAGAGATATTATGCATTCAAAGTGAGGGAGAGGCACTGTTGAAGTTGAAGCATCATCTCAAAGATCCTTCAAATAGGCTCTCTTCTTGGAATGCATCTGCCATTTCCGATTGTTGCCAAATAGGCTATCGACGGAGCAATCCCTTCCCCAATCAGGAATCTTTCCAATTTGTTGTATCTTGACCTTAGAGGTTATTCTCTGTTTACCGAAAATGTTGATTGGCTATCAAGTCTTTCAAAGCTTGAATATATTTCTTTAGGAGATGCAAACCTATCCCAATCATTTCATTGGCTTCACAATCTCCTATCTCTTCCTTCTTTGATGCACTTGCATTTGTCACATTGCCCCCTCCCTCTCTATGATCAACCATCTTTGCTTAACTCTTCGTCTCTTGTCACTCTTGATATTTACGAAATTTCCCAACCTTCTCCATTCTCTTTTTTCCCGAAGTGGGTGTTGGGACTGAAGAAACTTGTTTATCTTGGTTTAAGATATACCTTCTTCGAAGGTCCATTTCCTGAAGATATTCGAAACCTCACACTTCTTGAAAATCTTGACTTGTGTGGAAATTTATTCTTATCTTCTATACCTGATTGGTTTTACAGTAGTTTTCATCATCTCACGTCCTTGAACCTAAGGGGCAACAACTTGCATGGAACTATTCCTGATGGCTTGGGAAATGTGACTTCTCTTTTAAGACTTGATTTATCAGACAATCAACTTGAAGGACCAATTCCAACTTCTTTGAGTAATCTCTGCAGCTTAAGGGAGATATACTTCTCATATCTCAAACTGAACCAACAGGTTAATGAAATTTTAGAAATTCTTGCTCCTTGTATTTCCCATGGACTCGTAGTACTTGAAGTTCAAAATTCTCATCTTTCAAGAAATTTGACAAATAAAATTGAAAAATTTAAAAATATTGACACACTAGATTTTTCTTCCAATAAAATTGGTGGAGAACTTCCAATATCACTTGGAAAGCTTTCATCATTGAGATCTCTTAGTCTGTTCGAAAATCAATTTAGTGGAAATCCATTTGAAAGTCTTGGATTACTCTCTAAATTGTCATACCTTCATATTGATGACAATCGTTTTCAAGGAGTTGTGAAGCAAGAATATCTTGCAAATCTTACTGGATTGAAGAATTTGTATGCATCAGGGAATAATTTGACTTTAAAAGTGGGTCCAAATTGGCATTCTACTTTTCAGCTTCAAAATTTGGATATGAGTTCGTGGCAGTTAGGTCCCAACTTTCCATCGTGGATTCAATCACAAAACAAATTAAACTATATAAAAATGTCCAACACAGGGATTGTAGATTCTATTCCCCGATGGTTTTGGAGAACATTTTCTCAAGCTTCTTATCTAAACTTCTCCAATAATCATATCCATGGAGAGCTTGGGACTACATTAACGAATCCAATATCAATCTCTCATGTTGATCTAAGCGCAAATAACTTAGGTGGCAAGTTGCCCTCTCTTTCAAACGTCGTGGGTTGGTTAGATCTTTCAAGCAATTCATTCTCCAAATATATGGATGACTTTTTATGTGAAAATCAGGACAAGCAAATGCAAATGCAATTTTTCAGTCTTGCATCAAATAATTTGTCAGGAAAAATACCTGATTGTTGGATGTTTTGGCCAAATCTAGTGGATGTAAACTTACAAAGCAACAATTTTGTCGGGAACTTACCCTCATCCATGGGTTCATTGGCAGGGCTACAGTCTTTACACATCCGTAACAACTCACTCTCGGGAGCATTTCCTACAATTTTGAACAAGACAAATAAACTGGTTGTCTTGGATCTTGGGGAAAATAAATTTGCCGGAAGCATTCCAGCTTGGGTTGGAGAAAGTCTTTTAAATATAAAAGTTCTTATCCTTCGATCAAATAGATTTTTGGGTCATATTCCTAATCAAATATGTGATATGAGTCTTCTACAGGTTTTAGACCTTGCACAAAATAATTTGTCTGGAAATATACCATCTTGTTTCAATCGGTTGAATGCCATGACTCTGACGAACACAAGTTCAAATCCTCGTATCTATTGTGAGCCAGCAAACAATACATTTCTAGATTGGCCAGTTAGTGTAGTTAGTGTGCTCCTTTGGCTGAAAGGAAGAGGAGATGAGTACAAAAATATACTGGGATTGGTGACAAACTGTTGAAATATTGCCAAGCGTACCAAATTATCAATCGTAGTATAGTATTTCGATTAAATAAAAGTCGATCCCACGAGGAACAGTTTCAATGGAAATTCCCAATTATGCTTACTAAGTAGATTAAAACAGATTAGGTTTTGCAAATAAGAGTTGAATTGAAATTAAATGACAAAGACTTGTAAATTGTTGAGAAAAATCAATTAAATGTACTTAGGATTGACTTCCTTCCTTATCCCTCTTTTGTAATGGCTAAATCAATTAAGAACGTCAATTAACCTAACAATGTTGATGCTACCTACTCAAATCATCCATGTTGATTCCTCACACATGAAATTCATAAGAAAACCTAATAAATGTTGATTCCTCACACAATTAACAGATTTTCCAGCATTAGGGTTAGGGTGTTAAGCAATTGATACATTCATTCCATTCCTGGCAATTAACGTAACAAATATTCTTATCGTGATCTAGGGTTCAAGATATATTTTCCAATCATACCTCAAACAATCAAGAATAAATCATTCCAAAGCATAAAGGATAAGAATAACAACATCAAAACATAGATTAATATATCAAAATATCACCATAATACAAAAGAGTTCAAAGGAAGTGCACCGAATCCTAAGAGAATGAAGTTAGCCACTCATGTTGGCTATTATAATGCTTCAATTGATGAAGAAGAATTGATAAAGATTGGACAAAATCCTAACAGTAGTCGTGCCTCCTCTCCTCCAAGACTGCTTGCTTTTCTCAAAACACAACTTATCTTTTTATAAGAGAATTTGGGTCGGGCCTTGCATCATTCATTCGCTTAAGCGCTCTTCTTTCTTTCAATTTTACTCTAATTATGTTGACAATTATGCTCCTTACTCTTGTATCAAGGTATTCTCGAATTCATCCTATATTGGGAGAAAAATATATTAGAATTAACATAAGTTAAGTGGTTTCATAACAATTCAAGGCATAATTATATCAACATTTTACCACTTAACAACTCCCCCCAACCTAGAATCTTGCTTGTCCCAAACAAAGTAATTTTTCCAAAACAAAATCATCACCTATTATCTTTTTCTCTTCTAGAACCACAACATAAAAATTTTCAGAGGTGATGCTCACAACTCCAAATGAAAATAGAACACATAAGCATTCAAGTTATAGAAACCAACAAAGAATAATTAGTCCTCAACTATCCTCAGAGAAGCATGATCTCTCAAATAGAGTTATATATACTCATCTCTAATTCTCACAGGTAAGTGTTTATCTCATTTAATCACTTCATTTAGGCAATCCAATATTGATAATCATCTTCAAGCAATCAACAATTGTTAAACAAGACTTAAATCAAAAGGTCTTTTGAGGCTTGTAATGGGGCTGGGCTAAGAAAAAATTATTGGTTTTTCTAGGATATACAAAAATATTTGAGAAATTCAACTCATATGAATGATTCTTGATTAACAATTTCTCAAGTCAGGTTTCAAACTTTATGTTTTTGTCCCTAACACAATGACAATGAGTTAATAATCTCACAAGTTATTACCCCCTTTTGACTTTTTTTTTTTTTTTAACATGTATCCTTTTTTTGGCTTTGCAAATTTTTAAGCTTTGTTTTTCCTTTTTCTTTACACTCTTTTAGCAATACCCAACAATAAGAAAAATAGTGACATTCATACTCATTTCCTTTCTCAAATATAGGAAGGTAGATAAATAGTGTTTAGGCTTAAGGGTTCTGTTTAAGAAACAATATTAATTTATTTATTTTTTTGCTCAGAAGGGGTTCAAATGGATGTCCTATAATTAATGCATGGTTGACTATTTGGGTCTGAGTTATATCTACTACAAAGAAAAAAATGCCTTTATCATTTTCAAGTCTTGCTAACATGTAATCACATCAAAGAATCAACCAATATCAGTTATCATCACAAAGTGTTGACACTCAATTTATCTGTTTGTGGTACTCTGTTCACCTGAGTTTTGGCTAGCTTCTCCAATTTAGTTAATTCCTAATTTTCCTCATCAATTCCTTTTCACTATCATACTCAATATCCCAAAATCACTTGTTATTGGAAACAATCAAAATTATTTTTCACGTTCTAGATTTGAATTAGACAATAAGCAATAATCTCATATATGGATCTAAAATAAATTATGGGACAACAAGGGAATTCAAAATTTAAAATAAAACAATTAAAAACATTAAATTAAAAACAAATTAAAAACATTAAAAGTAAAGTAAGTTTCCTCCCTCATTTTCTTCATTTGTCATGTACTCCTTATCTTGTGCCTCAGCCTCAGCTGCAGACTTTCTCACCCCCTCCAGAAAAGTTGGACTGTCCCCAGGCTATTGAAGTAAGGCTTCAAAGTCTTGAGGAGAAGTGCACTGTGTACCTGGAGCAATTTTGCAAAGAAAGAACCTAAGGAAGAAAAATGCACAAAAAAATTTAAACTGCAAAAAGAAAAAAAACAAATTCAAAACATTGGGTTGCCTCCCAGGAGCGCTTGTTTAACGTCTTCAGCTTGAGGCCTATTTGCTTTAGGGCTCATGCAGGTGAGTGATCAAGGTGATATATACGCATTCTCCATCCCTTAACTGTCCTTGTGAGAACGAATTTATTCTTTTCATTGCGAATAACCTTACAACTGTCAGAGATTGGATAAATCATACCTGCTTCAAGAGGTTTCAGTATCTCTCTTTGAATAACTTCCTTCATAGTCAGACTAAGATGTCTTTGGGGTTGTGCAACACGCTTGTAATCTTGTTTTTCAGTTAAGATGGTTAATTCCTCCAAAGTGTCTATTCTAAGACAATCTTTTTTGTCTTTCGGTTGTTGTACAACTTCAAACAGATTAAAATTAACTTCATCATCTCCACTTCTAATTTTCAACTTGCCCATGTCAACATCTATAATTACTTTGGCAGTCTTCATAAATGGTCTTCCCAGGATCAATGGGACTTCCTCATTTTCCTTCATGTCCATAATCACAAAATCAACAGGAAATATGAATTTGTCCACTCTAACTAAAACATCTTCTGCTACTCCATAAGGAATCTTTAGAGATCTGTCAGCTAGTTGCAATGTCATTCTTGTAGTCTTTACTTTCAAGTCTCCTATTCTTTTGAGCATAGATAATGGAATGAGGTTTATACTGGCCCCTAAATCAAGCAATGATTTTTTCATCGGTAATTCACCAATTGTGACTGGTATAGTGAAACTTTCAGGGTCCTTGGACTTTTGAGGCAATGATTTTTGGAATATAGCACGACATCCTGCCTCTAACTCTACTATTTCATCAGTAAATCTTCTTTTCTTAGTTAAGAGCTCTTTCATGAATTTGGCATATGTTGGCATTTATTCCATAGCTTCCACAAATGATATATTAATTTGCAATTGCTTGAAAATATCCATGAATCTTGCAAACTGTCTTTATTTATCTATTTGTGAAGGAGCCTTGGGATACGGTAACTTCTCTACAAATGGTTTTTGACTCCCTCCTTTTTCTATCTTCTCTTTGTTCTTCTTATTAGGAATATGTCTTTCTTTATTATTCTCATCTTCTTGCTTTTCATCTTCTTTTACCAAAACTTCTTCTTCAACAACTATATTGTCACCAATCCCCTTACCTACAACTTTTCCACTCCTTGTAGTTATTGAATTGCATTGCTCCTTTGGATTTGTTTGTGTGTTAGCTGAAAATTGTCCTCCTTGTTGCTGCTCAGATAATTGCTTAGCCAGTTAGCCTATTTGGGTCTCTATATTTCTGAATGAAGCCTCAGTATTTTTCTGATTAACCATAGTGTTTTGCATAAATTTTTCTACAATATCCTCCAATTTACTTATTCTGTCAGGCACTGAAGGATAATGCTGTTGCTGTTGTTGATATGGAGGTTAATGATATGACTGTTGTTGAAATGCAGGTTGTCCTTGTTTCCACCCAAAATTTTGATTTTGATTTTGATTCCCTCTCCATCCTTGTGCAAAATTATTCTGATAATTATTGAGATTAGGAAAATTACCTTATCTGCCTTGACTACTATCTTGGACCCCCATATAATTAGCTTCTTCTTGTTGAATGTTGCCTTGATAAGAGCATTGTTCATTTGAATGATCACCTCTACACAAATCACAACTCATCTGTTGATTAGGAATAATTTGTACTGTGTGCATTTGATGAGGTAATTTCTCTATTTTCTGGTTCAATGCTTCAATTTGTTGGGTCAAAATTTTATTCTGGGCTAAGAGAGCATCTGTGGTGTTAAGTTCAAGGACTCTTTTCCTTTGAATTGGATGTCTATCATGTTGGGCCTGTTGGTCTGTAAAGGCTAGTGCATCAATAATTCAGGTGGCATGATCAATTTCTACATCCAACATAGATCCTCCTGCTGCAGCCTCTAATAACATCTTTGCATCATGTCGCAAGCCAGTATAGAAAATATTCAACTGAGAAACGTCATCAAATCCATGATTTGGGCAACTTCTCAACAGTGATTTAAATTTCTCTCATGCTTCACAAAATTGCTCATCTGCTCCTTGTCTGAAAGAAGTGATGTCAGATTTGGCTTTGATGTAGCGGGATGGTGGGAAAAATCTGTTTAGAAACTTCTCTTCTACACTACTCCAATTAGTCAAACTCTGATTAGGATGTGCTTTCAGTCATTCTTTTGCCCTACCTACCAAAGAAAAAGGAAATAATATCAAATATGCAGATTCAAGATTTGTTGCTCTAAATCCCATGGTATCAATCAACTCATAAAAAGTAAACAAATGAATATAAGGGTCTTCATGATCCAATCCAGTGAATTGATGAGCACTAATCAAGCTTAAGAAAGCTGGATTCATCTGCAATGTATGATCGTCCGGAATGACAATGCTGGAAAAATATCTTGGACCTTGCTGTATAGCACAATTTCTAAGAGTTCTTCTAGGTGGATTTGCATTTGGGTTTTGATTTGGATTTGTATTTGGATCTGGATTCAGATTTGCTCCTTCTTTCGCCATATCTTCTATAATTGGGTTTGGTAAATCAAGTGTGAAAGAAGAATTAGCAGATTCTCTTGTAGTTTGTTCTTAAGTTTCCCTTCTTCGAAGATACCTGTCCTCTTAAACGCATAAATCAAAAGAGTAACTCAAGCAAATATTAGCACAAACTAAAAACTAAATAATAATAATAATAATAATAATAATGATAATGATAATGATAATAATGATAATAATGATGATAATAATAATGATGATAATGATAATAATGATAATGATAATAATGATAATAATGATAATGATAATAATAATGATAATAATGATAATGATAATAATGATAATAATAATAATGATGATGATAATAATAATGATAATGCTAATAAAAAAATAGAAATAAAAATAAAATACTCAATAAGCTAAACAAAGAATTCTCAAAGAACACCGTTCTCCGGCAACGGCGCCAGAAATACTTGTTGAAATATTGGCAAGCGTACCAAATTATCAATCGCAGTATAGTATTTCGATTAAATAAAGTCGATCCCACGAGGAACAGTTTTAATGAAAATTCCCAATTATGCTTACTAAGTAGATTAAAACAGATTAGGTTTTGCAAATAAGAGTTGAATTGAAATTAAATGACAAAGACTTGTAAATTGTTGAGAAAATATCAATTAAAGGTACTTAGGATTGACTTCCTTCCTTATCCCTCTTTTGTAATGGCTAAATCAATTAAGAACGTCAATTAACCTAACAATGTTGATGCCACCTACTCAAATCATCCATGTTGATTCCTCACACATGAAATTCATAAGAAAACCTAATAAATGTTGATTCCTCACACAATTAACAGATTTTCCAGCATTAGGGTTAGGGTGTTAAGCAATTGATACATTCATTCCATTCCTGACAATTAACGTAACAAATATTCTTATCGTGATCTAGGGTTCAAGATATATTTTCCAATCATACCTCAAACAATCAAGAATAAATCATTCCAAAGCATAAAGGATAAGAATAACAACATCAAAGCATAGATTAATATATCAAAATATCACCATGATACAAAATAGTTCAAAGGAAGTGCACCGAATCCTAAGAGAATGAAGTTAGCCACTCATGTTGGCTATTACAATGCTTCAATTGATGAAGAAGAATTGATGAAGATTGGACAAAACCCTAACAGTAGTCGTGCCTCCTCTCCTCCAAGACTGCTTGCTTTTCTCAAAACACAACTTATCTTTTTATAAGAGAATTTGGGTCGGGCCTTGCATCATTCATTCGCTTAAACACTCTTTTTTCTTTCAATTTTACTCCAATTATGTTGACAATTATGCTCCTTACTCTTGTATCAAGGTATTCTCGAATTCATCCTATATTGAGAGAAAAATATATTAGAATTAACATAAGTTAAGTGGTTTCATAACAATTCAAGGCATAATTATATCAACGTTTTACCACTTAACACAAACATTGATTTGTCAAACAACCAATTAGTAGGAGAAATACCAAGAGAAATCACAGATTTAAATGGATTGATATTTTTGAACTTATCCCACAACCAACTAATTGGTCATATTCCAGGAAGCATTGGTAATATGCAATCATTATTGTCCATCGATTTCTCAAGGAATCAACTTTCTGGGGAAATCACTCCGACCATGTCAAATCTGAGCTTCCTGAGCATGCTAGACTTGTCATATAATCATTTGAAGGGAAAAATTCCAACAGGAACTCAATTGCAAACCTTTGATGCCTCCAACTTCATTGGCAACGATCTCTGCGGCCTACCACTGGCCATCAATTGCAGCTCCAACAATGGAATTGATAGTTTTGATGACAATGACAAAGGGAGTGACAGGCATGGAGTGAACTGGTTTTTTGTGGGCATGACATTTGGATTTGTGTTGGGATTTTGGATGGTGATTGGTCCTTTGCTCATTTGTAGATCTTGGCGCTATGCCTATTTTCATTTCCTTCATCATGTGTGGTTCAAACTTCAATCTTTCTTCTTCTGATGCAATTTGTCTCTTCAATGTATTGTTTGGTTGATCAGATTTGAGAGCGTTATTTAAATTCTCTTAATGGATGTCAAAGCTAAAGAATCACAAAATATCGTATTTTGGTGAAGCTTACATCACAATAATTCAATCTAATGGACCTAATATCTTATATTACCTCTTTCTTATCTTTTAGTGGTTATGTTAACTAAATATAAATAATCAAATATTAACCAATTCATAAATAAAATTAAACTCCTATTTTCATAGATTAATTTCTCTTTACTTTTTATGTTAATTTTATCATTAATAATATAAAATAGTCAAAAAAATATATCATGTTTGATTGTTTTCATTTATATTTTATGTTATTTTAAGTATGTACTATATTTAATTCTTTGGCCCATAAAATGGGTTACATGAGGAAGAACTATAAATGAGTCTTTGAAATAATAGTTGTGTTTTTACACATTCCATTTCATTGTGTTCTTAAATTTCTAACCCATAATAATTGAGTCTTTGGACTACTCATAGGTTCTACATTTCCTTGTCTTTGGTCGCTAATTTTCTAACCCATAAAATAAGCACGACGAAAAACATTAAGATTTTTCCATTTCCTTTTCTTTGATTGCATAACAACAGTCAGATACAACTCAATTGATGATTCGTACAATCAAAACAAATAATTCAAATTGACGCCATTTTAGATTCACATGAGAGAGGATAGGCTGGAGTATTTGATGATGAATCTCTTCTTCTATTTCATTATATATTTAATATCCATTTAACTTGTTTCATTTTTCTCCATTTCCTTTTCATTGGTCACCTAATTTTCTAACCCATTAAATGATGAGGATTAGAATAATTAACAACTTTTAATGTCTTTGAAACAGTTTCATTTTTCTTCATTTCCTTGTCATTTCATTTTTCTCCATTCCCTTACTTTCTTCTGCTAATTGTCTAACCCGTGGACGACTAGAGATATCAGCAACATAAAGTCTTTGTATCATTTTTTTTTTTTTACCTTCATAATCCATAAGAAACACTGGTCTACACAGTTTAAGATTTTACATGAGAGAATTAAAATTGTAAATATTTTGGGATATAAAGATGACGAGGGATAAATAATATTTTGGAAAAAATTTCACACTTTTTTTGTAGGTTGTTTTATTTTTATTTTGTGAAATGTGATAGATTGATCAAAACTTTTAAAAATAAAAAATCATAGTAAAGCATTTTAGACCTTTATTTTAGGTGTACTCTTTATTCAACTTTGAATTGAAGTTAAAATAGAGAGAAGGATAATTGTTTGATTCAATATGGTAATGAAAACATTGAATGTGATGGCTTGTGAATAGGTGAGTGTGAGAGTGAATGGCTAAGACTGTGTCAAACAAAGTTATGATAGACCTCAAAAACTTGATTAGGTCTTCAAAAATTAAGAGAAGAAGAAAATAGAGCCAAAAGATAGAGAGCATTACAAATACAGATAGAGATAATAAATTTAGAGACAATTTGGATATTTATGAAGAGAGCCTTTTCAAAAGATTTCAATTTTAATTTTAATTCCAGTTTGAAGAAATCATGTTAAACAAAACATTAAAGATCAACCACTTAAAAGTCTTGAAATTTAATTTTCCTCACGTTTTCTTGCAATTCATGACCTGATTTTATAACCCATGAAATAAATAGGAGTAAAAAGATGAAGAATATAAAGTCATTGGATTAGTTTCATTTTTGTGTTTTATATTATTATTAGGTTAAGAGACAGAGGATGTGAGAGAGACTAAGAACTCACAAAAACTTAATTCACGTGGTTTTTTTTTTTTAATTCTGAACAAAAATTGTTGGATGAATGATAATTATAATATTACAAATGAAATTAGTATTTGACAAAGTCTTTATAAATTAAAAGCAAATTTTATTGGATGAACAATAATAATGGTATTATTGAAATTTATTCTTACAAAAAATCAATTGTATAGGTCTAAACAAAATTATACGACGAAAGTTTCATGTGCATTGACTTTATTATAAAAGATACCCGAGATGGGACTCGTAGGGACCATTTAGACTCTTACTAATAACTTATAATATTATTTTTATGGTCTAATTATATTATTAATTGGGTATCTTAATTTTATATATTGGTATTGAACGTGTGTTAAATGAATAATATTAAATTTTATTAGAAGTAGAAATAATTTTAACTCAAAAAATATTGAGAGTATATCTCATTATCATCAAACAGACCGGCTCATATAAATTTTTACATAACAGAAAAATAAAAAAAATACTTTGAAATGATTTGGCAGACTAAATTATGTATTTAAAAATACTATCAATATAAGAATGAGAATTGGATGAGCGGGCTACATTACCCATGGATTTATTTTATTTTATTTTTAATAAGATTATTTAAAATTATTATGTAAAATTTAATTGTTATTATTTTATTTAAGTTAAAGTATAATTTAAATATCATTAAATTTTAATATAAATAAATTTATTTTTTATTAAATATTAATATAATTAAGTCCTAATATAAAGTATAAATTTAAATAATATTATTTTAAAAAAATGAATTTTATAAATTTGCATTAAAAAATTTAAATATTTTTATAATATTTTTTATTTTACAATTAATTGTAAAACAAATTAAATAAAATTTATTACTAGATAATATATCATCGGACTCATCTTATTGACAACAAGATAATTAACACATGCGTTACTCTTTATTTTCTTTTGTTTTTGTAGACATGAAAATAAATAGTATCTTTTTTTAATCAATTCTATAATTTAAAAGAAAATTTATTTAAATAGAATTTTTTATTTAGTTCGACATATTTATTATTCATATACAAAATTCAATAAGATAAAATAAATTACTCTCAAATAATTTAGTTTTCTTTTTCTCATTTCCTCATTTATATTTTTTTCTCTCATTATTTACTTTTTATTATTATGTTTTTTTTTTCTATCTTCATTTAGTGTTTATTTTCCTTTTTCTTTCCATCTTTTGTTCTTTTCTTACTGTATCTTATTTTTCAATTAAAAATTTTAGAATGAAATTAGATAAAGTGAGTATTTTATTATTTCTAAAAAATAAAAATATTTAAATGATCCAAAAATACTATAATATAATATATTATATTTAAAAATATTATATGATAAATTTTAGATATTACAAATATTATTGTTATGTTAAAATTGTAAGAAAAAAAACATTTAAATCATAAATATTGTATATTTTCCAATTAGATGAGTAATTATTTATTATAATAAAATCATAAATAAAATTATTTACTGTTATAATAAATAAAATTATTTATTGTTATCATAATTTTAAATAATTTAATATTTTTTTTAGTTTTAATATTGATTTTAAAATATTTTTTAACATATTTTTATTATTTTTCAATATATTTAATTAGAATAATAAGTGAAAGGGGGAGAAAAAAATAAATAAGAGACATGAGATAGAAAAAGAAAAGTAAGAAGTGAATGAGGAAAATAAAAAAGGGAATAAAAAATTACTAGAAAAGAGAAAAAAAAACTAGAATCAATCCTATAAATAATACATTTTAAATAAAAAAATTACTCAAATAAAATTTCTATCAATTTATTTATTAAAGTAAACCTATTTATTATCCATGTACTTCTTCTCTCCTAAAAATAGTACATGAAAATAAATAATATTTCTTTTCGGCTTAGTAATTAAATATTTTCTATTAATTGAAAGGTTTAGTGGTTGGTTATGCTAAGTAAATTTAAATACTTAACTATTAACCAATTCATAAATAAATAAAATCCAATAAAATTAGTCTCCAATTTTTATAGATTAATTTCTCTTTATTTTTATGCTAATTCTTTCATTTATAAATAATAAAATCTAAAAAAATAGAAAATAAAGAGAAAGAACAAAAAGTGAGTCTTTGAGTTTTGTTTTTACTCATTTCATTTATTTGTATGCCAATTTTGTAACCCATAAGATGGAGAAGACTAAAAGTACGAATAATTTAATGTTTTTGGAATCTTGTTTCATTTTTCTCCGTTTCCTTTTCAATGGTCCACAAAATGTGCACCACTAGATAAAGTCTTTGTATAAAATGTAAAGACTAACAATTTAAAGTTTTTATAGGTTATTAGTTTCATATTTATTGATTTGTATGTTAATTTTATACATATTTATTACTTTCAGAGGATCCCAAATATTTTCTTCCAAATAAACATTATATGTGTTTTTTAATTCAAATTAAAAGACACAACAACCTTCAGATAAAAATTATTAAAGTTAATTTTAAAATTTATTTCAATATTAATTTTGAACGTTAATTCTTAGCTTTCAGTTCAAAAATCATGTTTAAAGAAAATCATTATAAGTGACGTACACTAGTACAGAAAACATCTTTAACATCGGTTCTTAGCAGCTTTCTACATCGGTTCTAGAACCGATGTAGATACAACCGATGTAGAAAGTTGGTAAGTTTTAACATCGGTTAAGAACCGATGTAGAAAGTCTGACTTTCCACATCGATTCTAGGCCATAACCGATGTAGAAAGTCTGACTTTCCACATCGGTTATAGCTATAACCGATGTGGAAAATTAGACTTTCTACATCGGTTATGGCCTAGAACCGATGTGGAAAGTATTAAAAATCACTTTCTACATCGGTTATGGCCATAACCGATGTGGAAAGTCATATTTTTTTTTAAATACGAATTTTAGTTTTTTATTTTTCAGAATCTGTACAGCATTTTAAATATTTACAGCTACTCAGAATGTTAATCTATATATAGAGGACATGCATTAACACACAAGTAAACATAATGTATATTATATATCTACATTGTATTGTATCAACAAAAACAATAAAGTGATTTTTAATACTTTCCACATAATGTTAATCTATATATCTACATTGTATCTACATAATGTATAGCCATAACCGATGTAGAAAGTGATTTTTAATACTTTCCACATCGGTTATAGCTATAACCGATGTGGAAAATCGGACTTTCTACATCGGTTATAGCCTAGAACCGATGTGGAAAGTATTAAAAATCACTTTCTACATCGGTTATGGCCATAACCGATGTGGAAAGTCATATTTTTTTTTAAATACGAATTTTAGTTTTTGATTTTTCAGAACCTGTACAGCATTTTAAATATTTACAGCTACTCGAATGTTAATCTATATATAGAGGACATGCATTAACACACAAGTAAACATAATGTATATTATATATCTACATTGTATTGTATCAACAAAAACAATAAACATGTATTGTATTCTAAGTTTATATATACAAAGAAACTAGCAAGTCCTAATGTTTCACAATTAAATTCAATCACGACTATAGTTCTTAATAACAAAATCTGCCCAAATTCGTCTAATGTCATCAATCTCTCGCTTCACTTATTGGATGACCATCATCAAATATCTACAAACAAAAAAACATTTCAGATAAGCGTAAGTAGGCAAATATATGTCAATGACATAGATATAGTCATAACACATACCAAATTTCATGAATCTATGATATTTGTTGTGATGATTGTTAACATATGTCTCATCACATAATATCCGCACTCCCAACTTCCTTTTGCTTATTACACTATAAGAAAAAAAAACATTAAATACGAGAAAATGAGTAAATTAAAGTTAAGAATTTGAAAGATAATGTCCTTACACGTGGAAGTATCCATGTGGGTTTCTTTTTAGGCTTACCCTCCATGACTGAGTATGCTTCTATACACCTATAAAAGATTAAATGGAAAATACTTCATATTAAGACATGTGGAACTTAAAATGAAATGAATGAAATATTATACAAGGGTGTTAGTATACTTATCTTAAACAATTGAATGTTGTCTCGGATCGGGATTTGGGAATGAAGCACAATTATTATGAAGTACTTACTTATGAATATAAAAAGTAAAATCTGGATACTATTTAGCTCAAAGGAGTGAAGCACAGATCTTTAGTTATTTAATCTGTCATGAACCGGACCTAGAGTATTTAATTAGTCACAAAGACAGATTCATATATAAGGGTGTTAGTATACTTACACATCAATAATCTGTTTAATTTCCTTTTGGGTTTATTCCATAAAGAGCATAAAAAAATAGTCTCATTACGTTTAGGACAAGGATAAACAGATTGCCAGTGAGACCTACAAAAAATGTCGCTCAATTAGCAATTCTTAAGAGATTCAAAGTTTGAAAGTAAGTAATTTAAAAAAACTTACCCATAATGATATGGTGCGAGATAAACTTCCTTTGATCCTTCACAAAATCTCTTTTGAATGTATGCTTGAATAGTATTTGGTTTGTTCCCCAAACTCCGAATGTGGACAGGATCAATGAATCCATAGACATCTTCTACTCCCTTTTCCGCAATGACTTTGTTGAGGTAACTAGAAATTGAAAATATCATGTTAATTGCATTTTAGACAAGTTGGTGTCTAATAGGGCATACAACCAATTGACTTAAATAAAAACATAAGACTTACATTAACCGAGACTTGGAGAATTGTGACGCAAATCATGTCTTGACTCAAAACAACATCCATAATGTCCTTCGACTCAAGTACAACGTGATGGGCCACGGATTCCCAATCACATGAGGGTCCATCTCGGATCTCGTAAAGGTATATGCTTTCCTAGCCTATAAGCTAAGAGGCATAACCTTTGTATCGGATCTAAGTCCAGTTCCTCTTGAACTTTCTCTTTCTCTTTCTCCTTCCCCTTCTCCTTTCCTTTCTGCTGGGCACAAATGTCCTATACACATCAAGGAATTAAATTAAAATTTATGATAAAATAATAAAATTATAAACATGTATCAAATTATTAAAGAAAACATATAATACCTGATCAGTAGGAAACTGGATAAGTGCTCTAGGCCACTGAATGAAATGACCGGGAGCCTCCCCCACTGTTCTAACCTCGTCGGATGGAACAGGAACAGGAGCTTCAGAAACTTCCACCCGTTCAACCGCAACCCGTTCAACTGCCATAAGGATTCATCCCATCTGTAGCAAGTGCTAGTCTAAGGTTTCTCCCCTCTTGACCAAATTCTGGAAATATGTCATCAATTTTTTTCCATTGCAGAGAATCAGCTGGATGTCGTATCTTCCCATCACAGTGTCTTTCATTTACATGCCACGTTAAGCTCTTTGCATCTTTGGCATTAGCAAATAGCCGCTTAAACCTTGGAATTATTGGAAGATACCACACTACTTTGACAGGGGTTCCTGATGAAATTGTCTTATCACAATTATCTTCTCCATCCTTGACTTTAAACCGTGATGTACCACAAACAGGACAATTATGCAAACTTCCAAACTCCTTCCTGTACAGGATGCAATCATTACAGCATGCATGTATCTTCTTATACTCCATACCCATCGGACAGATTACTTTCTTTGCTTCATAAGTACGGCTTGGAAGTGTATTCCCTTCGGAAGCATTTCCATTAATAATTGTAGCAACTCAGTAAAACTTTTATCCGTCCACCCATTTTTGGCCTTTAAGTTAAATAATTTTAACACTCGCTGACAACCGTGTGAACTTAGAACATCCCATATACAGAGGCTTCTTACTATCTTCGCATAGTTCTTCAAATACATATCCTTTTTCAAATGGCTCTTCACCGATATCACGTATCAAATCCTCTAGTCGATCATTGGTTTCTTTCTAGATTTCGATTGTCTCGAAGCCATTGGGAAATCTACTACTTCCCCATGCCAAATCCACTTAGTGTAACTCTTGCAAAATCCATCACAAAGGAGATGCTCTCTTATATCCTTCACACTTAGTTGTCTTAAATTTAAGCACTTCACACAAGGACAATAAAAGAGACCTCTATTGTTACCCACATTTCTCCGTGCAAACTCTAAGAACTCTTCAACCCCTAATTCATATTCTTCTTCTATACGTTTGGCATTTATCCAACTCCGATCCATATCTATAACTACATGACGTCTTTGCTTAGTGTGAAAATGGAATTACCTCTATTCAGAGGCAACAAACTTAAACAACTCAAACTATAATCCAAACTCGAAATAGTACTCGGAACAACAAGTAAAACTCCAGGAACAAAACAAACAACACAAAGAACAAACCTAAATCAACAACATAAGAAACAAACCCAAATGAAAAACAAGAGAACCAAATATAATCAATACCCCAAAGCCCTACACCCCAACGTGGAAACCCATAGCCTTAACTCTTCCGCTAAGAGACTCGGACCGAGAGCGACATCAACCAACCCAACAGGGCTTGGATAACACCAATCTCAACCCCACGAGAATAACCAAGTGAAAATCACATATTCAAGTCAAACTAAACGGAAATAATAATACAAAACCCGAATAAACATGTCTACATACATTAAACCCAGGCAGAATCAGTCCACGACCAAACAAAACAATCCGTAATCAAGGAAAATGCATAAAGGTAATTGACAAAACAAGGATGAGAAGCCAATAGGATAGACCCACGGACCTGGTCCGAATCACCTCCGGTTCGCGACGAGATCGAAGGTGCGCAGGTGCAATGAGGAGGAGCTCCTAGAGGGTTTCGGAGAGGTGAAGACGAGGGTGGCGCGTCGCAGTTCTTGGTGCGCGTCGCAGCTCCTCGGTGCGCGTCGCAGTTCTTGGTGCACGGCAAGGGTGGTTTTCGCTTGGGGATTCGATTGGGGAAACGGAGGTTAGGGATTCGATTGGGGGAAGGAGATGGGAGAGACAAGTGGTTTTCGCTATCGCGATAGGGGCAAGGAGACGGTGGTTTTCGCCATCGCGAGAATGAATTTGGTAATGGCTAGGAGCAAGGGAAGAATTCCGGAGGGAGTCGAGTCCGTAATTGGGTCCGGGAGTCGAGTCCGTAAGGGCAAGAGTGGAGTCTAGGGCTTACTGTCTAAAATTTTTCTTATTATTTTTTTTAAGACTTTCCACATCGGCTCATGGGGGAACCGATGTAGAAAGTAAAATGGTATATCGGATGACCGATCGAATGGCTTTATGACCGATCAAAACTGGATGATCGATCAGAATGAGTTTATGACCGATCAGAATTATTTTAAATCAGAGTAGAAAGCACTTTCTCGGGTTGTATTTCGCTTGAGCGACACTATACTCGCTCGAGCGACATCCGATTCTAACATGAGGTCTCCCATGTTACATTATCCGGCTAACTTTGATCGACGTTTACGCAGGTCAACATTCGCTCAAGCGATAATAAGATCACTCGAGCGACGCGACCTGCACAAAATTGGCATTCTCATGTTGTATTTCGCTTGAGCGACACTGGTCTCGCTCGAGCGACGCCACCTGCACAAAATTGGCCTTCTCGGGTGGTTTTTCGCGTGAGCGACACTGTCTCGCTCGAGCGACATCCACATTTTTTGGTTATGATCGATCAGAATGAGTTTATGACCGATCAGAATTATTTTAAATCAGAGTAGAAAACACTTTCCACATCGGTTCCCATCTGAACCGATGTGGAAAGGCTTTAAAAAAATTTCTACATCGGTTCTTTAACAACCGATGTAAAAAGTCCGATGTTAAAAGTGTTTTTTGTACTAGTGGTATGAATATGATTTATTGTAACAATTATTTTTGGTTATACCAAGACTTTTAAAATGAAAACTTATGTTACTGATTTTGACATGTGAATTTGATTTTATAAATTTAATGAAAATGAAGAAAAAATAAAGGCACTGCAGCGGTATAAGTATAAATATTAGAAAGAAGTTTTATATGCATTACCAAGAAGCACTTTTTGTTTCCTATCAAGAGCTTTTGTGATCATGAATTCCTCCATTTTCATTATTCTGTTTCTTCATCTTTGGTTATTAACGTTACGTATGGTTGCATGCAGAGAGATATTATGCATTGAAAGTGAGGGAGAGACACTGTTGAAGTTGAAGCGTCATCTCAAAGATCCTTCAAATAGGCTCTCTTCTTGGAATGCATCTGCCATTTCCCGTTGTTGCCACTGGTCCGGTGTTCTCTGCAGCAACATCACTGCCCATGTTTCAGAGCTTCACCTCAACACTTCATATGTTAATTTTGATGGTGATTATGAAGCTTATACTAGATCTCAATTTGGTGGAGAGATAAATCCTTGTTTGGTTGATTTGAAGCATTTGAATTACTTGGACTTGAGCGGCAATGATTTTGAAAGTATGCCAATTCCTTCTTTCCTTCCAACAATGACTTCCTTGACTCATCTCAACCTTTCTTATGCTGGATTCATGGGCAACATTCCTCCTCAGATTGGGAATCTCTCCAATTTGCTCTATCTTGACCTCAGTAGTAATTCTCTGTTCTCCGAAAATGTTGACTGGCTATCAAGACTTTCAAAGCTTCGATATCTTGATTTGAGCAACAATGAATTACTTGGAGCAGGTACGCCCATTCCTACTTTCCTTGGGACATTGACCTCCTTAACTCACGTAGACCTCTCATCGGCTGGATTCATGGGGCCGATTCCTCCTCAAATTGGGAATCTCTCCAACTTGGTATATCTTGATCTGAGTTATGTAGCCAATGGAACAATTCCCTCTCAGATTGCAAATCTCTCCAATTTGCTCTACCTTGATCTCAGTGGTGATCTGTATGCTGAAAACATTGATTGGCTATCGAGTCTTTCAAAGCTTGAATATCTTGACTTGGGAGGTACAAATCTATCCCGATCATTCCATTTCTTTCACATTCTCCAAACTCTTCCTTCTTTGATGCACCTTCATTTGTCACTATGTACACTCCCTCTCTATAATCAACCATCGTTACTTAACTCCTCGTCTCTCCTCACTCTTGATCTTTCCGGTATTTCCTTTTCTTCTCAAATTTCTTTTGTCCCGAAGTGGGTGTTTGGACTGAAGAAACTTGTTTCTCTTGATTTAAGATATAACTTCTTCAAAGGTTCCATTCCTGGTGGTATTCGAAGCCTCACACTTCTTGAAAATCTAGATTTGTCTGGAAATTCATTCTCATCTTATATACCAGATTGGTTTTACGGTAGTTTTCGTCATCTCACGTATTTGGACCTATCATATAACAACTTACAGGGGACTATTTCTGATGCCTTGGGAAATATGACTTCTCTGGTTACACTTCATTTGTCAGGCAATCAATTTGATGGACCAATTCCAACTTCTTTTGGTAATTTGTGCAACTTAAGGGAGATATATTTCTCAAATCTCAAACTCAACCAAAAGGTTAATGAAATTTTAGAAATTCTTTCTCCTTGTATTTCCCATGGACTCACAACACTTGAAGTTCGGAGTTCTCAACTTTCAGGCAATCTGACAAATAAACTTGGAGATTTTAAAAATATTGACACTCTAGATTTTTATGGCAACAAAATTGGTGGCGACCTTCCAAGATCACTGGCAAAACTTTTATCATTGACATTTCTTATACTGTCCGAAAATCAATTTAGCGGAAATCCATTTGAAAGTCTTGGATCACTCTCTAAATTGTCATATCTTTACATTGATCACAATCGTTTTCAAGGAGTCGTCAAGGAAGATCATTTCGCAAATCTTACCCGCTTGAAGTGGTTTGATGCATCAGGGAACAATTTGACTTTAAAAGTGGGTCCCAGTTGGCATCCTACCTTTCAGCTTTACCGTTTGGATATGAGCTCCTGGCAGTTAGGTCCCAACTTTCCATCATGGATTCACTCACAAAACAAACTTCTTTCCATATCAATGTCTAACACAGGGATTTCAGATTCTATTCCCAGCTGGTTTTGGAAAACATTTTCTCAAGCTGAGGATCTAAACCTCTCTTATAATCATATCCATGGTGAGCTTTGGACTACATTAACGAATCCAATATCAATCAATGTTGTCGATCTTAGTGCAAATAACTTAAATGGAAAATTGCCCTCTCTTTCAAATGTTGTGGTTTCGTTAGATCTTTCCAACAATTTATTCTCCAAATCCATGGCTGATTTTTTGTGTCAAAATCAGGACAAGCCAATGGGATTGGAACTTCTGAATCTTGCTTCAAATAATTTATCAGGAGAAATACCTGATTGTTGGATGCATTGGCCAGATCTAGTGGATGTAAATTTACAAAGCAACAATTTTGTTGGGAACTTACCCTCCTCCATGGGTTCGTTGGCAGAGCTACAGTCTTTACACATCCGTAACAACTCCCTCTCGGGAACCTTTCCTACCATTTTGAAGAAGACCACTAAACTGATTTTCTTGGATCTCGGAGAAAATAAATTTTCAGGAAGAATTCCATCTTGGGTTGGAGAAAGTGCTTCAAATATGAAAGTTCTTATCCTTCGATCAAATAATTTTTTTGGTCATATTCCTAATACAATATGTGATATGCGTCTTCTTCAGATTTTAGACCTTGCACAAAACAATTTGTCTGGAAATATTCCAACTTGTTTCAATCGCTTGAATGCCATCACTTTGACGAACAAAAGTTCATATCTTCTTATTTATTGTGACACAGTAAACAATACATATTTGAATGGGCAATTGCGTATAATTAGTGTGCTCCTTTGGCTGAAAGGAAGAGGAGATGAGTACAGAAGTATACTGGGATTGGTGACAAGCATTGATCTATCAAATAACCAATTAGTAGGAGAAATACCAAGAGAAATCACAGATTTAAATGGATTGACATATTTGAACTTATCCCACAACCAACTAATTGGTCATATTCCAGGAAGCATTGGTAATATGCAATCATTATTGTCCATCGATTTCTCAAGGAATCAACTTTGTGGTGAAATCCCTCTTACCATTTCAAATCTGAGCTTGCTGAGCATGCTAGACTTATCATATAATAATTTGAGGGGAAAAATTCCAACAGGAACTCAACTGCAAACCTTTGATGCCTCCAACTTCATTGGCAACGACCTCTGCGGCCCACCACTGGCCATCAATTGCAGCTCCAATAATGGAATTGATAGTTATGATGCCAATGGCAAAGGGAGTGACAGGCATGGAGTGGAGTGGTTTTTTGTTAGCATGACATTTGGATTTGTGGTGGGATTTTGGATGGTGATTGGTCCTTTGCTCATTTGTAGATCTTGGCGCTATGCCTATTTTCATTTCTTTGATCATGTGTGGTTCAAACTTCAATCTTTCTTCTTCTGATGCAATTTTTTTATTTAATGTAGTGAAAAATAAAATTACTATGAAAGTTAATTTGATTTAGCTTGTATTTCTTGGTTGATCTTGTTTGATTTCTTCAGATATGGCAATGAATTATTAAACTTTTAAATTTATAAAAGTTAGCATTTCATCTATGCATACAAGTGTATAAGTTTAAAAGTCTCTAAACAATTTAAATGATTTTTAAACTTTTGAATTTATAAAATTTTGCAATAGGAAAATTTCCATTAATAATTAACCACCTCAATATCCTCCTGACCCTTTTCTGCCTCGGGAAAGGAAAAGTGAAGATCAAAATGGCGAACTGCAGGACTCCAAAAGAAATCAAATGAAAATTTGAGGAAGTAATTAAAATTAAATAAAACATGTAAGCATGTATTCTTTAGTTATGTCAATTTACATAAACTATTAATCTTAATTGAAATCTTAAATACATTCATAATAAACATTTCAGAAATTTTCTCTTCATTTGACTCTAATTTATGAGTAAACTCAATATAGGAAAATTGAGCGAAAAATACCAATTCTCGCTCAAGCGAGGCTTGAGCGAGCCGTGAGCGAGCCGTGAGCTTTAACGTATTTTCATTCAAGCGCGAGTCAATCTCACTTTCACCCTCGAACGCGCCCTCACATCCAACGTATAAATATATAAATATATAACTATATAAATATATATAAATATATCAAAATATATAAATATATTTGTATTTATATATTCTATATTTATATATTTACACAGTATATATATTTATTTGTATATAAATATAATTTATTTGTAAATTATTATAAAAAAATTATAGTAGTTTAGTGGTTGGAGTATCAATTTTCAACTCTAAAATACTAGATTCGAATCCTATCGATGACAATTCTAACTTAAGTGAATTTTTGATTGAAAAAAATAAAAACACTTTCCGAAAAATATATATAAATAAATATATATTTATACGGATATATATTTATTTGTATATAAATATAATTTATTTGTAAATTATTATTAGAATATTATAGTAGTTTAGTGGTTGAAGTATCAGTTTTCAACTTTAAAATACTGGGTTCGAATCCTGTTAGTGACAATTTTCTAACTTAAGTGAATTTTTGGTCGAAGAAAAATAAAAACACTTTCTAGAAAATATATATTTAGACGGATATATATTTATTTATATATAAATATAATTAATTTGTAAGTTATTATCAAAAAATTACAGGAGTTTATTTCAACTCTATAGAGAAATTTTAGGTGAAAACACATTCAACGCTCGGCTGATCCGGGAACCGACGTTGAATGTGTCAATAAAAAGATTTTCAATGCTCGGCTCACCTGGAACCGACGTGGAATGTGTCAATAAAAAGACTTTCAACGTCAGTTCATCCTGAACCGACGTGGAAAGTATTTTCTACGTCGATTTAGAATGTGTCTAACATTCAACTTTCAACGTCGTTTTTTAACCAACCGATGTTGAAAGTGTATTTAACGTTCGACTTAGCTTTAATCGACGTTAAATAATGACGTTGAAAGCATATTTTGTAGTGGTGTCACTAGAAATTATGAGAAACAAAATTTACATAGGTTATTATAGTATCTAATATAAATTTACATCAATTAATTATTTTGATGTAAATTTAGATCTCTTGCATCAATGTTAGAATTTAATCAAACATAAAAATTCAAAAAGCAACATACGTAATCTGTACTAGAAATTGCTCCTGAAATGGATTACAATAATAAGTCCGTCTTTAACATAATAGTTTTGTTTTTACCCATTTCATTTCATGTTCTAATTTTCTAACCCTTAAAATGGGCAAGACTAGAAATATCAACAATTTAAAGTCTTTGGACTACTCATAGGTTCTACATTTCCTTGTCTTTGGTCGCTAATTTTCTAACCCATAAAATAAGCACGACGAAAAACATTAAGATTTTTCCATTTCCTTTTCTTTGATTGCATAACAACAGTCAGATACAACTCAATTGATGATTCGTACAATCAAAACAAATAATTCAAATTGACGCCATTTTAGATTCACATGAGAGAGGATAGGCTGGAGTATTTGATGATGAATCTCTTCTTCTATTTCATTATATATTTAATATCCATTTAACTTGTTTCATTTTTCTCCATTTCCTTTTCATTGGTCACCTAATTTTCTAACCCATTAAATGATGAGGATTAGAATAATTAACAACTTTTAATGTCTTTGAAACAGTTTCATTTTTCTTCATTTCCTTGTCATTTCATTTTTCTCCATTCCCTTACTTTCTTCTGCTAATTGTCTAACCCGTGGACGACTAGAGATATCAGCAACATAAAGTCTTTGTATCATTTTTTTTTACCTTCATAATCCATAAGAAACACTGGTCTACACAGTTTAAGATTTTACATGAGAGAATAAAAATTCAATAATTAATATTTAAAAATTAATAGAATTATTAATTAAATTATTATCCTAATCTATAGCTTGATAAAACGAGGTTGGTGAGAAAAAAAAATCAATATTTGTTAGATGTGGTTAGTTATTCATTTGTTATTAATCAATTATTTTTTTACCTTAACAATCCCTAAGATGAACAGGTATATAAAGACTAACCCCATTTAAAGTTTTTCCGTTAGTTTCATTTTTAAAATTTGATTAACATGCTTAATTTTATACATTATGAGATATAAAGATCACGAGGGATAAATAATATTTTGGAAAAAATTTCACACTTTTTTTGTAGGTTTTTTTATTTTTATTTTGTGAGATGTGATAGATTGATCAAAACTTTTAAAAATAAAATATCATAGTAAACCATTTTACACCTTTATTTTAGGTGTAGTCTTTATTCAACTTTGAATTGAAGTTATTGTAAACATTATTTCAGTTAAATAAAATTTAATTACTTATTTCATACAATAGATTATATGAGTAACATCAATAAGCTAATTTTGAAATAGTTTTGTTTTATCATTTATGTGTGGTGATGCTAATTTTCTGTTTTATAATAAAGTTAGGCAATGGTGTGAATTTATTTTTTATTAGGACTAAATTTCTAATTATTTTTATTGCCTAAAAAGCTTGTGTGAATTTATTATTAATGTTTGTTAAAAAAGCTTTTTAAATATCTTAAAATGTTTATGAGACACTATATATCAGAACTAACTCTTTTAAAAATTTCAATTTCTATCTTCTACATCTTTTTATATTTATTTTTATTTTATTGTGATAAATATTTATTAAGTTTTGTTTTTATTCTTTTTTACATAACTATAATTTTTTATTTTATTTTCTTCATGTTTATTTTTAATTTTTTCACATGAGATAAAATATTCTTAATTTTGTTGCAGGTAGCATTAATTATCTCGTGACTGAAGCCAAATGGACTAAGTCACAATGACGCTTGGGTTTGTGCTAGACTCTGCCCTAACTAATAGGTATAGCTTTTGGTATAGTGGTAAACGCAATCCTAACAAATTTTAATTTTTATTGAATAAAATATTAACAATGATAAAAAAAAGTTATTATTTTATTATTATTAAAATTATTATAATTTTAGTGTTTTTATAGTATATATATTTTTAACAATTATATTATTTATAATATTTATTTTACAATTTAAAGATTATACGTCAATATATTAGTATTTACAAATGATAGATTTCTTTCATTTATATAACTTAAAAATACTGTTCATATTATATGGTGAATTTAAACTATAATTTTATTTTATTTTTAAAATTGTACATTTCTTTAACAATATATTAAATTTATTTTATTTTAAATTCGAATAAAAATATTGTAAGATGCAATATAAGACTAGTAAAGAAGACACCATATAAAAAATATACAAGTAAAATAAATACTATTAAAATAATTAATGTGTAAATTAAAATTATAAGAGTATAAAATTAATTAAAAAGAATTTGAAATAACCTGAAAATATATGTTTTCAATAAAAAAATCATATAAAAATATAATATAAACATATTTATAAGTTATTTTAACTATGATAATTTAATTGAAAACTTCTAATTGAAAAAAGTTAAAATAACATTTTCTTTAGCTACAATTAGTTTATGAATATTTAAATAACTTTGTAACTAGTTTTGTAAATAAAGACAATCATAAGATCACATATGTTGAACTTAATCCCATCAGCATCATCTTGAGGAATTTTACGTTCTATTTTTTGTTTTTTTAACTCTAAATTAGGTTAAGAAGTGTATATATACAATCAAAAGAAAATTTGAGAAAGTAATCAAAATTAAATTAAACATATAAGCATCACATATATATATATATATATATATATATATATATATATATATATATAATTTATAACGGTTAAAAATTATAGACTTTATGAATTTAAAATAGTTATAAATAAAATATATAACAATTAAAATAAACATAAAATTTATATTTGTCAAAAATAATTTATAAAAAATATTTTTAAAATATGATATTTATGTAAATTTTTTTTATTAATAACTAAAAATTATCACAATTTATTCATATTCTTTTTATTTAATATTTTTTATCATTTTAAATTATTATGAGCTTCACTCTTATGATATAATTATTTATTATATTTTATGTTGGCATTTTGTAGTTAAGCCAAATATGGTTTCATGTAGTATTATTAGAAAGTGTTTGTTTTTTATGACATTTACTTCTTTTATATATTTCTCTCTCTTCGTCTCTCTTATAAAATGTATCACTATTGCATTTTGTTTAATGAGAGAAGAGAAGTGAGTATTACGTATTCTATCTTCTGTATTTAGTTTTCCTTATATAGTATCAGGAGCTTATCACGGTCCAGGGAGAAGTGTGTGTGTTTCTTGATCACAGAAGAGAGTGTTGTTATGTGTGTGTGATACTACAGCAAGGTCGTGAGCATTTCTGTGGAGGGTGATACGTTCGTGTGTGTGCGATACAAAGAACATCATAGCAGTGTTCAAGATTGTTGATCGAAGGAATTGTTCACACAATGGTTGGGTTAGGTGGTTTGATGCAGGGACCTTTGCCAATTTTTGATGGGCAAATGTTTGGTGATTGGAAGATCAAGATGAAGACGGTCTTTGATTTTCAAGAAGTGGCCACTATTGTTTAAAATGGTGTTCCTGAATTGAGTAGCAAAGCATCAGAAAAGGAGCAAAGAAATTTTGAGTTGCAGGAGAAACTTGATAGCAAGGCACGGTTCATCCTTTACCAATGTGTAAGTTCACAAATTTTCAATAAAATCTGAGGTGCAGAAACGGTTAAAGAAGCCTGAGACATATTGGAGAAAACATACGAGGCTGGTGATAAATACAAGAAGGTGAAACTCCAGGCATTTTGACGGAAGTTTGAGTTTCTCATGATGGAGGAAGGAGAAATTGTGGGTACATATTTTAACAAAGTGCAATAATTAGTCAACAATATCAAATCTTGTGGAGACAAAATGACAAAACAACACATTGTGTATAAAATTTTGTGATCTTTATCCACAAAATTTGATCACTTAGTTCTGACTATTGAAGAGACCAAAGACACTGAAAATTTAAGTGTGGAGGAGCTATAGCATTCACTTGAAGCTCATGAATATAGGTTAGAGGAAAGAAGACAATACCAAGAACAAGAGTTGCAGGTATGCACTCAAGCGAAAGGAAAATGTTTCAAGCATAAGAATGGTGGCAAGGGTGGTAATAAACATAAAGAAAAACAAGATTCGAAGAGTGATGATACACGTGAATCTAGGAAGCACAATGCAGAAGGTGAGAAAGAATGGAAAGTATGATAAAAGAAAGGTAAAATGTTACAATTGCCAAAAGTTTGGCCATTATGCAAAAGAGTTCTGGAAAGGTGAAGGAGCAAAAAGTAAACTTAAGAATTGTGTCCATCTAGTGACACTACTACAAATAAGGCTTTCCACGTCGGTTCTGGAAGGCCTTCAACGGCAGTTCCAGAACCGACGTTGTATCAGGCGACGTTGAAAGTCAGGACTTTCAACGTCGGTTCTATTTAACCAACGTGAAAAGTCCGATTTTAACCGACGTTGAAAGTCCTGACTTTTTTTATATTATATTTTTATTATTTATCATCTTTTTTTAAAGTTTAGAGCATTACCAAATTAATTTTTTGTCATCGACAGGATTCGAACCCAGTACCTTAGTGTTGGAGGTTGATACTCCAACCACTAAACTACTCGAATTTTTTGATAATAACTTACAAATAAATTATATTTATATACAAATAAATATATATCCGTGTAAATATATAAATATATAAATACAAATATATTTATATATTTTGATATATTTATATAATTATATATTTATATGTTGGATGTGAGGGCACGCTCGAAGGTGAAAGTGTGTCGAGTGAGTTTTCAAAATTTGATGCCAAATTTGTGAGCGAGTCTCTTTATATGGGTTTGTAATTTAATGACATAATATAATATTTATAATTTATTAATGATATAAAATAAATTTGAGAAACGCATCATTCGCTCAAGCGAAAAATACCAATTTTTGCTCAAGCGAGGCTTGAACGAGTGAATGTCCGTGAGTTATAACGTATTTTCACTCAAGCAAGAGTCAATCTCACTTTCACCCTCGAACGCGCCTTCACATCCAACATATAAATATATAACTATATAACTATATAAATATATATAGATATATCAAAATATATAAATATATTTGTATTTATATATTCTATATTTATATATTTACACGAATATATATTTATATGTATATAAATATAATTTATTTGTAAATTATTATAAAAAAAGTATAGTAGTTTAGTGGTTGGAATATCAATTTTCAACTTTAAAATACTGGGTTCAAATCCTGTTAGTGACAATTATCTAACTTAAGTAAATTTTTGGCTGAAAAAAATAAAAATACTTTCCAGAAAATATATATAAATAAATATATATTTACACTGATATATATTTATTTATATATAAATATAATTAATTTGTAAGTTATTTTCAGAAAATTACAGTAGTTTAGTGGTTGGAGTATCAACTTTCAACTCTAAAATACTGGGTTTGAATCATGTCAATGACAATTCTCTAACTTAAGTACATTTTTGGCTGAAAAAAATAAAAACACTTTCCAGAAAATATATATAAATAAATATATATTTACACTGATATATATTTATTTGTATATAAATATAATTAATTTGTAAGTTATTATCAGAAAATTACAGTAGTTTAGTGGTTGGAGTATCAACTTTCAACTCTAAAATGCTCGGGTTCGAATCTCGTCAATAATAATTCTTGAACTTAAGAGAATTTTTGGGTAAAAACATATTCAACGTCGGTTCATCTGGGAACCGACGTTGAATGTCTAAATTAAAAGACTTTCAACGTCGGTTCATCTAGAACCGACGTGGAAAGTGCTTTCTACGTCGGTTGACTAAGAACCGACGTAGAATGTGTCAAACATTCAACTTTCAACGTCGTTTTTTAACCAACCGACGTTGAAAGTGTATTTAACGTCGGCTCAGCTTTAACCGACGTTAAATGGCGACGTTGAAAGCATATTTTGTAGTAGTGTGAAAGAGGAGAGTTCAGACTCTGATGCAGAAGCAGTGATGCTAATGGCTAAAACTGACTGATGAGGTAAATGATACTGCATGGTATCTAGATTCTAGTTGTTCCACTCATATGACAGGGAAAAAAGAATGGTTTGTTAAAATGAAGGAAGTAGCAAATGGGACAATTAGATTTGCATATAATAGAAGCCTTGAAGCGAAGGGTTCAGGAAAGGTTGTATTATGTGGAGACAGTGGAAAAGAAGTTGTAATTGAGGATGTTTCGTTTGTACTAGGACTGAAAATCAATTTGATTAGCCTTGGTCAACTCTTGCAAAAGGGTTTTGCTGTCAAAATGAAAGATAATTGTCTCAGTTTATTTGATCAAAATAAAAGGTTGGTGGTCAGTGCTAGTCTCTCTAAAAATAGAACGTTTCGGGTGACTATGGAAGCTGTCAGGCACCAGTATTTCGTTGCAGCAACAACTGAGTCAAAATGGTTGTGGCATTCACGTTATGGACATTTGAATTTCAAGGATTTGTCCAGGTTAAGTCAAAATACTATGGTTAAAGACTTACCACCAATCAAAGTGTCTGAAAGCGTGTGCAAGGAGTGTATCGAGTGCAAGCAAACCAGAAACAGTTTCCAGAAAATAATATCATGTAAGTCTGTAGCAAAGCTTGAAATCATTCACATTGATGTATGTGGACCCATGCAGATTGATACACCAGGTGGCAGCAGATATTTCGTTCTCTTTACAGATGACTGGACAAGGAAGACTTAGATCTATTTGCTGAGTCACAAATCTGAAGTGTTGGAAATCTTTAAAAGGCTCAAGAGCATGGTGAAAAGGTAGTGTGATCAGAAAATCAAGAAGGTGAAATATGATGGTGGAGGTGAATATACCTCCAATGAATTCAAGTGATATTGTGAAGAAATGGGTATAGTGTAGGAGATCTCACCATCATATACATCAGGGCATAATGGTACAGCAGAAAGAAAGAATTGAACTGTGTTGAGTATGGTGTGGTGCATGTTAAAAGGCAAGAAATTACCAAATTTTTGGTGGGGTGAAGCCATTGTTACAACCACGTACATTCTGAACCTAACACCTACAAAGAGGCTGAAGTTCATGACTCCAAAAGAAGCTTGGTCGAGTGAGAAACCCAATGTTAGTCATTTGCGCGTATTTGGATCAGTCTGTTACAAGCACGTTCCAAATCAATTGAGAAGAAAATTGGATGACAAGGGAGTACCATTGATTTTGGTTGGCTATCATCCAACTAGTGGCTACAAACTATTTGAACCAGAAACAAGTCAAGTAATGGTTAGTAGGGATGCGATGATTGATGAAGACTGGCTAGAATTGGGAGAAGAAAGAAACAGAGAAACCAATGATAACACTAGAAGATAATACTACAGAAACGAAAGATGAAAATGATCACAGTCATATTGATAATCCAATTACAGTGGTGCGGAAATCCTCCAAAGTGTCACAGTAACCTTCACATTTGAGAGATTATGACCTATCCTTCGACAGTACAATCACTGATGAAGGTAACTTTGTTCATTATGCCTTAATAGCTGAGTCAAAACCTGTAGAGTTTGAATAGGCAACAGGTGATGAAAAATGGCAAAGAGCAATGCAGGAAGAGATAGAATCCATCGAGAAAAATAAAACCTGGGAGTTGTGTGAGTTGCCTGACAATAAAAGACTAATAACATTGAAGTGGGTTTATAAAGTCAAGATAAATCCACAACGAATTGTAGTGAGGCATAAGGCAAGGTTAGTGGTAAAAGCATTCTTGCAAAGAGAGGGAATTGATTTTGGAGAAGTTTATACTCCAGTTGCACGAACAGAAACTATTAGATTGGTTGTTTTGTTGGTTGTTCATCATCACTGGCTATTATATGAACTTGATGTAAAAGCTGCTTTTCTAAATGGGAAGTTGGAGGAAGAAGTGTATGTGTCTCAGCCGCAAGGATTTGTGAAAGAAGATGCACCAAATTACGTGTATAGATTGAAGAAAGCATTGTATGGGTTGAGACAGGCTCCATGTGCATGGAACCAAAGAATTGATACATTCATGAGTCAAGTTGGGTTTGAAAAATGTATCTCTAAGCATGACATGTATTTGCAGAATCAAATTATTGAAGGAAAAACAGAAGAAATAATCATATGCTTATATGTAGATGACCTTTTGGTCACAAGAAGCTGTGAGAAACTCATTTCCAAGTTCAAGATGCAAATGTTAACTAAATTTGGGATGAGTGATTTGAGAAAACTAAATTACTTTATTGGATTCGAGTTCATTGAGCGAGAAGATGGAATGTTGATGCATCAATCACGATATGCATTGAATATGTTACCCAAATTTGAGATGGACAGGAGTAATTTTGCAAGTACTCCATTAGAAGTAGGTTTAAAGCTTGAAAGGGAACATGAAGAAGAAGTGGTAGATCCAACAATGTATAGGAACATGGTGGGTAGTTTGAGATACTTGTGTAATACACGACTAGACATGAGTTTTAGTGTTGACCTGGTTAGTCGTTTCATGCAGAATCCAAGAACCTCTCACATGAATGCAATGAAGCGAGTATTGCTATATGTGCGAGGAATATTTGACTGTGGTATTCTGTTGCCTAAGAAGCAAAATGAGAAGTTAAGTTTGACAGCATATTCTGATGCAGACTGGTGTGGTGACAAATTTGATAGAAGAAGTACCGCAGGGTATATCTTTTTCTTGGAGGAAGCACCAATATCATGGAGTTCGAAGAAAAAAACAATTGTAGCTCTATCCTCTTGTGAGGCAGAGTACGTAGCAGCATGTGAAGCATCATGTCAGGCTGCATGGTTGAACTCTCTTATGAAAGAATTGGGGGTTGAATCGAGAAGAAGAGTCAGATTACTAGTAGACAACAAATTTGTCATTAATTTGGCTCATCATCCAGTAGTACACTGGGAGAAGTAAACATATTGAAACTAAGTTTCATTATATAAGAGAGCAAGTCAACAATAATAGCTTGGAAGTAAAACATTGTTATTCAGACAAGCAATTAATAGATATGTTCACGAAACCTCTAAAGCATGAATGGTTTGTGCAGATTAGGAAGTCATAAGTATTAGAGTATTTGGCTTAGGGAGGAATGCTGGCATTTTGTAGTTAAGCCAAATATGATTTCATGCAGTATTATTAGAAAGCGTTTGTTTTTTACAGTTTTTTTCAGTTACTTCTTTTAGATATTTCTCTCTCCTCATCTCTCTTATAAAATTTATTACTATTGCATTTTCTTTAATAAGAGAAATAAGTATTAGGCGTCCTATCTTCTGCGTTTAGTTTTCCTTATATT
The DNA here is from genome assembly GCA_963425845.1 of Sphenostylis stenocarpa. Taxonomy (NCBI): domain Eukaryota; kingdom Viridiplantae; phylum Streptophyta; class Magnoliopsida; order Fabales; family Fabaceae; genus Sphenostylis; species Sphenostylis stenocarpa. The sequence continues at coordinate 71,380,040 of OY731401.1, read as the reverse complement.
TTATTAATTAAAAACCAGTACAAAATATACAATATTCTTTAATTATTTAAAACCTACTAGAGTTTTAAAAATCATGAAAAATACTTCCAAATAACCCTTCTTTTTTATTAAACATTTTGTTAGAGTGACAAACTTTGATTTGACATATCTAACATAAGTGAAATATAACTAACATATCTTGATATTTCGCACATATCTTTTTATACATTATTAATATTAATCAACAATCAACTTCATGCCATTCAAAAAATACAATAAAATTATTCTCACGCTCTAGTTTATCTAGATGTTAATGAATTTCCTTACCTCAATTTCACACTCTTTAATTCAAGTATTAATAAAAAATTCTAATTAATAAAATAAGCATATCATAATATTTATAAGTTAATCAATATTTATCTTTATCCTGATGCAAAATTCATAAATATGCAAATCTTAGTTTTAACTTGTAAAAATATTCTAAAATTAGATAAGAAAAACTTATGTTATTTAAAATTTTTTAGGATTAAATTTTTCTTCTTAAAAGTAAAATAATGTATTTAAATATAAAAAAATATAACTAAGAGTTTTTTAAAGAAAAGTCAAAAAATTTAAAAAATTTAAAAAATAATTATTATTCATATTGAAATGTAACTTTTTTTATTTAAATTATTTTTAAAAAGATAAAGATTTCAAACTTTACTTTATTCAATTACCAATTTTCTTAATCTACTAAAATACCGTCAAACAAATTATGCTAACCTATAAATTAATTAAAAAGTTAAACTTCAATATATAAAAAATGTGATAAATATATTAACGGTTAAAATTTTCTACAGATAATCAGAAAAATAAATTAAGTCGAATAAGCATTATAATTCAAATTAAATTTATCTAATCCGCTTAGTCGTGATTTAAATGGATTTAGTTGAAGTTTAATTACAAGTTCATAAATTGGTTCATTTTATTAAATTAATATTGTTTTAAATAAAAGTAATTTTATTTTAATATATATATATATATATATATATATGTATATATTAAATTATCATATTTAAAATTAAAATTATTTTTATTAATATAATTTTATATATATATATATATAATTTTTTTTTCATTTTAATTAGTTTATAAATTTTATTAGTCTGAGACTCGATCATAATTTAAAATATAATACATTTAAATTATGGGTCAGATTTTAAAAATATTTTGATATGATTTGCCATACTAAATTATGTATTTAAAAATACTATTCAATAGAAATTTAAATAATATAAAATAAATTACATAAGAGTAAGAACAAAAAGTCAGTCTTTGAGTTTTGTTTTTACTCATTTCATTTATTTTTGTATGTCAGTCTTTGAGAAAGTATGAAAAGTTTAATGTTTTTGGAATCTTGTTTCATTTTTCTCCATTTCCTTTTCAATGATGACCTAATTTTCTAACCCACAAAATGTGCAGGACTAGATTAAGTCTTTGTATAAAATGGAAAGACTAACAATTTAAAGTCTTTATAGGTTATTTGTTTCATATTTATTGCTTAGTATGTTAAATTTTTATACATATTTATTACTTCCAGAGGATCCCAAATATTTTCTTCCAAATAAACATTATATGTGTTTTTTAATTCAATTCCTTTCTTTTTAATTCAAATTAAAATAGACAAAATCATAATTGTTTTCAAGCAATATGATAATGAATTTTTTAAAGAGAGTCTTCAAAATTGATTTCAATATTAGTTTCAAAGTAAATTCTTGGCTTTCAGTTGAAGAATAATATTAAAAAAAACATTAAAAGTGATGTATGAAGTTAGTTTATAGTAGTAATTATTGTGGTTAAAAAAAATTATTTATTTATTTAAATATATGATTTTAATTTATTTATTTCATATATTTAAAAATTTATACCAAGACTTTTAAAATGAAAACTTATGATAGACCATAAATTATGTTACTGTGAATTTGATTTTATAAATTTAATGAAAATGAAGAAAAAACAAAGGCACTGCAGCCGTATAAGTATAAATATTAGAAAGAAGTTTTATATGCATTACCAAGAAGCACTTTTTGTTTCCTATCAAGAGCTTTTGTGATGATGAATTCCTCCATTTCCATTATTCTGTTTCTTCATCTTTGGTTATTAACGTTACGTATGGTTGCATGCAGAGAGATATTATGCATTGAAAGTGAGGGAGAGACACTGTTGAAGTTGAAGCGTCATCTCAAAGATCCTTCAAATAGGCTCTCTTCTTGGAATGCATCTGCCATTTCCCGTTGTTGCCACTGGTCCGGTGTTCTCTGCAGCAACATCACTGCCCATGTTTCAGAGCTTCACCTCAATACTTCATATGTTAATTTTGATGGTGATTATGAAGCTTATACTAGATCTCAATTTGGTGGAGAGATAAATCCTTGTTTGGTTGATTTGAAGCATTTGAATTACTTGGACTTGAGCGGCAATGATTTTGAAAGTATGCCAATTCCTTCTTTCCTTGCATCAATGACTTCCTTGACTCATCTCAACCTTTCTTATGCTGGATTCATGGGCAACATTCCTCCTCAGATTGGGAATCTCTCCAATTTGCTCTATCTTGACCTCAGTAGTAATTATCTGCTCTCCGGAAATGTTGACTGGCTATCAAGACTTTCAAAGCTTCGATGAGCAACAATGAACTCGGAGCAGGTACGCCCATTCCTACTTTCATTGGGACATTGACCTCCTTAATTCACATGGACCTCTCTTGGACTGGATTCATGGGGTCGATTCCTCCTCAACTTGGGAATCTCTCCAACTTGGTGTATCTTGATCTGAGTAATTATTATTACAAAGAAAAAGCTTTATTTACTGAAAATGTTGATTGGCTATCAAGTCTTTCAAAGCTTGAATATCTTGACTTGAGAGGTAGAAATCTATCCCGATCATTTAATTTCTTTCACATTCTCCAAACTCTTCCTTCTTTGATGCACCTTCATTTGTCACGATGCACACTCCCTCTCTATAATCAACCATCCTTGCTTAACTCCTCGTCTCTCCTCACTCTTGATTTAAGTTATAACTTATTCAAAGGTTCCATTCCTGATGGTATTCGAAACCTCACACTTCTTGAAAATCTTGATTTGTCTGGAAATTCATTCTCATCTTCTATACCAGATTGGTTTTACGGTAGTTTTCGTCATCTCACGTATTTGGACCTATCATATAACAACTTACAGGGGACTATTTCTGATGCCTTGGGAAATATGACTTCTCTGGTTACACTTCATTTGTCAGGCAATCAATTTGATGGACCAATTCCTACTTCTTTTGGTAATTTGTGCAACTTAAGGGAGATATATTTCTCAAATCTCAAACTCAACCAAACGGTAAATGAAATTTTAGAAATTCTTGCTCCTTGTATTTCCCATGGACTCACAACACTTCAAGTTCAAAATTCTCAACTTTCAGGCAATCTGACAAATAAACTTGGAGATTTTAAAAATGTTGTCAGACTAGATTTTATTGGCAACAAAATTGGTGGCGACCTTCCAAGATCACTGGCAAAACTTTTATCATTGAGATCTCTTGAACTGTCCGAAAATCAATTTAGCGGAAATCCATTTGAAAGTCTTGGATCACTCTCTAAATTGTCAAAGCTTTACATTGATCACAATCGTTTTCAAGGAGTCGTCAAGGAAGATCATTTCGCAAATCTTACCCGCTTGGAGTCGTTTCATGCATCAGGGAACAATTTGACTTTAAAAGTGGGTCCCAGTTGGCATCCTACTTTTCAGCTTTACGATTTGGATATGAGCTCCTGGCAGTTAGGTCCCAACTTTCCATCATGGATTCACTCACAAAACAAACTTCATTCTATATCAATGTCCAACACAGGGATTTCAGATTCTATTCCCAGCTGGTTTTGGAAAACATTTTCTCAAGCTGAGTATCTAAACCTCTCTTATAATCATATCCATGGTGAGCTTTGGACTACATTAACGAATCCAATATCAATCAATGTTGTCGATCTTAGTGCAAATAACTTAAATGGAAAATTGCCCTCTCTTTCAAATGTTGTGGGTTCGTTAGATCTTTCCAACAATTTATTCTCCAAATCCATGGCTGATTTTTTGTGTCAAAATCAGGACAAGCCAATGGGATTGGGATTTCTGTATCTTGCTTCAAATAATTTATCAGGAGAAATACCTGATTGTTGGATGCATTGGCCAGATCTAGTGGAAGTAAATTTACAAAGCAACAATTTTGTTGGGAACTTACCCTCCTCCATGGGTTCGTTGGCAGAGCTACAGTCTTTACACATCCGTAACAACTCCCTCTCGGGACCCTTTCCTACCATTTTGAAGAAGACAACTAAACTGATTTTCTTGGATCTCGGAGAAAATAAATTTTCAGGAAGAATTCCATCTTGGATTGGAGAAAGTGCTTCAAATATGAAAGTTCTTATCCTTCGATCAAATCAATTTTTTGGTCATATTCCTACTACAATATGTGATATGCGTCGTCTTCAGATTTTAGACCTTGCACAAAACAATTTGTCTGGAAATATTCCAACTTGTTTCAATCGCTTGAATGTCATGACTTTGACGAACAAAAGTTCAAATCCTCGTATCTATTGTGAGCCAGCAAACAACACATTTCTAGATTCGCCAGTTAGTGTAGTTAGTGTGCTCCTTTGGCTGAAAGGAAGAGGAGATGAGTACAGAAGTATACTGGGATTGGTGACAAGCATTGATCTATCAAATAACCAATTAGTAGGAGAAATACCAAGAGAAATCACAGATTTAAATGGATTGACATATTTGAACTTATCCCACAACCAACTAATTGGTCATATTCCAGGAAGCATTGGTAATATGCAATCATTATTGTCCATCGATTTCTCAAGGAATCAACTTTGTGGTGAAATCCCTCTTACCATTTCAAATCTGAGCTTGCTGAGCATGCTAGACTTATCATATAATAATTTGAGGGGAAAAATTCCAACAGGAACTCAACTGCAAACCTTTGATGCCTCCAACTTCATTGGCAACGACCTCTGCGGCCCACCACTGGCCATCAATTGCAGCTCCAATAATGGAATTGATAGTTATGATGCCAATGGCAAAGGGAGTGACAGGCATGGAGTGGAGTGGTTTTTTGTTAGCATGACATTTGGATTTGTGGTGGGATTTTGGATGGTGATTGGTCCTTTGCTCATTTGTAGATCTTGGCGCTATGCCTATTTTCATTTCTTTGATCATGTGTGGTTCAAACTTCAATCTTTCTTCTTCTGATGCAATTTTTTTATTTAATGTAGTGAAAAATAAAATTACTATGAAAGTTAATTTGATTTAGCTTGTATTTCTTGGTTGATCTTGTTTGATTTCTTCAGATATGGCAATGAATTATTAAACTTTTAAATTTATAAAAGTTAGCACTTCATCTATGCATACAAGTGTATAAGTTTAAAAGTCTCTAAACAATTTAAATGATTTTTAAACTTTTGAATTTATAAAATTTTGCAATAGGAAAATTTCCATTAATAATTAACCACCTCAATATCCTCCTGACCCTTTTCTGCCTCGGGAAAGGAAAAGTGAAGATCAAAATGGCGAACTGCAGGACTCCAAAAGAAATCAAATGAAAATTTGAGGAAGTAATTAAAATTAAATAAAACATGTAAGCATGTATTCTTTAGTTATGTCAATTTACATAAACTATTAATCTTAATTGAAATCTTAAATACATTCATAATAAACATTTCAGAAATTTTCTCTTCATTTGACTCTAATTTATGCGTAAACTCAATATTTTATTTTCCCATTAAATTTACTTGCTATCAAACCATTTAAATGATTATACATTAGATACAAGAGGCATGAATATACAAATTTAAAGATAATATTTATTTTGATGACAATATAAATCTTATCATTGAATCAAACATAAAAATTATCTTCTCTAACATTATTATTATTATTATTAAAGTTCTAAGATAAAATCAATTAATATTATATAAAATAATCTAACAAAAGGAATAATAAAGTTGCAATATAACAAACAAGATTAAACAAAATTATAAACATGAATAAGAACAATAAGCACAACCAAAGATCACAAGTACGAACAGAATTAAAAAAAATAGAAAACCACAAAACAATAATAGGAACCTTGAATGAAAAATAACCACCCTGCACCGCTATACCTATTTAAATCGAACTCAATTTCATTGAGCCAACATCAAAGATGAAAAATGAAACAAAACCTACTTTTATATTACAACATATACGTTGCTATTCAATGAATTTCATTCCTAATACTAGCTAAGAACAATCTCAGCTCCTTGGCTTTCTGCTTGTATTCAGCGGACATGTCATTTTCTGAATCACTCAAATTAATCACTTCGACATTTTGGTCATTTGATTCCTCACATTTTGAAGAAAAATTGAATTTCTTAGGTGGGGAAGGGCTCAGAAGATCTATGATCTCATTTTTATCTGTAGTGGAAACCGCCTTATTGCTGCTATATATGTTGCTGGTATTCTGAATCGATTTAGTATGTTCTATGTCATGTGATGGATGCAACAAGTCTTCGGTATTCACATCAGCTTCAGCCATAGAATTTGTAATTCTTGATACCCTTTCTGAAGAATCAGAGACATTGAAGTTGGCTTGCTCTCTCAATTTATCACCAAGCAACAAATTCTGAAGTTGTAGATCAAGCTCGGCCACAGATGAATTAGTTTCCTTTTTCTTTGGTCTTCTTTTCTGATTGTTTTGTTTCTTCCGTTGAGCTTTTCTTTCCTCAAACTCCAAAATCTTCTCATTGCAGGCACTGTAGATGATTAATAATGAAACAATAATGAGGACACCCTAAACAAAAGGTTGTCTTATATACACACCAGCCTAGTTGAATTTGAATCATTCAAAAAGATACTAGGTATAGATGCAGCAATAAACTATGAACATAATAGCTCAAGTTGCAAGCAAAAACAAACAAAATATAACTTTGATAACAATCAAATAAAACATTTCCTTTCTGTGTTTTAGGGAATAAAGCAAGTTCATCAATTATGTGATTTACATTACCTTTGTATAAGATCTGCAGGTACTATTGAAGTTTCAAGTCCATCCATTCCTTCCCAAGAAACCTCATAGCATTCCTTCCCTTCAACTCTTCGGCTCTTAATGATTTCTGAAACAGGACACTTTACAGGGATCTGTGGTCGGATATAATATACATTAGATTCATAGATCTACATATCCTGGTTCATAAAAAGGGAGCCTGGAGACACAATTTATGTATACTATTAATTCTAGAAACGCGATGAATAGCACATTTCCCTGTTTATTGATGACACGCTGAATGAATCAATGATCGTTGCTACAATAACAAAATAGAAAATCTGTTGTATCCTTACATTACTATTGAAAGGGCTGTTTTGATCTTTAATACTGAACAAGTGAAAGGGAACATCAGTTATCCAAATGCCAAGTAATTCTAAGCAAGAGCAGACATTCTTTTAGTTTAAAATTTAGAACCTTTCACGTGAGCTTGGATAGTAATGAAATATTAATTAGGTAGTGGAAAGGGTTAGCAGTACCTCATGTAAAGGAAGGTTCAGTCCAACTTCAGATGAAGTTAAACGCAAATTGGCAAATCTTCGTAAATCTCTTTCAGCTATACTTGGAAGGATATACCCATCTATTTAATAAAATGTCAATTAGCATGACAATAAATTAGATGTCAATGGGAGGTATGAATTGATGATCTATAAGAATAAGTTTGTCAAAGTAGATGAAGAACCTGTTTTCTCCGACGTCCACAGAAAGCATTCAGCACATATCTTCTGTAGTATAGTACGTTGAAACGGATAATGAGCAAGAGCCCTATAGAGATGAGTAAAACATTTTAAATAGCCTAACAATGTTGTACAATTTATATTCCAGATCTAATTTATCAGATTACATAAAAAAATTCAATAAGAATCACAGAAGCTTAATGGCTTGATTACTATGTTGAGATATGTTGTTTATGTATCTTTTAATATTCTTTTTCAATGTTTCTTAGACTAGGGTTAAGGGTTTGGGCTGAAGTCCATATCCTCTCTATTGTACCCCTTTTTTCTATAAATACAATACATCATTGTCTTTGATCACTGCATCAAACCCTAAATAAGTTTTCTCAAGTTGGTATCAGAGCGGGTAAGATCCCGCATTGATTTCCGGTCGCCTTTGTCAGCTCCGGTCGTTTGAACCAACGAAAGAGGGGTTTTGCTCGCCTCGAGGAATGTCACCCACCCTTGCAAGTCGCTCCTCCGTCAACTGCCCCACGCGCCAACACGCGCGGTCATCCCGGTGAACCCTCTCAGGCGCATGTGTCCCACACGCCGCCTTCCAGTGGCCGGAATCAAGGCCGACCACCTTCGTTTGACTCACCAGCGTCCTCTGAGTCCAATAGTGCCCTTAGTTTTCTGGTTTGAGAACTGTGTGTGAAAAGTCCCATGGATAACCATATTCATTGGCTTTATTCATCTTTTTTGGTTCAGATGGCCTTATCCTCTGCCTTCACCTTCCCTGCTACTCTCACCATAACTAGTGTCAAACTCAATTGGAAAAATTACTTATCTTGGTATGCTTTAGTTGAGTTGTGGTTTCTCAGTCAAGGGCATCACGACCATTGGAGAAAGATGTAGATTCTATTTCCACTACAAAAAGGTCTTAGTGGGAAAAAATGGACTTCCAACTTTGTGCAATCTTATTACAGTATGTGGAACCGGATGTTCTTGAACTTCTCAGGTCATTCAAAACTTGTTCTTTTTTTTTAGAAAAAGATTCAAGACATTTTTGTTAATGATATTCAACGACTTTTTGATGCAACTCAAAGAATGACGTCACTTAAGTAGACTAATCATGACATGATGGCTCACATCGCAAAAGCTAGAGCTGCTGTAGAAGAACTAAAAAGGTTTCTTGTTGCAAATACCTTAGAAAAGTTAAACACCAAACTCGATAAGCTATATATGGTTCTAATTTTGAGAAGTCTACATTCTAACTTTGATCACGTGCGTGATCAAATCCTAACTGACGATCATGTTCCATCAATGGATAATCTTATCACTAGGTTGTTTTGGGTTCCTAATCTCATGGTTGATGAGAATCAGGTGGAGACTGATGAAACTTCTGCTATGGTTGCCCCTCGAGGTCGAGGGGGAGGACGCAACAATCAAGGTGGACGTGATAGTTCGAAAGTTCGTCCTTAATGCACCTATTGTAAGAGGATGGGACACACGCAGGAAAATTGTTATTCCTTGCATGGCTTTCCTGATAAGACCGTCTATGCATCTAAATCGGAGAAGCCTGATATGAAGATTTCTGATGAGGAGTATCAGGAGTTTTTGAAGTTCAAATCTGGAAAGTTTAACAGTCATGGTCAATCTTCTTCAATGCCAAGTGTTTCAACTGCATGCATTTCTCAATTTGTGGATGTTAAGGTTCCAACATAAAACCATTTGGTAATATGTGGAGTAGCCTAACATGTATTTAAACCACACCAAATGACATGAGACAGGCGATGTGGAACTTTCAACACGCCCCCTCTAACGAAGCATACCGGACCAGCCAAAGGGTACTTTTGACCCACAATGAAAGAGCAACTCTTGGCCCAAGACAATAAGCGGAAAGATGTTAAGCTTTGACTTTGATACCATGTTAAGGTTCCAACATAAAACCAATTGGTAATATATGGAGTAGCCTAACATGTATTTAAACCATACCAAATGACATGAGGCAGGCGATGTGAGACTTTCAACAGTAAAAGATCAGAACCCATGGATTCTTAATTCAAGTGTCTCTGATCATATATCTGGTAATAGTTCATCGTTTTCCTTCATGTCCTATCCTAAAATTCCTCACTTAATCACTATAGTTAATGCATCCGAAGTGAAATCTCAAGGTGTTTGCCAAGTTTCTTTAACCTCATCTCTAAATTTAAATTCTGTTCTTTTCCTTCTAAATTGCCCTTATAACTTGATCTCTCTAAGTCAACTTACTCGTTCTTTGAATTGTTCTGTAACTTTCCTTCTAATTCTTTTGTTATTCAGGAACATGGTACGGGTCGTCTGATTGGAGAAGGACATGAATCACGTGGTCTGTACTATCCAAAACCAAGTCCTTCGGTGTCTTGTCTGGTTTCTCCTACCCTTAAACTCTTACATGATCGTCTGGATCACCCAAGTCTATCTGTTGAAAGTGATGACTCCTAATCTTCAACATCTTTGGGGTTTAGAGTGTGAATCTTGTCAATTAGGAAAACATGTTACGTCTACTTTTCCTAAGCAGTCTGAAACTCGATGTAATTTTCTTTATTTAAATATTCATTCTGATCTTTGGAGACCAAGTCGTGTTTCCTCTTTTGACTTTCGGTATTTTGTGACCTTTATTGATGAATTTTCTAGATGTATTTGGGTTTATTTGATGAAAGATAGATCTGAACTTTTGTCGATATTTGTGTCTTTTTTTAATGAAATTAAAAATCAATTTGGAAAGATAATTAAAGTTCTCAGAAGTGATAATGCTAAAGAATATTTCTCTGGCTCCTTTTCTTCTTTTTTATCTTCCCAAAGAATTTTACATCAATCAACTTGTTCTCACACCCCACAGCAAAATGGCATTGCATAAAGGAAAAATAGACACCTTATTGAGACTACACGCTCTCTAATGTTAAATGCTAATGTCCCTGTTCATCATTGGGGAGATGCAGTTCTCACTGCTTGTTTTTTTATTAATCGGATGTCATCTTCCTCTCTTAAAAATCAAATTCTACATTCTCTTATCTTCCCAGATGATCCTCTTTTTCATGTATCTCCTCGTGTATTTGGTTGTACTTGTTTTGTTCACAATGTATCTCCAGGTCTTGATAAACTAAGTGTTATAAGGCCATTAAATGTGTTTTCTTGGGGTACTCTCGCCTCCAGAAGGATATAAATGTTATTGTTGAATATAGAGAAAATAGGGTTTGGGATTAATCTCCCTTATGTATAACCCACACATAGGGTAATCTATTTATAGTAGAGAAAAATATAATTAAAAGAGTAACAAAAAAATAATTAGACTAAATAGAAGATATTGTTTGATATTGTGATTAACAATATCTAACACTCCTCCTCAAGCTGGAGCATATAAATCATTTGTGGTTGTACTTGTTTTGTTCACAATGTATCTCCAGGTCTTGATAAACTAAGTACTAAGGTCATTAAATGTATTTTCTTGGAGTACTCTCGCCTCCGGAAAGAGTATAAATGTTATTGTTGAATATAGAGAAAATAAGGTTTGAGATTAATCTCCCTTATGTATAAACCACACATAGGATAATCTATTTATAGTAGAGAAATGTATCACTAAAAGAGTAACAAAAAAATAATTAGAGTAAATAGAAGATATTGTTTGATATTGTGATTAACAATATCTAACACTCCTTCTCAAGCTGGAGCATAAAAATCATATGTGTCAAGCTTGTTACAAATATAATCAATTCTAAACCCCATAAAGACTTAGTAAAAATATTTGCTAATTGATCACTTGAGTTAACAAATTCAGTCTTGATGTCTCCAGACATAATCTTTTCCCAAATGAAAATGACAATAAATCTCAATGTGTTTGGTCTTCTCATGAAAGACAAGATTAGAGCTAATATGAAGAGCAGCCCGATTGTCACACACAAGTGTCATTTGAGTGGCATCTTCAAATTGTAACTCTCTAAGCAATTGCTTGAGCCAAATAAGTTCACATATAACTAAAGTCATAGCTTTATATTATGTTTTTGCATTGGTGATAAGTGTCAAAAAGTATTAAATTTTCATATGGAATGATGGCACTATTGTTTCAAATTGTGTATATTTGGTATCAATTTCCCTAATTTAAGAATGATGAAATATAATCATATGTTTTCGAGTTTTAATTAAAAAGAAAAACATTTAATCCTCATTTTGTATATGTTTCAGGTAAATTAAGAGAGAAGGAGAAAAAGGCTTAAAAGAAGAAGAAGAAATGAAGAAACAGATAAAAAAGACATGAAATCCTACCACAACTTGTTCAAGCTAGAATAGTATCACCTAAGCGAGATTCGTTCAGAGAGTGATCAATTCGAAAGTAGTTCTAGCTTAAGCGAGAATAATTTAGCTTAAACAAAAACTCGCGCAGTATATATACTTTGTGGTTTAGAATGTGAAAAAAAGAGAGAAAGGGGGGCGCTGATTTTGATAAAATTAGGGAAAGTTCTTCTTCAATTTTAGTTTTAGGGTTGTTCTTCTTCTCTTAGGATGTCAATGGCTACCATGAGTGACTAATCTTTTCTTTTGGGATTAAATGTAATCGATTCGAACTCTGATGAATCTGGTGATATCTATATATAGTTTTTCTGTTTCTATTCAATATTGGCATTTTTATTTTGCTCTTAATGCTTGATTCTATCTGATCAATAGATTCGTGCATGTGATTTTTAGACGTGACTGGAAAGTATTTCTGAAAATCTAAACTAAACAAAAATACTTGATGTATTGTGATGCTAAGAATAGATTTCAGTATATCAATTGCTTTTAACACTTGAAAAGAATGTTGGACAGTTTGCTGGGTATACGAGGAATCGATATCCAGGGAACCAGTCTTATAAATTTTATACGTGAGGAATCAGTATAAATGATTATTTTGTTGCATCAATATTGGTAAATTTAGATGTTATATGTTTATATTCACCTAGATTACAGAAGACTGAGATATATGAAATTCAATCCCAACTTCTCTCTTTGAATCTTTTTTAATCAATATACTGTCATTATATTATTTTCATGCAAATTTAGTATAAATCATTACTATCAATCATGAATCAAATGGATATCCTTGTATATATGTTGTTTGAGATAAACTATTTATTTTAATTGAACATTTTCATCGTAGGATCGACACTTTCACTAAAAAAGAAAAATCATTATACTACAATTGACTATTGGTATGCTTGCTAAGACACCAACAACTGGATTTTGCCACAATACTTTGTTTCTTACTTTTCCACAAGATCAAGTTACACTAATGGAAACACAATACCCAGATGTGGATCTTCTATCAGAAGGAGATCCTGTCCAACTAGCATATCAGTAGCAAACAACTCTTGTATGGTTATTAAAATCATATAACAATTCTTTTCCAGGAAATATTTTAATATACTTCAAAATATGTATGACTGCATTTCAATGATCTTCACATGGAGAATTAAGAAATTGGTTTATCACACTAACCGCAAAGGAAATGTCAGGACGAGTAATTGTAAGATAATTCACCTGAATCAAAAACCCAAGGATTAGGAGAAGATTGGGTCAAACCAGCAAAAGATGTATTTGTGTGTGCAACAGACGCAGTAGAACTAGAAGACTGTTGATCCTTATACCATTTGAGAAATTTGTTGAACATAACAGATGTATCGGATAAAACAGAAGAAAGAGCGTAAAAAGTCATGAAGGGAGATAAAAAAAAACCTTAAAAAAGATCGAAAGTAGTCCAATCAACCCACGAAGTACAAATCCAAAAACGAGAAGACCAAAACACGTCCATCGAGACTAAACGACACTGGAGACAACGAACGACCAACTCTGATAGTGGTGATCTCAACTATACGGTGATCGCCTGACCGAGACGAGCAAAACCGTATGTCGCTGGTAAAATATGAAACTTTGGCGACAGCTCCGACAGTAGCTCAGACGACGACTCCGGTAATAGCTCTGACAGTGGCGGCGGCTCCGACAATAACAGCGGTGGTGGCAGTGGACAAGGGAAATTTTTTTTCAAAATATCCTTAAGCTCTAGATACCATGTTGAATATAGAAAAAATAGGATTTGAGATTAATCTCTCTTATGTATAAACCACACATAGGGTAATCTATTTATAGTAGAGAGAGATACAACTAAAAGAGTAACAAAAAGATAATTAGAGTAAATAGAATATATTGTTTGATATTGTGATTAACAATATCTAACAATATCTTAACAATATCAAACAATATATAAACAATATCTAACAGTTATTCTCCATCTTCTAAAAGGTATTATATGTCTACTAATGTCACCTTCTTTGAGGAAACACCCTTATTTTCTTCCCCAATGGAAGATGGTTCATCAATTCAACAAGTTTTGACTGTACCTATTTCTTTCTCAATTCAATCTACAAGTCATAATGATTCACCTCCTACACCTTTACCAGTTCCTACAGATAATGGTGATTCAGATCCGTCCCCATCAGTTTCTCATACCATATATCCTTCAACCTTATCTCCCACTTCTGATTCTGGCTAGCCTATTGCACTTAGAAAAGGTACTCGTTCCACTCATAATCCATTTCCTATTTATAATTTTTTAAGTTACCATCGTCTGTCTCCTTTATATTCTTCTTTTGTTGTCTCTTTGGCTGATACGTCTATTCCTAATAATGTTCATGAGGCACTTGATCACCCTGAATAGCGACAAGCCATGATTGATAAAATACAGGCACTTAAGCACAATGGCACTTGGGAGTTTGTTCCTCTTTCTCCTTGCAAAAAGACTATGGGCTGTAAGTGAGTTTATGCAGTTAAAGTTGATAATAATGGTAAAGTGGATTGTCTTAAAACTCATTTGGTAGCTAAAGGCTACACTAAAATTTATGGTCTTGACTACTGTGATACCTTCTCTCTAGTAGCTAAGATTTTCACTATTTTTCTTTTCCTTGCCACAGTTGCAATTTGTCATTGGCCCCTTCACCAACTAGACATTGAAAATGTCTTTCTTCATGGTGACCTTGAGGAAGAGATTTATATGGAGCAACCTCCTGGCTTTGTTGAAATAGAAAAAAGAAAATAAAGAACTGATTTTGAGAGCCTAAAATCATCTTCTTGTGTTCTCTTATTTATAGGAGATAAAAATACAGATTCAGAGATACAATTAATAGAGAGACATGATTAATCCTAGAGAAGATAAACAGATGCATTCTAAGAACTAGATCTACAACTAATCTCATAAATGTCCAACAAGATACATTTAATCTAATAAATACTTCAACACTCCCCCTCAAGCTGGAGCATACAAATTGAATGTACCAAGCTTGGAACAAATGAATTCCATTCGAGGTCCTCTCAAAGATTTTGTTAATGCATCTGCAAGCTGCTCATTGGAACCAACAAACTCAGTACAAATTTCTTTAGTCAACAATTTCTCCCGAATAAAATGACAGTCAATCTCAATATGCTTAGTCCTCTCATGAAATACTGGGTTGGAAGCAATGTGAAGAGCAGCTTGATTATCACAATACATCTTCATAGATTGAATCTCACAGAAGTTCAATTCTTGCAAGAATTGTTTTACCCAAACAAGTTCACAAGTAAGAGACGTCATTGCCCTATATTCAACTTCAGCAGAGGATCGGGCAACAACGTTTTGCTTTTTGCTTTTCCATGAAATGATATTTCCTCCAATGAAAACACAATAGCCTGTAGTGGAACGCCTATCCATAGGAGATCCAGCCCAGTCAGCATCACAGTATCCAAAAATTTGGGTATTTCCCTTGTCTTCATATAATAATCCTTGTCCTGAAGCTTTTTTAATGTATCTTAAGATTCGAATGATAGCATTCCAATGATCCACACAAGGAGCTTGCATAAATTGGCTAACAACACCAACTGCAAAAGACAAATCAGGTCTAGTAATCGTCAAATAAATAAGTTTCCCAACCAGTCTTCTATATCTTTCTGGGTCAGAGAAAACTTCACCCTGTCCTGCCATTAACTTCAAATTTGGATCCATAGGACTGTCCACAGGTTTGCAATCAATCATACCTGTCTCTTTTAGAATATCTAGAGCATACTTCCTTTGAGAGATGACAATACCTTCTCTTGATTGAGCTACTTCAATACCCAAGAAATATTTTAGATTTCCAAGATCCTTGGTTTGAAAATGACTACACAAGTGCTCTTTTAGCTGAGATATTTTAGCAGCATCATTCCCTGTGATGACAATATCATCAACGTACACAATTAAATAAACATGTTTGTCAGGGGCAGTGTGACAATAAAACACTGAATGATCTGTTTCACTGCGTTTTAATCCAAAAGCTTGAACAATAGAGCTGAATTTTCCAAACCAAACCCGTGGAGATTGTTTTAGGCCATAGAGGGATCGGCGTAATTTACAAACCAAACCAGACTCCCCCTGAGCAACAAATCCAGGAGGTTGCTCCATGTAAACTTCTTCTAAGTCACCGTGCAAAAAAGCATTTTTAATATCCAATTGATGAAGAGGCCAATGACGAATGGCGGCCATGGCAAGGAACAGGCGGACAGTGGTCATTTTGGCTACTGGAGAAAAAGTATCACAATAATCAAGTCCATATATTTGAGAATACCCTTTAGCCACTAACCTTGCTTTAAGACGATCAACCTGACCATTGGGCCCAACTTTAATAGCATAGATCCAACGACAACCAACTGTTTTCTTTCCCGAAGGGAGAGGAACAAGCTCCCAAGTTTTGTTGTGATCAAGAGCTTGCATTTCAGAAATCATGGCTTGTCGCCATCCAGAATGATCAAGCGCTTCGACCACATTTTTGGGAATTGTAATAGAGGAGACAGAGGAAATAAAAGAACAATAGGAAGGAGACAATCTATGATAACTAAGAAAATTGTAAATGGGATGAGGATTACGAGTAGAACGAGTACCTTTGCGAATGGCAATGGGCCAACTGGAATCATCGTTATCAGGAGCCGTGGTATTAGAGGATGATGGTGAAGGACCTGTTATGGATGGCTCATCTTGGGGAATGGGATTGTTCACCTGGTTCCTGCGTTGATAGGTGATGATAGGCTGTGATGCTGATTCTAGAGTATTTTGGTCAGAAATAGGAGGTACAACTGATTCAACTAAGGGAACAGGAAGCACATTTTGGACAGAATCAATATCCTGCATAGAATAAGGGAAGAAGGATGATGATTCAAAAAAGGTGACATTTGCAGACATGTAGTACCTCTTGGTTTCAGGAGAATAACACCGATCTCCTTTTTGAAGACGAGAATACCCCAAGAAGACACATTTGATAGCTCTAGGTAAGAGTTTATCTAAGCCAGGAGACATGTCATGAACAAAACATATACATCCAAATACCCTAGGAGTAACATGAAAAATTGGTTCCTTTGGAAATAGAATAGAGTGTGGAACTTTATTATCAAGAGAAGAAGATGGCATTCTATTAATGAGAAAGCATGCAGTTAGAATAGCATCTCCCCAATGATGAATAGGCATATTGGCACCCAGCAATAAGGTACGAGCAGTTTCAACCAAATGTCTATTTTTTCGTTCTGCTATACCATTTTACTGTGATGTGTGAGGACACGTGGACTGGTGTAAAATGCCTTGAGAATTTAGGACATTAGAAAAATCATTAGAAAAGTACTCTTTGGCATTATCACTTCGTAAAACTTTGATTACTTTTCCAAATTGAGTTTTGATTTCATTAAGGAAAGACTTAAAGATAGGCAATAGTTCAGAACGATCTTTCATAAGATAAACCCAAGTACATCTAGAAAACCCATCAATAAAGTAACAAAATATCTAAAACCAAAAGATGAAACACGACTAGGTCCCCATATATCTGAATGAACAATACTAAAAGCGAGAATCACATCTAGATTCAGAATGATTTGGAAATGATGACCTGGTATGTTTCCCTAGTTGACAGGATTCACATTCAAGAGTTTGAAGGTTCGAAGTTCGGGAACCATTTTTTTCAATTTTGCTAAATGAGGATGCCCTAATCGCTCATGTAACAGTTTTGGGGATAAAGACGCAACACAAGATACGGATGACTTAGTCCTAAGGTAGTATAAGCCTCCAGATTCACGTCCTTCTCCAATCAGTTGACCCGTACCACGTTCCTGGATAACAAAACAATTGGCATTAAAGGTTACTGAGCAATTCAATGATTTGGTTAATTGGCTTACAGAAACAAGACTGAATGGAAAAGAAGGAACACAAAGAACATTTTGAAGGTTTAAAGAAGAAGAGATGGATACTTGACCAATTCCTTTAGAGGCTACTTTAGATCCATTAGCTAAAGATATGAGATGGGATGTTTTAGGAAATGAAAGAGAGGAAAATAAAGAGGTATTACCAGACATGTGGTCAGAAGCACCTGAGTCAATAATCCATGGATTTTGACTTTCCACAGATTGCGAAATGCAAACGGTTGACGAATTTGGTGTTGTAGATGCTTGAGCCAAATTGGTTGATTTCATCCTTAAATATTCTTGATACTCTTCATGAGAGAACTTGGGCTCATCAACTTCAGATTTTGAGGTATTAGCTGCCTTATCAGGAAAGTCGTGCAGAGCAAAGCAATTTTCCTTAGTATGTCCCATTCTTTTGCAATGAGAGCACTGAGGACGTCCTTTCCCACCACGTCCTCTAGAGCTGTGATTACCTCTTCCACGAGCAGAAATCATGGCGGAAGAATCAGCAAGTTCCTGACTGTTTTTGCTTTTGATAGAAGGAACACGAAGTAGCCTTGTGATTAAACTCTCCGTAGAAGGAACTTCTTCTCCAGTTAGAATCTGGTCTCTAACATGATTAAACTCTGGATTCATAGCCCTAAGAATCATTACCATATAGAATTTATCCAGCTTCGTCTTCCTTTCTTCTAATGATTACGCCTCCAGGAACATTTTTAATTCTTCAACAGTGACTCGAGCTTCAGCAACAAAGGACATCATGGAATTATCCTCTTGCTTAAGGGAGGCTAGTCTATTAGCGAGAATCGTAAAGTCGTTGAATATCGTTAACAAAGATATTTTGAGCCTTTTTCCAAAAAGAATTACATGTCTTGAAGGCTCGAAGAGTGCTCAAAATATGTGGTTCAACATATTGCCATAATAGTGCACAAAGTTGATAATCCAGTTTCTTCCATTGAGGAGCCTGGTCTGCTGGTATAGTACTTCCATCTTCTTCTAGATGATCATGAACTCCTTGACCTGGAAACCAGAGCTCAACAGAGGAAGCCCAAGACAAATAATTTTTCCCATTTAATTTTTCTGTGATTATAGTCGGAGTCCCAGAAAAAGATACAGACACAAATCCTGACATTTTCCAGGAAACAAGAAAGGACCAGCGTGCTGTCAGAGAGAGGACCGAGAGAGGCAGAGAGAAAAACGCAGACCCACCACGTTTTGTGACCGAGAACACAAAACAAAGTGCAGATCTGGCACCAGGGCGACGAGGCGAGCCGGATAGAGGTGGCCTGGAGCAAAACAGCCACCGAGAGGGCGGCACGTGAGGCCCACGCGCGGAGGAAGTCGCGGACGAGGGTGGCGCGTGGCGGCGCGTGAGGCAGAGATAGAGGAAGCGAACACTAGGGTTGGGTCGCGCTCCTCGAGGCGAGCCAAACCCAAGTGTCAGAGAGGAAAAAGGCGCCGGAGAAGACAACACCGGCGGTGAACGGCGGCGGACGGCGGTGAACGGCGATTAATGCCAGAAAAAAAACAGAGACAGGCAGAGCGGGATGAACCCGCTCTGATACCAACTTGAAATAGAAAAAAGAAAATAAAGAACTGATTTTGAGAGCCTAAAATAAAGAACTGATTTTGAGATGCATTCTAGGAACTAGATCTACAACTAATCTCATAAATGTCCAACAAGACACATTTAATCTAATAAATACTTCAACAATCACCCTGAATAGCGACAAGCCATGATTGATAAAATACAGGCACTTAAGCACAATGGCACTTGGGAGTTTGTTCCTCTTTCTCCTTGCAAAAAGACTATGGGCTGTAAGTGAGTTTATGCAGTTAAAGTTGATAATAATGGTAAAGTGGATTGTCTTAAAACTCATTTGGTAGCTAAAGGCTACACTAAAATTTATGGTCTTGACTACTGTGATACCTTCTCTCTAGTAGCTAAGATTTTCACTATTTTTCTTTTCCTTGCCACAG
Source organism: Sphenostylis stenocarpa (assembly GCA_963425845.1). NCBI lineage: Eukaryota > Viridiplantae > Streptophyta > Magnoliopsida > Fabales > Fabaceae > Sphenostylis > Sphenostylis stenocarpa. Next base: position 71,360,085 of record OY731401.1, on the reverse strand, counting down.
TTGCAATTTGTCATTGGCCCCTTCACCAACTAGACATTGAAAATGTCTTTCTTCATGGTGACCTTGAGGAAGAGATTTATATGGAGCAACCTCCTGGCTTTGTTGCACAGGAGGAGTCTAGTGGCTTGAAGCAGTCACCCCGAGCTTGATTTGGAAAATTCAGTCATGTTGTGCAGTTGTTTTGCATGAAAAGGAGTGAAGCAGACCACTTAGTATTTTATTATCATTCCTCTTCAGGCAAATGTGTGTATTTTATGGTTTATGTTGATGATATTGTTATCGCAAACAATGATTATACTAAGATCAGTCAATTGAAGAATCATTTGTTTGCTCACTTCCAAACCAAAGATCTTGGTCAATTGAAATATTTTCTTAGTATTGAAGTGACCCAGTCAAAGGAAAGTGTGATCATCTCTCAAAGAAAGTATGTTCTTGATATTCTGAAAGAAACTGGTCTAACAAATTGTAAGCCCATTGATACCTCAACGGACCCTAACCAGAAATTGATGAAGGATGAAGGAAAAAAGTTGTCAAATCCAGAAAGATATAAGAGGTTGGTTGGTAAACTCATTTATCTTACTATTACCTGACCAGATCTTTCTTATGCAGTTGGAGTAGTTAGTCAATTCATGCAAAATCCTTGTGTTGATCACTGGGATGCCTTGATTCGCATTCTAAGATATATTAAAGGGGTCTTAGGACAAGGGTTGTTATATGAAGATAAAGACAATACTCAAATTCTTAGTTATTGTGATCCAGACTGGGCTGATTGTCCAATTGATAGAAGATCGACTACTGGTATTGTATCTTTACTGAAGGAAATTTGATTTCTTGGAAGAGTAAAAAACAAAGTGTTGTTGCTCGATCTAGTGCAGAAGCTGAGTATAGATTTATAGCACTTGCTACATGTGAACTTGTGTGGATTAAATAACTCCTTCAAGATTTAAAATTTTGTGATATTGGGCAAATGAAGTTATTGTGTGATAATCAGGCAGTTCTCCATATTGCCTCCAACTCAGTCTTTCACGAAAGAACAAAAAATATTGAGATTGATTGTCATTTTATTAGAGAGAAGTTGTTGTCTAAGGAACTTGTAACTGAATTTGTAAGCTTCAATGAGCAACTGACAGATATTTTAACTAAATCCTTAAGAGGACCTAGAATTCAATTCATTTGTTCCAAACTTGGTACATACAATTTGTATACTCCAACTTGAGTGAGAGTGTTGAGATTTGTTATTTATGTATCTTTTAGTACTCTTTTTCAATGTTCTTTAGACTAGAGTTAAGGGTTTAGACTGAGGCTCATATCCTCTCTATTGTACCCCTTTTTCTATAAATACAATATATCAGTGTCTTTGGTCACTACATCAAATCCTAAATAAGTTTTCTCAAGTTTTGTAATTGCTTACGATTGAACTTCATTTCAGTTTTCAGAAATTGATGTTTATACCTCTTCAATAATTAATATTAAGAACCATTACAGAAAGAATATGAGACGCATTAAAAATCCCAGGTCAATTGACTCAGTTTTCAAATTTTCAGATTGGTGAGTGTATTGAATATATTTTAATCTGTACTAAGAATCAATCTTTAGGAGTTGAAAACAATGAACTAAAAAATTAAACCTACTTGTGCACAATATCTGAATCTGCGGAGTGACATTTTGGCTTCATATAAGCATTAATTACTTGTAAAATGTTATCACCCCGCCCTAAATCATTCTTGCCTCCTGCATTTACAAAAGATAGAAACTAAAATACAAAGTCCATGTGACACCGGAAATCCTCCATTTGACAATTAATTGTAAGTCATAATTATATGTAATATTGGGCCTATCTGTGACATCTCATTCCTTTACCATTTACATTTGTATGGACAGTAAATCGTTAGTGTTAATTAAGCTTTTTTACAATATACTAAGACAGCTAATAATGTAATTTTACTAGTCATTAATTCTGAACTTTGAAGTTTACTTATATTATGTAGCATTGATGACATGCAAACAAAATCTCTCTTCTTTGTCAAAATATTAAGTGCACTGTCACATAATTTAGACAGAGATAATGTCTCTAATTCTCTGGAAAGTTCACATTTAATATCAATTTTGAGTTACATGCAAAATAATTATAACTAAATTTATTGCAAAAGCTTTTTGACAAAAGTAACAGTTGTATAACATTAAGATTATCAAACTAGAATGTGATATTTGAAAAGTTATGCATACCTTTTCTCTTTTTCACCCATCCAAGTCCTTCAGAAGCAATTTTTTTAAGAATATGTTTGTCCCCAATTGATTTGACTATCTGACAAGCCGCCTCCTACCGCCACGAAAAAATAAGCAAAAGCATAGGCATATGTAAAACAAGCAACCTCCAGTTCTGTTACACAAGGGTGAAAATCCAAAATTGTAATAAGACCATGAAGGACAGGTTTCAAGACTTACTGGACCCAGACCATGAATTCCTTGATAATAGTCACTGCCAAGAAGCAAGGAGAGAGCAATCTGAAGATCACAACTCAGTTACTAATTTTCACCAGAAAATAACACAATAACCTTAAATAAACATGTTTATATACAGGATTGTCATTCTTACTTATTGAATAAGACATAAATGTCACTAATTTTATTATTAGACCATCAAACGTATAGAGAGGAAAGGAGTGGAGAAAACAAAACAAAAATAATCACAGAAAAGCATGGAAAAGTTCTGTATTCAACATGAAAAACCATTTCCAAATTTCCAATTCAAACAACTGAATGTCAGTTATGCTTCCTTTACAGGGAAAACTCTGTTTTAACGGACTTCTCAATGAGCGATCCCTTGATGGTGTTAACCATATAGATAAATTTTAACCTATTGTTCATGGAGCTAACTTTCTCTTGTGGGCCTTCACATGCATAAATCTAACTGATTTGTAACGATGAAAGAGCATCTATACAAAAAAAAAATAATAAGAAGAAAAGAAAAGAAGAAAGTAAGCATTGTGGTTCATAAATATGTTGAAAAGTCAATCGGTAGTTACCAATGAGTCCCTCCCAAGTCCAAGTTTTCTTTCAATATCTGTCATCTCATAACAAACAACAAATCCACCATCTCCTTAATCATTAACAAACAACTCCTCATTAGTCATATGAAAACATAAATACAGAAATATATATATAAATCAGAACAACGTGACCTACTCACCAAGGCAGATATCCCTGTACGCTGTCCTTGCACCAAAAAGGAATATGTCTGAATCTAAACTGAAACATCCATCCTACCATAATTATTATGAATAAAAGACAACAGTGATGATAGGTTAGCCGACAGCAATAGCATAAGCATTCAATTAAATCAGAAATTGCAATGTGGATAGAAAAAGGAATTTGAAGATAGATAAGTATACACAGTGCATACACATAATGATTCCAAATTCAGCAAAGCACACTGAGCTTCAGCTTCTTCTATTCTGAATTTAGAAAAGAACCAGATAATATTAGTACAAATTTTGCAGCAACTTATCCAGTAATGCAACTTTTTCAATCAACTAATAAAATGGAAAAAATAAAAGAGCATATAAAACCCTTTTAGACTGCTTAGTACCACCTATATAACAAGACATTAAACACAGTGGCAGATCTTGACCATTTATCTTGAAGGGGTCAAATAATATATTAATAAACAATAAATAAATATAAAAAAAGAAAGAAGATGAAAGGGTGAAAGGATAAATTGTAAATATATACTTAAATATAATAAATAATCATTAAGTTTGAGGGGGACAAAATCATAAATTATATGAGAGTTAAGAAGGGCTGAGAGATAAAATTGTAAATAAACAAGTATATATATTAAATGTTCATTAAGTTTGGGAGGCCAAAATCATAAATTACATAGGAGTTACAAAACTTTGAAGAGACCATGGCCCCCTCAGCTCCCAAGAAGATCCATCACTAAACACATTTTCAAATTAAGTTTCACTTTTTATTATTACTATTATAAATTAATAAATTAAGTTTCACTTTTTATTCAATTTAATTAAAATATATTTAATACTAAGTTACTAACTATTACCAGACGCAATATGATAAGGGTCTTTTAGAACAAAATATTGAATCTTAACTTCAATTCTATTGCATATTACCCATTCAAACAAGAAATGCCAAGAGCCATCCCCAAGATTTTAGCCTCTCTAATCATGCAAGAAAACTCAGACCCCATGTTTCTCCGTAATGAAGTCACTTTCTGTAAGTTAATTTCATTTTGTGCTACCTGCATTATTATTATTATTATTATTAAATAACAAAAGGAAGTTATAAAAAGTATAAAGAATATGTCAAAGTACAGAATATGTCTAAAGTATATAAGAGAAACCACGTGAGGAAATAAATTTGAGAGGACCACCAACCTCCTTTCCAACATTTAAGCGACGCCTATAAGTTGATAGTTTTATGGCAGGAATTGATCCATCTACACACATCAGAGCTTAGTCACTGGGAAGGAATGTGCACGAATAATGTAAATGCAAACACATTTAAAAGGCAAATAAGCAGAATGAATGGTGATAAAAGCACCATAGTTAAATCAACAAGAAAAAACCTAATTGACCGCTGCAAATAAGACCTATAAGTAGCATGTCCTATGCGAATGACGTACACCGGAATTTCAAATTAGTAAACGATATTACATTAGTTAACAGGGGCAAACATAGATCCCACATGTTTTACTTCTCAATCGTATAAGAGAAAAAAGAGAAAGTGAAAATTGTAAAGGAAAGTAATATTTTTCAAAAATACCTCTCTCTCATCTCTCTCCAAAATAAATATATCAGTAATTTTGTTATTGTATAATTACTTAATTTTTATTAATTTATTATATTTTTTAAAAGGACAACTGTATTTTCTTTTCATCTCAATTTATTCTCAAATAAATATACTTTCTACTCTATTTCAGCTTTCTTTCTTTTTTTCTTTCCTTTTCTTGTTTTCACATTTTCTTTCCTTACTACCCAACATAAGCTAAACGAATAACTCCTTCCTCCAAACATACCCAAAGGTGTGCAGGCTTTGGTATATGTACTGTCATATGCTTTCTTTATAGCTAGCATATTCAGCCCATGCAAAAAACCAATACTCACAAACTTAAAAGGTTCAACATAAAAGCGACCACTGCTACAATTTAAAACCTTGATACACACGCATACACAAACATGTCCTAAGGTTTCCAGATTTGGTATTACTATGCTGAATGCTTTCCATGCAAAGCACTCAATTCTCAATATACGAACATGGCCACAACTATAATTTAAAACCCCGATTCAAACACACAAGTGGTCCTACACACAACTTTTAGAACTAATCTTATATGCAGACACACACCACTTATACCAAAAGTGGTCAATTTCAATTCTACCCATAAATAAATTTAAGTCACTCTTGTCAGTATGCTTTACATCCATATTCCTCACAACTGAACTAACCACAATACACCCGCTGTAATTAAAATCTCACTGGTAAAGATCAAATAGGTACAATACAAACAAAATATCCAATTCAAATACGCAGTCCCACAGTCACAGACACCCACCATTTTCTAAAAACCAAACACATTTTATTTAGGAAAAAAAAAGAAAGATAAAATACTAATTGGTTCCTGAATGAGTAAATCTTTGACACATTAGTCCCTGAAAATAAGAAAATTCAAAATAACTCCAAGATGTCAAATAAGTTTCTAGGCTTAATACGTATTCGGTCATTTTAGCTTAAACATGTTAATATTATTACTTAAATCAAACAATATTTTGAGTTCTTCACTGAACTGAAGTGTTTAACAGATATTTTTGGACTATTTTCTTTTAATATTATTTTTAGAACTACTGTGTCACATCTTAACGTACTGAATGGTGTTTTACCCTTTAAAAGATGAAACCCCCAATTCTGAAAAAACAGAAATTGAGAAACCTGCGACGAAGACGAGACTGCAATTGAGCGCAATGAGTGCTCTGAGTCGGTGAAAGAGCCCTCTAAGGTACACTTTCTCCTTGACGCAGGCGTGGGACTTGCTCACGCTGTGAAGCTGCACCATCCAGCACGAGAGGTCCACACACACCCTCTTGTTCCTGACCAACAAAACAAAGACCCGCGTCAACGAAATCACCATTCCGAGTGAAAGAACGGAGTTTTAGGGAATTGCACGAACTGTAGATGGTGAAGAGGAACCCTTTTCTTGCACGATTCGAGGAGGTCCCACAAGTTCTTCACGCCCATCGGAATGGAGATTGAGATTGAACGTTGGTGAGAGAGAGAAAGAAACAATTTTTTTTTTCCAGCGAGAGGGAAAAGAGAGGGGTTATTTTTAAATTCGAACCCAAACTTTAGTCCTGCAATGTTTCCAGATACATGTTGTTTTTTAAATATTTGTCATATAAATAATAATTGAAATTTTATATTTTTAATTAATTGTAAGGATATAATTGATGGAGGGAGTTTTTTTTTCTAGAGGATATAATATTTATGTTAGTTTACCTTCTAAAAAAAGTAACATTTTTATGTGACAATGTTTTTGAAAATAATTTTTCATGTTGTCAAATTTTATAAAAATAAAAACTTGTGAATCAAATTCTTTTAAATTAAAACAAAAGTTTCACTAAAAAAATTGTCATGATACTTTTAATAACTGTTGTTAATGAACAAAAAAATTAAAAAAATAACATATTTTATATAAATATTTTCGGTAATATTATCAACCAAATAAAATTCAATCATTTATTGTAATAATACTTCTTTTAAACATGTAATTCTTATACTAATCATTATTTTTATATATGAAAGAATTTCTCAACCTTTTCCTAATCTAATTTCTTTTTATCATAACATAAAATTTGAACTACAATCATATGTTTGGTAGAGATCAGAAAACAAGAGTATATGGTAATAGAGAAAGATAAAAATAATGTAAAGACAAGTGAACAAGTTTTTTTTTTTTATCCTAATAATCACATTTTGTAAAATCTTTTTTCCTGGTTAAAGTAATACAAAGAACGGTGTGGCAAGGGAACTTGACAGTGAGTAGAAGAATACAACACTTCTGGTCGATGTCATAAAAATATTACCCTTTCCAATTTTTTTCCCTCTCACTTTGTTCTCTTTATTCTCTGACACCAACACTCGAACACACGGCGTGCAGCAGCAACCAGAGAAGATGGCTCTGCAACTGTGGGAGACACTGAAGGAAGCCATAATTGCCTACACCGGCCTCTCTCCGCCCACGTTCTTCACCCTCCTTGCCCTAATCCTCGCCCTCTACTACGTCGTTTCTGGTCTCTTCCCCTCCTCCGACCACCGCCACGACGCCCACCGTGACTTCGAGCCCCAGATGGAGCCTCTGCGACCCCCCGTTCAGATCGGCGAGGTCACCGAGGAGGAACTCAAGGCCTACGACGGCTCTGACCCCGCGAAGCCCCTCCTCATGGCCATCAAGGGTCAGATCTATGATGTTTCGCAGAGCAGGTATAGGGATGATAACACCACTTTTTGTGTTTTTGATTTTTGCCCTTTTTGTTTTTTGTGGTTTTTGGATTTTGGGTTCTCGTTTTTTGGTATAATTATGACTTGATAACACCGATTCAGCTTAGCACAAGACCCCATTCGTTTTGTTTTTTTTTTTTTGTACTTTGATTTTTACCTTTTTGTTTTCTGTGCTTTTGGGTTCTGGGTTTTTGTTTGTTTGGTCAACGGAGGCATTTTTGTGTTCTGGGTTTCTTTTTATATTTTGCTTAGATGTTCATTTCAGGAATGGACAAAATTTGCATGCAGTTCTAGATACTTTTAAAATCAGAGTTTTATATAAATAATTCAAGCAAATGAGGTCTGAAATTATACGTCAACATAGATTATGGAAGCTTTCGGTGTTGTTTTCTATTTAAAATTAGAGTTTCATTATATTAATTCCTAGAATAATGGTTTAAATTAAACATCAACAATTCAACATAAATTACCAAGGTGAAACTCTACTTCCAATTTGGGAACACCGTCAAACGCACCTGGGCAAATTGTATGTGTGTTTTTGTTGGACAAGTACGCGTTTCAAGGGTTTTCTTTCTTTCTTTGTATTTCTTTTGTGAGAAATCTTTCACTTTTTGGTATGCTTTTGGGTGTATTTCTTTTGTGATCATTTGTACAATGGGATTAGTGTTTTTGGTTTGAAGAATTTATGTGACTTTTTAGTTTCTTTTTCGTGCTTGGAGGTCTGGATTTTGTTTTCTGGTGTGGAGTGTGGTAGCAACTAAAATTTGTAGTTGTCTATTACAACTTACTGTTATATATAATAATGCTGTTATCTATATTTGTTGTTATCTTGTATGGAAAATTTAAGTTGCAAACAGAGAGGATGCGAGTCTACTCGGTTATGGAAAGTGGGAAGGTGGGGTATAGGAGGATTGAAGCTAGGAAATGTGTATGGAGTTGAATAATATTGTATTGAAATACGTTGTTACTTTATAGGCCTCCATTTTTCAACTCTTGGTCGGCACTTCTGTTAATCTAACCTCAGCGTCTGCGTTGATTAGGTGAAAAGTTAGTAGGAGGAAAAAGGATTACTGATTGAAAATGACATTTAACCAATGTTATGGCCTTGAGAAAAAGTGACTTAGTCTAATTTTCCATCTCTCTCGTCAAATGTGCACTAAATGTAATGTAGAAAGAAAAGGATGAAATTGAGTAAAAATGAATTGAAAATGATACTTGGTTCCATTCATTGGGTTGTTCAAAATCTGATAGAATAGAATGTGATGATATGCATCCTGTTCCATTTCATCCCCTATCCCTCATTGTTCCTATTTAATAGTTTAATAATTTTGTTCCAGCTTAAAAATATTCTATCAATATAATGTTAACTTTATTCTGTTCCCTCCATTCGATTTCGTTCCACTCACCATTCAAGTCAACAGTTGCTTTTACGTTGTCAGTTTGTTGAAAAGGGTGTGTGTCTTTTTATGTGTGTATATCTTCCAATGACTTCAACTGTAGTTTCCATGCATCTTAACAAGAGCTTGCCATACTAGATAACAACAAATAATGATTGATCAAGCTGGTTACTATCTCCTTGAAAACCTTTGCCATTTGCTCTTCTACTTCAAATTCTAATTTTCCTTTCCTACTCAACCATCACAGTTGAACCCATTAAACCGTCTTAAACCTTATTACACACAAAATTCACTAACCTAAATATTAAACATAACCCAGAATAAAAAAATAAAAAGTAGAACTTTTTCTCTTCTTCAAACCCTCTATCAATCCACTTCATTCAAATTTTGATTACTTTTTCACAAAATTTCTAATTTTAACTTTCAAAACTATTTCATATCTCAAATTCATCATATATCCCCAACTATTTAAACAGAAAATAAGAATTTGAGGATTTTAGTATAGGTATAGGAAAATTGAAGATAGGACCAGATTTATTAACATTAAAGACAGAGACTTGAGTTGCATGAAATAAAAAGGGAGATCATAATCGCACACAGTCTAGACTAGATGGGCCAAAAATGTAATCAAATAAAAATAAAGTTATAGTTGGACTATTCATTTGCCTAGAATTTTAAAACCCATTCAAACTGAGCTTAGGTAACCCTGTCTTATGTCTTACCATGTCTACTTGTTACCAAACCATGACTGTCAAATCTTTAACAAAATTGCTAGTATATTCAGCGATTTTTACATTCATGTATGGTTCAGCGTTGAACATTGCTTGAAATGCATCTTGTACATAATAAAATACGTTTTGATCATTCAAGAGCTGAAATACCAACCAACTATCCCAAGGAATATTACTCATGTTCTAGAAATTACAGTGTAAGCTCTAAAAATAGTCCTATAGTCAAATCAATTTAGAGGTAAGTGAACAACAGCTGTTAAACCAAAGGAGGAAATTGAAAGCATAAGGTTTCAATAGTGTTGCAACAATCTGGAAAAAACAGGTAATCTAGGAAGTAGATTAATCTGGATCTTAAGATTTATAACTCCTTTTTCATCCCTTTCCTTTCCACCTTTGTTCTAACAAATACAGGGAAATTGAGCCATTTTCTATTTGGTAGCGTGTTGGTTACTTTTGTGCTTTGGCTGGGATAATGGGTTCAAATTGGCTTGAATTGCACTAGAGCTGCCATTCAAGCGTTGCAAAAGGAGTCACCTGCAGACTTGATTCCCTATACTGCTTTTAATATGTATATCTTTCGTTAGTCAAAAGACACAAAGGTTATTATTGTAGAATAATAATGTGAGAATCATCAGAAAAACGCAAAGCATGCCCGACTTTTTTGCTAGGTATACAAAATATTATATTGATTTTTATTTTGATTTCTACCAGAATGTTTTATGGACCGGGTGGACCCTATGCTCTATTTGCTGGCAAGGATGCTAGCAGAGCTTTGGCCAAAATGTCTTTTGAAGAGAAAGATCTAACAGGAGATATCTCTGGTCTTGGCCCATTTGAGCTTGAGGCCTTGCAAGACTGGGAATACAAGTTTATGGGCAAGTATGTAAAAGTTGGAACTGTCAAAACGACTGTTCCAGTGACTGAACCATCAGAATCAACGCCCCATGATGCTGAATCTTCCAAGCCTACTGAAGATGGTGCATCAGAATCAGCAGCTGTTAAAAATGACGAAATCCCCTCAAAGGTTGATGCTGATAAAGAGTGATAATAGCTGGATGAAGAAAGATTATTGCCTTGCAAACAGTGGAAACAGTTGTCTAGAAGCTCCTGATAAATACTGATCCTTCCCGATTGTATTCAGCAAATAAGTTATCAGTTTAGGCCAGCCCCTTTTGCACTGTATCTTTGTCTGAGTATTCTGTTTGATAAATAAGAAATTCTTAGTATTTAATTTCAGTTTTCCTGGGTTTAAGCTGTTTCATGTACTCCTTAAGATCTATATTAGGCAACAACGCAATGAACATTTGGGACCATGTACTCAGCCAAGCAAGTATTGAATGAATGTATTTAGTCTACATGGCATGGTACAAGGTATAATCAGAACAAGTATTTACCAACTTTTAGAGTAATTCCTGTACATACATATTTTAAACTTTTATCCTAATTCATTCTTAAATTTTACTCTTATTATAAATAATTATCTTAATATTGAGTTTGGATAAATACATGGATAATGCTCTTTTTCAACTTAATGCATGTTCATTCGTTCCCCAACCATATTGTGTTTTCTCTCACGATCTCATGTCAAGTTGTTAAAATCCAAATTTTGTTTAGGATGAAGAGGATAAAAGTTGTAACTTGGGTTCACCTACCAAAAATATTATATTTACTATTTTTTTTAATGTGTTATATGATATATTCTTTCTTTTTTTTTAATTTATCATGAAAATCAAGTTATTGAAAGATTAATTTTAAAATAGTTAATCAATATTATTTATTTTTTTATTAATTTAAGGATTATAAATGGATTAATAATTAGAAGCATTAGATTAGTTGGTTCGAGTAGTGTTTTAAGAGATTTTTCTTTCCCTTCAAGTCCTACTTAACCAACTAATCTTATTCCAAAACAAGTAGAAAGGGTGACTGTAAAATTTAGTTTTTCATATTACAATCATTCAAATCAATCAAATAATTATCTAAATTAAATAAAATACAATTTTATTTAGTTTTAATATAATATAAAATTAAACCAAATCAAATCAATATTCTCAATTTAATTTGAATCGGTTTTGTAAATTTTAATCCCATAAAATTGTTAAATAATTTAAAAAAATTTAAATATTTTCTTAAAAAATTGTTAAACAATTTATAATTAAAAATACTCAAATAAATAAATCTTTTTCTATTGTTATTGTTCTATTCATAATTTTAATAGTTGATAATCAATTCTATGCATAAAATGGTATATTTAAATATAATAATTGATTTAATTTAATTTAATTTTTAATTTGAATTTCGGGAAATTTAGAAAAAAAATTAAAACAATCCATGAAAATTCAATTTTAATTAAATTAAGAACAATGAAAAATCTTGTTCAGTCTCGATGTTACTCTTCACTCTCTTAACTTTCATGCATTCATCACTTATTTTCTCTTTCTTCAGCTTCAAATTTCATCTTGTTTAATTCAGTTTTGTCTTTAGTGTTTAATTTATTAGATTTAGTTTTTACTTACATAAGGTTTTCTCATTTAATATATTCTCTATATAATTTTTCTCTCTTATCTTTTTCGAACCAATTTGTAAAAAATCATAAAAAATTATATAAGATAATTCACTTTTTACCGTTGTTGTCATAATAAAATTGTTGAGTTGAATGTTATTTATGATACGAATTTGACTCAATTTCACTCATTCTCTTATAGGTTAGATAAAAATTTAATTTAACCAACCTAAGACCTAACCTAATACAATCATTAAAATTTAGTATTTAAAATAAAATCATTCTTTACTAAATTTCAAAAATTAAAATGTAACTTTTTTTTATAATTTAAGGTCTAAAAATTTATTTATCCAAATTTCAAGGACAAAAAATATGATTAAACATATTAATTAATTGAGGTAGTTTTATAATAGTATATTTGAAAAAAAAATATTAATAATATATTTGAAAAAAAAATAATAGTATACTAAAATATTTAATTTGAGTATATGCTATTCAAGAAAAATTATAATCCACCCCTAAAATTAGTCACAAAAATCAGTTATTAAATCAGTCATGTTTTATTAAAAAAATTTGAATCACAGTTGATTATTAACTAACATCAAATTGATTATTAATTTAGTTTTTAATTTTACATTAATTAATCACTAAATCAATCATTAAAGTTAATTATTAAATTGGTCATTGAAATAGTTGATTTAATCATTAATTTCTGTCATAATTTCAATTAGTGATTTGAGTAATAAATTTAATTTATAATATTAGTAACAATTTGATCTAAATTCGATCATTGAAACCGATTATTAAATTAGACACTAATTTGGTCATTGAAACTTATTTTGTCACTAAATTGATTATTAATTTGTTTACTGAATTAGTCATTGAGATTAATAACATATTTAGTTACTGAAATTGGTCATTCAATTAGTCATTGAATTATTCAATGATTTAGTCACTAAATGTATAATTGGTTCAGTCACTAATTGATTACCAAATTGATCATTTATAATTGTTAAATCAATCATTTAATCATTAAATCAATTATTAATTTGATCACTGGTTTCATCACTTCTATTACAATTTTGATAGCTGATTTGAATTATAAATTTAGTTATTAATATTAGTCACATATTTAATTATTAATTTTACTAATGTTAACCATTCAAGTTAATCACAAACTCAAGTAAAGTATAATTCAATTTTTAACTTGTTGATTAAATCATTTAGTCATTCATGGTGTGAACATGAATTGTAACCGTGAGCCAACTTGATTCACCACAGGTTCGAGCTGGAGTGAATTTGATATTTTTCATTTCTATCAATAATGGGTTAAAAATGAATATGACTCATTTAACCTACAAGTTAAGCGAGTTCGAGATGAGTAATTATAATAATTTAATAACCTTAATTGATGTTATCATATCTTTCCACATCTATTTCACGTCAAATATTCACTCAAGCTTATCATCAATTTTTTGTTGCATCACTATGTTCGCTACTACACTTGGATCACTTGTCATCCATTCGTCGCACCACTATACCACTATGTTTGTTGTATCATCGCGTTACAGTCGCGTCACAGTGTTTGTCGTATCACCACATCACAATTTCAGTCTCATCAGAGTGTTTGCCCTACCACCGCATTTGTCGCACCATTACATTTGTCACGTCACCACAACATTGTGCTTCATCTTCACCATAACCTTGGTCGCTTACAACGTTTATCACATTACAACATTTGTTATGCTTCCTCACCATTGTGTTTCAGTCTCACAATTTAGGTGTGATTTTTAGAAAAAAAATTGAAGTACAAAAAAATAAATATGGGTTAATTGAGCCAACTCACCTAACCCACCAACCCGTAGTGGGTTGAACCAGTGGCGGCATGGCAACGGGGCAGGGTGGGGGCGGGTTTTGCCTCCCCGATCCCCGCCCCCTATCTCCGTCGGGGTTAGAAATTAAGTCTCCATTCTCATCCCCGTTGGGTTTCGTGTTCCCCGCCTCCGCCCCGTCCCCGATTTATATTATTTTTAAAAAGATAATTACATTTATAATAAATTAATTTTACTATCTATTTTTTATATATAAATAAATATTTATAATTTATAATTATTATTAATTAAATATACATTTTAATTTATTATATTTATATTAAAATATGTATGTAAAAGAAATATTTAATCATTTTTTATTTATAATATTATTATTATTATAACATTGTATTCAAATATTTAAATATTTATAACATTATTATTATTATTATAATACTGTATTCAAATATTTGATTATATATAAGTTAATTCATTTTTAAGTTGTCATTTAAAAATATGAAATATATAGTTTATAAGGAAATATTCAATAAGTTAATTCTTATTTAATTAGTTTGAAGTAATAAAAATTTAAATTATCAATTCCTTTAATCTTTTAAAATACAATCATTTTATTAAGATAAAATTTGATATATGATAAATAAGAATAATAAGATAAAAAAATATGACATAATAAAACCTAATAAATATAAATTATAAATAAAATAATATTAGTTACTACTAAGATTTATGTAAAATATTTATAAAAAGATAAAGAAAAAAAAATTAAATTTGTGTTTATCAAATTGGTTGAAAAGATTGAAAAAAAATAAAAAATTGATGGGAGAGATTAAGGAAATATGAAAAAATGAAAGGTAAGAGAAAAAATAATATAATAAATTAATTGATATAAAAGATTAAAAAAGACAAAAAAAATTAAAAAGTGGGTAGAAAAAAAATTGGTGAAATATAAAAAAAAAGACCTTATATGTAATAGAAAAAGAAAAGGAAATACTTTTAAAATATTAATATTTTAAAATTTAAATTTAAATATAAAGTCGAGGTGGGGACGAGGACGAGGTCGGGGTGGGGATTGCATTACCCATCCCCGCCCCAGCTAACTCTGGGTTTTCCCGTCAAACTCGTGGCGGGACGGGTTGGTCCCCACTGGAACGAGTTTAATTGTCATCCCTAAGTGGCAGATCTTGATCATTGATCTTGGAGGGACCAAATAATATATTATTAATAAATAATAAATAAATATAAAATGAAGTAAGAAGATGAAAGGGTGAAATGATAAAATTGTAAATATATACTTAAATATATTAAATGATCATTAAGTTTGAGGGGGACAAAATCATAAATTATATGAGAGTTACAAAACTGAGGAGGGGTTGGGAGGATAAAATTGTAAATATACGAGTAAATATATTAAATGTTCATTAAGTTTTGGGGGGGGCCAAAATCATAAATTACATGGGAGTTACAAAACTTTGGGTGGCCACGACCCCCTCAGCTCCTAAGAAGATCCGCCACTGGGTTAAACTTATTGTGAAATTTTTAGTTTACCATAAAATAAATCAAGTTGAGCTCATCTATTTTCAGCTCAACCAACCCGTATGAGCCAAGTTGACTTACTTTGACACCCACGATATATTTAATAGTTGATTGAATAATTAATTTTCGGCACAATTTTGATAATTATTTTAAGTCTCATATTTAGTTAATGATATGGGCCACTATGAATCAATTACTAATTTCGTGAATAATATTATTTAAATAGGTGACCAAATGACTGATTTAGTTAGTGTCCGAAACCTAAACCATAACTACCACTTTAGTAATTAAAATCAATAAAAAAACATTACTAAAATTTATTTTATAGAAAAAATAACAATTTTCTAAAACAAAAAGAAAAATTTTTATGACGGTTATTTCATACTTTTTATGTTGGTTATATAACTAATATATATTTAAACAATAAAAAGTATAATTTTATGTTGGATGTTAAATAATCAACATAGTAAGTATTTATTATATTGATTTTTAACCTAATTCTTATAAAAGGTCTTGTGTTAATTTTTTTATATAATTTTATTTTTCATAAATATTTTATTCAACAGTTTCGATACAATAATGAATTTTGAAAATAAAACATAAGCATTATTCACATACAAAAAATAATTAAATATAAAATATAGATAATTTCATTTAAATTTGATGAAAAATCATTTACAAAAGAAAAAATTCATAATAACAATTGCATTATAACATATATTAGAACACTTCATTAAACCAAATAATAAAATACAAACTAATACAAAAAAATGAGACAATGATTTCATATATTACCTTTGTTGTAAATAAGGAAGAAACAAGATCGTGGGAAGTGGTGATGCAAGCCTGAGGAAGAGAAAAGCAGATGAATGTGATGAGGAGAAAATGAAACAAAATAAAAAAGAAATTGAATGGATTTATTTGACATGTAAGGGAAAAAATGGAAAATTAGGAAGATGAAAAAGATAAAACAAATATGAAATTTGTAAATTTGAACACCTTTTATGACAGTTAAAATGTAATAGTAAGTATTTTCTGAAAGCATTGAGGAGAAGATTGATGGAAATGTCCCTACATTCCCAATAGATGATTTTGATGATGATTCAAGTTAACATCATTCAAGATGAATTGAATTAAGGACATTAAGATGAATTAAGGACAAGTTGAATTAAAGACATTGGTGACAATGTGAAACATTTTCCTATATGCCCAAGATATGATTTTGATAAAGACGATGATTCAAGCATGTCCAAGATGATACCTGAAGACTAGATAAAGTCTTAAAATACTGGATATGAAAGTACAAGTTGATGAAGCGGTATTATGCATAAGTCTCCAAAGCACACGTGTGATAAAATTTTGTAACATGACATTTTTCACTGTCATAATCAATTATGATGCATCAAAAATGGAAAAACGATTTTCTCTTTGTCATAATCGATTATATTGATAACATAATCGATTATGACATTTTAAATTTGAAAAATATATCTGTTTTGAAGAATTAATATTTTTGAATAGATCCTAATTTTTCTCTATGAAAGTATTAATGACCAACAACTATTTTTTGATGTTATTTTTCTATTTAATTAATTTTTGATGAAAAATAAAAAATACACAATTACAGAATTCGAAATTACAATTTACATTCAATCAATTTTGAGAAAAGAATTATAAACAAGGCAACTAAGATATTTTACTTGTTTTGAGAAAATCCTTTTCCCCATTGTCTACTGTGCTTTCATTGTTAATCACACTTATTCTTGGAGGTTGGCATTCTACATGCTTCTACAATTTGTTGTCTCTATTACCCAGGTATGACTGTTCTTATTTTATTACTTTCATCCTTTATGGGCTTAAGTGGTTAATTGTTAAATTCCTTATTTAGGGTTTAAGTAGTCATTATTAATATGTTGTGTTTTTGTAGGGTTTTCTGTGTGGAAACTGTTCATCCCTAGTGTGATTCTAAGGAGATGTTCATCTTTAGTGGGATTCTAAGGAGGTGTTTTCATCCTTTGATTTGTTCAAAGGAGGTGTTTATCCCTAGTGGAATTCTAGGGTGTTCATCCTTAGTGGGATTCTAAAGAGATGTGTTCATCCTTTGATTTGTTCAGAGGAGGTGTTCATCCCTAGTGGGATTCTAGGGAGTTGTTCATCCTTAGTAGGTTTCTAAGGAGGTGATTGTCTTTTGAATTAGTTTATTTTTTGCTGAGTTGATTATAATTTATGAATTGAATTTAAAAGATAGTGAATTGGGATCACTCTTGTGTTAAGAGTTGACTGAAAATTGGATGTAAGGTTGGCTATACCTGAACCAGTATAAATCATTGTATGCTCTTCTCTTTCCCTTATCTCTTTTTCACTACATTACTCTCCTTACACCCCTTATTTTTATCTTTATCTTTCTCTATCTTGTTGATATTTTATCTCTCTGATTATATCACTTTCGCTTTATCTTAGTTCAATTTGATAATTAAAATTGAATTAATAAATATTGGACATCTCAAAATAAATTTTTGATTTGGAATCTATTTTAATTTGTGCATATATTCACCCCCCCCTTTAGATGTCATTTGTCTAACAAGTGGTATCAGAGCGTGGTTAGATAAGATATTTCTAAACGATCTGTCAAGATATCTATGCAGAATCAGGTTTACAGGGAAGGAGCCTCAATAAACAGACCACCACTATTTGAAGGAGAAGACTATCAGTTTTGGAAAGCGAGAATGGAAATATTTTAACAAACACTAGATTATGGTGTTTGGGATGTTGTACTCAACGATCCCTACATTTCAATGAGAACAACGAAATCTGGAGTTGTTCCAAAGACTTTTGACCAATGGATGTCGGATGAAAACAAGTGTGTCCATTATGATGTAAGAGCCCGAAATGCTATTGTTTCTGCCTTAACTCGTAATGAATTTTTCAGGGTCTCACAATGCAAGACGACAAAAGAAATATGGGACACTCTTGAAGTAACACATGAAGGAACAAATAAAGTAAAAATGAGCACGTAAGAACACACTCATCCAGGAGTATGAATTGTTTCAAATGCAGCAGAATGAAAATATCACGGATTTCCAGACACGCTTCACACATATAGTAAATCACTTGAAAGCATTAGGAAAGAATTTTGACAATGAGAAGTTGAACACAAAGATCTTGAAATCCTTAGACAAGAATTGATCACCAAAGGCCACTGCTATTACAGAATCAAAGGATCTCATAGAAATGAATATTGTTACTCTATTTGGAAAGTTGTGAGAACATGAGATGGAGCTACAAAAGTTAAAAAACGGTGAACAGAATCAAACCAAGATGATAGCTCTAAAAGCAGACAAATCTTCACAAGATGAAAGTGAAAATGAAGGTAAGTTTTCGGATTCCAATATATCTCTTTTTGTTAAACAATTTTCTCACTTTATGAAGAACAAGAAAAAGAGACAGCAAAGAAAAGAGAAAACCAATAGATATGAGTGTTATGGATGTAGAAAGCTTGACCATATCAAACCAAATTATCCGGAACTTAAGAAAGAGAAGAAATATGTGAAAGAGAAGAACAATATCTATAAGAGAAAACGCAAATCTTATATTGTTTGGGTGGATAATGATTCTTCCATAACATAAGAGAGTTCTTCTGAAAGCAGTGATGGAGAAGAAGAAGCAAATCTTTGCTTGATGACAAAAAGAGATGATGAAACTTCATCATAGGTAAGCAGTACAAAATCCTTAAATGAATATGATGAGTTGTTTAAAGAATATCAAGATATGTATGAAGGTTTTACCAAGTTATCTAAGAAATACAATGCACTTAGACAAAAATTTAATGCATTAGAAAATACTGTTGGTATTCTTAAAAAAGAAAATGAGTGCTTAAAAAAAGATGTTAAGAAATTTAAAATTTTGTCTAAAAATAAAGAAGTTGTTAAACCTTGTGAAAATTATAATCATTTGAAAAATGAGATTTTCAAGTTAGAGAAAATAATGAACATGTTTTTAAAATCTTCTGAAAATCTTGATTCTATGTTAGATTATCAAAAAGTGGATTCTAGCAAAGTTGGACTTGGTTATAAACCCAAAGAAAGACTAGAACCTCATAAAACTATTTTTGTAAAAGAGTCAAACTTTAAAAAACTCATTTAGACCTTTTCAAAGAAAACCAACATGTTTTTATTGCATGAAATTAAGTCATACATCAAATAGATGTTACATAAAACATTTTGACATATCTAATGGAAAATATGAATGGGTACCTAAAGGAACAAAACATTTATACATGTCTAGATGATAGTTTGAGCATCTAATAGATTATGAATTTTTAGAAATTTTTTTGTTGTCATAATCAATTATGTTGATTCTCAAGGTGTTGTGATAATCAATTATTATATCATGGTTATATTCTTTTAATCCTTAGTCTTTTGACGAGAGACTTGTGATTCTACTAACCTTTTTAAGGATTTAAAGATGATGAAAGGGTACCTAAATTTGTATGTTGATATTGCAGGTGATTATCAAGGATAAGAAATCAATGCGAGGTTATTGGAGTTAAATGGGTGTATAGGAATAAGCTAGATAAACAGGGAAATATTATAAAGATAAGTTTGAATTTTGAAAATCTAAATTTATGAAAATTTGAAATTATTAAAGTTTGAAATTTGAAGTTTGAAATTAGAAATTTTGCAATTTGAAATTTTGAAATTTGAAATTTTTGCAGTTTGAGTTTTTTTTTTTAATTTGAAATTTTGCAGTTTGAGATTTTTGAAATTTGAAATTTTTCAGTTTGAGATTTTTTAATTTGAATTTAAATTGGAATTTGAAATTTGAATTTGAAATTTGGGATTAGAAATTTGAATTTGAAATTTGTTGGAATTTGAATTTGAAATTTGTTGCAATTTGAATTTGAAATTTGAATTTGAATTTGCAAGTTGTCTCAATAAGAAGACTGCAATTTGAATTTGAATTTGAACTACATTCCATTCCATTATCTTTGCAATTATTTCATTCTCCTATATTTCTCTCTCTTCATTTGTCTTGAGTATCCTAAATATTACCTTCTTAATATGATATTCTTGTCTATGATACTTTATAATGCATTATCTTCTTTACCTTGATTTATGTACTAATCTGTACAAATTTGCGCTCAATTTCTATTGCAATATTTTTCATAATTATCAATGAAATAAGGAGAGATTTTGATTATATTAATCTGTGTGAAACAGGTGGAGTTTTTTTTTTCTCTTGAAATATTTTTTTATGATTATCAATGAAACAGAGGGAGATTTTTTTATAATTAAAATCTGTATGAAATTCATTCCTAATTCTGAATTAAATAGGAGAGTTAGGAGAAGTTCTGCTCAGATGAGTTAGGGAGAGTTTTGTTATTAACATATCTAGGGGGAGTTTAAATATACTGTGTTAATTTGTGCTACATTATATTGTACAAATTTGTGCTAATCTTGCGCTGGCTATATAGAGGTAAGCATTTAAATTCATTTCAGGTGTTTCCTTGATCATCATCAAAAAGAGGAAGATTGAAAGCATTGAGGAGAAGATTGATGGAAATATGCCTACATTTCCAAGAGATGATTTTGATGATGATTCAAGTCAACTACATTCAAGTCAACATCATTCAAGATGAATTGAATTAAGGACATCAAGATGAATTAAGAACAAGTTGGATTAAAAACGTTAGTGACAATGTGAAACATTTCCTTACATGTCCAATATATGATTTTGATAAAGACAATGATTCAAGCATGTCCAAGATGAAGTCTGAAGACTAGATAGAGTCTTAAAATACTGGATATGGAGATACAAGTTGATGAAGTGATATTATGCATAAACTTCCAAAGCACAAGTGGGATAAAATTGTTAGGATCGAGCGCTTACCACTAGGCCAAAAGCTATAGCCATTAGTCAGAGCGCAACTCTTTTTACTTTAACAGCCCAAGCGCCACGATTCAATTGTGACTCGGCCCACCTGACCTTCGTCACAGGACAATTGATGCTACCTGCAACAATCTCCCCCTCAGCAATTGTCCTACAAGGTATCCCACTCTTGGATTGTGACTTGGCCCACCCGGCCTCTGCCACGGGACAATTGTGCAACCTGCAACAATCTCCCCCTCAACAATTGCCCACCAGGAATCGAACTCGTGACCTTGGCTCTGATACCAATTGTTAGGATCGAGCGCTTACCACTAGGCCAAAAGCTATAGCCATTAGTCAGAGCGCAACTCTTTTTACTTTAACAGCCCAAGCGCCACGATTCAATTGTGACTCGGCCCACCTGACCTTCGTCACAGGACAATTGATGCTACCTGCAACAAAAATTTCGTAACATGACATTTTTCACTGTCATAATCAATTATGATGCATCAGAAATAGAAAAACGAATTTCTCTTTTTCATAATTGATTATACTGGTAACATAATCGATTATGACAATTTAAATTTGAAAAATATATCTGTTTTGAAGAATAAATATTTTTTAATATATCCTGATTTTTCTCTATGAAAGTATTAATGATCAACGACTATTTTCTGATGTTATTTTCTATTTAATTAAGTTTTGATGAAAAATAAAAAATATACAATTACAGAATTCGAAAATACAATTTACATTCAATCAGTTTTGATAAAAGAATTCTAAGCAAGGCAACGAGATATCGCTTCAGCTTTATCTTTGCTCAATTTGATAATTAAAATTGAATTAATAAATATTGGACATCTTAAAATAAATTTTTAATTTGACATCTATTTTAATTTGTGCATCTATTCATCCCCCTCTAAATATCATTTGTCTAATATTTTCCATATCGATTCAATTTTGAATCGTCATAGGAAATACTTATTATAATGGTTTAATTTTTAATCAACATAGAAAATATCTTACATTTAAAAATAACAAAATCATTTCATATATCGGCTCAAAATTAAACTATTATAATAAATATTTACAACAACAATTCAAAATTGAAATGACATAAAAAAATGTCAAAATTTATCATTTACAAAATCAGTTATTATGAAGGTTTAAAACTAAACCAATATATAATGTAATTAGTATGATGATTCAATTTTTAATCAACATAAAAAATATTTTTTTATTGATTCTTATACAAAATAAATTTTAATTACAAAATTATTCAACTTATTATGAGAAGTAGATTAAAATCATTGTAATAAATCACAATCATCATAAAATATTATTTTCGTATTAGGTAACATTTTAAATTATAAATAAATTTAAATAAAAATAATAAATATTATTATATAATTTTATTATATGATACAATTTTTAAATATTAAAAATATTTCAATGTCATTAATTAATTATTTTTTAAAATAATATCACGTTATAGTACTCTTTTTATCAGGATCATTGCCAAATCATTTAAAATTGTAACCAAATCAATCACTAAATCAGTGATTGAATAGTTCAATAAATTCAGTTGTTGATTCGTTCATAACTAATAAATATACTTTTAATTTAGTACCTTTCATTATATTTTTTATAAATTTTTTATGTCATTTTAATAAAATTATTTTATTCTTTTTCTACTACCAATAAATAATTATTTAATAAAAATATAAATTAGTAATCTCCTAATTAAGCACGTTCCTTTTTTAAGATATTGCATCATTTCAAAATTACTCTTTCTCATATAATATATTTTGGTTAAACTTATAATAATAAAGGGATTTTTTTAATGTCATTTTTAATAAGAATTATTCATCCTTTATCAATTAAAAAGTAATTAGTCATTTAATAAAAATATAAATTAGCAACCTACCAAATAGTATCCTCTTCTTAAAAATAATCACTCAATGTTTATATACCTGATTAAAAATTCGATTAAAAAATTACTCTCATAACATTTTGGTTGATTTGAATATAAATATATAATTTTAACTCTGATAATGGGATAAAATCCTTTTCTTACATCATGTCCATTTTGTTAAAAATCAATTTAATTTTTATTGAGAATATTTAGAAATTAAGAGTTATATTACTACTCAGATTTTGAAAATTTTGACAGATGGAAGTGGAAGAAAGAGATTTCAGAACTGAAGATTTCGCTCGACGACCAAATCTTTTGCTCAGGGAGAAATATACATGATGGAAGTGGTGTCCATGTGCCAGTTTCACTCAGCAAACATAGCAAAATCTACCAATTTTATAATGAATGCAGTGTCTCATTTTACCTAACAAAGGATTGGCTCGTCCAATAAATATTGTTTTATAATCAGCCTTTAAATTAAAGAAAAAGGTGTGAAAAGAAGAATTGTTCAAATAATGAGGATGAGTAAAAAACTCTAAAAATTGTTGGTGACTAGAAGACGTTCTAAAATACTTTAGACATGTATAAGTCGTAATATAACGAGTAATTAATCTTCTGGGATTGGATGTAATGAACTTGGAATTCTTGTAGCTCTTTTATTTCAATAACAAAATTAATATATATATATATATATATATATATATATATATATATATATATATATATATATTTATGTCATGTTTTTGTATTTATTCTTAATATTTAATGTGCATGTTTCATCCTTATGTGTTTTGATTGTTCCTTAATAATATTGTAAAATGACTTTGGAATTGAGAACCTAAGATTAAACAACTTAAATTTTTTGTATTAAACATAATATGTTAACTCTAAGTCTCCATGAGCACTTAAACATAATGGAAATTGTGTGTAAAATAAATTAAGGGACTAACATATTTTATAGTTTAGAACTCTATTTTAAGGGATTAGGTTGAGATAAATAAGATATGGAGATGAAACAATTATTAAAATTTATTGAAATGTGTTAAAAATTCAAGTATGAATTTGAAATCTCTAAAAATAAAAAAATTGAGAAATTTATAAATGAGAAAAAAATTATAATTTAATGTGTTAAAATTTTAGATTGAATGTGATGTTATATTCTTTCATATTATTAGTTTCTATCGTATTTATGAGAATCTCTCATGAAATTCAATATCAATAATACTTAACATTGAAACTTAAAATCAAATTTCTTTTATTAGCGTATCTTAGCTATTAAATGTATGCATTATTTAATCAAATGTCAATCTCTTGATAAACTATTCTTACTGTTAGATATTGTTTAGATATTATTTGATATTGTTAAGATATTGTTAGATATTGGTAACCACAATATCAAACAATATCTTCTGTTTATTCTGTTACTTTCAGTTACTCTTTTAGTTGTATCTCTCTACTATAAATAGACCACCCTATGTGTGATTTATACACAAGGGAAATTAATTTCAAATCCTATTTTCTCTATATTCAACATGGTATCTAGAGCTTAAGGTTATCTTGAATTTTTTTTTCCGCCTTTTGTCCACTGTTGGAGCCACCCCACCGCTGCTAGAGCCGCCCCACCGCTGCTAGTAAACTGATCCTCCACATCAGAAAAGAATTATCTTTGTCATTGAATTTTATTTGGTAGTGTGAAAGTGCATGTTTAGGAAAGTTCTGGCAAGGAAAAACTTGGTATTTAAGTGTGTCCATTAGTGACCCACCTCTCTTTCCTGGGAACTTACCTAGTGTACTAGTTCACGTTACTGTCACCGCTGCCGCTGGAGCAGTCACCGGGTCCACCGCTGTCGGAGAATTCGCCGGAGTTTCATATTTTTTTTACCGGTGACATATGATTTAGCTTGTCTCGGTCAGGTGACCACCGTGCCATTGAGATGACCACTATCGGAGTTGGTCGTCTCATTGTCTCCTGCACCGTTTAGTCTTGGCGAACTTATTTTTAGTATTCTCATTTTGGATTTGTGCTTCGTGGGTTAATTGGATTACTTTGGATTGTTTTAGGGTTTGTTCTCCCGCTCTTCATGACTTCTTCCACTATTTCCAATTTTGT
The DNA here is from genome assembly GCA_963425845.1 of Sphenostylis stenocarpa. NCBI lineage: Eukaryota > Viridiplantae > Streptophyta > Magnoliopsida > Fabales > Fabaceae > Sphenostylis > Sphenostylis stenocarpa. The sequence continues at coordinate 71,334,687 of OY731401.1, read as the reverse complement.
TAACGATTCTTTTGTGTTGACATCCCATCGTGATGACCGGGCTCGCCCTCGCAAACAGGAAAAAGGACGTCCTAAGTGTGAACATTGTGGCAAGCTAGGTCACAAGATTAACAAGTGTTATACATTACATGGTCGTCCTCCTCAGTCTGTTGTAGCTGTTCACACCAATCTTTTCCCACCTTTATCTGCAGGGGATTTTCCTTCTTCTGTTGCATCCGACATGTCTGCTATGTTCAACAAATTTCTCGAATGGTATAAGGATCAACAGTCTTCTAGTTCCACTATATCTGTCACACATACAAATACATATTTTGCTGGTTTGACCTAATCATTTTCTCCTGGTCCTTGGGTTTTTGATTCAGGAGCCACTGATCATATTACTGGTAACAAATCTTTGTTCTCCTCTTTATCCTCTCCTAATCATTTACCTTTTGTTACACTGGCTGATGGCTCTAGAGTATCATCTCATGGTGTTGGAACGGTTAAACTTTTTCCTTCTTTAACCATTGATAATGTTCTTTATGTCCCTGAGTCTCCTTTTAACCTGTTGTCCATCAGTCGTCTAACTCGTTCTCTTGATTGTGTTGTTACTTTTACCAACAATTCCGTGTGTTTACAGGACCGGAGTTCGAAACAGGTGATTGGCACAGGATGTGAGTCTCATGGTCTTTACTATCTCCGTCCCTCTACACATGTTAGTACAGCTTATGGAGTCTCCTCTCTTCTTCATGCTCGGTTAGGTCATCCAAGTCTTGCCAAGTTACGTAAACTTGTCCCCGCCTTGTCCAACTTATCTAGTTTGGCGTGTGAGTCATGTCAATTAGGCAAGCATAGTCGTACTTCCTTTCCTCGTAGTTTCACACGTGGTGCTTCGTCCCCTTTGTCGTGGTTCACTCGACATTTGGGGACCTAGCCGCGTTAAGTCTACTTTAGGTTTGCAATACTTTGTTACTTTCATTGATGATTATTCCAGATGCACTTGGTTATTTTTGATGAAAAATCGTTCTGAATTATTTCATATCTTTCAAAATTTTTTTAATGAAATTCAAACTCAGTTCGGTGTTTCTATTAGAGTTTTGCAGTAGTGATAATGGTCGTGAATATCTTTCTCATTCTTTTAAACAATTCATGGCTTCTCACGGTATTTTGCATCAAACTTCTTGTGCTTATACACCTCAACAAAATGGTGTAGCTGAACGTAAAAATAGACATCTTATTGAAACAACTCGCACACTTTTAATTCATGGAGATGTTCCTCAACATTTTTGGGGTGATGCTCTTCTTACTGCATGTTATCTCATTAATCGCATGCCTTCTTCGGTTTTAGATAATAAAATACCTCATTCCATTTTATTCTCTCATGAACCACTTCATCCTTTATCTCTAAAAGTTTTCGGGTCTACATGTTTTGTTCATAATTTCAGTTCTGGTCTGGACAAGCTTTCTCCTAGATCACATAAATGTATTTTCTTAGGGTTTACAAGATCACAAAAAAGATACAAATGTTTTTCTCCTTCTCTTAACCGTTATTTTGTGTCAAAAGATGTCACCTTTGATGAGTTGTCTCTTTATTTTAAAAGTCAAACTTCACCTCTGTCTCCATCCAATCTTGTCAACACTCCTAATACATTTAATGTTCCTGTTGTTTGTGACCCTCTAACCGTGTCTTCTTCACCATTAGTTCCTCGTTCCGCAGCTTAGCTTCTTCTCCACCGCCTCTTCGGATTTATAGTTCTCGAAACCAATCACAACCACCACCATGTGACTCTACTCAAGTGTCAACTACTCTGTCTCCTCTGGATCTGACACATGAGTCTGACCTTCCCATTGCCCTCCGAAAAGGTATTCGTTCTATACGTAATCCCTCTCCCCATTATATTGCTTTGAGTTATCATCGACTGTCATTACCTTTTTATACACGTCTTTCCTCTATTTCTTCTGTGACCATTCCAAAAACTGTCCGTGAAGCTTTAGCCCATCCTGGTTGGCGTCAGGCCATGTTAGATGAACTAAGTGTTCTTCATAATAGTGGAACTTGGGAATTGGTCCCGTTACCGTCTGGAAAATCTGTTGTTGGTTGCAGGTGGGTGTTTGCTATCAAAGTTGGACCTGATGGTACTATTGATCGCCTCAAAGCTCGTCTTGTGGCCAAAGGATATACTCAAATTTTTGGGTTGGATTATGGAGATACCTTTTCCCTCGTGGCAAAGATGGCTTCGTTCGTTTATTTATCGTCATGGTCGCTTCTTCAACAATGACCTCTTTATCAACTCGGATGTTAAAAATGTTTTCCTCAATGGTGATTTGCAAGAAGAAATATATATGGAGCAACCTCCTGGGTTTATTGCTCGGGGGAGTCTTCTCGGGATGGTATGTCGTCTTCGCAAATCCCTATATGGCCTAAAACAATCTCCTAGGGCTTGGTTTGGAAAGTTTAGCAAGGTTGTTTCAACAATTTGGTATGACTCGGTGTGAATCAGATCATTTTGTCTTTTATCGACACTCGAGTGCTGGATGTGTTTACTTGATAGTATATGTTGATGACATTGTTCTTACAGGTAGTGACAACCATGGCATCTCTCAGCTTGAAACAACATCTCTGTCACCATTTTCGGACCAAAGATCTTGGCAAACTTAGATATTTCTTGGGTATTGAGGTAGCACAGTCCAATGATGGTATTGTTATATCTCGGAGGAAGTATGCCATAAATATTTTGGAGGAAACTGGGTTGATGAGTTCAAAGTCTGTTGATACACCCATGAATCCCAATACTAAATTTCTACCAAATCGGGGGAGCCTATATCTGATCCTGAGCAAGTATAGAAGATTGGTTGGAAAATTGAATTATCTTACGAGTTACTCGTCCCGACATTTCCTTTGCAATCAGTGTGGTAAGTCAATTTCTTAATTCACCATGTGAAGATCATTGGAATGCAGTCATTCGTATCTTGAAGTATATTAAAGGATCTCTTGGAAAAGGATTGTTATATGGTTCTAATAACCATACAAGAGTTTTTTGCTACTCAGATGCTGATTGGGCAGGATCTCCTTCGGATAGAAGATCTACATCTGGATATTGTGTCTCCATTGGTGGTAACTTGATTTCATGGAAAAGTAAGAAACAAAGTGTTGTGGCAAGATCCAGTGCAGAAGTAGAATATAGAGCTATGGCCTCAGCTTTCCTGTGAACTTGTTTGGCTCAAGCAATTGCTTAGAGAGTTACAATTTGGAGATGTCACTCAAATGACACTTGTGTGTGACAATCAGTCGCTTCTTCATATTAGTTCTAATCCTGTCTTTTATGAGAGGACCAAACACATTAAGATTGACTGTCATTTTATTCGAGAAAAGATTATGTCCGGAGATATCAAGACTCGAGTTTGTTAACTCAAGTGATCAGTTAGCAGATATTTTTACTAAATCTTTACTGGGTTCTAGAATTGATTATATTTGTAACAAGCTTGGCACATACAATTTGTATGCTCCAGACTTGAGGGGGAGTGTTAGATATTGTTTAGATATTATTTGATATTGTTAAGATATTGTTAGATATTGGTAACCACAATATCAAACAATATCTTCTGTTTATTCTGTTACTTTCAGTTACTCTTTTAGTTGTATCTCTCTACTATAAATAAATAGACCACCCTATGTGTGATTTATACACAAGGGAAATTAATTTCAAATCATATTTTCTCTATATTCAACACTTACACCATCTAAATTACTAGTTGCGCAATTTGGTGTACTTATGTGAGAGATAACAAATTCATTAAAATAAAATAACATAATAAAAAAATGTAAACATATAATTGTTTGAACGTTTTTGTTTTCACCGATCTTAATAAGAAAGAGATTATATTATGTAACCATTTTTTAATACATAATAATTCCTTTCCATTTTATTCGAATATTATATAACTATTATTTTTATTTTTTTTATTTTAAATTATAATTTTATCATTTAAAAATATAACGTTTTTGCAATATTTTTTTAATTGTTGACTCTGATTATTTTTTAACTATATTTTTTAAAACTAGTGTCTATGTTTTTACCAGTATATATAAAATGGATTTATTTGTTCAAGAATAAGAATTAAAGATTTATTTTTTATTTTTAATATTTATTTTCTTATAATTTAATATACATATAAAAAATAATTCTTAAATTAATTATTTTACATAAATAAAGAATATTTATAACTCAACAAATAAGAATTAAAAAGTTACTATTTTCATCGTCATTATAATGTGATTCATACATGAACTATTTTAGATTATTATATTAAAAAAATTATAAAAATAAACAATAAGTGTCTAGATTTTAAAATTAATCTAACTAAAATAAAAAATAAAACTTTGTAAACTTAAAAAAAAATGAAGTTAGACATGGAACACACAAACACATGATACCTTATTACAACAAGTTATTAATTACATCTTCTATTTTGTTTAATTTTAAAAGAATTAGTTTTAGTAAAAATACCAAACTTTTAAAAATACTTATATTTTGTATACAATCATTCTTCTAATTAATGGTGAGAAGCTTGTTTGATTAATTAAAATGTGATGGTAGATTTCTTTGTAAATTGTTTTATTTAAAAGTATTAATATATTTTGTGATATAACACAGATTACCATTTGGTGCACACCATATATTGTTAGGCGAGTATATAGCTACCATATTGTTTTGATATATAGGGTTAGTATTAATGTGTGAAAGAGAAAGGATAAAGTTTGAAGGAGATGAAAGTGACGATGGAAAAAGGTTTTCAAAACCCTAAACTTACAAACAGATTATGAGAATTTGAGTTTAGGGAGAGATTGATGATGGAGTTATAAATTAACTTCTAAACCCTAAACTTACAAACAGATTGTGCCAAACATATTTAAACCTAGAATATCTTTGCACATGGATGGAAAAGAAGTGTGGTGTAAAATCAATTATCCTTCCATAAATGCCCCTCCTTGGATACCTAACCTAAGATCTATGATCATTCTATAAAGTTCTAATTTATTTGTTCGTCCCAATCACCCAATTTATGTACCTTTTGATATTGAGAGGTTATTAATCAGCCAACTACTTCTCTTTGTTATTCAAAGAGTCAAAGTTGGATGCATGGAGAAATATACACCAATTATCCACCCAATTGTTGATTTTTACATATTCATATGATTGATAACTTATGATCACATTAGGGTTATAAATGTTTAAAATTATATCATATTATAATATATAACCTATAAAATTAATATAATATAAACAATTTTAAAATATAAAATATTTAACTCCATTTTATAAAATAAAAATTATATTTATTAATACATTATAATATTATTATATTAAAAATAAAGAAATAAATAAATTAACTCTAAAAATTAATTAATAAAATAAATTATAAACTATTTTCGTTTATATATTATAATATTATAAAAAAATATACTTAGGTTAAAAATGATAAAGATAATATTTTAATATTTTTTATTTTACATGTAAATACTTCTATATTTAAATTTTATCCTAATTAATATTTAAATTTTATGTTTTTTATACCAAGAAATCTAATTTTAATTTTATTAAAAATACTTCCACTTTCTTTTTAATCTAATTGTATAAATAGTGTTTTTAACTCAATACTATATTACAGAAAATAAAGTAAAAATAAAAATAAAACTCAATCATTTATTTAGCTTAAATTGTGATTATTTGTTTTTTTTTATATATATAAAGCATTCTTCCATTTCTTAAAATATAATAATATTTTATATATACTAAAATTGAATAAATTATTTAATTATTATAATTATTTTTTATTAGGTAAGATGTTTAAGAATTTAGTTTGAGTTTATTGTTTTCCCGTCATATATCATATTATTTAAAATTATCCTCAGGAAACATGATTTTTAATTACAAAACTATTCATCTAGATGTATCCAAATTAAACTTAATGTTTAAAAATAAAAGTAAAGATATTGTAAAATGTATTAATTTAAAAGCATATGAGATTGTCATCTAGTGCTCACCATAAATACATATCTTAAGGACATGAGTGTGTCTATATTTTCCACATCTCTATTTCTTGAATAAAGGTTCAATAATTCCTTTTTCAATGTAAAGATAACTTTCAATTTGAAACAAGTTTCTTTAAATACTGAATTTTTTTTTAAAACCTAATATATGTCTTTCAACAAATATTTATTTCACACACACAAACTGATATGAAAAACATGCATGGCCAATAGAATTATATGTATGCACTATATCACTATAGATAGTTATGTCTTGGATGCATGTTTGAGTCAATTTACCAAGTCTAGAAAAATCACTAGATTAAGTTCCATATAAACACTCTAATATGCTAACTGCATAATGCAGCAAAAAAAAAAAAGACAACCTAACATGCTTTCTCATTCTTTAACAGATAGCAACATATACAGAAAAGTAAGAACTAAGAAGAGTTACCTTTCTGTTGTCTCATGAACTTTTCCTTTCTTAAATGTCTTGGCCCCCCTCAACTGTATTTTATGATCCGTGATTCGTATCCCTAACGTTACACAGACTGGTTGACAAAGAACAACTCAGACCTCACAGTATCTGAGCTATAAAGTTTGTGTACCACAGAAAGCAAAACTTGAAGAAATATGCACATTGACACATAAATGTAGGGCTACTAAGTTGTCTGATCAGACCCCTGCAATAATCACCCAATTATGATTCAACTTTCTTCCATCCTTGTTTTTTTATTATTTCAGGTAGAACGATATCAGTGGGGCCACATCATGACAGTACTTGGAAAAGTTGCTCTTGTAAATAACAAGTATCTTGTGTATTTTAAATTTACATCACTTTAAAAAAAAAAAAAGTCAAATTACAGGAATTTATAACCCTTTTCATTTGATTCTTAAGTGATTTCTTTTACAATTTTTAAATTACTCCCAACATAGATCCCACCCAGTTATGAAAAAGTTATGTTTTTAAAATAATTGCTTGCATGATAATGATTAAGCAGTTAAGAACTACATGATTTTAACTATACCTTTAATTTAATTTTTAGTATCTTAATCATTACTCTTAGGACAACCAACAACTAATAAACTGTTGAACAATGATAGTTGCACTGTGTGTGAGATTCAGTGCAGAAACATTGAGAGTCATTGAAAAAGTTATAGTGTGTTAAAATTGTCTACAGTAACTTACTGAGTGGAGTGTGAGAAGAATAGGTAAGTCCATGTAATATTACTCCTAATCTTTTCGGTATCTGTGACCAATTACCATCAATTATTCAACTAGCTAGGCCAATGCATGATTGAGATATAATTTGGTTCACATGTGTCAACACTGAGTACCACAAGTTCATTGATTGCACTGTATGTATGTATATGTGTATGCAAATACACTAAACAACACATCTAACTACCTACATGCAAGTATTTAATTTCTGAGTATTTTTGTGAACAGGGAACTCACGTCTTTTCTAAATATATTATTAAACCAAGTTTTCATCCTAACCTTCCTCCTTTTTCTCTTGTCATACAGGAATCATGGGAGTTCATAAATCTAGATCACTCTTAATTATTGTGTTCCTTCTTTTCATGCTAGTTATACTGCTCCATCTTTCAAGTTGCAGGCACATTTCCAGGGGGGTCAAGGAAGAGATCAAAGGGCAAAGAACAAGAACCAGGTTCCCCTTTTCCTCATTCCAACATAGTTTTAATTCTGCTGAAATCAAAGAAAACAAGGTCAGTGGATTTCATACTGTTTCACATACATCTACTCCAGGTGGACCAAACCCACTTCATAACTGAGTGAAAGAAAATAAGCAGCATCATATGAAGTCTCTAGGGAAAGCAGATCTAGTATAACTAGAAAGGGTAGCATTATTTTACTTAGAAGCAAGACATAGTTTGATTTTATTTTCCTTAATCACCTTCCCAGAATCCAAAATGGTGCCTTAGTATGCCATTTTCTTATATGTATAATAGAGAAACATATATTTTACATGTATCACTTGAAAGTTGCTTGGACTTATGAGGATCATTTTGCATGTATGGTGAAGGAACTTGTAATGTACTTGTCCATATATAATCTATGTTGATTATCTCACTAGCTATGATGTTCTTATCAGTATTTTCATTTTTCATCTGTATCTTGTCAAATTATTATTAAGAAATTGGACTGTAAGAGTCTATTTTTTAGGCTCTCTTTCCACTTCAAACTCTTGGTTTAACATGTGGTGGTGAAGTGCTTTAAAGAAATTATCACGTTTTAAGTAAATTATCATGTACCAAACAACTTTTTCTTTCCAAGTTCAAGTGTTCATACAAAAATGTATCGTTTCCTTATCTGATCCATCCTCAATAATATAAATCATCATCTGCATGAGAAATAGATTATTCAAAAACTGAAAACAAATGAGCTAAAAGGACATGTAAGCTCAAGAGGGACCTTACTTTTGTCTTCAAAAATAAACGAAAAATTATTTATTAACAAGGAAAATTTACTACAAAAATCCAGATACAAACAATAGGTTTATATAAAGGACAAATATATAAAAATCTACACAAGTAGACAGGTTCTGTAAGGATTAAAAAAAAAGAAATATTTGGAAAGCAACGTTTGGTTTAGTCAAGCTATGTTACACATGACCAACTTTTTTGGGTATTATATACACTATTCATCTCTAAATTTTATACACTAATATAATTATTATTATTATTATTAGGTTTCTTTTATATTTTTTGTGATTTTTATAAAAAAATTATATAAAATAAAATTTTCATATTTTATGATAAATTATGTAAAGTTTTATAAAAAAAAAAAAACAATTACAGGAAATACTGGAGGTATTAGTAATGAAGCTTTTTATGTCAAAATGTGAATAAAAGTTTGTTATTCTGAATCGTAGGCAGAGAAAAACCAATTGTAAAGTGAGAATTTAAACATTAAGACATGTCACATGAATAAATCATTTTCTGTAACATTTCTTTCTAACATAATAATATTTGCCAGTACTTTTTTAATATCATTTTTTTCTTTTACATTTCTGATATTTAAAAAACCAAAACAAAGATATAAAGACTTAATTAAAAACTATTACATCTTACTATATTTAGAAAAATAATTTTGAAGCTACATTATATATACTTATAAACCATTTTAAATGTTCCTCTAATAACTACAAGATATGAATGATATAAAAGAATAAAAAAACACCATATAATTATTTGGTCCTATATATAAATTTTATTAGTGCAAAAACATTATGATTAATTGTTGACTTTTAATCAAATATTGTGTACAGGACGGAAGGACGAGATTTTTTTTTCCACATTTTATTAAAAAAATTATTTTATGACCCTTTTAAAAATAAATTTATATATATATATATATATATATTATTTTTAAAATAAATTTTCAACATATTTTCAATTTTTTTTTTAAATTCAACTTAAAAATCATTTTTAAAAACTAAAAAACAAAATTAGATCAAATAAATCCTAAGTTTATTATTTATATTTTTTCATGTTATAAACTTTTAAAGTATTTGTTATTATTTTTCAATTTTACCAAATTATATATATATATATATATATATATATATATATATATAACTTAATATATTTTGCACATAAAAGTATATGTGAGATTTTAATATTGTCTAAGTTTTTATATTATGGAATATGCTAATCATCATGTGAAAATGTTGCTTAGTGGTGAAGAAGGAAAGTAAATATTGTAGATTATAGAATTGGAGAAAGTTAGATAATATAGTTCAATTAAAAGAAATTAATGTTCAATGATGATGTTATTATTTGGAGTTATTTTGATGATGAAGATATGTTAGAATAACATATTTTTAGGATGTATTTGATGTTTTACTTTATGAGTTGTTTAGGTTGGTTGATGTTAAAGATTGAAAATGTATGAAATTTTTTAATTATTGAATTTGTTTTGTCTTTTTTATTCTATGATTAGTTGCATGAGTTTGAGTTGGGTCATTGAACTATAATTAAAATAGTGGAATTTATTTATGTAATCTTGTGATTAATACAATTTTTTTTTCATTCTATAAAAGTTTATTTTTATAGTTATTTTCTTTGTATGTCTTAACTAACTATAATATTCAAAAAGATAGTTTAAATATATATATATATATATATATATATATATTCTGAAATTTAATTACTTTCTATTGATTTAGTTTTTAAATATATACTAATATTTTTATTTTAATAGTTTTGGACTAATACAACTTAAACTTTTTTTAAACCTTTTAAAAAGTGTATATAAACTTTTTTTGTTGTTGTCTTGACTGAAACTGAAATAAGAACACAAATTTTAATTATAAACTTAATCACCTGAAATGAATAAAAATTATAGTATTGCGTGCATTTAAAAATACAACAAATAAAAATACATTTGCAAATATATATAGTCAATGGATAGCTTCATTATCTTAATATTTCTTTTCTAAATCATCAAATTTTAACACATTGAAAAATCAAACATTACTTTCTTTCTTATGCTTCTTCTTTTTTCTTCATTTCATAATGTTTAAATCATTATATTATATATTGCATATATTTATTTTTTATAATCTATAATAATCAATTTTAATGTTGTATATATCTTCATGTTTCCCTTAATTTTTAAAATTTTATCACATTAAACATACAACATTACATTCTTTTAATAAAAAAATAATTATAATATAAATTATTATTATTATTATTATTAACATCATCATCATACTTTAATTTCCTGACCTTTTATATTACATACACTTATTTACATAATCAATAACAATTAATTTTACAGTTTATAATTTCAATTATTTACAGACAATAATCAATAAAAATAAATAATAAGTTGTATACATTCTCTTAATATTTTTAAAATCATTAAATTAATGTTCTCTCAACATTACTTTCTTTTATATATTTTGTATTATTAATTTTTTTCTTATTTCATTGTACTTAGTTTCATTATCTTATATATTCATAACGTATACACTAATTTTAACAGTAAATTTCACAGTGGTATATATTTTTCATTAAATTTTATTATATTAAATATCCTACCATACTTTTGATATATTTATTTATTTATTAAAAGACCTTGCTTTTTTAATATGTTTATGTATTATCAATATACACACATATATATAAAGTAAAATGACACTTTGAATAAATATTATCAATTAATGTTATTATGTATAATTAATATATAATGTGTTAATTTATGCAATATATTATATAATAATTAAAAAATTAATTAATGTATGAAATTATATAAGCAAATATTCTATCAAATATGTTAAGTAATTAAAATTTATTTTATAAATGTCTTGCCAAAAGAATGAAAAAAAAAGCGCCAAACATACATGATAGAACATTTTAATTTATGGATTTATGTTTTTTTTTCAATAGAAACTGATAAACATTATTAATCAAAATCCAGTGTAAGGGCAATGCACAGAAAAAGAAAGAAAAAATGTTTTTACACTCATAAAACATTGGTATTAAACTTAAAAATAAATAAATAGTAGATTACAATAAATAATACTGCCACAAAATTTAATAACATACTAACATATTGAGTAAAAAATAAATTAATGAAAATTAAAAAATCCACCTTCCCAATATAGATTTTGATGCAGTGGGATGATTCAAATTTTGCAGTACATAGTGCTTGCAAATGCACTATAAAAGACACATTGTCTTGCTCTTCACAAACTCGTATTACCCTTTGGCTATCACTTTCTGCAAGCACAGTGTATAACTGAAAAAAGTAGAAAGTGATGGCACCAAAACGCAAGCAAATTGAGGGAGAGTTGGTGATGAAAAGAAAGAGACAGACACAGAAGAGAAGGTGTAGGGAAGATGAGAAAGACAGGATCAGTGAGTTGCCTGATTGTGTTTTGCTCTACATAATGAGTTTTATGAGCACAAGAAATGCTATTCAAACTTGTGTTTTGTCTAAACGATGGAAGAATCTTTGCAAATGTCTCACTAGTCTCACATTTTGTGCTCGATACAGTGGAGACATTTGCTTTAGGAAATTTGTGTCTTGGGTTTTGTCTAGTCGAGATCATTCTCATTCTCTGCTTAATCTTGCTGTTATGAGTCCAAAAGAGCCTGAAATCCTAGACTTGATCATGAAATATGCTATGGTTCATGATATCAAGCATTTGACAATGCGTATAGATTTAACTTGTAAACCTGCTTTTGATTCCCTCCCTTTCATCTTTTGTTGTAGGTCATTGACATCCCTCAAGATTTGTAATGTTTATGACCCAAATGTGATAGTTATTCCAAATTCTTTGCACTTGCCTCACTTAAAAAATCTGCATCTTGAACGTGTTAAGTTTACTGCAACTGATGATACTGAGTGTGTTGAGCCTTTTTCAAACTGTCGTGTGTTAGAAAGTTTGTACCTTCGAAATTGCTCCATGCAAATTGATTCACAAATTCTCTGCATATCTAATGCTACCCTTTTCAGTATCAAAATGTACAGTTACAACATATTTGGTGAAAGAAAAGCTTACAAAATTGCACTTTCTACTCCCAATCTTCGTTCTTTCACTATCAAGGGTGTTAATAGTCACCAACTCTCTTCTGCGTGCAATCTACCTCTTCTTGGAGCTGTGAGTATTGGCTTGTTTATGGTGAAAAGTTCAGTCATCATAAAATTGATGCAAGGACTTGCCAATGCAAGGATATTAACATTGGGTTCATTTACCCTTCAAGCAATTCTAGATGTAAGTTATTTCAGTTCTTTTTTTTTTCTCTTTTTTTTTTCTATCTGCGTCTATATGTGAAAAAAAGTTGCAGTATCAGTCTTGCATTAATATGTTCCAATTTGCTGAAACTGTGCAGGATCTCTCCGATGATTCAACAAACCTTCAACCCCCATGCTTTGTCAGATTGGAATCACTGAGAGTGAAGAGCAAATTATTAGACCTATTTGATGGACAAATCATCAAAGTATTGAAATTCTTGCTTCAAAACACCCAAATGGCCAGAGTTGATATCACAAAGAATTAATATGATATATATCCACCCTTTAACTCTATAGTTAGAGATTATTGGATATGATATAGCTTTTGCTTATTTTATGTCTTCCTTTCTCCTAGTCCTAGATGTTCTCTTACACCTAGGGATAGTTGCAATAACGTAACAGCCTTTTTATCTGGCTTGTTGCAGATTTATTTATGTATTTTCGTTGGCTTTTATCAGTATTTGCTTTGTCTTTCATCCATCTCTTTACACCATAAATCTTATTATTCAACTGGGAACCATCTTTCTAACTTTTCAGCTATATCTATCACATGTCCTTGTGATGTAATTTTATATCAGAGTTATCTACTTTACTTTAGCTTGTTAACAGTGTTATCTGACATAATATTTCTGGCTTTTGCAATCAACATAGCTGCAATTTAACACACATGAGATTCATTTATGATATTAACTAGAAAGATCCAAAAAATGTTGAATAATCCGTTTTATGATATAACTTGAAAATTTTTAAATTCAAGAGAAAATTTTGTTGTCGATATAGTAGGAGAAGAAAACATAGATTTTGGTGGAAGATCCAATAATTAATTAACTTTAAAGATATATTATTTTAACAATGAAATTTTTAAGGATCATAGGATCTTCTAACCATCTTCACATCTATGATATATATATATATATATATATATATATATATATATATATATATATATATATATATATATATATATACACACACTATTATTATGGTGGATCTTATTAGCTCTAAATATATTGTTTCAAATACCTCAGTTTTGTTTCAAAAGCATTAATCATAAAAAGATATCAGAAAAAATTCACATAGAAGATAAATATTTTAATTTTAACTCAATAAAACTAATTATTTGAAAAAGAATATTTTTTAAGGATGAATCAGAATGAAAGTAAACTTCTAAAGTATTTATTTATAGAATCTATAAAAATTAAATTAGTTAAAATTAAAGTTTATACTATAGTATCGGTTTAGATGGCTCACAAAAAGTATGTTTAAAACATAAAATAAAATTTAAGACGTTTCTATAAATTTATTTCTTTCTAGATTAATACTTTAAAATTATATTCAAAATTAATTAATGCGACTATATTATATATAAGCTCGTTTAAATGAGCCAATCACTCTTGACATTTATTATTTATTTTATAAAATTCAAATTCAAAAAACTACTAAATAAAAACCATTTTTTTAAATATTTCATCTAATCATACATTTTTTAAAAAGTATTATACAATTGTTAATATATATATATATATATATATATATATATATATATATATATTTGTACTTTTAAAGACATTAATTATTTTACTCTAAAATACAAGACTCCATAGTTTATTTATTAGTGCTATTTATTAGGCAAAAACACAAAATGAAAATTAATAAATGAGCAGATTTTATGATGGTACACCAGTTAATTTTGTACATTGACTTTTAAGAGTATGTTGGAATTTTAATTTAATTTTGGAATTTAAATAAAATATAGAAAAAATATATTTGTTAGGTAATATTTTATTATTGTAATAAAAAATGTAATTTAATCGATACGAGTGTTAAAATATAATTTAATTTATAAATATAAAAATTAAATTGTATTTTAATAATATATATAATTATTAAAATAATTTAAAAATATATTATTTTTTCAAGGACAAAAAAAATAGCCTTACACTTTTAGTGACCTAAAAGAATATAATTTATTATTTACATGGATATATCTTTTTTTCTTCATTTTCTCCCCAGCCATTCAACATTTTCCGCACAATCGAGAAAACCCTACTTCGACTGGCACCATTGATTGCAGTATTGTTTCTCTTTACCGCTGCACACGTCTCATCTTACACGGTCAGTAAGTTTTCTCTCCTCCTTTATGTGCTTGTATTTTTCTTATTTTTCCTCTTTGTAATGTACATCATCATATATGCAAAGCTCCAAATGGAATTCTGAATTGGTTCTTGGTTAGTGATTTACAGTGAAAATTGGTTATGGGTTAGAAATTCGGATCTGAATTGGTTTGTTACTAGCTTCGGAGTGTTCTCTGTGAGAAGCACTTTGGTAGGCGCAACCCTAAATGTGAGTTGTTAGACACATCCAACTAGCAGATGTCACTTCATTACAAATATTTTAGAATTGTAGTAATAAAATAATACTAAATTGAAAAGAGAAAACGGTTTGATTAAGTCATGTTGAGTGCCTTCGAGTTGTTCTCCTCATACCCTCACCTCTTGATATAGACAACTTTGAGAGTGCCAAGAACCTGTTTGATGAAATACATGAGAGAAATTTAGGTATGTAGGGTTGACCATTTTTGAAATGTTTGAAGCCAATGAAGAGTATTTGTTTTTGTTTATTTTTGGAATGAACGAGTTTGGTTTCATTAAAACAATGAGTACTCATTATAGTCTTGCAATGAAAACCCATATATGCAACTATCATTAATATCCACAAAGCAGGAGATGAACAAAGGAATCGTGGAAGCCTCCGTTGTCACTAACAAAGGTGCTGGTTAAGGGGTGGTTTTTAGGGACTACGATGGCCAGATTTTGGCATCTGCAACATACCTATATCTCGTATCATCTACTGTCATGAAAAAGCAGTTGTAGAAACTCTTAGCCATAGATGAGCCATCCAAACAGTGAAGGATCTATTGTTCCCTGAAGTGATTTTTGAGACTGGCCTAAGTTTCTCCAAGATAAGGGTTAATCCAAATAGAACATATATACGTGGTCTAGTAAATGAGTGTAAATCCCATGCTCATGGTATGTCGGAAGTAGATATCCTTCCTCTACAAGATGAAAAGTAAATAAACTAGCTGATAGAGACAGAGGCACGATGCACTAGCCGATAAATCCTTACAATCTGATGCATCCCAACTCTTGTTATTGTTGTCACTTTATGTGATTATGAAATTGTTAATTGTGCATTTGATGATTATGAAATCTTATAGACCATTTTGTTGTCCACATAATTTATTGTACAGACCTGAATTAGAGAAGGAACACAAGGAATCCACATCCATGGATTCACAGGGCCAGACAACATCTTTGCAGAGACTTCAGAATGTAGAAAATGTAAATATTGAAAACATTTATAAAAAAGTCCTGAAATTTACAGAACATTATAGTTCGCTTTATTGATTTTTACCTTTTCTGCTGGTCATGTTTAGAGAATTGTGAAAGTTTTGGAGCTTGCTGGAGGGGTCATGGATGAGCTTGCAAGTCCTGTTGGTCCTAGGAAGGATGTGGTCCAAAACCACTGCCTTGAGTTCATGCAACTAATCAAGGTCCTTGTCTCACAGAAATCAATTTACTGTTTGGTATATACATGTATATTAACCACTTGTTTGCATCTACGTGCATGGTTGCATGATCCTCATCACAGCAGAAGCTACTATTTATGGCTTCTGCATTTGTCTCTCCATATAACATGATTTTATGGATATATGCATATCTTTGTCACATACTAAAGAGGGTTGCCCTGTGGGTTCAAGCTCCAAAAGGTCCACAAACTACCAAAATGGCACCAGTCTGATTAAAGTGGTCTAATTTCAATAATTAACATTATTAACAGCAGGCATTCTGTAACGATATTTTATTACTTTACACAAATCTTTTTTTTCTGAAATTAGTGAAAAAATGAATGAAAAGATAATTTTTTATTGATGATATCTCCACTAGCCCTGTATTACAGATGAACCCTGTTAGGAAGAGAAATAAAGAATATAAGTTGTTTCTGTCTACATTTCTAGAACCTGAGATAGATCATACCCCTAATTTTTTTTCTCCCTACATCTTAATATCCCATATTTTTCCATATTCTGTAGAAACATAGAATTTTCATAAAACACAACTCTGACTAACTCTCTTAATTAATAGAAACCCAGTCCCATAGCATAGGCGTTCCTAACTTCTTCTAACACCACCTATATTACTTGCAGCCAGCATTTCTATGAGCTGGAATTTCAACTTCTATACTTATCTTAAATAATGACATTCTAAACTTGTATCAATGACATTATGATAGGAATTTGTGTATTATGGGGTGCTGGTTGAGTCCCACGTCGAGTAGCATAGGGTACTTAAGTCTCACATCGAGTACTATGAGATTATGCTCGATCCAGTTTTTGAGTATTTAGTTCTCCTCAAAGGGTGTGTTCTTTAAGTGTTTGGGTGCTTATCACATTATAATTTCAAAAGGTATCTTTTGATTTTTAAAAGTTATAGAATTAGTGATTATTAAACAACCTTAAATTTAAATTTGAAGCTCTTTTTCTAACTCTAGCTTAAAGTAGTCTTCAAGTTCCATAAAAAGTGAGGCTTAACACTACCATTGTACTTGTTGTTACAACCTGTTACACTTTGCTTGTAAGTATTATTGTCTTTGTGTTTTAACCAAAGTATAGTTTAATATATTGAAAAAATTCTTATTCAAATTTAAAACTAAGGCTGAATTGTCCAAGACATATAACATGAACTAGTCAGGTTACACAAACAATGCTAAGCTATGACAAGCAAACTAAACTTAGAACTTAATGAACTCAAATTGTAGACATGAAATGAATTCCTATTTCTGTTGAAAATTATATACTTTAAATCTCAACTACTAAGTTCATAAGGGCATATATTGGTAATTGGTATGTTGGTACTTCTAAATGAAATTGTTTTATAATATAAATTGGCAAGCAATAGTTTTGATTGCCTTGTATGATATTTTTTAAATTACTTGAGTGTAATTAAATAATGAACTTGTTTAGTTAATTATAATTAAATAATGAAAATGATGCTGTGAGTTTATCTAAGTATGCAGAACAGTGAACTTAAGATCAACATACTCTGTTTTTGTTTGAGTTCATTATTATGAATTTGATGTTCAAACTTTTGCTTTAACTTCATTTATTTATTTTCAAATCTTTCAGGACATTCAGGTGGCATTGCGTGATGAAATCAAAAGCGCCTGTGAATATCGTCCATTTGAGAAATGTGACTATGGTTCAAGAATAGCAAATGAAATTTGTCACAAGAAAGTGGAATTTATTATTTCACAGTTAGATGCAATGAAACTAACTATAGATGAGTATCATGCAGCAGTTTGAAAATGTAGCCTAGTTCCCTGTAGAAGTTTGGGTGTCCCAGTAATTAACTTGTTTGGGATTGTTTGTTACTAGTTGGTGTGTTGTTTTGGGTGGGTAATAATTATCTTTGTAGAGAAAGGAAATCGGTGTCTTTATTTGGATGATTACATAGAAGAATATCAAAATTGAGTTTGTATTATTTTGCTCCCCTATCTTAGTAGAGTTATCACAAATTTTTCATTTGGGGAGAAGTTGTTTGAATCAAGGAAAAATTGATAAGAAACGAATAGAAATGAGAAGAATTGTGAGTGATATGATTGAATTGATAGATAAAAAAAATATTTGAATAGATAAAATTATAATTTTATTCTTGTCTTAAAAATATAATTTAAAATAAAATGTATTTAAGAAAAATTATGTTAAAACGAAATGTTAGTTGTTATTTAAAATATAAAAGTTCAAATAAAAATTTACTTTTCATAATTATTTTTTAATTGTTTTACGTAAAATTTTAAAATAATTATTATAATAGATTTTATATAAAAATAATTATATAAGGTAAAAAAAATATAAAACTAAACAAATTATAAAAATAATAAATTTAGATTCTTATTTATTAATGTATCTTATTATTTTGTTTAAAGTTCTAATGCACCAATATTATTATTATAGTTTTGATATATTTTTTTGAAATTAAAATCAATATTTATAATATTATTAGTATTAATATCAAGATTATTGAAATATATTTTGTTATGTTGATTATTAATTTATATATTATATTTTATAATTAGCTTACAAAAATCATATCAAATATTTATATATTATAAAATATTTTAAATAATTAATTATAAAAATTATTAATTTATCGCTAATACATTAATAAATAAAATCCTTATTAATATCAATATATTAATAACATTATTAATACTAAATACATATATAATAAATTCAAATTATTATTTAATAGTAATAATTAAATAAAATTATAATTTAATATTAATAAGAAAAAGTTGAGAAAGAAGGAGAATGATTCTCAAAATGAAGTGAGAATCAATTCTCTTTAATATTAATAAATGATTATTAATAAATGATTTAAAAAGAAAGAGGATCAATATTCCTATAACTTGGTGAGAATGCATTTTGCTTATTAATATATTAATAACATCATTAATACTAAAAACATATATAATAAACATAACTTATTATATAATAATAATAATAATTAAATATATTAAATACATGTATAATTTAATATTAATAAATAATTTGAAAATTGATTTTTATTGAAAGAGAATCTATTCTTGTCAAGCACATATAATTTAATAATAATAAATTATTTGAAAACTTATCCTTCCCAAATGAGAATAAATTATGGTAAGGTCAAGAGTTTATTTTGGTTTAACATATAATTTATTATGCATATAAATGATAATTAATTTTCTTTCATCCATTCAAAAAAGAATCAATTATCATGTATTCAAATCAAGAGTTAGAATCTCTTTCAACAATTCTCCCCAGGATAAATACTCTCTGTCTCTCTCAGCTAGTCACATGGTTACTCTCCGTTCCAATGCCCACCACACACATCAAACCATATCCAATGACTCATCTCACAGGTTCAACTCACCTCTACAAACCATTTATCTTCCCTATTTGTTAATGGCCATTGTCCTTGGGACAGGGATGACCACTGTGGATGCATGTAAAGCATGTGGTTGAACTACCAAGATTTCTAGGACGCATCCACAGTCATGCCTCTCCTGAACCACAATTAAGGTTTCGCTTGAGTGAGATGAGGATAAAAATGTAGTTCAAGTTTTATTTTCCTTCATATCTTCCCTCTTCTCATACGTGGGCTCAAGATCCATATTCTCCTTCAAATCCGTCGGCACATTTTCTTTTAAATTGATGGATACAAATATTAATAATCCGCATTCCTCCTATCCGTGTCAATAATAACAAACACAACAGAACCTTAGTTCATGAACTATTTGGACAACACTTTGTAGAGTGTAGTTGTGCAATCACGTGCACTTAACATTTAACAATGATTATGAAGTTTTGGATTCTTGACCCATATATGACAAAAATATGAAGTCTGTTGGATGAGTTTATTTTAGGGATAGAGGAAAGAAGTTAATTAGTCTCAGTTTGCCTTTTTCAACAGATTGTATAACAAATTTTCTTTTAAAAGAAAATTATGTAAGTTTTATAGTTGCAGCATCTGACTGTGTTCTAAAGAGATTTTTTCCATCTTCTGTTATCTATCTCTTGCTACCCTGAACATAATCTTTTGTGGCCTATTTAATTTCCTGCAGGAAGAAAATTGTTATCTGAGAAACATGGTCGGTCAGAGACATTTCTAATCTGAGATTTCTTTTTACATACATAAATTTTGTGTGCTTTTAACTACATCTCTATATATATATAAAACTTGAGTTTATATATATATATATATATATATATATATATATATATATATATATATATATATATATATATATATATATATATATATTTGATTCATTATCTAGTAGATAAAACCTTGTATTATGTCATAGTATATCAAAGATTCAGTTATTGTATTCAATTGAGATTTCTCATATTTAATTAAAAATTAACTATCATAAATATGAGTAGGAAAATGTTGAAATTGGTTCACCAATTTTCTCATAGGTAAGTAACAATGATGCACAGTGAAAAAGTTCATTCTTATTCATTTAATTAAAAGGAATTTTCAAATTTTATTTTCTATAAGCAAATTACATTTTTAAGAATATTTCTACGTACGAAATAGATTTAATATAAGGATATTTACATACAATTTTTAAAATGTATAAAATAAAATATGATCTGAAAAAGACTACTTCTAAATCATGCCTAATCATTTTTCACCCCTCATTTTTTCTTTGTCCAAAATTTCAAACAACTTCCATGTGTTTATGACCATTGTCATGACAATTAAAGAGTGTTACAATTTTTCTTATCATAAGAATAACTTGAACATCCATCAATATACTTTGTTAATTTCTATATAACAAAGTTCACCTTCTCCCATAACAATTAACAATTAAATATTATTTTAATTTTCTTAAATATAAAATTATCAGAATAATTTTTACTCTTTTTTTACAAAAATATTTTGTAAACACTGTCAGAAAATTTAATTCCTATAGTGTTGATTACTTTAGTCTCTAATTTTATATAAAATATTTATTTTATCTTTTAAAATTTTAAAAAATATTTTCATTTTAACTTTTACTATTATTTTTAGTAAAAATTAAAATTATTGTCACTTTATAAAAATAATACCTAGAAAAAAACTTGCTAATAATATAACAATCAACATGTACAATATTAAAACTTTAGAAGAATTTATATCTGTTTCATTTTTAAAAATTTCTTATTTAATTTACAATAAAATTTATATACTGTATTTTTTATATTTTAAAAAGTCTGCTCTAAAAGTAAATAGAGGTAATTTTTGGACTCAAAATTTAGGGATGAATTTTTTTAAAAACCAAAACAATTGAATATAAAATTAAAAATAGCAAAAGCTAAAGAATAAAAGTGACAAAGTGTGCGCGTGTGACTGTGACTTTGGAAATTGGGCACTTAATAAACTTGGTTTCAAACCGGAGGGGCAAATGGGTCTTTTAATTAAATTCAGTGACATTTTGTTGAAATAAGTACTATTCAGTAAAGTACAAGTGAAAGAAAGAAAGTGGAGAGGAAATTACACAAGTTTCAACCAAAAAAACAAAGCAGGAAAAGTAGATTTTAAGAGTAAGACAATAGATCTGAACTAGTGTAAGGGAAAAGCAGACCCAGAAAGTCACAAACATACATAAGAAGAATGAACTTATAAAAAAAATTTATATATAAATATGAAGTTGGACACTATATTCTCTAACTAAAATTAAATTCTTATTTATCAAAACTTAATATGACCTAACCTATTTTCATCTCTTTCAACAACTTCTATTTTTTATTTTTATTTTTCTCTTATACACAACATTATTTCTTAAAAAGAAGATGAAACTCCTGTGTTTCTCTTGTGCACACATACTCTTTGATAGACAAAGAAAAAACACATTTTACAGCATCCATGATATAAACTAAAATGATTAAAAATTATTCAGAGATTCCAATTTGGTGACCTTTGCTTATATGAAAAAGAAAAAAAGATAGATAGATACAAAATTGGAAAGAAAGTGTATCTATCTGTCTTGCATTTGCACCACGTGGTCATCCAATCTTTTTTTATATGACTCGGTGGAAGGTACTAAGCTAGTGCTAGTGCGTAGATGTGGTGACACTCACTGTCCTTACAGTCAAAGTGGAAAAAAAACACTCTTTTTTAAGACCGAGAGGTTCTTTTTTGTTCGCCGGCCGGAGGCTCGCCGAAAGAATGGAGGAGCCAAACTCCCATGACCTTCCACCAGGTTGGAATGTGGAAGTGAAGGTCAGAAAGAATGGTAAGAGGGACAAGGTAATTGAGCTTTGACTCACTAATAATAATGCTTTTTCCTCTGGTTGTAGTACTGTGATCTTGTTTCTTTTAGACTTGACATGTGTTATTTTCTACTGTAGATATAATTTGTAAGTTGAGCCTCTATAGTTGATTTAGGTGTCAAGGGTTTTGAGATTGAGTTTCAATAAATTTTGTTTTCATTTTCTTATTTGGATATATCACTTGATTAGCGTCTGAAATTTAACTTATGCTTTGCATGTTATCTGTTGACCGTTTGGAGTTTGGACTATATCTCTTCACTAAATTTCCGTTTTTTCGTTTCAAAATTTCAAATGGGACATGCATTTGGTATGTTTTTCATTGTTGTTTGTGTGAGTGGATCAAGGGGAAAAGTATAATAAGAAGGGGTTTTTTATGCCATATTTTTTCTTAGGTAGGATGGTGTCGTGTTAGCATGTCATGTGTTGCATGTGTGTGGTGAATATGGCATGTCTTTGCAACAGTGAAACTAGACTCAGTATGGTGGTGCTTTTCAAGTAGCATTGTGAGGAAAAATGTTTCTCTGATGGTATATTTATGAATGATGTTTTTAACTCTAAGAATGAAACTAGACACTGTGTAAATGAAAGACAAAAATAGGAATGTGTTTCTAATGACAGTTTCAAGTGGAAGTTCTTAAAACTTGAAACTCTTCTGTTCCACTCTCTGGATGTCACAGCCGGTCAAGTGAAATTCCCTCCATTATATCTATTATAGTAATGTGTCTTAACAAGTGATTGAGTACCTACTTAGATAAAATTTCCCATAAACATTTATAAGATGACAAAATAAGAAGGAAATATAAGTTAATTCATGAACTAAAGTTAACTGCATTTAAACCAAACAGATTTTATCTTTGATTACATTTTTTACTTCCATTCAGTCCAAATGAGAGGTAAAACCGTGACTTTATTTGTGAAATGGAAGTCAGGAAAAGTGGATGACCTTGTCAGTTGATTGTTAATCATTCTATTTGTGTTTTATTAAATTTTAGATGAAAATCGAGTATTTCTACCTTTGAATCTTTTACATGCAAATGTTGGTTGATAAAATTATTATCTGATCTTAAATGAAAATGTACATATTTCGGTTTTAACATCTTTTTAGTTGGTAAAATCGTCAAGATTTTATCTTTCTTTGGCTTCTATAGTCACAGAAACTTTATACATGATGATGCAGCTCCAATCGTATTCATCCTATTTAATTTATATTTACTGCAGTATTACTTTCTCCCCTCAAGTGGACTAAAATTCAAATCAAAGGTGGAGCTATTTCGCTATCTTGATAATGCTCAGAACAAAGTCAGCATCCAGAAAATATCTCCTAATGTCTGTCAAGAAAATTATTCTTTTGATTATATTATTTTATGTTTACATCTATCTATCTGTTTGTATAATTTATGTGGGGAAATTTGGTTATTCAAGCAATGTAGGTTGTAGTTGAGAAAGCTATTGCGGAAGGGTTACCACCGGGATGGGTGAAAACGACCAGAATTGTAACAAGAGGTGATACAGTTAGAAAAGACACGGTAAACAATGCCTCAACGAAGTTTTTCTTCAATATTTTATTTGTAGCCACACATTCATTAAGTGTCCAAATAATCTTTACATATTTTCTTGATCTGATTGCTTTTGTAAAACAGTCTGTAACATGATCTTCTGACCTGCAAAGTTCAAGTTAAATGTTTCTTTCTTTTATCTCTTTATAAATGAAGCGACGATTGAGTTCAATGTGCCTTTTTCAGCTGTGATAAAACTGTAATTTTGGCTGTAAAAAATGCTGATTATTTTGTTAAACTTGAACAGATTTTTTCCAAAGTCTTGGCTTTGTTGCTTGTATGAAAGTCATAAGAGTACTTCTGGCATCACTTGAAATCACTCCCAATAAACTCAACTAGCTTTTCATTCTGCCATGTTTTGTTTTTACCATAATCATTAATGCCTTGGATATACTTGTCTCCCACTCTGCTGTCCAAAAATGAAAATGGCTTGGATCAGTCATGAATCTAGGCAATAAAGTGGCTTCGAACTTGATATCCGCCCTGTAGCTGAAAAATATATTATCTTCTGAAAACATGCTTCCTTTCTACCATCACTCTTCTTGACTTTCTCCCCCATTCTTGTAGTCTTCATTCCTATTTAGTGAAACTCATTGCATATTCTAGGGTCTATTCATGTGCATTTTGACTTATACAAAAAAACTTAGTTCACTTTTACTAAACTTTGACTGCACATTAAATCAAGAGTGTTTGAGCTCACTTATGATGCATATTACTACATCACTTGAGCACTAAGAATAGAAGGATGTGCAACTTTTTATCTAAATTTTTTGTGCCTTCAATGTATCACCAACCAATGCAAGAATAATTAATTCACCCTTCTAGTTTGTACATGCAGTACTACATTGACCCTGTAAGTGGGTATACATTCCGCTCAATTGAAGATGTTGATCGCTATCTTGGATCTGGAGGGATGGGAAGGAACACACTCAAGCTAAAAGATAAAGACAGCAGTGATACGATGCAAAAAGATGCCAAATCTCCTGTATGGGTGGTCATAACTGTCTGTGCTTCTTTTAGTTTGTCTATTTATTAATTAGTGTCATATGCTAAGCTTTTCCTTCCGCTTCACCTGCCCCATCATGTGGCTTTCCGTGTGGATTTAAATTCTCTTGGATACTCATAGTAAAACTGGATAAGGGAATCATTAATGCCACTAAGGTTTCTACTTATACAATCTTCCTTTTCTTGTGATTTCTTCACAGTCAGCAAGTGTAACCATGAAACCAACATTGTCAATTAGCATGGATCAGAGCTCAGATTTGGACATGGTAGAAAAAGACCAACAGATTTCAAGATCTGCATGTTCTGAAGTATACATGCATGTGCCCGTCTCAAAATGTATTTCCAATCACTGTAAATTTCCCATCTTTCCTCATTTTCCTTTGAAGTTAACGGGATAGACTCCACCTAATTAGATACACCATGAAATGCTATTATTGTATTGGCCTTCTCTAGTTTAGTATTGTTAGCTTATTTTTGGCTACCAACATCTACTAATAAACTTTATTTTCAATTATAAGATCTTGTGGAAACTAAGACCTTTTTTGCTTGTTGTTAGAGTTTTGTATTCAATTCTGGTACAAAATTATTTTGTTCATTCTAGATAAAGTGAAATTAAACAGGTTTTGTAGTTATGCTAGATTATCCTTTTCCTTGTCAATAATGATCTTGCATTTGATGTGAATTTATTAAATGATTATGTGTGGTGGGGATTGAATGTTAGTGTTGCTAAAAGCGCTTTGCTTTGTTTTCAGGTTTCACTAACAAAGATAACCAAGAGAAGAAACTTCAAGAAAATTCAGAGACAAAGCAAGGAACTGAAAACTTGCAGGTCCAAGATCACCAGTACAAAAACAAGCACAAGAAAGAGATCAATTTGCCTCGACGATCTTCAAAGCGTCTTGCTGGAATTAAAGTTGATCCTGTTCCTGAACTTCAAACAAGAAGTCGAACACGTCGACTGACACTTAAACAATCAGGTGAAGAAGAAGAGTCCATCACAAATGTGGATAGAACTCCCAATAGCTTGCCTGATGGTCTAGAAAAACAGAAATTAAGTGGCAAGGATAAAGAATGGTTCACTTTTTCACCTCTGGAGAACAATGCTACTGTTGAAGAGTGTGTGAGAGTCACTGACAATGGAGACAAAGTTGATGCAAAGTTAGATTACAACCTTGACTTTCCCCTCAGAGAACTACTGACAGACCCATGTATTGCATTTGCAGTTCAAACTCTCACTGGAGTAACATTTGACATCCCCAAAAGCTCACAAACCTCTTCTGAGTTAAAAAACTTCCAGCATTCAGAGGTCAGGGGAGGGAATGGTAAGAAAAGCAATGTTGGTTTAGGTGACAATGTGTTCTCATCTCCCGAGAACCTTGCTATTCCTCAACAATATGCAGGTGATGCCACCAAAACCAATGTGAAGGCCAAAAATGAGGATGCAGAACCATCTGAAAAGTCACTTGACATGTCATGGATGGATCCATGCATTGAATTTGCTATAAAAACTCTCACCGACTCTATCCCATTAGACTCTGATCAAAACCCCAAGAACTGTCTTCAACAGCAGCTCAGCTCATCCAGTAACCAGCAGCAGAGTGAGATGACTATGTCAAGTGTCAGTTTAGATAACATGTACCAAGCTGACTTCTACTGCAACCAATACTTCGGCACACAAAAACCAATGTTTAACCAGTCTTTTGTGGATCCATCATTGAAGCACACCAGAAACGATGTTGGTACTGCTGGAGCCAGACTCCCTCACCGTGGTGAAAATACTAGAAGGAATATTTGTTAGATCCGCAACCAGTATCTGAACTAAACTAAGATTGTACAGTTAGAAAGAACTATAAAGAGTTTCTTATCCCAGTAAAGCTTTAACCTCTCTACTTTTGTTATTTTGTTTTGTGGCCCTTTTAACTTATATGTATATTGAATGTTACTTGTCAGTTGCTATATATCATATTAGTTTGTCTGTAGAACTGTGTCTCTAATGGCGTCTAATCTAGGTTGAAAAATCTTTCCTTAGAATCACTTTACAGTAGTAGCTGGTTGGTCTTGTCACTAAGAATTGCATCTCTTAAGGTATAGAATAAGCCAAAATTTTTATACTTGATGCTAATCTAAGAATATCTTTTAAATTCTTTGTTTCAAATCTTGCATAACAAATATTTTAATTTTTTATGATTTTTAAGAACTGATAGTAAAACAAGATAGGATTTTTACATATTTTGTTCTCATGTCTTTTTATTAATAAAAAATTTGTTCGGGTCTTATATGTTTTACTATATGTATTTTGATCGTATATATTTCAAATTAAATTTAGGTTAATGTCTATTTTTTTAAACCACTACTCTAAATTATTTTACACGTAAAACTTGTGGAATTAAATTCTTACCAGTAGTTAAAAATTTTACATTTTAGTATAAAATATTTTTCTAAAAAGAGTATAATTGACTTTAATAAACCAAAGATCAAAATAGATCAATATTTAAAAATTAAACGAATAAAACTAGTTTTAACAAAGAAAAGAAAAAAAGTTTTATAAATAAAAATAAAAAACTAATTATTTGCATGCAATAAATTTAGATATGCTAATAAGAAAGATATTTTCCACCTGAATTTTGTTTGGTGTCACGCGATTGAGGGTCACCTGTAATACAAAATAAAAATGTTATAAATCTTATTACGTGCCAACATTATGGTGAATTGAATGTGTTATTCCATTTAGACCCTTCAAATGAGATAAAGAAATTCATAAAACTTTGACATAGAATAATAGATGTAACTTTTTTTTATTTACTCAACCTGCAACATTAAATGAATGTTTATGTGCATTCCAATTCAGTTATGTTAATTTGAAAGATAAAGAATTTGAAATATCATTTGGGTGAATAAGTTTTTATAAATGTTGTTTATATTAATTAAATATAGCAATGTTATCTTATTCTTGAAACAATTATTGTGAAGCTAAAATGGAATTTTGGCATGACTGAAAAAGTAATATATTTCTCTTTAAACAAATGTGTTAGGGATTTTATTTTTTTTACCATTGGATGAAATTGTTAAACTATTTCTTATTCTATTTGTCATCTTAAAAAGTTATAAATAAAAATTGTCAAGACCGTTAATTTTAGATCAATAAGATACTTTGAGTTTATATTTGATTAAGTAAAAAAATTATTAAAATCAATTATATATATATATATATATATATAAATTTTATTTTTATAACATATGTTAGATAAATTAAAAAAATTGTCAATTCTGACTTCAAAAGTCATTATAACCAATATATATATATATATATATATATATATATATATATATATATATATATATATATATATATATAATAAGTTTAAATTGATTTTATGTCATTTACTTTTCACATCTTAGTGTGATGAATTTTAAAGATTAACTCTAAATCATTTTTATTACTTGAATTAAAATCAATATAGGATTTTAAATCATTTGTGATGATAAAATACCTGTGGAATTTTGTTTTTAAATTATAAGAAAAAATTTATTTGAATTTTTATGATGTAAAAAATCATCTCATTCGATTGATGGTTGAAAATTTTTAACTAGTTGAAGATGGGTTAATTTTATTGACAAAACACTGAATCAATTTTAAAAAAAATATATTAAAAAATGCTTAAATAGAATATTTTATAAATTCATTTGTCTCTTGTTTATTATTTATATATAAAATGTAATAATAAAAAATATTTTTTTTAAATATAATAAAGTTATTATTTATTATTATTTGTTGTTATTTAAAAAAATATAAAATATTTAAATTATCTATAAATATTATAATTTACTAAATTATATTTAAAAAATATTATATTATAAATATAAGGTATTACAAATAATATTATAATTATTAAAAAAATAAAATATTTATTTTAAATTTTTTAATAAATATATTTTGCTAAATTATTTAAGATGATTAATCATTATTGTTCAATTGAATTATTAAATAAATTTTTATTTAATTTATAAATATTTAATATTTTTTAATTAGATGAATAATTGATGTATTATAATACAATAATTTAAAATTAATTATTTATATGATGTATATAAAATTATTTACTGTAATTATAAAAAATATTATATAGTATTGTCATAATTTTAAATAATTAGTTGGTTTTTTTAAGTTTTAATATTGATTTTTTTTAAAATTACATTAATATAATTTTATTAAATTTTAATTAAAAGAGTAAATATAAGAAAATAAAAAGAGTAAAGAGAGAGAAAATTAAAAAATTATGAAAAAAAATAAGAAAAATTATATATTAATAATAAACAATAAACTGATGTATTTGAATAAATAAATTAATAAAAAATATTATTAAATGTTTTTTAATATAATAAATTATAATTAAATTTTTTGTTTTAAAATATATTATTTATAAGATTAATTCATAAATATCACGTAATAAATATTAAATAAATAGAATTATAAAATATATTAAAAGTTTTAATTTAAATTTCAAAGATAAAAATTATATAATTAACTTGTTTTGCATTAAAATAATAGAATATATTTTTAAAAACTTTTATAAGAAATTTCAACTAAAAAAATTGAAATTGATGAATTTCAAAGACATGAAAAAAAGTTAATCTAATATTCAATAACTAATATTTAAAAAAAAAAAAAACTCTTAGAATCCATGTTTAAAGCTATTATTACATATTCCCCTCCTGATTTTGCACCAAATTGGCGGGAAAAGAAAGCGATTTGCCGCGAAACCATATCACATCCCAATAAAATTCCCAATTCTGACTGGGCCTGTGTGGAGAGAGAAGGGAAAAGATGGAGATTCGCGTGAGGTGCAACTGCGGAGAAGGAAGCTGCGAGGAATGGGGCATTGTGGAGCTCCAAGGAGTGGTGGAGCCTCAGCCAGGATTCCACGATTCCCTCCCAAATCTCCACATCGGTACTCTCTGTCGTCCTTCTTCTCAGGTTCCCCTCTCTCACCTCTCCTTTTTCTTCGCTTCCTATTCTCTCTTTAATTCCATCATCATTTTCAATTCCGATTCTCATTCCAACTCGCCTTTTGACCCACCAATTTTTCATCAAATGTCACTCTTACTACACCTGGAATCACCCTCGCTACCTGCTTATATCATAGGCTGTTCTAAAATCGCTGTTTAAAACGTTTATTTCTGCTTTTAGGGTTCTGTTAAATATATTATCGATGAGCTTTTGTCAGAAGATATGCGCCAGTGTAACCATTGGACTAATTGTTACTACGGGAATCTATACATAAAAAATAAAATAAAAATAAAAGAACGGGAGAGATTATGGAAGTTAAATAGGAACTAGAGGCATATATTTGCTTTGAAATTCGACTTTGTAGTTTTTAGGTTCAATTATGATTTCGATATCTGTTTTGATCCTCTAAATTTGACTAAGAATATCATTTTGATTTCGATTTCCTTAATTAAACCATAACAGTAGTGTAATTTTTAATATCAACGAAGAGGGAAAATAATTAAAAAAATGCGAGGATTAACAGAATATATTTGAATTCAAATTTTTTACATAATGTTTGATTTGCCTTTTTTTTCTTTTTACTTTTTAGGGTTCAAATAACTGTTCCTTTAAAAGTTATTACTTGTTTTAGGATTTTTTTTAATTATTTTAGTTTTGTATTTTACTTGATACAATATTTTATTTTTTATAAGTAAAAAGTATATTAAGTATATGTTTTGAAATATATAAGTTATATTATTATTATAATTTATATTATATATATATATATATATATATATATATGCATATATAAATTATGTTAAGGTTATTTTGAAATTGAAATGGATATGCAGGTAAGAATATCCAATATAAAAATACATGAAGACAAAAGCATATTAGATTAAGATGATTAAGAAATATTTCTAGACATTTAGAAATTTAGTATGTGAGATGTAGAAAAAGAAGAAGCGAGATAATAATGTCTAAATGAAGATTTATTATCTTAATAAGTAGAGAAACTGTTTCTTATGTAGCTATCATAACAGAATTAGAAAAGGTACGGACAGAATGAATGCAACTATATTTTATAGTAATTAAAAAATGATTGTCCACAGAAAAGTAGTGGATTCAATTAAACCATGGACTGCACTGGTTGACCTATGTTGGGTTCTAAATCAATGATTACCAACAAAAATATTTCAAGTTTTTTTTTCGTTAATGGTAAACTGATATTTTGTGTTGATTACTTTTGTTGTTCAGGAATTGTACACCTTCACTGTTGGATACCACGAACTGACAGGGTCAAAGGTTCCCTTGAAGAAGCCAATGGTGGTGCTCAAGAAAGTAAAGCATCCTGATGGAGAAAGTGGGTGTAAGGTGGAGCTGCAAGTTGTTGGAGTCATTAGACATAAGATTCTGTTCAAGAACAGACCAAAGGCTCTCATTTCTAGTAAGATTTCTTTTTCCTTTCGTTCCATTAAACCCTCTTTGGAATATATTTTTCGTTTTGTAGAGGACAGTTGTGAAGCAACATATGACCCTAGAAAAGGTGTCTCAATATTTCCAAACTTTTGGTGTCTTCATTGGTAGAGATTCTTAGGAACATTTAGGTGTCAACGTGTGTGACGTCGATTATTATAATCTCTTACTTTAATCCTCGATCACATTTATTTATGTTTAGTGCTAACCCTCACATAATTGCAGCAGTACATGTTCCATAATACCATGAGTCCTATTTTATATCCGGTGTACTTCAGAATTTCTTCCTTTGGTTTAGGGTTTAGGGGAAAAGTTATTCATATACATAAATTCTTGGTCCCTATTCCTACTTTTACTACTTTTGAGAAAAGAAAGAGGAAAAGGATGTGAAGTGGGACTGTTCTGTAGTGAGTGTTTTTTAAAATAAAATAATAGCTTGGATCTAATAGTTTAAATATTAATTAGGAATGATTTAGTTAGAAAAAGTAAAATCCAGTTCAATAACCTCTGGTGTCAGAAGGACTATTAACTTGGAGAAAGAGATATTTTTATGTTCACAATAGATAACATGAATATTAACAACAGTAACAAACAAGTCTTTTCCTAACAAGTTTAATTTTCATTAGTATGAATTACATAATTGTGAATTTAGAAAGCAACCCATTATGTCTTTGGATTACTAGTTAACGGATTAGTGGTGACATCTTCCGTTTCGTCAAGTTTGAGACTAGAACCAATTTATGCTCCTACCAAAAATAAACTTCTCAGTTTCCACTGGTATAGGATTTTATTTTACTTCATTGACAATGTAAAATATTATTCCCTAATCATTTACTGTCACATCTTTCAGAAAACTATAAATTAAAAAGTTAAACTTTTTTTAGTGGTGTATCAACCAATGATTGGACGGCACTGTGTAAACTTTTACCGTTGATCAAAAGCAAGAGTAGTGATATTTCAACACTTAAATATTTCAAATATTCTATCGATGTTCTTCATTTTTCTTCACTTGTTTTTGTGATACATATATTATTTTTCTTCTCTCGAAGATTATTTATCAAGTGTCCTAGAAACATTTTCCCAAAAGTAAACTCATGATAGACAAGTTTTGTATTACTGTTGAGTGTTGATTTTCCTAAACATCCCACTGGGTGGATTGAGCAAGATGTAGACCGGTGTAGTTGGAAATTGGAAGTCTTTCCTTTACGTCTTTCCCTGTGTACTTATGTCCATGAAAAAGATTCTGTTATTGCATCCGAGTCTATCTTACTGTGGGTCTCACATGGTTCTGCTCTACAGCTTATGGTGCAACCACAAGGGTCACTGCCTTTTATTGGCATTTCAAAAAAAAAACTTTAATTATTCTTACTCTATCTATTTGCACACGTCACCCTTTCTTATCATCTCTTATTTTTTGAATCAAGATGATCACTCCTACGCGTAAAAAGTGTTTGCAATCTTTGCATCGATAGTGGTTTTCTCTCCACTTCAATCAAGCAATCCCAACTTTGAGAAACTCTCCAAATTTCTCTTTACGTGATTGTTTACTAGTATATGTCCTCATCTTTAATTTAGATGCTTTTCCCAGTCTTGTCTTCAAGTAACCCACTATTAAATTTATAATACAATGAATACTATGTGGAGGCATTGTGCAAATAAGTCCTTGAAGTTTATCCTAAAAGATCATATATTTTTTTTATTAACTACAAAAAGAAACGATCCTAATACATATTTATATCATACTGGTGCTAAGATGCTCACTTCAAATATCCAAATGTCCCATTACAGTAACATTTTAGTTTATTCTACCTTTTCTAAATTATTAATCAAAATCCAGAACTTTTAACATTACTTAATTAAATGACTGTACAATCCAAAAGGTTGTCCCCATACGCAATAGCTTACACCTCACACACCAAGGAGGAGAAAGAAGAAATTAGCAGATTCTTGGAGTAAAGTGATAGCTGTTTTTGGCATTTCTTACAAGCTCCATCAGTTACACACTTTGATTATCTTTGCATATCTGAAAATGAATCAGTTTGTTTGATATGCCAAGATAAGCATTTTATAATTAGAACATGCGTGGGAACCTGCCACAGATTAGTTGCTGTGATCACAAGCAAGAAGAATATGGGAGTTTGCGAATGATATACAAATGCAATCTCATTCTGCCACATGGATGGAGGACCTGTTAAAGCTGCCATTTAATTCTAAAAAGGTGGAAACCTGCGGCAGTTTCTATTTTGGCCTAACTAGATGACTAAAATAATCTTCATAACTAACACGCTCTGGTGTCAGAGGCTATTAGCTTTGCAAAAGTACAGGAAAGGATAATTGAACACAGCCTTCCCTTTGACATGTAAAAAGCTAGTTTTTCGATTCGAGTCAAGATTAATTAGTTACCAGAATACAACTTTACCGTTACTTTAGGCTCGTCATCAAAATAAATTACCTCATTATTGGTGTGCATATCGTGAATAATTGAGAGGGAAATTGGCAATCAAGTACCTTAAAAATACGCCAAATTTTCGTATTTAGTGTTTCATACATGTAGTTTGCATATCGTGCTATTAATTAATGCTTGGCATTGTTAAATTGTTACATAATGATTCTCTGATACTAGCTAACAAACAATAGTCGAGGACACGTCACTTTTGCGTTTTGGTATTTCTTTTGTCTCTTCTTTTCTCCCTGCCTCGTTTATTTTATCAAATTGAAATCTAAATGCTAATTATTATCCTTTTTTTCCTTGCATTTCAAGAACCACAGATAACATCGAGGGAAAGACAAAAGCCTATCATGTTAGGCTCTTCCCCCTCAAATCAATCTGCTTAAGACTCATTGTCACTGTCATTCAGTGAAACCATGTTGGACTGGAAAACTGGAGAAATTGGAGGCACACTTGTCATCCCTTCTCATACGTTGCAACCCAAATTCAACCAAACTTTTGACCCATATTTGTAATCATAGCAACCACATGTTATATAGAGTGCTAATAATGGCAAAAGTGATTGTGATCTATCATTACAAGGAGTTTGATGCGTCATCATCTTAATTTGTGTTTTCGTGTGAGTATGCAAATGACATTAATTAAACTAAAACATCCAAATTTGTCTTTGCCACGAAACAGAAAACTAGGTGGGGGTGATGCGCATATAGTTTCATATAGTACTGTATCTCTTTGGTCTCTTGTGCATGGTGCTCACCCCCTTTGGTAGGACTGTTATTTAGCCACGTAAATTCATCAGAAAAATATTTGTGGCCATGAGCATCTTTAGTATGAAGGTGAAGCTTATCTTTGGGAAAAAATTTAGGATTAAAACCAATATTGTGTCCCTTTTAGCTTTTGCGATCATACAATCAATTGCTTTAAACTTTTTTGTTTTGAATATTATCTTTTGAACACCATTATGTCACTTTGATATTATTCAAAAAGTAAAACCAATCAAAACTCATGTGCCTCTTCCAAGCCGTGTTTGTGAGCAATTAAATTGCCTTCACTTGTCCTTGATAATGAAAGGCACTACTATGATATTTTTTGCATTTAATTGGCTTTGAAATATAGTTATTGCTGTTGATAAGAACTTAATGGTGGAAGGTGGCCATAATTTGTTTATCAAATAATCAAGAGATTTCTTTAAAGTATTATTAATATATTTAAATTGTATTTATTATTGAATCAATTTTTTATATCATTCAGAAATAAAGGCTCATTGGTTAAATTTTAAATATATTGTATGTTAACTCATTAATATGTAAAGGTTATACTTACACATCCTTGGCTGTTTTAAAAGCAACCTCACGAGATATTTAAGATATGATTCTTATCACATATTGATTCAAAGGAAAAGTTGTTCCTCTTTAAGTTGGAGATCGCGAGATTAAATCTAGGTCATTTATGTCATTTTCCATCTCTTATCTCACAATTAGCTCCTTAATTCTTCAGAAACCATTATTAGTGTCTGAATTATTCAATAATTGAAATTTTATAATAAATATTCCTTTGAGTACATAAGTTATATTTTAACTATAATCTGTAGGAATTAAATTCCTTTGAATATGTAAATTATATTTTACATTGATGAATTAAGAAGATTAAGTTTATAAAAGAAAATTCTTAAAATGGTAAATAAAAACCCAAAAGCAAACCCATAGAATGAGGGTTTAACTATGTTTCCAACATTAAGAAACGCCTAATTTCAATATCTTGTATTTATACAAAAATATTTAACATAATCGAATTGTGTTCAATATTTACATACCCAAGTAAAAGTGTATCAATTGTTTTTATTATGAAAGGGGAAAGTAGGCACACAGCAAGCTGTGTAAATAATAAAATAAATTAAGATCAGATTCAACGATTTACAAAGTCCGACAAAACAAAGTGACCTTAAATTATATAAATCTTTAATAGACAAGATGATATGAAAATAATTGCGACTAACAATACTAGGTATATTATTATAAATGAATAAAATAAAATAAATAACATAATAATGTGCTAGAGAAGGAACCACTCATCTCACTCTCTCTTATAAAAAAAAATAAACAAAAAAGAAAAGAAAAGAAAGAAAACGAGTTGACTCATAAGCCAAAATAATACACATAACGAGTTGACTCAATCATCGAGAACTCTACTCTTCTTCCATTTCCATGCTCTGCTTCATCTCTGTAATACCGAATTCTCATGATCGTTGCGAGAATTAACAGCGACCCATTTATCGAAGCAACCCACACATAAGGAATCTTCACTTCCTCTCGTTAAAGGACTTAGTTAGAAGGCAAGCGCAACGCACACCAAGTGTTTGACGAAACCCCTCAGGTATGGCGCGCCACAAACGGTGGCGTACAAATCACCCACCTCTTCTCCACCCTCTTTTCCGCATAACTCTCCTCGCTATCACTCCAACACGTACCCTTAACACTGGCAGAACGTTGAACACTCCTTCCATGGTTCACCAGAATGTACCTCCTCACGTCTTCGGGTAACCTCAAGGTGTACCTCTCCACACCCACAAGAGAATGCCCTGTAGAGTTTGACCTTGAAAGGTTCCTCTCAGCAGCAACAACCACCAAATCACTAGTGACAGAATTTGAGTTTGTGTCTAACTCAGAAGGAAGATCAGGAGATGAAGACTGTTCTTCACTTATATACACTGTTTTGGCTGTATCATTGGTCAATGTAGGAGTTCCAACACAAACCTGATTCATGGCATGGTTCATGTTTGTGTTTTGATTTGGTTCTGCCATGGTTTCTTCACTTCGGGAAACTTCCTCATCATGAAGGGTAGGGACTGTTATGGCAACCTGGCACGAATCCTGGCTTAGATTCGCGCGGCAAACGGGGCATGTCACGTGGGAAGCGAGCCAGGAATCAATGCAGTGAGGGTGAAACACGTGGTTGCATTTGGGGAGGAGTCTGAGGGCGTCTTTCTCTGAGAAATCCGTCAAGCACACAGCACATTCGAGCGTTTCTTCACCCTTTTTGAGGTCCTTGATGTTGGAGTAGAAGAGGGTGGGGAAGGTATTCAGGAGTTCTCTGTTGATCCCCTGTGCGCAGGAGCAGGGGACTGGGGTGGTGGTCTGCGTGGTGATGATGATGCGTGACTCAGCACACCTACGGAGGTAGATGGAGATGATGCCCATCACAAGAAGAGCAAAGATGATGGCTCCAACTGTGATGGCCACCGAGGGCTCCCAGCTGTGGTGGGTGATGTATGTGGGCACAGGCTCCATGGAGGATTGTGCTTGTGCTGTGGAAACATGGAACAACAAGAGGGAGATGAATGTGTAGAGAGTGAGGTGAAAGGTGTGGAATTCATCTGATTTAGGCATTTGGGTTTGTGAGTTAGAGCTTGGGAAGAAGAGAGTGAGGTAGGAGAGGAAGTGTTTGGTGTGGAACAGCTCCAAGTTAGACATTTGGGTTTGAAGGTAGGAACTTGGGGAGTGTGGTGTGGGGGATTATATTGGGAGGGGAAAGTGAAAAAGATGGGGAATTGTTTTTAGCAATGGGTGTTTTGGGGATGAGAATTTGTTGGCATTGAAGGAGATGGGAGAAAGTGAATGGAGTCAAAAAGAGAAGTGAGGTTTGGAGAGGATTGTTGTGTTTGTGTAGCTTGGAGAGGAAGGGTTTGTGGTGTGTGTGGTGTGTGGTGTCAGTGGAGAGGAAATGCAGAGGAACGGTTACCATAGCTTAGCTCACTCACCACTTCTTTTTATTTTAGAATATCAGAAACTCCTCAAAACGCATTCTCTCTGTTGCACCTTTTTGCAAGATAAATTATTATATGGTTTCGGATTATAATATCTTTTTCATAACCATCCTCATTATTTGGACTTTGTCTTTCTCTTTTTATTGCAACTCTCGTCTAATTTTCATAACTTTCTGCCTTTTCAATCTCACTTTCAACACTACTATTTCTTCTTCACCTTCAACATGCCAAACTCATCTTATCTCTTCAATTATGTTTTACTTACTAAAATTTTATTAATTTTTTCATAAATTGAAAAATTTTAAAAGTATTATTAGTCGAATTTAATGAAATCTCTTTCCTCCTTTAAAAATATATTTATTATTAACTAAAATTAATAAAATATTACAAAGTTATACTAATCTCACTTCTTATATATTAAACTTTACTAATGTGTTCTAATTTTCAATAATAAAAAATATTGTAACAAATGTTTTGAAATATCATGGTTATTATTATTATACAAGGAAAAAGAATTTTTTTACCCCTTCTTCGATAAAACCTAAGTGAGTTATGATAATATTCTTGTTATTTTGGCCAATGATTGGAAGCTGAAATAGGAAGTAAGAAAATGATTTTGCATACACAAAAAACAAAGAACGACAGGATCTACAACCAACTCTATCTGTTCCTGAAAATGACAATAAACACATACACAAACTATCATTTTTCTTTCCTTTTTATTCTTCTTTCTTTCCCACCAAAATTAAAAAATATATATATTATAAAACATAAAATAGTTTATACACAAATTAAAAAATAGATAAAATATATAAACTAATTTTAATTTATGAAAAAAAATAATAATGAACTTGTCTAGACGAACTTGTAGTATAATAAAGATGAAAAAAATGAGTAAAACAATATGTGAAACCAGTTTGAAATGAGTAAATAAAAATATATAAAAAAAGGAAAAATAATTTTTTCTCCTAATTTTTTGATTGATTGAAGAATGTCATCACGAAAAATATAAAAATAAAAATAAAGACATTTTTAGCATTTAATGCACTTTCTGCTTTAAACTATTTGTCTGTGAAATTAAATTTGCTATTTGATGGAGGAACCAATGCTTGACAAATTATTTTAGTGGACAAAAAAAAACTAAAAAGCAAAGAACTTTAATGCCCTTTTTTGAATTAAAATTTGGATTGGATTGTAAATTTTATTTATTTCAAGAAAAGAAAATGATAAATAGATGAGTAAAAAGGAAATAGAAAAAAAAACATTGTTGTCAAAACTTGATGTACACGAACACGAAGAATCGAGAATGTCCTTGGCGTAACGTGAAAAATTAGTTTCCTAATTTAAGCAATACTCCATCATAATAATTATAATAATAATATTATTATTATAATGTATAAATACTTAAAACATTTTTTATTTTATAGAAAAATGGATTTATGTGAAATTTCTAGGTAGGATGGTAGTGTTTGGATAAGATTCTTTGATTAGAGAAGAAAGCCATTGATAATGATTTAATTGTATTTTTAATCTCTTTGATGTGATTGTGATTTTATTCTCTCCGTCTTTTTTTTAATCAATTAATTTTTTAAAATTAAATATATCTCCTTGCTAATATTAATAAAAAAAATCTAGAAACTGACTCACAAAATCAAAATATTAATGTTACATCTTAAAATCCTTTCAATTTTAATTAGTTTCTATTAAATTTGTTTTAAACATAAAAAACTAACTTTACACTTCAAATCCCATTCTAAATCTTCAACGTAAAAAAATAAATTGAGTTTAAATG
Source organism: Sphenostylis stenocarpa (assembly GCA_963425845.1). Classification (NCBI taxonomy): domain Eukaryota; kingdom Viridiplantae; phylum Streptophyta; class Magnoliopsida; order Fabales; family Fabaceae; genus Sphenostylis; species Sphenostylis stenocarpa. The sequence continues at coordinate 71,295,015 of OY731401.1, read as the reverse complement.
AAAAAAAAATGACAAAAAGAATAGTTTGTTTAATTTTAAAAATAAAGGAAATTAATTAGCTAAAAAACGATAAGGGCAAAACACATACACAATTTGGACTGAAAAGACTAAAGATATAATTATTGTCTTATATTTTTGTTTTTAGTGTATTTATTTTTTCTTCTTTTACGTCACATTTTTTAATATATAAAAAAATGAATTATATTTTTAAGGAACTATGGTATCTTCCATAGAAATCTCGAACCAGATACATTGAAAAGTGGGTTTAATTTAACACATAAAAATGTTGATGAATTAAACAAGAAATTAACCATGTTTAAATACTGTAGATTGAAATATTAACTCTTCGTTATTGGTGATTATTAAGCGTTCTCATATTTATTATAATATTATTATTAATCTCGATTATCTGGAACGTTGTTCGTTTTAAAATTTAATTTGTCATCATTTATTTTTGAAAAATATTTTTGTGAATATATATATATATATATATATATATATATATATATATATATATATATATATATATCATTTTAACTGTTAAAGAATATGAGATTTATCATCGTTAATAATTATTTTTATTTTTTAAAGCTTTGAACTAGAATTAAAATAATTCAAGGATATTAATAGATATAATTTGATTATATACAATTAGAATTCATGATAAATATGTTTTTAGATAATTATTGGAAGATTTGACTATTAACTGAATTTGAAAATGAATAAATGAATAATAATAATAATCTTTTTTTATATATCTAAAAAAAACGTGGATATTGTCAATGTTTGGTTATTAATGAGAACCACGAAACCATTAATTAAATCAAAATCAATAATTGAACCATTATTGCACTACATGTTAATCTCGTTCATAATATTGTGATTATTAGAATATTTCTAACATAAACAATTTACTAAATTGTTATAATTATGACATAATACTTAGAGTTACTTAAAAAATGAATTGTTTTTATAAGTGTTTTTTTTTCCTTCAAATATATAATAAATCTAAATTAAAAAATATAAAATTGCGAGTTATTTAAAGTTCGCTAGAATTTATTGAATTGAACAAAATTAAGTATGAGTTTAGTGATGATATTACAAAATAAATATTACAATTAATATTTTGTAACAAAACCCGTGTGAATATTTTCTATTAGAGATTCTCTTACTCATCTAATGAGTTTTTATGTGTGCTATAATCCAATATGAATTACTAACTACATGATTTGTCCCAAAAACATGTAAGATACCCAGTATTTATAATGTAATATCTTTTCAACTTGTGATCTAATGATAATTTATTATCGTATAATAAATTTTAAGTTTTTAGAATAATTACGTTAATAGAATAATACAATTTTCTATACAAAACTATAAGTTTAATTGGAGAATGGCATTGAAAATATATTTTTAAAATATAAACTTGTTGTTATTAATAAATAATTATATATCTTAACATGTTATTAACCAGGGGCTGAATAAATATTTATTTATAGATCAATATATTATTTTTTGTATTTTTCTCATAATTATATATAAACTTCAAATTTTATAAAATTTGTCTTTGTTAATTTTGTATAAAAATTTACATTAATTTGTAATTTATAAAAATGTTATATTTATTTTATTTTCTTATAATTATTTATTACAAATTCACCGTTATTAGAAATGGCGGCTATATCATATGATTAAATATTTTTTTTTCTATTTCTAAATATGTATGGTTAGCATTGATTTAGAAAACAATTATATATATACATATATATCATCTAATATATTTATTTCATAAAAATAAATTTTAATCATTTATTATCTTTTTCCTTTAATAAATAGAATTAAAATAAAAAATATAATTCATAGAAAGATAATTAACGTATTTTTAATAAATATTTTAAAAAATCCTTAACAAAATAATACTTATTTAAAAACAAAAAAGTATTATAAAAACAAGAAAATTGAAAATAGAAAATAGAATATTGGCATTCATAAATTTTTCCTATCCACCGTTGAGACATCCAAATTTATGGATACTTTTCTAATTGATGTTGATTTCCAGCGATTTATTGTTCTTTCACCCATTATTTTCCAGGGATAAAATTATATATATATATGACATTATAAACCCAATAATTGAAGGGTGATTGATAGGGATGAGTGATGTGAGTTAAAGCTTTTGGTAGGTTTTGAGAATAAAGTAAAAAGATGTAAAAGAAAGAGGGTAATGTTTTGATCTATTCCCGTGTTGTTGTCTTTTGCTAAAAGCTTTACACCACCTTTGAAATGTGGCAACAAACTCAAACTCTTTCTTTATTCTTTCTTTTTTCCATGGACGAAGGATATCATCTCTGCCCATGAAATCATGTCTCTGCAACTTCTCTTTTCCTAACCGTGTAGGGACAAGATAACAATTCACTGTTTAAAATACATAATAATATTAGATACAATAAATATAATATATTCAAAATTGTGTACCTGGAATTGTTGAAGAATCCATTGAATGCTTATGAGAGAATGTTGCTCTCTTTCGATAGGGTGCTTTGAACGTAGTATCTAAAGTGATTATATTGTCACACGTTAAACTGACTAATGGGGTATCAGCTTTTATCCACCTATCAGCAGAGACCAGGATCTCTCAATAAGTAATCGATTCTGAACGATCCAACCCATCACTGACCGTTCATCGTAAACCCAAATTAAATTATTATTTACATAAATGATGATGTGTAATATAATTGATAATTACAAATAAATTAATTTATTGATTAATGTTAATCCATAACAAATAGAGAATAATAATTTATATATATATATATATATAATAAATTATATAAATACAACATTCTCCCACTTGGATAACATTGATAAATAAATTAATCATATCAATTACAAAACAAACACAAATATCAATTAAGAAATATAAACATGAATCACAAAGATAATATCCGATAGGGATGATTACCTTATGCTTAGATTTCATAAATAATAGATAATAAATAAAACAAAACCAAACATAATAAATATGTGATCCCAAAATGGTTCATACATTTTATGTATCAAAGAGATGTAATAAAAATGACGTCATTGATAAATTTACATCTCGTGAAAAAACCATAATAATATAAATTATGAATCTCAAACTCCCACTAACCCAAGTACATCAAAAGACTTAACCACACCCATATGAGTTACATGATTTTGAAAAACTCCAACAGCTAAGCCTTTAGTAAGTGGATCTCGCTAACATATTTTCTCGTAGCAAGTATGTTCAATCCGAGTTTGAAAATCCAAAACTTTTTCTCTAACAAACAGAAATTTTATATCAAAATGCTTTGAGCGAGTAGAACTTCGTTATTTTGAGAAAAATGTACAAGCAGCTAGTGTTGTCACAATATATCACAAGTGGCCTAGAAATACTTTCAACAATTTGAAAGTCGTAAACCAAATTTTTAAGCCACACAGCCTTGACAAGTAGCTTCATAACAAGCAACATATTCTCGCCTCCATAGTAGAAGTAGCTGTAAGAGTTTGTTTAACACTCTTCCAAGAAATAGCTCCTTCTGCCAACTTAAATATAAAACCGTAGTAGATTTTCGATCGTCAGTGGCAACCAAGAAAATCGAATCGAATAACCAATGACTTGAAGTTGATCGGACTTCTTATAGGTCAACATGTAATCCTTAGTTCCTCGCAAATATCTAAAGACCTTTTTAACGGCTTTCCAATGACCCAAACCCGGTCGCTCAAGTATCTTCCTAAAGCATTAACAAGAAAAGCAATATCGGACGAGTACAAACTTGAGCATACATTAAACTACCAACAATGTAAGCATATGGAATTTTTTCCATTTCAATTCTATCATTATCATTTTTAGGACATTGAGATTTAGAGAGTTTATCACCTTTTTGAACAAGTGCTGCACATGAGGAGCAGGAATGCATGTTAAACCGTTTAAGGACTTTATCAATATATCCTCTTCGAGACAATCCAAGAATGCCACGTGACCTGTCACTAAAAATTTGAATGCCCGTAACAACAGAGGCATCACCAAGGTCCTTCATATCAAAATGACTATTTAACATTGACTTTGTCTCAACCAAAAGTTCAACACTGCTACTCGCAAGAAGAATATCATCAACATATAAGACAAGAATGATGAAATGACTCTCATTTTTCTTCAAGTAAATGCATTGATCCGAGGCGTTTTCCTTAAAGCCAAAAGAAGTGACCACCTGGTCAAATTTCAAATACCATTGTCTAGAAGCTTGTTTCAACCCATAAATAGACTTTTTTAACTTGCAAACCAAATGCTCATTGTTTCTTTTAGCAAAACCATCAGAGTTGAATCATATACACTTCCTCAAATAAATCTCCATTAAGAAAAGTCGTTTTGACATCCATTTGATGAAGCTCCAAATCAAAATGAGCTACTAAGGCCATAACCACACGAAAAGCATCTTTAGTAGAGACCGGTGAGAAAGTCTCTTTATAATCAATGCCATCCCTCTCGACTATAGCCTTTTGCAACAAGTCTCGGCTTTATATCTCTCAACTTTTCCATCTCGGATTACGCTTAGTCTTGAAGACCCATTTACACCCAACTCGGTTTGCAACCGAGTGGCAAATCCACAAGATCCCAAACTCCATTATGGGTCATAGAAGCTAACTCATCATGCATAGCATTTAACCAATCGGAACCATGAGAACTAGAGATAGCCTCTTTAAAAGTAGTAGGATCATCAACATCATTAAGATCATATTCATGCTCTTGAAGATACACCCGATAATCATCGGTATAGAAGACTTGCGTAATCTTTGACATCTCCTCAAAGGAACCTCTTCACTGACATCATCATGAACTTGTTCATCTACTACATGTGATGTAGCATCAACAAAATCTGGAACCGAATCATTTTCATCACGAACAACCGGAATCACATTATCTCGCATGAAAAAAATTGGATGGTACGGGAACAACAACACGGTCTTCTCTAAGAGTGACCGGTTGTGACGCACCGCTCCCACCGTCCAAATCATCCTCAAAGAATATCGCACTGGCCGACTCAATAACCCGGATGGAATGAGAAGGGCAAGTAAAATCTGCTACCACGAGAACCGATACAATAGCCAATGAAGAATCCACCGACAGCCTTAAGATCAAGTTTTTTCAACCGAGGATTATAAGGTCTCACCTCTCGCCTTACAACCCCACACATGAAAGTGTCTTAAACTTGGCTTCTTCCCAGCCATAAGCTCATAAGGAGTCTTTGAAACAGTACTTGCTAGGTACTTGATTAAGAATATACACAAGCAGTCCTTAAAGCGTCTCCCCAAAGGAAATTCGGTAAAGAGGAATGACTCAACATACATCTCACCATATCTAGAAGAGTGCGATTTCTCCTTTCCGCAACACCATTTTGCCGAGGAGTACCGGCATAGTATACCGAGCTTCAATACCACATTCATTAAGAAATCTAGCGAAAGGTCCCGGATTTCTTCCAGCCTCATCATATCTCGCCATAATACTCTCCACCTCTCGTCGACCTTACACATTTTATCTTCTTTCCAGCTTTTCAACTCAATAGCAGACTTTGAAGGACTTAAAAGCATCCAAGGAACTTGACTTTTCTTGTAGGAGATCTATCCATCCAAATCTGGAATAATCGTCTATAAACGTGATAAAATACCCGTATCCACCCATGGAAATGGGTGTCATAGGTCCACACATATCAGCATGAATAAGTTGCAACACATCATCACACCCGTTTGCACCCGCATTTCTTACTTTTGCAAGTAAGCTTGCCCTTAATGCAATCAATACAAGTATCAAAATCGAAAAATTCAGATCATGCGTAATACCCTCTTTAATCAACCTCTCAATTCGAGATCTAGAAATATGCCCCGGACGTCTATGCCACAATATAGAGGAATTTTCATCAACTCTACTACGCTTATGTCCAACAATAGAATTAACTAACATGTCATTCCGATTTAACATGTAAAGCCCATCACATAAAACTCCTAAGCCAACAATAATCGAATTGAAATAAATAGCAAGTTTGCCATTGCCAAATTCAAAAGTGTAGCCACATTTATCCAAAGCTGAAACTCGAAATTAAATTCCTTCGCATAGAAGGTACATAAACAACGTCTTTCAATAACAAAACATGTCCGTAAGGTAAATTTAAAGACACTACTCCTATGTCTTCAACTTGTGCTCTAGCTCCATCTCCCATTATAATCTTGGATTCAAGGTCACTTGGTTTTCTCAGGCTTGTGAACCCCCGTAAAGAATTCACAACATGAATAGTAGCACCCGAGTCAAACCACCAAGAATTTGGAGGAACATCAACAACATTAGATTCAAAACAAGCTAGAACATACATGTGTTTACCTTCCTTATCAGCATTCTTTTTCTTAAGAATATAACAATCAGCTTAGCTTATGCCCAAATTTCTTACAATAGGCACAATTCCCCTTAAAGTACTTCTTCTTAGGCTCCAAACCTACCGATGCTTTCCCCGTGTTCCTCTTTTCATGGCGAGATTTTCCTTTGAAACCCTTTTTAACAGTGTTTAGTACCTGAAGTAATAGCCGTGAATTGCACACTATGCGGCTTGGATTTTTTAATAGATTCTTCCTCTTGGGAAATAATAGCTATCATCTCGTCAATTGTCCATTCCTCCTTCCGAGCGTTGTAAGACGTCTTCAACACATCAAACTGAGAAGGAAGTGATTCCATAACCTCGCCAAATCAAAAACCGTCACCAAGCTCCACCTTTAAAGATTTGAGTTTATTATAATAGTGCACAAGCTTCATCATATGCTCGACGAACACCACCGACACCATCATATTTGGTCTTCTCAAGAAGTGACAGATATTGACCCTTTTGAGCTTTGTCAAAAGTCTTAAACTTCTCACCCACTCGATCTCGTAAAAACCTTAGCATTATCATCATCCGGAATGCTTTGTCGAATAGACTTCTCCATGGTGTATTTCATCACCATCAAACACACCCTATTTGAGTGTTCCCATTTCTCACGATAAGCTCTTTGGACAAGTAGTGGACTCGGGAGTAAGAGTTGGAGGCTCGCTCTCTCTCAAACAAAGATCCATATTAGTAATTGCCAAATACAAATCCGGAGATTCTTTCCAATCCTCAAAATTTGTCCCATTTAAAGTTTTGACCGAAGTCAATTGCATAGGCAAAGAAGCTCGGTATCAAAATAACAAAGAAACATTTAATACGCACAATTATTGTGCAAATAAACAAAATAAATGTTTCTGAATACACAACAAAACATGCCTATAATATCAAATTTCTCATTCACTATGACCCCGCCTAAGGGTCCCGAGTCATAATAAATAAGAAATATAATTAAAATAAAAATAAGAATACAATGCATATCTCATGTCACAAGAAATCTAATACCGATAGGGTACAAGACAAATAATTGACATAATAAAATTTAGAATTACATTAAAAAAAATACATTAACAATAAAATACCGATAGGGTATAATTAATATTAATGTAATATAAATTAAATAAAATAATTAAATTATTTTATGTTCACAAAATTTTATACAACTATACCCACGATAGGTGAGTTTACAATCATATAAAATTATATTATGCTTAACAAAAAATTATATGATGCATGAATTAATAATAATAATAAGGGTCCTTAATTTTACTGGATTAGGCCAGGGAACTTTTTTCAGCTCAAGCAAGCTCATTCACAAAATCTCTTGATCCAGCTTTCCTTCATAAAAAAAATTTAAGAAAAACATAATAATATTATTTGTTTTCAAATTCATCTTTTCTTATTATTATATATATAATTTTATAAAACAAAATAATATGTTAGTGGAATTTAATGTTGAATTCTCTTCCACGCCCGTTCGTACTATGCCCACAACGTGCAAAGCCAAGCCACTGGAACTTGACACGCCCACGCCCACAACGTGCAAAGCCACGTCCATGAAACTGGAGTAGCACATGTACGAACATAGTGAAAACGTGCACCGCTTAGTCACTGAAAACGTGCACCGTCTACGACATCGCCGCTGTTAACCAGTGACACGAAACATAGATCCACCATGAACAAACGGCCCACCACCAGCCTGAGAACCAGATGCGCCTCCAAGACAACAAAAAAAACGTCGAGTTCGCGGGCCACTGGTTCTCGTCGGCAGGGACGCGCACACAGGAGGTGCGACAGGAGGTGCGCTGAGGAAGACGACGACGCAGATACCCATCGTCGCAGACCACCACGCCGGTGCGTAGACCGCTGTCGCCGCCACCATGCAGTGAAACCGGAAAACAGAGGCGCAGCCACGACGAAGGACAAAGACGCGCGGTGCGTAAACCACCGTCGCCGCCACCATACCAGTGAAACCAGAAAACAGAGAATGAAGACGCGCGGGAAGAAGAGGTTCAAAAAAAATCTAAATTGTTTTGCCCATCATTGTTACAGAGATTGATAATATAAAGGTTTGATTCAAAACATGTTAAAAGGATGGTAGATTTAGGGTAAAACCTTTGATTGCAGATTTAGGGAAAAACCTCCGATTGCGCATTTAGGTTTCAAAAAAAAATTGATTGCAAATTTAGGGTTCAACCTCCGATTACAGCATTTAGGGGTAAAACAGAACAAAAAACTTTAATTTTTTATAATTAGAGTTCTCTCGCTCCAGGAAAGAATTTTGAAATTCGCCCCTTATTCAATTAATTTGAACTCAAACGAGAAAATTAAATTTTCATGCTTTCTGATAATGAATAATTATTAAAATTTATGATACACTCTACAAAAATAATGAACAATTATATTCTCGTATCTTTTGGCTCGATACCAATTGTTTAAAATACATAATAATATTAGATACAATAAATATAATATATTCAAAATTGTGTACCTGGAATTGTTGAAGAATCCATTGAATGCTTATGAGAGAATGTTGCTCTCTTTCGATAGGGTGCTTTGAACGTAGTATCTAAAGTGATTATATTGTCACACGTTAAACCGACTAATGGGGTATCGCTTTTATCCACCTATCGCAGAGACCAGGATCTCTCAATAAGTAATCGATTCCGAACGATCCAACCCATCACTGACCGTTCATCAGAAACCCAAATTAAATTATTATTTACATAAATGATGATGTGTAATATAATTGATAATTACAAATAAATTAATTTATTGATTAATGTTAATCCATAACAAATAGAGAATAATAATTTATATATATATATATATATAATAAATTATATAAATACAACATTCACCTGATAAAGGGTGGACAATTTTTCCCTTTTTCTTACCCTTCTATTTCATTCTTCTCATTAACATCTGCACATAACTTTAATAAGCTTTTTAACAAATCACTTTTATCAAACCATGTTTAACTCATTAAAAAAATGTTCTAAGCCACTTTAACGAATCGAACGAGGCTATTGTAGATAAGTATAAGTATTGTTTTTGGATACCTTACCTAGTACTTATGTATTTTGCATCATAGGTGTGACTCGTTTTTGTTGGAACAATATTAGGTCACTCACTAGTTATACTACCTTTCACAATTGTTCTCCACAACCTCCTTCTCTCTACGCTCATTGTGCCTTTTTCAATAGGGTTGTTAAGTTTCTTTTGCTGTCTCACTACTCCCTTCTCTCTCTCTAAATTTTTAAACATAATTTTCTTTAAAAACATAAAGATAGTCATAAATTTTCTTTTATTTATTTATTTGGACAAAATTGAGTGTTTTATACCACATCTTCTTACTTTTTATTTTAAAAAATATGAATCATATACTAACATAATTAATTCTTAATAAAATCTTTAATAATTTCAATTGTTCCTTTCCTGTGTTCTAACTCAAATAAATGGGAATATACTAAACAATTTCATGTTACTTATTAAAAGATTAAATTTTTATTTTTATTTTAATTGTAAAAATATATTTATTTATTATTATATAAATATGGGTATTTTTATACTATTTGTGATTTCTATAGTTAATATCTAAAGAAGGCTTTTATTTTTAGAAAAATTATAATAATAAATAACTTTAAGATCAATAAATAAATTTAAACATGGTGATTTACAACATTTTCACTTTAAAATTTATTGATTTAGGGTTTACTGAATAATAATAAAAAAATACACCTATAAAGATACACCTTACAATCTTATTTATAGAAATAATCAAAATATTATATACTAATTATGTGATTAAAATTATATGATCGATAGTCATATAGTCAAAATTTCACTTAAATGTTATAAATATGATTTTTTTTTCAAAATATACATAATTAACATAACACGTATTTATTATCTTATATGTTTTACTTAATTTGAGTATTTCTGACTTGTTGATGAAGACATTTAGATAAAGTAAAAAAAAAATATATTATAAAACTTTGTAAGACCACTTTCTTTCTCTTATAATCAGAATATAAAACCTTTTTTTTTGTCACTCCCTTTATATTTTGTCTGATTCCCTCGTAATTATTAACACATCTTTTGGTTGGGATTAAGGCTCTCCGTTTCAACAAAAAGAAAAATGTCACTTTTTGTTTTTATAAAACAATTTCATACTCATATGTCTCTAACCAATCACGTTTCAGATTTTAGATCATGTCATGTGACCACGTTATTATATTATTTCTTAGAAACTAAACCAACATAATACAAATTGAAGATGATGGGTCCATTTGCATGTTCAGGAGATCTCAAACTTCCACTCATAGCATTGAATGATGTACGAAGTTGTTTTTAAATATTAAATATCATATCATGATTTTATGTTCAAGCAATACATTAATTATTATTATAAATATTTGAAAAGAAAATATTATTATTTACCATAGTCCTGTTTAAATTAAACAAAAATAATTCAGATTTATAAACACAAGTCCTACTATACTCTTTTCTTTCTCATATAAAAATCACTCTTTTTCTACTTATTTTGGCATTACCAAACACGCCCTAGTCTCTCTCAGTCACTTCCAGGGACCAAGTCACGTTTCTCCTGGTCCCGATTTTTGAACCGCATTTGGCGTGGAAGTAGTTGTTGAATCCATCATAATAATGTGAAGGTAGAAGTCAAAATATCTTTTACTCATGCACTACTCTAATGCCACATATGAGAGGTTGTACCTCACAGTACAAGACACTTAACCAACATTTGGACACGTAAACCTTCATCAGATGAGACACATGAACAATTATTGACAATCTTTTCTAAGATACTTGTGAAATCAGATTCTAACAAAATTAAATAATATTATTTTTATATGGTAATTCACCGGTAGGCTATTTTTCTTCATTTCTTTTTGGATATCTTATACATTTTTTAGCGTATAAATTCTATTTAAATCAAACTTTATTTTATTTTTTAAGTACCTTCTAAGAATGTATTTAGTGATAATATGAACTTAACTGAGTTACATTCTTGAAGTTATTATTACCATGTTTCTAACATTACATTAGAATTTCTCACAATTATATTTTAATAATTTTCGTCATTTTAATTCGATAAAATATTATTTTAACTTTATTCTATTAATATATTGTTTTACATTTATTTATTATTTTAATTTTGAAATTATTTTTGTTTAATTAAAATTTACTGTAAATACATATAGTATCTATATTTATTTATTTATTATTTAACAATTAACATTCAAACATATTGAACTAAAATTAAGATGAAGAATAAACATATAAGAGTTGTACATATTACCAAGAGAAACTTTAATTTATTGAGTGGACAATTAGTGAGTTTTTTTCATTGGATCAAAGTTTTGATTGAATTGTTTAAAGTAAATTATATAAAATAAAACTCATGTTGGTTATTCCATTGTAGATTTCCTACGTGAAATATATCAATGTCTTTGTCTACTTGTTGTATGCAAAGCATTTTGAAAAATCTTCACATATATAATAACTAGTAAGAAAAAAGAATTACCAAAAAGAGAGAGATTTACTCTTCATTTAATAGGAACAAAACTGACATAAACCAAAGAGAAAAAGAAGAGCGTAACTTTTTTTTTTTTTCAAAAGAATATATCAATAAAATAATCACTTGGTAGTACAGAGACAATCATTATAAAAATGTTCAAAATTCTACCATATTGAGTAGAATTTGAAAAAGTGAGTAAGTGAAAAAGATCCGTACATAATTTTTTTGAGTTCACTGTAATATTATATTTTTTTTATATAAGTGACTTATTTTTTATTTATAAAAATATTCTTATATTAATTTTTTTAAAATTATTTAATAATAATATTAGAGCTTATTATTCCATCATCTAATACTCAATTTAGTTGAGTAGGAGAAGGTTTTTTATTATTAACTTTTTTTCAAAAATACTTAACAAAATTAATAATTTTTTTAAAATTAAAATTTTAAAATATTTTTAAAATTGTCAATACAACTCATTATAACAAATTTTATCGATCATTAAAAAATATATAAGAATTAACCTGATCTATATTTTAAAATTAATCATAATTTTTAACTTAAAATCAATAAATTATAAAGTAAATTTTAGTATGATTAAAAATAAAAATATAACATATTTATATAAAAATATGAATTGAAACAAATATTTAAATTATTTTAAAAATTTAAATTATATATATATATATATATATTTAAATATAATAATTTAATATATAAATTAAATATTAAAATAAAAAATAAAAAGTATTTTTATTATCATCATAATTTATTAATTTAAATAATAATTAATATTAATTATAAAATATTAAAAAAGTAATTTTTTAAAATTTATTTAATATTTACTTTTAAAAAAATAAATTATTATCAAATTAATTTATAATACATATTCTTAATAAAATAATATTATATTTATATTTATTTAAATAATAATAATTATTTTATAAACAAATCTATTAAGTATACTTATTAAACTGAGTTAATATATTAATCTTTCAAATCGATTGATCAAAATTAAAAAAAAAAATCTTAAAAAGAGTAAAGAATTATGACAGTTTTATGCTGTAATAGACTCAGTTTTGTCCTCTATCCATTTCGTCCATTCGATAATATTCAAATCTCTTTCACTGTCAATTCACAATATTATTTTTTAAGGAGATGTCGACAAATAGTACATTGCATAAGCAAAAGAACCTTCTAAACAATTTCCCCCTTTATTATTCTACCAATTATCACAAGTTATTTTTATTTTTTTGGATGAAACGTGCAGCTTCAGAATCAATGATTAATGTTAATCTGGTTTTCATATGTGTCAATCCCCTTTCAAAACAGCGTCCATAAAAATAAAAACTTCTAATTATATAATTCAATTAAGATGAAACTCTATATTAATAGCAAAATTAACACTATTAGGTCAAAGATCCGCAAATTAACACTCTTTACAACCCCTACACGATGTACAGCGCTAAACCCAACACCCATTTTTTCAATCAAACTTGAGAGTGGAAAAACATTGCTCCTTCAAACTCTTTCTCTTCTCTAACAACAGAAGCACCCCACAACCTCGGAATCATCGAATTTCCAGAAACAGTAGGAGGATTCATCGTTAAAACCCACTTATTGTTAGTTTTAGTGCTACCCACATTTACTTCTCCAATCCCCAAAACGACGTCGTAACTGGACGAACGCTTCATCCGTTCACCATCTTCTGGAACCTTCTTCGCGACATCCTCAGAAAATTTCATGGAAAACCCATCCAAAGAGCCCGTAGAATGTGACCTTACAAAAACCCTAAAGTCTCCAGAATCTTCCTCTAACACGCGCCGCACACGTGTCTTCCCCTCAGTTTCTGCTCTCACTTCGCCGCGACACACGGGACACGTCACGTGCGCTGCGAGCCACGCGTCGATGCAGTGTGTGTGGAACACGTGACCACACTTCGGCAGCAGGCGGAGAGCGTCGGCGTCGTCGAAATCCGCCAGACACACCGTGCACTGCAACGCCGCGTTTTGCGGCGACTTGAGGTGATTCAGTTTGAGTGCGGAGTAGGACATAACAGGGCACGTGGCGAGCACGCGCGGGTCGAGTCCGCGTGTGATTCGCAGAAACGCCGGGTGCTGGCGGGAGAAGTAGCGGACGAAGAGGGAGCAGAATGCGGTGAGGAGGAGGGCGAAGAGGAAGATGACGAGTGACATGAGAAGGGTTGCTTTGACGGTGACTTCATTGGGGGTTACTGGTGAAGGGGACTGAGCGCGTGCAGTGCAGGACACTGAAGAAGAGGATGATGCTAGGAGGATAAGAAGTAGTATGATGTTCATTTGGATTCTGAGTGAGAAATAAAGGTTGTAACTTGTAAATGGTTTGTGTGGGAATGGTGCTTAAATAAGTGTATGAAGAAACAAAAATGGGGAATCGTGTTGTTTTGTGATGGTTTTGTTTGAATGTAAGATGGAAGAAGAAGTGACAGGGAAATTGAAAACCAGGAGCAGCAGAACATGGGTTTGAAGAGGAAGAACATAGTTTTGTGATTGGTATGAGAAAGGGAAAAGAAAATACTTGTGGCAAATCTTAGATGGGTAAACTAATTGACCCTTTTTTCTATAAATCATAATCTAATAAAGTATATTTAACATGATCTTAGTTATATTATAGGCTAATCAAGTATCTTTAACAAAATCTTAAAACTTTTTTTGTATGCACAGAATACATTTTGTACTTTAACTGTGTTTTTGTTTGCTAGTAAGATGTTGATGAGGGAATGGGGACATAGTTAATTTTGTTTGTTTTGTGGAAGAAGAAAAATATATTTTATTTGTATAATTTTTTATTTATTAATTTTTTTATACAATTCAAGTTCTGTTTAAAAAAAAGAGAAAAAAATATTAACCTATGAGTTAGTAATGTGTTTGAGTCCAAAATTTTCGACTTTGATCATTAGTCTGAATAATTATTTACCATATATTTTATTTTGGTGGAGTCAAATTAGTCTGAAATAAAACTTTAACACATTCATAAGTCATATCATATCTATTAAAAAAAATCATACGTACAATAATATAATATATATATATATATATATATATATATATATATAATAAAATTATTTTTATGATAAAACTATTTTAATTATCTATTATAAATTTTTATTATTTATCATTTATTAAAAAAATTAAGTTTGAAAAATAGGTAAAAAATAATTTCATTTTATTGTAAACTTTTAAATCATAGGTAAATATAAATATTTTTTAAGGTGGTGGGTAAAAGAATATAACAAATTTTAATTAATAGAATCACGAGTTATTTAATGTTTTGATATTTTTATCAGAAAATAAATTTTAATTTCTTAGAATATTTTTTTTACTAATAATTAAAATATTATTATTGTTGAAAAAAAAAACTTGGTGATCAAATTTATTTATTAGGCTCTTAATTTTTAGAACCCAAAAATTTATAATTTTAGTGTTCCATGTTAATTTAAAAAATAATATTTATTTTAATGTAAATACGTTTTTAATTGATTCTTCCGAAAGTTTTTTGGAATAAACTTTTTAGAAATATTTCAAAATAACATTTTAAAAATTTTCAAGAATGTTCTAAAATCAATTTTGTAAAAATAGTTAAGAAAACTTGGAACATTTTTAGAAAGATTATTCATGAATATTTTTGAAAAACTCATTCAATTTTTTTAAAAATAGTAAATTCGAAACTTAAATTATGTGAAAAACAATTTTTAGATTTAGTTTTCTGAATTTTGGGAATATCTGGTTCATTTTATCTTGTGTTTTGACACTAGATTTTAGATTTTACGCATTCAGGTTAAAAAATAATAAATAATTAAAATGTATTAAATGTGTTAAGATATTTTTACTAGTAATATCAAATATCTTTATAATAATTTATTAACTTTTATACTAATTATTTCATGAAAACATTTATTGATGGTCGAATATAATAATTTAAGATAAGATTATAATAAATATTAATTTTATCAATAATGATGAATAGTAGTAATATACTAATACTAATTAGAATAATAATAGTGATGCTAATGATATGATAAACATTAACTTAAAATGAACTTTGATTAATTTTTACAATGTAAAACACATTTTTATTAAAAGTTTCGAATGTTAAGTTCTAAAAATAAATACATTTAAAAAATTTTAAATTGTTAAGTATATATACATGGGGACTGTTTTTTGGGTCTAAAATTAGGCCATGGATATGAACGGAAAATAAAAATTGAAAAAGAAAACCTATAATAGAGATGACTTAAGGGAACAATTACGAGTTTCCAGCTACCCATCATTGCTACAACATTTTCTTGCTTTTAGGTCATGCCTTCCAGGAAGCCAGGTGACATAAGATCCTTTGAACGCATGGATGAACAATGTATGGACAAGGAACCTACACAAGCAAGAGTTAAAAGAAGTCGAAACCCATTTATAAAGTAAACCTATAACAAGAAATTCTCAAGCATTTCAATAGGTCAGATTAAGAAGATGGCATGCCCTAGGTAGCAAATCTTATGCTTCAAGTCGAATTTGCAATGCCAAAGAACTACACCAAGCATGCAAGCAAAAACTAGAAGCAAGGAAGTGGTATTGTTAGAGGTATTACCAAGAAAATTTATGCCAATACAAGCTCAAGGTTCAACGTAATTTACAATATCGAGCATATAACTATATTGGAAAAAAAGGGGGAGAAGGATTTAAAAACTGTTGCATATGAAAAAACTATCATACAAGTATGAAGCGTTGAATTGGATATTGAAATATGAGAACTCAGAAACAGAATATTTTCTAGCAATGCAGAGATACTATACATGCTTAATGCAATTAGTATAATGAGAAAACCCAATAAATGCTTGATGAAATTAAGTCCAGGACAGTATTGCAACATAAAATGTTTGTTGTATGTCTCGTGTATATATAAATATTAGTAGTGCATAATAATATACATGAAATTAGAGGAATTACAATTTTTAAGCACCCATTCCAGTTTCTCACGGTAACGAGTCAAGAGTGAATATACAGCAGATATCATTGCAGTCAATAGTGGAAGCACATGATGGTTATAGTAAGAAGCATTATATAAATAGTTACATATTATTTAGACATTGTTTAATATTTTTAGATATTGTTAACCACAATATCAAACAATATCTTCTGTTTATTCTCGGATACTTTTTTAGTTGTATCTTTATTATGAATAAATTACTCTATGTGCACAAGGGAGATTAATTTCAAATCCTATTTCCTCTATATTTAACATGGTATCAGAGCCAAAACCTAACATCTTTCCGATTATTGTCTTGGGCCAAGAGTTACCCTTTCATTGTGGGTCAAAAGTACCCTTTGCTTGGTCCGGCAAACTTCGTTGGAGGGGGTATATTGAAAGTCCCACATTGCCTACCTCATGTCATTTGGTATAGTTTAAATACATGTTAGGTTACTCCACATATTACCTTACAAGAAGAAATTTATATGGAGCAACCTCCTGGGTTTGTTGCTCAGGGGAGTCTTCTAGGATGGTATGTCACAAATCCCTATATGGCCTAAATCAGTCTCCTAGGACCTGGTTTGGAAAATTTAGCAAGGTTCTTCAATAATTTGGTATGACTTGGTGTGAAACAGATCATTCTGTCTTTTATCGATACTCGAGTGCTGGATGTATTTACTTAATAGTATATATTGATCACATCGTTCTTACAGGTAGTGATAACCATGACATCTCTCAGTTGAAACAACGTCTCTTTACCATTTTTAGACCAAAGATCTTGGCAAACTTAGATATTTCTTGGGTATTGAGGTGACACAATCCAATGATGATATTGTTATATCTCAGAAGAAGTATGTCATGGATATTTTGAAGGAAACTGAGTTGATGAGTTCAAAGTCTGTTGATACAACATCTCTTTACCATTTTCAGACCAAAGATCTTGACAAACTTAGATATTTCTTGGGTATTGAGGTGACACAATCCAATGATGATATTGTTATATCTCAGAAGAAGTATGTCATGGATATTTTGAAGGAAACTGAGTTGATGAGTTCAAAGTCTGTTGATACACCCATTGATCCAAATACTAAACTTCTACCAAATCAGGGAAGCCTATATTTGATCATGAGCAGTATAGAATATTGGTTGAAAAATTAAATTATCTTACAGTTACTCGTCCTGACATCTCCTTTAGAGTCAGTGTGGTAAACCAAATTCTTAATTTCCCATGTGAAGATCATTGGAATGCAGTCATTCGTATCTTGAAGTATATTAAAGGATCTTCTAGAAAATGATTGTTATATGGTTCTAATAACCATACAAGAGTTGTTTGTTACTCAGATGCTGATTGGGCAGGATCTCCTTCGGATAGAAGATTTACATCTGGATATTGTGTCTCCATTGGTGGTGACTTGATCTCATGGAAAAGTAGGAAACAGAGTATTGTGGCAAGATCTAGTACAGAAGCAGAATATAGAGTTATGGCCTCAGCTGCTTGTGAAGTTGTTTGACTCAAGCAATTGCTTAGAGAGTTACAATTTGGAGATGACACTCAAATGATATTTGTGTGTGACAATCAGACTGTTCTTCATATTAACTTTAATCCTATCTTTCATGAGAGGACCAAACACATTGAGAGTGATTGTCATTTTATTCTAGAAAAGATTATGTCTGAAGACATCAAGACTGAGTTTGTTAACTCAAGTCATCAGTTAACAAATATTTTTACTAAGTCTTTACGGGGGCCTAGAATTGATTATATTTGTAACAAGCTTGACACATACGATTTGTATGCTCTAACTTGAGGGGGAATGTTAGATATTGTTTAGATATTGTTTAATATTGTTAAGATATTGTTAACCACAATATCAAACAATATCTTCTGATTATTCGGTTTACTTTTGTTTACTCTTTTAGTTGTACTTCTCTCTATTATAAATAGATTACCCTACGTGTGGTTTATACACAAGGGAGATTAATCTCAAACCCTATTTTCTCTATATTCAACATAAACAAAATGTATACTAGGAAACTGCAGAATATTATAAAAGAACTAATATCTTTAACAAACTAGAAAATAGAAACATATAGTAAGAAATAAAGTTTGCCAAAATTACACAATCCACAAACTTTTGGAATAAAATCAGAGAGCATCCGAAGCCTCATAGCTCAGAGAGAACAAAACAAAGACTCAATAGAGGAAACGGATGAACAGGGACCCAAAGAATACAGATGATACTTGAGAGAACAAAATTATTCATTTGCAAAGGACAGTCTCCTGAGCCGGACATTGTGGAAGCATTGGATCAAATTGGAGCCAGTTTTGGGTTTGGTTTTGCAAAACAAAAAGATGATATTTCATCTAATGATGAGTGGATTATAGAAAATGTTGAAGAAGACCATGAAAATGTAGGTTTCAATGATGTTCCAAATTTAAATGGAGATGATAAATATTTTGATGAAGGTCAAGCTCCAGATGAAGAGCAAGAGGATGATATTCTTTTCATTCCGTTTTAGAGGAGCAAAATGTTCTTATTAATGTGTTTTGTGAAAGAGATGGAACTATCGAATATCCCTTGACTTTTGACTTTAATTTAAAATATTTATATTAGATGTTTTATTGTTTAGGTTTTAGTCATCATGATTTGGTATTTTGATTAAGCTACTTATACTTAAGTGATTAGGTATTTAACTTTTGATTCTCTCTTATGACTTAAAACTTACTTCATAACATGGTTTCTTTCTTATGTTACGATGAAATTATGTTTAATTACATATATTGAGATGTGATTTGATATTTATTTTATCATTATGTTAATATATATTTTATATTATATAAGGGTAAAATCTACGAATTCATATTATGCTCCCACGATTTACAATCTTGTGGACCTCCTACTATCCCACTTATAATATTAATTTTGACAACTTGGATAAAACATTGGCTGAACACAGCCACTTGAAGAAAATAAAACAAAACATATTGGGCAGATCATAACCACTTGGGGATAAATAAAATACAAAATAAAGCATAAGCATGGGCTAATAACCACACTTAATAACCACAATAGTCTTTCAAACCACATTGGTAAGATGCAGTTACACTTGGGGCGTGAAGTGATTTGGGCTTGGTTGCTGCCATTGTCATTTTGAAAATAAATTGTGTTTCAACATCAAAAGATTCGGGCATCAATTTAGTTGTAATTAGAAAATTTTTCTCATCATCATTCTCCAAGGCTCTAACATCAAAAGACTGGAAATTTTGTTTCAAACACATTGATCCAAATAGTGGTAGTTTATTAATTTTAAAATTTTCATATGCTAAACCCAAATAAAGAACATTGATGATATGCAGTATAGACATGGTAAGTCCAAATACAACAACCTAGAATTTGCTACATGAGTAAATCACCGTAGCTGGAAAAACAGAAGCATGAACAAAGTAAAAAACTGAATAATTTGGAAAAAAATTTACCCAAAGAGTTAAGCATGTATGTCTCTTTCATCAATCTGTGACATCACAATC
This sequence comes from Sphenostylis stenocarpa, assembly GCA_963425845.1. Lineage (NCBI taxonomy): Eukaryota > Viridiplantae > Streptophyta > Magnoliopsida > Fabales > Fabaceae > Sphenostylis > Sphenostylis stenocarpa. The sequence goes on along the minus strand of OY731401.1, from coordinate 71,274,518 downwards.
AATTCTGGCCAAAATGGAGAGTTCTGTAGTAAGTAGTCCACTACTGTATTTAATATATCATCAGATATATTTGCAAATGACTTTTTTTCACTTTCAGTGACTTCAAATGAACAAAGCAATATAGGAAACAGGTTTCGATAGATCCTACAAATAGAGTGAACTGGAATTCAAGACATATTTTAATCAAGATTCTTAATTGCAAGACTGAATATAGGAAAAAATGACCCAAGAACACAAAAATCTTGTGAGTCTTATGAAAAAACAAATAGATATACTGTTTGGATACAAGCTAAAAATGCTTCTGAGACCATATCTACTGGAAATATAGAATTATTAGACAAACACTCAAAGACTCTTCTTGATTAGAACTATAGAGCCTTCCAATAAAAAAAAAACTCTAAACCCTTCAAGGAGGCTCTTAAAGAGGATTACAATTATGTCAAACAATAAATCGATTGTGAACTAAAATGAAAAACAAATTACACACACCAGAATATATATATATATATATATATATATATATATATATATATATATATATATATATATATATATATATATATATATATATATATATATATATATTCATATAGACTGAATTGACAACCTCTTACACCTTCGAACACCGAATTAACATCTGATGGTAATCATAATTAAAAAAAAAAATCGTTTATTGCTGTCATTGCCGAAATAATTAGTAAAAATAGGAAGACCGAAAAAATACCTTGCTCTTTGGGGATGTCACAGTTACGAAGTGGCGCGTCGAATTTTTGTATGGAATGTTAGTTTCAGGTTTGAATCCATGAAACAACGAAACCAATTTGGTACTAATGCGCGAGTGCAGAACCCTTCATCGTCTATTTTTCTGACACATTCTCCTTTCTCCCCATATTCCCAATTTTTTTTTACACGATAATATTTTCATGAGTAAAATATAGTATGTTTTATGAAATGATAAATAATTGTATCCGGTACCATCAAAATGTTTTTTTTTCCTATTTTTATACATTATTAAATTTTTAATTTAGTATTGTTAAAAAAAATTATAGTTTAATATTAATATGAATATATTTAAATATCATTCAGCATCATAAAAATAATTACTTTATATATTGTTCAAATTTGTGAAACTAATAATACAAATCTATTATTAGTGATGTTTTTTAGAAATTAAATTTTTCTATGATTAAAATGACTTCATCCTATAAAATTAGTTATTTTTATTAATAATTAAAATCTCAATAAAATCATTAATATTATATAATAATTAAATAAGATATTTTAATAATAATAAATACAACTTTTTATTTTAATTATTGTCTCTTAATATATATATATATATATATATATATATAAATAGAAAAGAAGTAATCTTAATTTTATATTATAAAAAAATAATAAAAATAAATAATAAATTTTTACTTTTAACTTTTAATTTTAAAAAATATAATAATAAAAATAAAAGAAAACATAAATAAAAAAATTTGAGAGAATAAAAATGAAAACAATCCTATACACAAAATTCACTAAATTTTGAAAGGTTAATATTTGAAAACATTGACATGAAAATCAATCTCTTAACTAATATATTTAAAAATAAAATTACATAAAAAAATATTTCTAAGTTTATTTATTTAATTAGAATTTCTACACAAAATTTAAAGAGAAAAATAAATTCTTATAATATAATATAGTTATTTTCTTTATTATTTTTTAATTTTTTTCTCTCTTTTTATTTATTTTATTATTTTCTATTTTTTTATTTATTTCTTTTTATTCTTTTTTCTGTGTGAGTCTTTCAATTAAAAATAATAAATTAAAATTTGTTAGAGTAAATCATAAAAATATTTAAATGATTCAAAAATAATATAATTTAACATATTATATTTTAAAAAATTATAAAATAAATTTGAAATATTACAAGTTATTGTCATGTTATAATTATTTTAAAAAATATATTTATTTTAAAATAATTTTTGAATAAATAATTTTTTAAATTATATAATCTAACTAATTATCATAACTCAATCTAATTACAACTAAATTAAATTATTAAATAAAAAATATTTAACTTATAAATATTTAATATTTTTAATTAAATAAATTATTACTTATAAACTAATTTTAAATTATTTATTTATTATTAAAATAAATAAAATTATTTATTATAATCATAATTTTAAATAATTAATTAATATTTTTTTAGTTTCATTATTAATTTAAAATATTTATTTAATATATTCTTATTAAAATTTAATATAATTTTTTAATTAGAAAAATAAATAAAAAAGAGAAAAATATAACATAAAAAGGAAAAAATTATAAATAAATTAATAAATATTTTATTTAAATAATTTTACTTTTAAAATATATTATTCATAACATTCGTTTGAAAAAAATAAACCTACGATAAAGTACTAGTGAACAACAACTTCTTCTATATTATAAAAAATTAAACTTTTAACAGATAATTCATATATATATATATATATATATATAAATCATGATACAATTATCTTTATAATTTAAGAAAAAAATAAAATAAATGGAGAACAAAAATAAAACACAAAACAAGGTAACTACATATGCACGTCAAAGCGAATGGTAACGCATGAATTAGAAATAAATAATAAATTTTATTTTTAAATTAATGTGTCGGTACATGGAATGAATGAAGGTGTTGTGTATATATTATATTTTTTAAATATTTTATTTTGTTGTTATTTTTTATATTGATTTTTTTTTAAATTGAATCAACCTAATTATTTTTATTAACTTTGTCATATTGTTAAAAAAAATATCATATTTATTATTAATATTAACATATTTTATTATTAGATAACTGAATAAAGTTATTAGGAAATATTACATTGATTTTTTTTTTTAAACCAAATCAAATTAATATTAAAAATAATAATGGGTCAAAATTAAAAAAAAAAAACTCCATATTTTCTTAAAAGTTACGCTACATATTATTAATATTATTTTTATCTTATTATCTTTAATATATTTCTCATGTTTTGTTGTTAATTCATGTTCAAGAAGATTAGGTGATTCAAGAATTAAGATTTGGAAAATGTTGATGCATACAGAAGCAACAAATTACGATACTACAAAATATACTTTCTACGTCGTCATTTAACGTCGGTTATAGCCGAGACGACGTAGAAAGTACTTTCCACGTTGATTCCAGATGAACCGACGTTGAAATTGAATATTAAACACATTCTACGTCGGTTCTTAGTCAACCGACGTAGAAGTACTTTCTACGTCGGTTCCATATGAACCGACGTTGAAAGTCATTTTTTTTTTACTTATTGACACTTTCCACGTCGGTTCGAGGAACAACCGACGTGGAAAGTCTTTTTTTTTCCAGCCAAAAACTCACTTAAATTTGAAAATTGTTATTAGTAAGATTTGAACCCAATACTTTAAAGTTGGAAGTCGATACTCTAACCACTAAACTACTAGAATTTTTTAATAATAACTTACAAATAAATTATATTTATATACAAATAAATATATATCCATGTAAATATATATTTATTTGTATATATTTTCTAGAAAGTATTTTTATTTTTTTTCGACCAAAAATTCTCTTAAGTTAATGAATTGTCATCGATAGCATTTGAACTCGAGTATTTTAGGATTGAAAGTTAATATCCCAACCACTAAACTACTATAATTTTTTGATAATAACTTACAAATAAATTATATTGGTATTTTTCGATCGAGGGTGAAAGTGTGATTGACTTTTGCTTGAGTGAAAATATGTTAATGCTCACGGAAATTCACTCACTCAAGTCTCGCTTGAGCGAAAATTGGTATTTTTCGCTTGAGAGCAAATAACACGTTTCCCAAAATTATTTTATATCATTATATAAATAAAATTATAAAGATTATATTCTGTCATTAAATTACAAACTCATATAAAGATACCTGCTTACAAATTTAACATCAAATTTTGAAAACTCACTCGACACACACTTTCACTTTCGAGTGTGCCCTCACATCCAACATATAAATATATAACTATATAAATATATCAAAATATATAAATATATTTGTATTTATATATTTACACGGATATATATTTATTTGTATATAAATATAATTTATTTGTAAGTTATTATCGGAAAATTCAAGTAGTTTAGTGGTTGGAGTATCGACCTCCAACTCCAAAGTATTGGGTTCGAATCCTGCCAATGACAATTCTCTTAAAAAATTAAAAAACTTCTAAAAAATATAATATATAAAGATGGAAGACCTAATAAAAATATAATATAAAGACTTAAAAAACTTCTAAAAAATATAATATATAGAGATGGAGGACCTAATAAAAATATAATATAAAGAGAGGGGAGACTTCTAGATAAATAAAAGGGGGTAAAGGGGTTGTAAATAAATAAAAATTATTAATTTAAAAAATCATACTTTCAACGTCGGTTCACCTTTTCACCTTTTGTCCACTATTGGAGTCGCCCCACCGCTGCTGGTAAACTGATCCTCCACATCAGAAAAGAATTATCTTTGTCATTGAATTTTATTTGGTAGTGTGAAAGTGCATGTTTGGTATTTAAATGTGTCCATTAGTGACCCACCTCTCTTTCCTGGGAACTTACCTGGTGTACTAGTTCACGTTACTGTCACCGCTGCCGCTGGAGCAGTCACCGGGTCCGCCGTTGTCAGAGAATTTGCCGGAGTTTCATTTTTTTTACCGGTGACATGATTTTGCTTATCTCGGTCAGGTGACCACCGTGTCATTGAGATCACCACTATCGGAGTTGGTCGTCCCATTGTCTCCTGCACCGTTTAGTCTTGGTGAACTTATTTTTAGTATTCTCATTTTGGATTTGTGCTCCGTGGGTTAATTGGATTACTTTGGATTGTTTTAGGGTTTGTTCTCCCGCTCTTCGTGACTTCTTCCACTATTTCCAATTTTGTTAACGATTCTTTTGTGTTGACATCCCATCGTGATGACTGGGCTCGCCCTCGCAAACAGGAAAAAGGGTGTCCTAAGTGTGAACATTGTGGCAAGCTAGGTCACAAGATTAACAAGTGTTATACATTACATGGTCGTCCTCCTCAGTCTGTTGTAATTGTTCAGACAAATCTTTCTCCACCTTTATCTGCAAGGGATCTTCCTTCTTCTGTTGCATCCGACATGTCTGTTATGTTCAACAAATTTCCCTTGTGTTTAAATCACACATAGGGTCGCCTGATACAACGTCGGTTGTTGAACCGACGTTGAAAGCCTTCCAGAACCGACGTTGAAAGCTTTATTTGTAGTAGTACTATAGATTCTTCAGTCTATTTCAAGAGATACTGTTCAAGGGTTATCAAAATTACATTAAACAAACCAAAAACTTCCATTGCCATCTTTTAATATTTGTGGTAATTCTCAAAGCACTCAGATAAAAAGAAAAAAATCTTGATGTGCAACCTTAATCCATCAGTATTTTTCATCAGCCATTAACTTGTATTTAACATACATGCTGAAAAGGGCTCAATATATGCACTTGCACTAAAACTGAGATGCTAGAAATGCAGGAATTTTGGAAGTAGTGTCATGTAAGGTACAACGCAATTGAAAAAAAAAGTCAAAACCAAACGAAAGAGCTGAAAGGATATAACTAATAACCATGTTTAAACTTTAAATTAACCATCTTCAATCCAAAAAAAAAAAAAAACTTTAACTCAATAAGTTCATAGGTCTTTCTCCCTTTTCCACTTTACACAATTCAAACAAATGCAAAAAATGAAGTTAGTTGTCACTGATCCAGTTTTTGTCTTTACTTCTATCTTGTAAGTCAAACATGCCTAGCAACAAAATTTTACAGAAAGAGTCATATAAATTTCTTGCTTAATGCACAAAAAGATGTGTCATTGTGACAAAAGTGCAGAGAAATATATATATACACTGTCTCTTCAAAATAAATATCATTTTACAAGTTAAATATCAGAACACCTAAAAATAAACCATGTGAGCAAGACAAACAAATTGTAACACACCCAATAATTTGTTCAAGGAAGGAAAATATAAAATGAATCAAAATTCATATTTGTAAAAGTATTTATTCACCTAAAAGTTAAGCATGGAATAGAGGATATAATCACCTAGCTTTCAAAAACTTATGACCTCAACATTGGTTAGTTGAGAGTTCTGAAGTAAGTACTTCATGAATATTTCTGAATTTTCAATCTTTTGCGCCTTCAATGTCTTCAATCTATAAAAGCGTGGAAGTAGAGTTCTCGCATTTGCTGACACACCCTACACAATCAGAGTAAACTGAGCACATATTTTGATGGATAGTATGCAATGTAATTAAGATGATTATGATTATAAAAAAAAATTGACATAAGAATGCAAACAAGAGAAGAAGAAAACATAGGAAGTTAGTAACTCACTCTTAGTATTGCTGCCTGGACATTCCTAGAGAGTGTCAATCTCCTTACATAAGAGAACATTTGCAGACACCTTAGAATGATTGCATGAATTGCACCAGAAGTGATGTTAATGTTTGCATCTGAAAGAAGTGAAAGATCATACGGGGAGGAGAAATCATGACAGCTTATACAGCTTTTGATAGAGAAAGAGATCAGATTCGGAGTGGACATCACAACATTGTAATGCTTTTCGTCGTATCTTTTCATGGTGAAACGAGAAAGGTTGGAATTTGATATGTTGAGGACTTTGGCATCGCCGCTCAAAGAACACCCCACAAGCTCCAAACTGTTCAACGAGACACAGTTTGAAAAGGGTTCAGCGCATGTGAAGTCATCATCATCATCCTCGCTTGCCATGAAAGAGACATTGGCGAGATACAAGGTTTCGAGGGCGGGAAGATGTAGAGTTTGTGGAAGTATTAAGACATGACGATGAAGAAAGATTGAAAGAGTGAGAGATTTGAGAGCGGGTGAAGAGAAGATGAAAGGGAGGGAACCATAAAAGCTGGATCTGGGTTTACCATCGAAAAAGATTCTCAAATGCTGCATACGATACAGATCTGGGGTGACGTCGGCCAGAAACACTTGTGCTGTGACACAGCATGCATCCAAATCAAGGTGACGCAAAGGAATAGAAGTGTCTCTGTTGGAGACAACGTACGAGATAAATTTGCTGTACTTGGAGATGGTTTCGAAGTCGCGGCGTCTGAAACGGAGAGTATCGAGACATTTCCAAAGGTTCTTCCATCTACTGGATAAGAGAGAGGCTCGAACTGCTGTTTTTGTGCTCATGAATTGGATTATGTGGAAAAGAACAGAATCATGCAACTCAAGCAGCCTGTCTCTTCCATCTTCTCCATCTGTTCCCGCTATCTGTGTCATGATTGTTTCTTCCTTCGACTCTTCCATAATTTGATCTGTCGACTCTTCCATAGGTTGTTCTGTCGACTCTTCCATAGGTTGTTCTGACGACTCTTCCATTCTGGTTCCATGGACGAGGAAAAAAGGTGTTAGATTCAGGAAATACAACATACAATATCTAGATCTCCCTGTTTAGGTTATTTATAGACTCACTATTCTGATTTTGGAGAGGAAACCCGAAGTGTTTTTTTTTTTTTTTAATATGATAAAAGATAATAGAGATTATTGAGGTATTTGAGAGAGTTTAAATCTTCAGTTTAGATGTTCATTTTAATTTTTTTTGACAGATGATTTTTCTGTTTACATTCTCACTGTGTTTTTTTTAAAGATAATTTATTCCGCCTAGATTCAATTTTTTAATTTTTTTTTCAAAGAAATAACTTTTATTCAGTTTAGATTCTCATCATAGTTTTGAAAATCAAATCAACTGATTTCACCTATCAAAGAAAAAATGGGTACATTTAGCATACAAAACTGATTTTTTTCAAGAACAGGTAAAAAATATATAAGAAAATTAGTTGAATAGGTTAAAAACCAATTGATACAAATCTAGTGCCTTGAATCGGGGATTTTAAAATAATGTTTTTTTTAAATTAATTTAAAAATTTTAAAATAACAAATTTTATTTATTAATATTTTAATAGTTTATAGAATCATTTTATCAATTGTGTTTTATTATCAAACATATAATTTAGTCATTTAAATCTACTTATATTTTTTATGTTTTACTTTCATACTATTTTTTATTTTGAATATACATTTTATTCGAATATTATTATTATTAATTAATTAATATAACTATCACGGTACATTTTATTTAAAATACATTTATTATAATTTGTAAAATTATGATATTATATTTATTTAAAAATATTATATATTATTTAATTAATATACTAAAATTGAATCATTCAACCTTAAAATTCCCTTTATATATTTTTTTAAAACAGATAATAACTGAGAATATGATTGATTCCAAACTTTAAAGTCAATGATCATTTGAATGCGATAATTAAATTAAGAGTGAAAAATTATTGTTTTTTGATGTTATTCTGAAATTATTGTTGCTTGAAAAAGAAATATAGAAAGTGAAGATAACTTGTTATAATGTAACTAGAAATTTTAATATTATAATAAATATTATTATTTTATTAATATGTTTACTTATTTAGTAATTATGCTTAAAAAATAATTATGAAATAATTATTTTTAAATATATACATATAATTTTTTTACTTGATAATTTAAACAATTTATTGACAACATAAAATAATATCATAATTATAATATTATCTTAAAGTATTAATTAGTTGTTTGACTTATTAACGAATATCTAAGAAAAATCTTAACAGCTAAAAAACTCCACAATAAATTAAGAGGTCAATAATTTCTGGTAATTTCAAGTAAAATACTTCCTTAAAAAATTAATATGTAAACGAAATTATTGTTTTTTTACAGCAAATAGATTCACCACGTTTTAATTCCAGTATTTTCATTAATAAGACTAACATAGGAAGCTCAATTTTTTTATTAGTATTTAAATTTGTTTTAATTAACGATATAAGCATTGTTTCTGTATATTTTCTTAAATTAATGTAAAAATTATTTTACAATTATTTATTTACTTATTTTAAACATAAGTTATATAGTATAACATTTTTAAGTATTGATTGATTCTTATGTGCATTTAGCTATGTAACTTATTTTATATGTAAACTAAGATTTTCATAAAGTATAATAAATGAGAGAATACAAATTAATTAAAAAAATTAAATACAATTATTGAAAATAATATTTTAATCAATTTAAAGTGCAAGTTCCTACCTAATTAGAACAAAAATATTAGACTTACTTATTTTTTAAGTCATTGAATTTTGAATAAAATTGTTTTTGTCCTTGAAATAAAATAAAATAAAAGATTAGTCTCTCTTAGTTTTAATAAAGTGATTAAAAGTTGTAACATGACCCATTTGAATGTTAGTCAAATTAAAATTTGTAACATAAGGAATTGTAAAAATTTGAATTAGGAATTATGAATTAGAAACAATGATTTTGTGCACTACAATATAAATATATTGATTTAAAACCCAATTAATTTGACATAAAACCTGGAGAAAAAAATGGAATTATGATTGATATTTCATAGTATAATATTATAATGTTACAAATTTTATTCCCAACAATTTTGTATAATATATTATAATGTGTAGTGACTTGTATAAAAATAAGATCTTAAATCAATTTTAAGATTCCCCAAAAGTAAAAGCAAAAAAAAAAAAAAAACTCATCCTTAATCGTTAATCACATATAGTTCTCAGCAAGTGATGGAACATGATAAATATACCCATATTAAACAAACTCATGACTTGCATTTAGTAAGTTACCGAGAAATTATTGATAAGACATAAACATAGACATGAGTTCATTCGACAAAACATATAGTAACTCAGTTACATTTAAACATTGGTAGAGGCATGATGCACATAATTTCCATTCCATAAAGCTATAACCACTACCACCACACCCTCCTGAAGGCATAAACACTGACTACAAGGAAGCAGTAAATTATAAAGGATTTTGGCTCATCTATTTACATTCAAAAGGAGAAAGAGGGACAGAAATTGCAATTGCACTATCAATGGCTATTAATAGTATCATTAACATATCCTTTCATCCAAAGATCCAATAGCTAATAAACCTTAGAAAAGCATTCTAACAGTCTGAGGTATAGAAGAAATCACAGATTGCATGGATACAGCCGTAATCAACTTCAATTATGATGGTCAGAATCTGTGTTATCCTTACTAAGATATTTTGATATCACTGGAAAACAAAAGAACAAAAAAGTTAGTCTAAGAGCTCAGTAAGAGTACCTTATGTCCGTGTTTTGAATGGAAAAAAAGAATGATTCCAACTATGTAAGAAGATATGGCTACAAAATGTATGGTTTATGAGAGAATTTTTTTAGTAAAAAGTAGTGAAAACTAAACCATAATTGATGCTCAAGCATTTTAGTCATGGCATGAATCAATTCCATGTCTCTGCCAAGATTTACATAGTTTGTTGCTTAAATCTACTATTTTTTTTGGCAACACCTTCTTACAAGGCACGATTACATAGCAAATACTTGTATAGAATAGCAACCTAGAAGGGTAGAAATAGAAAAAATAGCATTAGCATATGGTTCTTTTCAACAGATCACAGTGTGAGATTTTCTGCTCAGAATATCAGTTTAATATCATCCACCATATCATGTAGGAGTCTAAATTCATTATGTATGAAACAGAAAATAGCATTATTAAGTCATATTTAGACTCTGAAATAATCATGCCTCATAGGGTGCCTGTGATGGACTTTCCAAAGTACTTTTTCCAGTCACATGGTATATGAATAATTTGATGATCACATAGGAAATGCAGACACAATAAAATCGAAGTTAAATCAATTACGCATGACAAACTCGGTAGTTTCCTTCCATGGTTCGAAACATCAAACTTCAGTTGTTAGCATCATTATTCTCTGTTCAAACTGGGATTTAGCGTCCCCAAATATGAAAACAAAACTATTTTCTCGGTAAATTTTGCAAAAGAAAAGATGAAAGACAAAATTTTGTTATTAACACCATTCCTTTTCAGAAATCCTGAAACCTATAACAAAGTGGAAATAAGGAGGTATTTTTGAAAATTATTTGTGAAAATATAGCAGCCAAGAATGACAATAGACATCAGAAAAAAAAAACACCACCTAAAAGCTGAAATCCAAACTCACACTTGCTACTGGTCATAGTTGACTCATACTGTTTAACCAAAAAAAAGCATATTATTCTTCTTTTTACCAACTGTCTAATAAAAAATTGTGATAAATAATCCATGAAACTGTACGGGGTTTTAGAATATCATAATAAATTTATATAACAGAACTTTCCTTGTTTTGTTTTCCATTTTGCATAATTCCCCCTAGATCTTATTGAAATGCTTTCCAAATAATTGTATGTAGATCTTCCTTGAAAGTAAACTTAAAATACTGAGATGCGAGAACATAACTATGTCCAGAAATATTCTAGCCTGAATGACAGAAAAACACTATTTAATCCAGTTTCATCAAATAAAACTAAACAATGATGCAGCATATAGACCAGCAAACAAAGAAACTTTATATTCATCAGCATACTTTGATCTTTTTCCCCTTTTATCCAAGGATCATTAAAATTACAATAAATATAACAAAACTTTCGAAGACAGTTCAAATTTAATGATATTAGTTGTAATTTAAAAAGCACGCAAACAAAGGCCTTTTTTCCTCATGCATTATCAATTTATTATTACCTCTGAATAGCCATGATTCAAGGAAAATCAGACATTGTCTCATCCACCCACAAATTCTTAATGGATAAAACAATATACGAAATTATTTTACCCCAGCCTTAGCATAAGGAAAACAGGAAAGATATTTGAGATATACGAGTGAGCAAAGTATGCATCATAAAAATCGCTCGCCATCGTAACAGGTACTTGAAAATTGTGTCTGCCAAAGCCAAATAAAAAAAGGCTAAAACGGGGGGATAAAGAAGGAGCTCTGAGAATTGAGAAAAGACTACGTGAGTATCACGAAGAGAAGGAAACATAAAATGAACAATATGTAAAACACACTACCTGAAGATTTAAGTGTGCATGGATATCACTCTCAGCAATTTATAAAATCAACTTTGGCCACTGGAGATTTTTGAAGTAAGCATTCTACTATCAGGCTAACTACCTCATCAGATATGTTTGACGAAGATTTCATTTTCAATTTCAAAGACCTTAATTGAGCAAAATAAGGAATTTGAGTTATCATTGAACCGGAAGTTGAGAGACCCTGCACAATGAGAGTTGATTGGAGACATATTTTGAAAGATAATTTGAAAGGTAAGATTGAGTAATGGATAGAAAGTTGGCATATGGGACATATCATGAGCAATATGAAAAGTAAAATACAATGGAAAAACAAAATAACGTCACTTACATGAAGAATCTGAAGGGTACTTGAAGAGAGTATCATTATCTTTACATAATCAGCAAGCACTTTCAGCAAATTTATAAGGGCTGAATGTGTCCGTTCGAAATGAGTATGAAAATAGGCTTCACAATCAATGCTTACTTGTTCGAGAAAACAAAGTTTGCAAGCAGAGAGTTGGTGAAGAGGATCACGCATCACAGCGAGAGATCTAAGATTTGGAGTAGAAAGCACACATTTGTAAGGTGCTTCTTGAATGGTACTACCAATGGTCAAACTAGAAAGGTTGGAATTACATATACAGAGGAATTTCACACCTTGATGCAAGTTAAAACGGTCAAGGACCAAAGTATCCAACATGTGACAAGTTGAAAAGGGTTCAGCAGAGTCATTTTCACTTGCAGTGAAAGTGATATGCTCAAGATGCAAGGTTTTCAATGCTGGCAACTCCAAGGAACCTGGAAATTGTGTCATCCAAGGTACAGCCCAAATGGAAAGCTTAAGATATGTCAAAGATTTACAAGAAAAGACACTAGGATGCAACCTAAAACCAAGTTTAACACTTAAATTAACTTCAATTGTCAACTGCTGGACATCATGTGACACAGCATAACCCATGACAGTATTTAGAAGTTCATGATCAATGCAGCCTTTACGCCTCAAATCTAGACTATGCAGTGAAATGGAGCTGTCTCGATTCGATATAACCCAAGATACAAATTTGCTGAAATGTGTAAGATTGGTAAAATCTGAGGAATTCAAAGCCAAATCAGTTAGGTGTTTCCACAGTTCCTTCCATCTTGAAGACAAGACACAAGTCTGAACAGCCTCTTTCATGCTCATAAATTTCATTATATGAAGTAAAACCAAGTCAGGCATGTAACTGAGCCTGTCCTTGTCCTCTTTTCTATCTCCGTCACTCTGCATTTTTCTTTTTTCCTCTTCAACTTCAATTCCCCTATACCCCTTTTCCTTCAACCACGCCTGATTTAAGAAATTCAAACATATTATGATTTACTTATCACAATTACACAAAAAATTGTCAACGAAAAATGATAACAACTGCCAAAAGGCCAATACTTGGATAGGATCTAATGAAAAAATAAAACCTTTTAGAAGTAAAGTACAAAATTATTTCCATTTTTCATTTCCAATAAGAAACGAAATTTTGGGTTTGACCCTTTTAGAATGATTGAATAAATACTTTCCAAAATTATTGAGGAAGTTCCATATTGAATGAATGAAGTAAGGCAATAGAGAGTACAAATACCTTGTTCGGTAATTGGGGATTCGATCATTACTGATTCTCCAAACAAACAAACTCCACCCCTTACCCAATGGCACTTCAATTTTCGCCTTGAATCCTGAAAGCGATTTTCTTTGGGCTTTGAATCGGTAGAACGACGGGAGTTTATTTTAGGACGGTATTTTCTTCTCACGAGGATGCGCGTGTTGGATTTGATTATATATATATATATATATATATATATATATATATATATATATATATATATATATATATATTATTTTTCTAAGACAAAGGTTTGTTTTTTTGTAAGCTTTTCTTTGAAAGATAAAGAAAAAATAGATGTAGTGAAAAAAAAGAAAGAAAGTAGAAAAGAGATAGTTTTGATTAGAGACAAATAAATAAGAGAGTAAAAAAATAACTTTAAGTAAAAGTAAATGAAAAATAAAATAAAATAATTCATTATTATTTATCATTAGTACTTTTTTATTATTAATAAAATGAAATTATAAAAAATAGTCATAATTAATTATTATATTATAATTTGATTATATTTTTTAAAAATAACATTAAAATTCTTTCTATTGGATTATGAAATATATATTATATATTATATATAGGGATTATTTTTTATTTTGTGTGTGTGTTATTGTAGAGAAAATAAAATATTATATATAATGAGGAAAAAATTAACTTGAGATATATAAAAAAGAATAAAGTAATTAATAAAAAATTTCCTTTTTTATAAATACAGTGTTACTAAAGAAAATAATAATAATAATAATAAAATAAATAAATAAACAAAGAAAGAAAAAAATTAGATATATCTAAAAATAAAAAAATATGAATATAAAAAAATATATTTATTTTCTTATTTTATGATATTTTTTCTTCCCTTCCAAATCAACTTTTTTTTCTATGGTGCTCTTTTGTTGTTTACTCTATTCTAATGATCATGTTAAAAAAAAAAAAACTATAAATAACCAGGTAACTTATAATACAACAATATTACATATATCAATGTTATTAAAAATATCATTCATTTTACAATATCATCTATTATGTAAAAGAACACATGAAACACAATAAATAAAATAAGTTAAGATATTTAAATATACTTTCCCTTTTATACTATATATATATATATATATATATATATATATATTATACATCATATTTTTTTATTTTACAGAATCATTTTTAATCATTAGAGAAATTAATAAGATATTTTTTAAAAAATTAACTATCTAAATATTCATTAATATTTATGTGTCTGAAATTACATTATTCCACTCCACCATTTCGCTATAAGAAAAATAATAAATAATGATAGATTTAGTAACCAACCAATATCATGGATTAATTTTTTAGTCCTTAATTTAGAGTTATTAAAAATAATGATCAAATCAAATATCGAATCAGTTCATATATATATAATTATAAAGGAGTGGTTATTAAAAATATGCATATTTAGTTTTATACATTAAATAGTTAGTATTTTAATTATGTTAATCTTTTTAAAATTAATTTATTTATCATACAATCTTAGTTGATTGTCATCATCCCAAAAAAATTTCATGCGAATGTGATTCTCTTAAAACCCAATAAAAAATCAAAAACTTTTTATAAAGATAATTTTATTTTTCTTTATTAAATTTTAAAAACCTAAATATATATTAAGTAATATTTATATTTACTTTAATTAAAATTGTCTGTGTAAATAATATCTTTAAGTAGAAGAAAAAAAATAAAAAGTTCACGGTTTATATAAACTTTAAAAATAACCTTATATTTTATTTCTCATTAGACAAATATATTCGTATGAGAGTAATTATTATATAGTAAAATAATAAAAAAAAACTTTATCCAAATTTTATTTATTTATTTTGAATTTTTAAGTTTAATAACTTTTTCATTTTATGTTTTTTTACCTTATTCTTATTTTAATATTTTTTTCAAGTAAGTTAATATCAATACATGTATCTTAAATAATATATTGATATATAAATTAGCATTATATTCATAAATATAACTGAGTGAATAAAGTCAATTAATAATATTAACAAAGAATTAAAATCAACTCACTTGAAAATAAAGAACAAGGATAATAAAAGAAAAATAAGAAATAAAAAAGTTATTTCACTTATTTTTTATAATTATGTATACTATTTATCTTTAAAAAATACCCGGAATAAAAATATAACAAATATGCTGTTATTTTATGATAGAGCTTTCTTAATTCTTACGCCACTTTTCTTGATTCTTACGCCAACTATAAATCTTAAATGCATTTGTGCAAGTTACGTTAACGTATATATATATATATATATATATATATATATATATATATATATATATATATATATATATATATATATTATAGATTTATTTTTCATGTGTTTAATACAAACTTTAGTCGAGTAATTTTAATATTAAGATAAATAAAAAGTAATAACATATAAACTATTCTTTTCTGAATATATTTTTTTAATGAATAAAAGCAGTTTTCGTTTTAAGAATTCCTTAAACATTTACGGTATATGTTTGTATGGAATATACGAAACAAAGAAAAATGTCTCATTTTGTAAAAATGAAATTTTAAAACAAAAGTAAATAATTGTTTTAAATGAATAACAAAAAAATGTTTCTAATGAATTTAAAATGATTTTTTATATATTTTTTAATGTTTTTCATGAATTAAAAATAAAATTTTATATGTGTGTTTTATAAATTTGATTTAGTTTTCGTTCTTTATTTCCATAAACTTAACAATATTATTTTTGACAAAAAAAGTGAAAGCATATTTTGTCCTCAATTTTAAAAAATTAAGTGCTTTTAATTTAATATTATTTAATTATTAAACAAAATAATAATGTATTTTAAATACTAACATATGTCAAAAATGACTATTATTATTAATATTTTAATATACATTTTTATAAATTAAATAACACATGAGCAATATATTAGAATGATTTTAATTTTAATAAACTTAAAACTAAAATGTATAATTAAGTTTTAAAAATTAAAATTACATATTCACAAACAAATCTATAAAATTTTATTAAGCATAAGAAATTGGTATTTTGAATATATTGAAAAAAACGAATTATTTTTTAACAAAGTAAAAAAAAAAGGTGCGCTTTTTGTTACCGGGAAAAATAAAAAGGGGCAATATCGATAATTTCACCATCGAAAAAGTGAAAAAATTGGATGCTTTGTTTGTTAGAGAAAACACGGTTTTGTTAAAAAGCACTTTGCAACTGCGCACAGTCTACCGCTGCAATTCCTCTCCTCGCTTCTCCAAGGTACCACTCTCTTTGACTCGCTGTTTTTTCCCCAAAAATGAATTTTCTCGTTACATTTTCTTTCCGTTTGTCTGTTGTTGGCTTGGGTAGACTCTGTTACTCGCTCGCAGCTTCATTAATTTCAACACACAGTTTTCAAACAGAGTTTTTCCGAGGTTTAGTTTGGTGGGGATTCGTTTTCTCTCCTTTTATTATTCCTTAAAGAATTCAGTAAAAAAATAATACTGTTAGTCGGTGAAGTCTTATCGCTTTAATTTGTGGATGTTCAATTTGGTTGTGAAAGGGTTTTGAATTTTTTGATTGTAAATGAAATTGGCGTTCTTCGAAAAACTCGGACTGTTTTTTCTGTATTTCTCATTTCTTACTGCGTGATGAAATTTCTTTTTGTTTTATGGTTGTGTTTTTGTAGGTTTGCTTTTAAGGGACTTGTTAATCGCATATTATCCCCCAGGTTTAGGTTTTGAGTGTCAAATAGGACCTTTCAATGGTGGCATTGTGGTAGTGAAATATATTACTACCTCCTTCCCATGTCTTGTCGTGTTCAAGGTTAATGCAATTAGATTAATAAATATTTAATGGAAGTAAAATTTATATTTGGAGTAAAATGTTCTTATTGAATGCCTTGATTTTTTATGCCCGCACCGCTAGTAATGAGATATTAAATAACATTAGGGTAAATTTGAGAAACAAACACTAATTAGAATATGAAATTTTAACACATCAATTGGCTTGGAATAAAAATAGAAGGCTAAAACATCAAAAGATATGAGGTGGTGGTAATTTCGTCACATACTTAGAAATATATCTTAGATAACGGTGTTATGGATTTGCAAATTAACAAGCATCTGGTTGATGATAAACTTTAGTTTCTGCTTTGTATGTATTCAAACTCAAGAGTATGAACATAATTATGATCATTGGATGTTGGAAACAAGGATACAGTGGAACTTATGGGTGGATGTATCTACTCTCATGGTCCCATTACCTTTCAGCTTCAGAGTTCCGTTTCAGTCTTTACATTATGCAATTTGACATTTCTAATTTTGCTCACATTACTATTTTTTAAATTCTAATAGCTGGTGGACTAATATGTTATCTTGTCCTTAATAATGTTGTAATTAATCAAAACATTGTATAGCCTGCCTTGATTAAGTATGAATAGTCATTGCGAAGACAAAAAATTTGTTTTGATTTGTTGTGGAGTGTTTTCCTTTGCTTCTTCATCAAATTCTTAGTTCACGTCTATTTCTCTCAATTTATTGTGTTTGTAGTTCCTTTGACATTCTTTAACTTGTCTAGGATAGTGTTTCTATTTAGGTTTTCCACTCTTTGATATTTCTCCACTGATTCTATTCCCCTTTAATTATTTGTGTTCTTGAAACTCAATAACTTACTGCATAATCCTTATATGCTTTTCCCAGTTGATCAAGCGACTTGAGGATTCCTGGCATACTTTTGGTGTTTGAAGAGCTAATCCGTCTACCAAAATGAAGTAATGCAAGCAAAAATCTATTTATTAATTTGCTTATATAACTTGTGACAAAAAAATTCTTAATCTCACCGAATGCTTATATTGCATATTATTTCCCTGGGATAATATAATCTAATTAGTGAAGTTGTACGAGGACAATAGTACTTTCTAATGGGTTAAAATTTGTAGGCTTAATTGTGGAATATGTCACAAGAATTTTGACCTAATGATCTCTAGCGGCTCTCTAAGGTCCTTAAGGGTGTACACACGAAGGCCCAGGTGCCGAAAAGTCTAGATGAGTGGTATTTGTGGGAAACTACAGTAGAGGGAATGATAAGTTTGTTATAGAGAGAGATAATTAGCCAAGTTTGTTATAAAGGAATGGGGGAGGAGGTGGGTTTACGTTTTATGGTGCAAATTCAGTCGCGGACTTAGGGAGTCTCTGGCTTGGGGTAAATTATGCCATTCTCATATTTATTGTTTACAGATATTCATAAACACAATATTCAAATAGTTCTATTTCTTTCCTCTGTATTTTTGTGCTTTCCACTTTATTTTTTGGTTGATACAATAAGAAGCCTGGATATATTCAAGGCAACACATCATAAATGAAAAGTAAGAAGGTAGACTATATTACCTTGTAGCATATTTTGTGGGAACTTATCCTTTTCTTAGGGTTAACAATACTAGGGAACTTATCCTTTTCCCTGGAACATTTATTCATGAGATTGGAGGAGAGAAACACTTTTTGGTTCAATAGTGTGTGTTTCATTTTGTTAGAATACAGCTAAGGGATGTTTAGCCCAATTCAAATATTTTCCTTTCATGTTTTCTTCTTTGCCATGCAGGGAATGACTTCCCAATTTCAAACCAAACACTGCCTATGTTAAGTTAGAATGAGATTGTATAACGTTTCAAAATCATTCTTGGTGTTGAATTTTGAATAAACAGAAAGTCTAAGGTTCATAAATAATGTTTTGTTCATTGTGAAGCCTGGACTGGGCTGATATGCTGTTAGGGAGATTCAGAATTAGTCAGGGTTGGTCCCCAGGTGTTAGAGTTGTTTAGAAGCCACTTTGGGTGACAGATGTTTGTGATTGGGTTGTTAATAGTGGTTCCTGTATGTCCTAAGCCTATTTTTATGCATATTATTTTCAAGATAAAAGGTGCTCTTTGGGGACAGTGCCTCAGTTCAGATGATTAATTATGATGCCATTTTGATGTTTGGTACGATTGTGATAGTGCCTCCAATAAATAATGTCTATAGGACGAGGAAAAGATTGGACAGCAGGGAATCAATGGGCAGTATTCAATGTTACAGAATAGTAACTATATTTTGGTAACTTAGATAGGGGAAATTGTTATTGAAAAGAGGCGAAACCTAGAGTAAGGGGTAGCTGTATTTTAGGATTTCATTAGAGGGGAGAGCTTCAGGTTCCTGGAAGGTTTATCTTCTTTGGGAATTATCAAAAGAAATCTATTTCTAATCCAGTATTTCACCTGATTGTTGGTATAATGAGGCAACCAAAATGGCTTCAGCTGTATCATAATAACCACATTGTTGATTTATATTGTTGTGATAGATGCAACTGCCCAATTGGAAGGCATCAGTATGCTGAGAGGCTTTCTTCCTTATTCGTTCTGTTAAGGATAATTTGATGGTGAAGGTACCCATTGTTAACAACATCCATAGAGAGAAGGATGGAAATTCAAACAGGAGACAAGACGACCTTTCATTTCAAATTCCAATATCTTCAATGTCACTTACACAATTTTGCTTGGAAAACCCATTAGCAGGAATCTAGATGACAAATGAAAAGAACCTATAAACTTTCTCAAGTAATTTTGGTTTGTTATGATACTATTCATAGTAACAGAATAACCAACTACAGAAAACTAATGGCATTATAAACTATTGCAAACACGAGAAATTTGCTAAGTGCCATTCTGTACTAGCCACTGATCCTTTATGTTTAATTTTCATATTCTTGGGAGTGTTACTGTTTAAACAACAATATTAGGTGGAGGCTTATGATTATCTCTGACAAATAGAAACTATTGCCTAAATTATGATGCAAAATTTGAGTCTTGTACCAAAGCCATTATCTTAAGCGAAGGTTACAAGTCAGTGTATATTTTGTATATGAATCACCAAGTTCTACCAAGTTATCCATATCTACATCTCTCTTTTCTTTTTTCTTTCAAAAATAGAACTCTGATTAACCAAAAAACTCTCTTGCACGACAGAAAATTTCCCATTAACTATCTCTAGTTTTCTTTTTACCTACTGAGAAAGCCTATTTAAAGGCAATGTAAAGGGAATGGTAGATAAACAAAGAAAGAGACTGGCATTTGTGTGTTCAAACTAGCATCAAATTAAACAAAGAAAGAGACTGGCATTTGTGTGTTCAATTTCTTTTTTATTGTCTAAGAAGTTAGAATCTTCTTGATCACACTTGAAATTCTAAATAAACATTGCATGCCTGTTGAGTGAATGTATGCTTATTGGTTGAAAAATGAAAATGGTTAATGGAGTATTTGTAAATCCACCCTTTATCTACTGAGAAGATGTATTTGGAAGAATTCCAATGATATTCTTATCTGTATACAGTCCTTCTTTCAAGCTCATCATCATCTAACCCATTCTTATTGTTATCAATTTTGCTTTTGGTATCTTGTTTAGAGGACGTGTAAGGTGGGATGAGGCTAATATTGGAGAAATTGAGGCAAACAAACCTGTGAGGCAGAAAATTACTGAGCCCAAGACTCCATATCATCCTATGATTGATGATGATAGTACGGAAAAGATCACTTAAACTTCATGTTTCTATTTATTAAGTCTGCATGTAATGCCTTTTATACAAATGATTTCCTAATTTTATTTTAAGAGGTATCTATGTTTTGTAAACTATCTTGCTTTTATTCTTCCAGTACTGGATATTCCGTATTTTGAAAAGGTTTCATTTCATAGTTAAATTTAAACATTTAGTTGGGCCTCAACAAGGTTTGGGTTGTACATGTAAAGCATATATATAGTAGTCTTAGGCTTTCTCTTGTGCTTTAGTTTAAAAGCCAATGGTGCAGCAACATTTTTTCTGAAATAGCCTGTTTTTTAGGTTCTTTATCACCTATACGAGGAAGTTTTGATGCATGTATTGATGATGAAAATCGCACAATGCATGCTGAAGCAATATGGACTGCTCTGAACGATGTAGCCTCCAGTAGCAGAAGAGGTACTGGGCAATCTGGTGGTTGGACATCATCTGAGGACGAGCCTGAAGCAATGGAGCAAGATGATGATGGTACTGTACTATTATTTGACTTTCATTTGCTGTTTTTCATATTGATCTTGTTATGTTTTTGCGTTGATTTTGATTGTTACTCTTAATGGGTGCTTGTGCTTCTTCATTATGAGGACTTTGGTTTCCATGATTGATTTCTAATTCAAATTCAAACGATTGAAATCTTTGAATGATTTTGTAATGCTATCTTAATTTGCGTATTTTAACATGTAAGGATTATAAGGTAGAGATGTGAGGTTGTTTCCTTTTTATCTGACATTTATTATGGCATTCCTGTCTAGATAATATTCTAATCAGGTGTTCTTACAGACATAATGAAATAGAACTATAAATGGATTTGGTTGATGCTGCTTGTATTTTTAGTTTGTGTTGTTTTTGTTTTAGCATCATAAACATAAATATGAAGTCACTTGTTACTGCTATAATTTTTTCTAATATTTCTGCATCGGGAACTATATGATAATATGTATGTGAACTAAATGTTATTAGAAATTGGGTGACCTAATATGTCATGTGGTTCTGGAAAGTGGTAACATGTGCTGTAACTTTGATCTCTTAAAGTTTATGTTTTTTTAACTTGTTCTCCGAAAGTGTCAATTTTCTAACAAGAAGTTTACCTTATATTCACAATGAGCGTACAATTTCATCTCCCAATGGACTAATTTGTATAGCATACATCTTTCTGGAACCAAACCATTAAAAGACTACAAATTTTCAGTTTCATTAACTTAAAATGGATTAACTGTACATTGTTATGGAAGCCAACTTTTGGAAATGCTTTTATATTATGAATGAGCCAGTTCTGTCTTGAACATGACAGTATTGATTATTTCATATGCCTATCGATGGCAGTGTTGGATCGGAACGGCTTTTTTTTCTTCATTGATGGTGACCGATAGCTAATTGGTCATGCTCTACCAAACTTGATAACTACTTTTGATGTGTGGGCCTGGGTGAAATGTTATACTTGGAGACGACTGCTGTAGTATCCAATTATGCTGTTTCAAATTTCAGTAAATCGTGTGATGATGAGTTGGGATTTATTTTATAGGGAAAAAAGTAAAAATTATTGGAATCTTGTCATTTGTTTCCGTCATGAAGGGAAGTGGTTCTATTTTGATGAAAATGTAACTTGCTTTTGCCCTTTTTTCTCAGAGCAATTTAATGGGTTGATTTGCTGTTATGTGTATTATATTGATAGATGGGCTATTCTTTTAGTAACCTAACTTGGTTTTTCCTGGGCTGGGAATATTGTTTAGATTCTGAAACAGATCGGAGCTTAAGATTTAAAGAACATAGAAAGGCCCACTATGATGAATTTCTTAAAGTCAGAGAGCTGCGACAGAAGGGTTCTCTTGTTGAGGACGAAAATGACGAGGATAATAATGCTGAACGTTATACGGCGGAGAAGTGTGAATCATCTTCACTGAGTGATAGTGTAAAAGAGATGGACATTCAGGGAAAGAAGTCTTCAACGCCTCCAGCTAATGGTTCTTAGACACTGATCAACAAATGAAACTCACTGTCTTTTCAGTAGTTTATTTTGTGGGTGGAGAAAAATCTAGATGATTCACTGTATTATTGTATCATTGTATGTAAATAGCTTCTTTCTTGACCATGTTATGATCCTCTGACACCTTTGTACTATGGTATATTGGTTTGTGCTTAGCTTACAGCATTTCGAGGAATTTGCTCGTGGCTTTTATAAGTAATTAAGGTTGGATTATTAAAGGAAGCCCCACTGGAACTTTATTACATTTCTTATTTCTTTGTTCTTGTGATTTATTTGGGAGATTCATGCCCCAATTTATAAAACGATATCGGATTCGGAAAATGAGTATTCCTCATATTGAATTGGTGGTTAATTATATAAAAAAATGGCTAATTATTCTTATAAACATTTTAAAGTATATTATTAATACAATTGTATACAATTACAAATCTATTAGCGAGTGTTTAATAATACTGTTACGATAGAACGGATTGTTTAACTTTACAAATAGTTAATAGTAAATTATTGGAAGTGCATATATATATATATATATATATATATATATATATATATATATATATATATATATATATATATATATAAAAGATATATAAGACTTGAGATTTTTATGATAAAATAAAAAATGTCAACTATATAATTATTTATCCATGATTTAATTGTTAAAAATTTATATATATAATTTCATTTTCAATTAATCTATAAAATAATTTTAACTCAAAAAAATTCATTTGGTTTAATAAATAGTATTTTTTTAAAATAAATTTATACATTTAAGAAACCACAAGACAGAAAGTATTTTTAATCCAAAAGTAAATTTGAATTAGAGAAAGAAAACTTTTTATGAATAGACTTTCACGAATCTACATTATTCATAATGGCAGCATGAAACTCACAATGAACTCAAATACATAAATTTGGTGTGTATGTAATGATTAAGTTTCAATGGAGCTTCTCCAATCATTCATCTTTTCATTTGTATCTTTCTTAACTTTCAACCCCACTTTTCTTTAATGAGAATGATTTCACACCAACTTTAAGATAATCATATAAAAGTCAACAAAATTAATCATTTAAGATGATTGTGAGTGAATTTTTTTCTCTCTTAAATATAAGATATACAATCTGAATATTATTTTCTTTTAGAAGTTACAATTTGAATATTATTTATATTATTACTGTAATGTAACATGTCATTTTAAAAAATTAATATTATTATTTATTTGATTTAGTCAAACTTACATAATAAAATAATAAGTGACTTAACATACAGAATAATGTTGAATTGAAGAAAGATAATGAGAGTCATAAGATGAATTTAATATTTAAAACTAATTCTATATCGCTCATTACTAAATAAATAAACATTAAGTCTTTATTATTTTTTTAATTTTACACTTATTTAATTAAAAAACACTTTAAGAGACTGTTAATTGAGAAGTTTGAATATTTATTTTTAAATTAATGTTTTATATGTTAAAGTGTTTGCGAACCATTATTCATATAATAGAAGGAGAACAAATATCTTCTATTATATATAATTGTTACATTATTATTTTTTAATATTATAAATTATTTATATATAGATTTATTAAGTATTATTTTGAATTAATCTAATTCATATTTATTTTTATATATTATGCTTGTTATGATTTTATACTTGTGAGTTATACATAATAAATATAACGTAATAAAATAATAAGGTTTTAATTAATTAAGATTAATGATTTCTTTTATTAGTATATCAAATTGTAATTGGGAAGTTATAAATTTTATTAAAATTTCATTTCATGATCTCATAATTTTTTAAGATTATAAATTACTTTATATTGATTTATTATGTATTTATGTGATTTTTTTAAAATTTCAGATCTATTTACATAACTGTACTGAAGTATGCTAATAACATTAAATTGACGGGGAAAGTATTTATCATTGTTTTAAAATTCTGACAGTGATTTTAACGGGTTAAAATGGAAATCAGACTATCGTAAATAAATAACTAAACAAAACTAAAAAAAATCGAAATAATAAAAAAATTTAACTGAATTTTTTTGGTGGAATCGATTTTATATAAAAAAATATTTAGATCAATTTTTTTAATAAAAATATAATATATATTTTTTAATTTATATTAATTACGTTAATTTAAAATAATAATTATTTTATTATATTTTTATCTTAATTTGATAATTATATTTTTACTCTCTAATATATTTTATATTTATAATTTTCATTTGGATTTTAAAAAAATTAGTATTTATTATTTGCGTTCTAGACTCTCTTTCGGACCCATTTTTATTCTCTTCCGGACCTATTACTGCGTCTCGCGCCACAAGAGTTTTTGAGAACGACGACGACAACTACCTTTCCATACCATTTTCGATCATTTTGGCAGTGAAAAACATCAACATTGTGTCTCATTTGGCGAATTTGACATTTCTCCCCGATTGGATTCGAGTTTGAAATCATTTTCGTGTTTACTCGCGGTTAGTGTTTTATGTCTCCCGATATATGTTCAAATTGAATCCATGATTATTTTTGGAGATCTCAATTAGGTCATTGTATGAATGTCTCCACTGGATTGTTATTGAAATTCTATTATCTTGTTTGAGTGCATTTTCGGTTTGCACACTCCATTTACGAGCTTTGTTGTTTGTATATTAATTTATTTTTAAATATAAATTTTGAATCTCTAGGAGTGACGAAACTTTATAATATAATATGAATTGAAGTTAGATGAATGCACGTCGTATTAATAAAGAGTACGAAAAAGGAGTTGATGAATTTTTGAAATTTGCTAGTGAAAATGGAAAAACTATGAAAAGGACATATTATTGTCCATGTGTTCGTTGTTTGAATCAAATTCGTCATAAACTTGAGGATATACGTGATCACTTGTTTGTTTATGGTATTATTAAGAGTTATACAATATGGACATGACATGGAGAAATATTAGACATTCCAACTATGTCAACTACAGACAATTTTGACGAAGGGATGAATGATAATCTAGAGGATATGATACATGATATTGGTGAAGAAAATTTTATGAAAGCACATCTATATGATTCTTTGAAATCTGATTTTGAGCAACAATTATACATAAGATGTAGTTTTACAAGATTATCAGCAACTTTAAGATTGTTTACTTTAAAAGCAAGAAATGAATGAACTGATAAAAGTTTCACCGAGTTATTGGAGTTGTTGAAGGAGATGCTTCCCGAAGATAATACATTACCTATTCGTAACTATGAGGCAAAGAAGCTATTATGTCCAATGAGTTTACAATACAAGAAGATACATGCATGTCCTAATGATTGTATATTGTACAAAAATGATTTTGCTACATTAAAGATGTGTCTGACATGTGGATTGTCGAGGTTCAAAAACAAAGTTGAGGGAAGTAATGGTGAGGAAGAACTAGATGACCCCCCTGCTAAGGTGCTATGGTATTTGCCAATAATACCTAGGTTTAAAAGATTATTTGTCATAAAAGAAGATGCAAGAAACTTGACATGACATGCTAATGGTAGAAAATGCGACAATCTTCTTTGGCATCCAACTGATTTTTCACAATGGAAAAGGATTGATGAAACCTTTCCAGAATTTGGTGCAGAGCCAAGAAATTTGAGAATTGGATTGGCTACAGATGGGATGAATCCTTATGGAAATTTAAGTTGTAAACATAGTTCATGGCCAGTTTTGTTGATCATTTACAATTTGCCTCCTTGGTTATGCATGAAGAGAAAATATATTATGTTATCTATGATGATTTCAAGACCTTGACAACCAAGAAATGGCATAGATGAAAGTGATGAAGATCTTATTGAATAATTTGATTAAACAAAGATCTACTTGATTTGATGAAGTCAAAATGAAGTCAAAGGCTATTCTGGTGTAGTCAAAGGTTACTTGGATAAAAGGGTAGAGTGGTTAGCGAGTCTGCATCTATACTTAGGTATAATCATTCTTATCTCTCTGCTGCATGAGGTTTCTTCATTTAAAAGATTTTGCAAATGCCTCTAAAACGTGTTTAAACTGTTAAAAACAAAGTAATTTGTTAAATGACTTTTAAGTAAACTGTTTTAACGAATATTATATGAGCTTTATCAGTTAAAATGTTCTTAACACTTTCATAACAGGTTTTTAACTGATAGGTGTCGCCGCCGTCAGAAGAGGCGGTCGGAGCAACGCGATGATTTTGATATGACTCGCGTTTTTTGAAATAAGTGGTTCAATGCCTTTAGGCTATCCGATGACCAAGCTGGACCTAAAGGCGAAGTTTTCAAAAAGGTTCGAGGAGTCGCCATTAGTGTTTTAACCTTAAACACTGAAAAAGGAAAAGAAAAAGAAGAAGGCAGTGGTTTTAGAAAAAAATCAACTTTGACCATTACAACCAGAGTCGGGTAAGGGAGTTAGTTACGTGTGGGGAAGGTATTAGCATCCCACAATGCCCCTTTCGGGTTTCCTATGATGGACTAACTTAGAAAATAAACACTTAAAGAAATTATGCTTTTACCCTATTATTCTATCTAATGCACACAAAGAAAGCGATAAAGAAATCGGTAAAAGAGACAGAGAATAGAGAAGGAACCTCCGGAGCAAGCTTTACAATAACTCTTCAAAAACTTGAGGACGCTTTTTGGCAGTCCCCGCACTCTACAAGCACGCTCCTCCCGCAAAATAAAGAAAAGTCACTCTATCGAGGGTCGGACGTCTCAAAAAGAGACTTCCTTAACCGATTTCAACTTTAACGGAAATCGGAAAGCTCACTCGAACCCCGGAATAATGCTCGGAGTCACTTTAAAGTGCTAAAAGGCTTCCTAGAGAGTGGTAGGAGTGAAAAGGTGTGAAAATTCGGAGAATGGGAGCTCCTATTTATAAGGAACCGGGCCTGGAAAAGGTGGACGACCGTCTGGACAAAGTGGACGGCGATCCATGGCAAAAAGTGGCCATGGACGGCCATCCATGTAGAGTGGACGGCCATCCATGGCCTTAAAGTTGCCATGGACGACCATCTGCTTGTCCTGGACGGCCATCTACCTGTTCTGGACGGTCATCCGCTTGTCCTGGATGACCATCTGCTGTCTCTAGTGGATTTCCTGATTTTTAATGCCTCTAAAAACCCTTCCTATCTTAAATGGAACCTAGAACAAGCTACTAGGGACTTAATAAAGTCTTGACCATCTTCGAAACGGGCAATCTTTGGCTTTATTAGAGGGTCGGACAAGATTTGGGGTCTACAACTGCCCCACCTTCACCCGACAAATCGACTATGGGTTAACGTACCATGAGGTCAATTGGCGGGTGAAGGAGTTAACCCCCTTGCCTGGTTGTCTTCTGGATGCTCCTCTTGCTGTGGAGGTTGACCCTTTGGACGATATGTTGTGAGACTTCAGGATGCTCCTTCGATGCGGTAGCTGACCCTTTGACTATGGTGGCGGCTTACTGATTTCGATCATGCGTCTAGGTTTTTTTTGTGTGCATATCTTTGTCTCTAGGACCTTCCTTGTCCTGAAACGGTGGTGGCGGCTTACTGTTTCCGACCATGCGCCAATTTTTCCTGTGTGTAGGTCTTCGTCTTCAGGTCTTTCCCTTTCCCGAAGTGGTGGTGGCGGCTTACTGCTTCCGATCATACACCGGTTTTGCCTGTGTGCAGGTCTTCGTCTTCAGGTCTTTCCCTTTCCCGAAGTGGTGGTGGCGGCATACTGCTTTCGACCATGCGCCAGTTTTGCCTGTGTGCAGGTCTTCGTCTTCATGTCTTTCCCTTTCCCGAAGTGGTGGTAGCGGCTTACTGCTTCCGATCATGCGCCAATTTTTCCTGTGTGCAGGTCTTCGTCTTCAGGTCTTTCCCTTTCCCGAAGTGGTGGTGGTGGCTTACTACTTCCGATCATGCGCCGATTTTGCCTGTGTGCAGGTCTTTGTCTTCAGGTCTTTCCCTTTCCCGAAGAGGTGGTGGCGGCTTACTGCTTCCGATCATGCGCCGATTTTTCCTGTGTGTAGGTCTTCGTCTTCAGGTCTTTCCCTTTCCCGAAGTGATGGTGGCGGCTTACTGCTTCCGATCATGCGCCGATTTTTCCTGTGTGCAGGTCTTTGTCTTCAGGTCTTTCCCTTTCCCGAAGTGGTGGTGGCGGCTTACTGCTTCCGATCATGCGCCGATTTTGCTCGTGTGCGGGTCTTCGTCTTCGAGGTCTTTCCCTTTCCCGAAGTGATGGTGGTGGCTTACTGCTTCGATCATGCGCCGATTTTTCCTGTGTGCAGGTCTTCGTCTTCAGGTCTTTCCCTTTCCCGAAGTGGTGGTGGCGGCTTACTGCTTCCGATCATGCGCCGATTTTGCCTGTGTGCAGGTCTTCGTCTTCAGGTCTTTCCCTTTCCCGAAGTGGTGGTGGCGGCTTACTGCTTCCGATCATGCGCCGATTTTGCCTGTGTGCAGGTCTTCGTCTTCAAGTCTTTCCCTTTCCCGAAGTGGTGGTGGCGGCTTACTGCTTTCGATCATGCGCCGATTTTGCCTGTGTCCAGGTATTCGTCTTCAGGTCTTTCCCTTTCCTGAAGTGGTGGTGGCGGCTTACTGCTTCCGATCGTGCACCGGTTTCATGGGGGGTAATTTTTGTTTGAAGATTTTTGCTTGACTTTTTGTTGTAGTCATTCGGTACGCCGGAGATTCTTGAGGAATGCCTCTTAGGTAGGCAGGAATCCACTGTGGATTTGTTGATCTTGGCGATGGTGCCTCTGAGTAGGCAGATGTTTCATCGGATGTTTCGCCTCTGAATAGGCTGATATTCCCTTTTGGGGATGTTGGCTCTTGATGATGCCTCTGAGGATATGACTGTTAAGATTGCATCTGCCGTAGGCTCGCTGGGTGTAAATTCTTCTTTTTGGCGATCCACCAGAGATTTGGTTGACTCCTTGGTGATCATATTTTGATAGTTGTTTGGGGGAATGGGGTCTCGACTCCTTAATTGATATGGGTGCGAGCTGGCTTTGTCAAGCTCTTATTCTACTGGGGAAATGGAATTTCTGATTTTTTGTCTTTTTCTTCAATCGTCCGACTTGTTGGTGGTTGCCGGGGATTTTGATGATTGCCTTTTGGTGTAGGCAGGAATCCGTAGGGGATTTATTGGCCTTCCATTGTCATGGCCTTTTCTTCTTGGGCATCTACTGGGGATGAAGGGTTTTCTTTTTGGTGATCCACCAGGGAATTAGTTAACTTCTTGGGGATCTGATTTTGATGTTGATGTGAGCTGACCTTGTGAAGCTCTTATTCCATAGGGGGATGAGAATTTTTGATTCTTCTTTTTGTAGATTTTTCTGGTATGATCCACTAGTTTTGTCATCTGTTGGAGATGAAGGGTTTTCTTTTCTCTTCTTCTTTTTTGTTGAGCCCTTGATGGTATGGAGATTGGAATCTTTTGATTGTTGATGATGATGGGCTCTTGAAACCTTTATTCTCCATTGGGGAGCGTGGAGGAGACCTTGGGTGAGTGTGTTCGATGACTCAAGTGGGGGTGATGCTGAGCCGTGTGGAATTATTTTTGTTTGCCTCTAGGGTAGGCAATGATTTGCTTGAGGATGACTAAGCCTTTCCATCGGCTTTCCGCTGTTGATTATGCCCTTCCTTTATTGGGTAGAAGGATAGCGATTGGAGCCTTGACTTCTGGAAGCTCTTATTTCCTCTGAGTTATTCGATGACGACAACTCGCTCCTCTTTCTAGAGGGAGGGAGAACAAAGTTTGGAGACTTCTTATTTGTATCTTCTTTTTCCGAGTAGAAGGATGGTAGCTGGAGCTCGGGTTTTTGGAAGCTTTTATTTTGCTCTGGAGTTGTTGGCAACTTGCTCTGTTTTCTTGAGGGAGAGCATTATTTGGAGGCTTGTTTTGAGTGCTTCCTATTTTCAAACACAAACATGGAGCTAGTCTCCTTATTTGCATGAATGTTTTTAGTTTTTTGTTATTTATTTGCAAAACAATTTATTTTCGATTTTGACAGAGTTGTTTTGTGCGACTGGGTGTGGGTGGATGTCCTAAATGCAATCTATCCTTTTATGAGATGCATCTTAGAAAAGTGACTGACATTCTCCTGCTATACTTTCACGATTATGCTGATGGACTCCCTTTTTATTCATTTTTTAGTTAAGCCCTAACTTTTGCCTAGACCGCCCTTTTGGGGTTTTCGATCTAGCGTGCTGCCTTAATTTTTGCCTAGGAATCTCTTAGCAGACATTATTCTTTTTATCTTTATTTTTCTTTTTCTTTTTCTTTTTCTTTTTCAATGCTTCCTTGTTTATGATGCACGAAAAGACCTTGACAAAATGACTTTGCACATATTTATGATTTATCAATGTAGAGGAAATTTCATAAATTGGTCAAGAGAAATGAAATGAGTGAGAATTGTATTAATATGTATGAGAAAAGGTTTATTATTTTCACAGAAGGATTACAAATGGAATTTAGAAGAATAGCTGGTCCAGGTTGGCTACACTGTATGGGCTTCAACAATCATGTCTTATGATATTTGCCCCCCTAGTTCTCCTAATTGCCTTAGTTGAGATGCTCGAGCCAGGGGTGAAGACTATACAAGGTTGCTTGCTTATGGAAGGGTGTTACCTTAGTCGCCTTGCGGTTTTCGGCTAAGGTAACCATTGCTCCTTAGGAGATTTTTCTTTCTTCTTTTTTTTTTTTTTGAGAGAGAAGCCTCTAAATTCTGCCTAGGACACGAGGTGAGTGGACCCTAACTTTTGCTCAGGATGCCCTTTGTGCGTTTTCATCTTAGGTTGGTAGGGAGAGGACTCATGATGTTGGATTCTGATGTCTTGGCATGTCATGGTAAGACCATGCACATGCGTCCATATCCTCCCTTAATTTTTGTGTTAACCCATCCTTGACGTTATCAGTGATTTGGGTATCAATACTTATTTCTTTTTCTCTTGCCTCCAAATCAAAAGCCTTGATTTCTTCTTGGTAGGGCTATACTTATTGAGCTTACTTTATTAGTAGCCTTTGCATGTCCGGGGAGATGGTCCCCTTCTCACTGTCGGACTCGATCCATTCGCCTTCGGCTTTCGGATCCCCAGAGAGTCATTCATCACAGACATGATTGTTTTTATTTGGTTCTGTTTAGGCTTAGATTTATTTTGAAATAATAATGAGAGAGAAAAGAATGAAAAAGAATATGAAAGTTTATGCAAATGCCTCATTGTATTGATGAAAACAAAATATTTACAAAGCCCTTTTAATCAAAGATCTCGCGGCCACGGGCGGGGACCGCGAGAGATACGCAGGAAGTTAAAAAAAACATGATAAGCTCTATTCAGCTAGCTTTCTTTATCCCTCCTCATTCTTCTGGTGGCGATAGAGGCTTGATACCCATGTTAGGAGTGGCAAAGTCGACAGTGAGCCATCCGGCATCTAACAACTCTTGGACCTTGTATTTCAAGGCCCGACAATCTTCCACAGAATGCCTAGGAGCGCCTGAGTGGTAAGCGCATTTTTCTTTAGGCTTATACCACTCAGGGTAGGGTGGATCAATCTTCCTCGAAGGGACGCGTGCTAGGAGCTGGGTCTCTAACAGCTTCAGCAGCAGACTCCCAT
Organism: Sphenostylis stenocarpa; assembly: GCA_963425845.1. Lineage (NCBI taxonomy): Eukaryota > Viridiplantae > Streptophyta > Magnoliopsida > Fabales > Fabaceae > Sphenostylis > Sphenostylis stenocarpa. The sequence continues at coordinate 71,241,728 of OY731401.1, read as the reverse complement.
AGGAGGTTGGAATGGGGTGAACTCCTTTCTTTGCTTTCGTGGTTGCCTAGCTTGTTGCGCAGAGGTAGAAGGAGTAGTAAGGTTGATGACATTCACGCTTCTCTTCTCCTTCTTGCTAAGAAACTTCTTGAATGATGCATTGGGAGTAGGAAGTTGAGTGATCCTTCCGCTCTTCAGTCCTTGCTCCATCCTTTCGCCTACGTGGTCGATGCAGATGCCTTTATGGTGGACATGTTGATGGCACATTAGTTCCATTAATCGCATCATCTGCTCCTTCATGGAATTAAGCTCAACGGTGAGCTTGCAGTCCTGTTCTTCTATGTGCTCCATTAACCGAGCCATTTTCTCCTTTATGGCGTTAAACGCAAAGGTGAGCTCACGATTTTTCTCTTCTAGCTGCTCCATCGTCTCGGCTTTTTGCGCACGGGTTCGGACCACAGAAAGACCAGCCACTTTCTAGAATGCATATGAATTAGGATTTTTATTAAAAATGAATGATTGGTGTGGGATAGATATGCCTTAAGACAATGGCTTTGGCATCATCCTTAAAGCTTACGCTTTGCGGAGTGCCATACCCACTTTGGTAGAATGGTTCTTTCCCCATAAAGATCACCATATACCTTAACACACTTGTCTCTTCCTTATGGACGATTACAAGCACACTTGGGCCTCTTCCGCCTTTATCTTAGGGATATCTAATGCCCCCTAGAATGATTGTATTATGCATGCACCAGTACAAAAGGGCGGCAGATGTTCAAAGTGGCATAACTTTTGACTGGGATGTCCGATTTGGACGCACAATATATCAAAACGAAGATAAAAGGGTGAAGAACAAGTTAAAAAAATTCCTAAAGGGGATTCGGCCCAGTAATTTTCCCAAAAAAACGCTTCTAAGACCCATTTTTTAGGGATTTATTAAAATGATGCGTATGCATACTTTCCTTATGCATTTATTTTCTCTTTTGGTTTTTCCACTTATGACATGATGCGATATGAATGATACGACTTTGTCAAAATTCTTTTTATAAATGTTTTGATTTTGTTGTTATTATAAATTTTTATTTTTTTTTAGCCTTTTATCTCTTCTGTCGGACTGTGTGACTATTTAGCTTACAAAGAACTTGGAACCAGGTTAGCTAAAAGGCAGACTGTCTGAGATAAAAATGGTTATTGCGAAATAGTGGTTTTAGCATCCCTTATCTCTTTTGTCGAACTGTGTGACTACTTAGCTTACAAAGAACCTGAAATCAGGCTAGCTAAAAGACAGACTGTCCGAGATAAAGATATTTATCGTGAAAATATTTTTGAGATTTTGTTTTATATTTTTTTTTGCTGTTGTATGGTTATGTTATGCAACAAACAAATGCATAAACAATTCACTCATCCGCGAACAAAGTGACGTTTAATTACGAGGTAGGGGTTTCCTGCAAAAAAGTGCATCGACAAAGGTAGGTTCTATCTGTTCTCACCAAGGCCAGGCCCCCAAGGTGCCCCCATTATAGGGACCCTTCAATCTCCCAGTCTTTGAACCGTGCACGGATGTCCGTGTCGATGTTCTTAGACCGATAAAAGGAAGGTTATCACCTTGAGTGGTGCTTTCCGACAACGACCTGCTGGCACTATGGCCATTACCATGGTCAGTCGTACCTGCCACCCACTCCCTATATGTATTCTCTCTTGCCCCCGGGTATAGAGAGACTGTAGTGTGCAAGGGTTTGTGTACAGTTTATTTCAAACAATTACGAAAAATAAGCATACAACAATTATTAAAGCCAAACAGTAAAGCATGTTATAAAGCAAGAACGGGTAAAAGCGTAATTTCTAATTTTTATTTCCTAAACTAGTCCATTGTTAGAAAAGTAGGCTGAGATCAAGAGCGGGGGTGAATTGATCTTTGAAAGATTTTCGCAATTAACAGATTATCTATTTGTAAAAATAAGATTTCAGATCTGTTCTTGAATCACAAAGCAATCAAAAATTAAACGCAGCAACAGAATTAAAAGAGGAGAAAGGTTTAGAAAGATATCACCGGTGTTTATACTAGTTCACCCAATACCAGGGCTACGTCCAGTCTCTAGCCAAATTCCAACTGGGTTCCACTAGATCAAATGTTTTACAGATTACAATCTTACACTTAATCTACCACAAGAACCACACTTCCAGTTCTTGCACCTAACCTTTCACCAAGAACCAAATTCCAGTTCTTGACAACCTCTACAACCAAATTCCAGCTGCAGAGAAACCAGTGCCCACAATTCCAGGCACCAAACAATACAGTAAATGAATGAAAAGAAATGAAAAGAAGAAACTAGAATGCTCAAACCAGTTTTATGCAATTCTGCAGTGAGTTTCTTCTCCAAAAGAAAACAATTTGCCTCAAGAACGAATTTCAAAGAACTTCACAAAAACTGACGCAAATCTTTCTTGAAAGAGAGCTAAAGTTTGCTTGCTTGATTGCTAAAGATTGATGTACAATTGTATGTTTAAAATGTTCAAGCCAAACTATTTTTATAGAAGATTTTCAAAACTGCTGGTTTAATCAATCTGTTAAAATAATCTTTTAATCTGTTAAAAGTTCAGTTTTAATCTGTTAAAACTTTTTTTAATCCATTAAACCGTTCTTGATTCTTTAACATATTTGTTTTAACTGATACGACAACGTTTGTATCAATTACAACTCTTTACAAAAAATCTTCTAATTTGATTTAATCGATTGTTTCGTGTTTCAATCGATTAATATACTGCAAAACCTTATTGTTATTTTTTCCAAGTGATTTTAACTGATAAAAATAAGTTTTAATCGATTAAAACGCTGTGTAGAAATTTTCTAAGTTGTTTTATTCTATTGAAACGAGTTTTAATCGATTGAAAAAGTTCTGATCGGTAATAACTCAATTCTGATCGATCATATCTGATTCTGATCGGTCATAACTCAATTCTGATCGATCATATCTGATTCTGATCGGTCATAATTGAATTCTGATCGATCATACTGAATGTTAAGTGGATTTAATCAATTAAAACCAAGTTGTATCGATTAAAATACTGAAAAAACACTTCTCTTAACATTTTAAGTGATTTTAATCGGTTATTTTGAAGCTTTATCAGTTAAAACACTGACAGAAGGTTTTCAAAACTTTCTTTAATGAAAACAACCGGTTATATCGAAATTATATTAGTTAAAAACTTGTTTAAGAAAGCTTTTATTAAAATACTTTGTTTTTAACTTGTTTAAACGTTTTTAGAGGCATTTTGCAAAATCTTTTAAGTGAAGAAACCTCATGCAGCAGAAAAGATAAAAATGATTATACCTAAGCATAGCTGCGGACACACTAATCTCTCTACTCTTTTATCTAAGTGACTGTTGACCGCTACAAAGTTGACTTTGACTTTATCTTTGACTTCATCAAATCAACAAGATCTTTGACAGAGTATTTCAATAAGATCTTCATCACTTTCATCCATCACTAATGGGATCAACTCTCTAGCTTCCCCAGTGGAGTCGCCATCTGTCGTCGCCTTCAGAAGAGGCGGTCGGAGCGACGCGATGGTTTTGATATGACTCGCGTTTTTTGAAATAAGTGGTTCAACGCCTTTAGGCTGTCCGATAACCGGGCTGGACCTAAAGGCGAGGTTTTCGAAAAGGTTCAAGGAGTCGCCATCAGTGTTTTAACCTTAAACACTGAAAAAGGAAAAGAAAAAGAAGAAGACAGTGGTTTTAGAAAAAATCAACTTTGGCCATTACAACCAGAGTCGGGTAAGGGAGTTAGTTACATGTGGGGAAGGTGTTAGCACCCCACAATGCCCCTTTCGGGTTCCCTATGATGGACTAACTTAGAAAATAAACACTTAAAGAAATTATGCTTTTATCCTATTATTCTATCTACTTGCAAGATTTAAATGTCTACATGGCCCTATTATCTAATGCACACAAAGAAAGCGATAAAGAAGGTGGTAAAAGAGACAGAGAATAGAGAAGGAACATCCGGAGCAAGCTTTATAATAACTCTTCGAAAACTTGAGGACGCTTTTTGGCAGTCAAAGCACTCTACAAGCACGCTCCTCCCGCAAAATAAAGAAAAGTCACTCTACCGAGGGTCGGACGTCTCAAAAAGAGACTTCCTTAACCGATTTCAACTTTAACGGAAATCGGAAAGCTCACTCAAACCCCGGAATAATGCTCGGAGTCACTCTAAAGTGCCAAAAGGCTTCCTAGAGAGTGGTAGGAGTGAAAATGTGTGAAAATTCGGAGAATGGGAGCTCCTATTTATAGGGAACCGGACCTGGAAAAGGTGGACGACTGTCTGGACAAAGTGGACGGTCGTCCATGGCAAAAAGTGGCCATGGACGGTCATCCATGTAGAGTGGACGGCCGTCCATGGAAACTTTTGGCCATGGACGACCGTCCAAGCTAAGTGGACGGTCGTCCATGGCCTTAAAGTTGCCATGGACGACCATCTGTTTGTCCTGGACGGCCATCTGCCTGTTCTGGACGACCATCCGCTTGTCCTACACGGCCATCTGCTGTCTCTGGCAGATTTCTCGATTTTTAATGCCTCTAAAAACCCTTCCTATCTTAAATGAAACCTAGAACAAGCTACTAGGGACTTAATAAAGTCTTGACCATCTTCGAAACGGACGATCTTTGACTTTATTAGAGGGCCGGACAAGATTTGGGGTCTATAATAGTTTTTTGAAATAATCGATTAAAACCTTTTAAAACATACTCTGGAACTGTTTTAATTGATATATCTTCGAATTAATCGATTGTTTTCATTAAAAGAGCTTTTGAAAACCTTCTGCTAGTATTTTAACTGATGTAGAATCAAAATAATCGATTAAAATGACTTAAGATGTTTTGAAAAGTGTTCTGGCAGATTTTTAATCGATACAAACTTGAAATAATCGATTAAAATAACTTGAAGTGTTTTGAAAAATGTTCTATCAGTATTTTAATCGATGCAAATGCGAATTAATCGATTAAAACAACTAAGAAATTTTTTCCAGAGAGTTTTAATCGATTAAAACAAGTCTGTTATCAGTTAAAATGACTTAGAAAGTTTTATGAAACTTTTTGGCAGAATGCTAATCGATTAAAATACGAAATAATCGATTAAAATAATTAAGAAGATTTTTCCAAAGTGTTTTAATAGATTAAAACAAATTGTTATCAGTTAAAATCACTTAGAAAGTTTTATGAAATTATTTTGCAGTGTTTTAATCAATTAAAAGGCGAAATAATCGATTAAAACAAATTAAATGATTTTTTACAAAGTGTTTTAATTGATATAAACGTTGTTGTATCAATTAAAACAAATCTAAAAAATGATCAAGAACATTTTAATAGATTAAAAGAAGTTTTAATAGATTAATTCAAGACTTTTAACAGATTAAAAGATTATTTTAACCGATTAATTAAACCAGCAGTTTGAAAAATCTTCTATATAAACAGGATTGCTTGAGTCTTTTAAAATACATATTTGAGCAATCAATCAAGCAATCATAAGTGCTACTTTCAAGAAAGTATCGCGCAAGTTTTGTGAAGTTTTTCGTAGCTCTTTCTTGAGGCAAATTTTGCATTCTTTTTATGAAGAAACTCATTCTGCAGAGCTGCATAAACTGGGTTTGAGTGTTCTAGTTTCTTCTCTTTGTTTCTTTACTTTTATTTACATGATTGTGGGTGTCTGGAAGTGTGGGCACTGGTTTTTGTGGCTGGAATTTGGCTGCAAGGTTGTCCAAGAACTGGAAAGTTGGTTCTTGTGGTAGATTGGGTGTGTGATTGGAATTGTAATCTGTAAAACATTCAATTTAGTGGAACTCAGCTGGAATTTGGCTGGGAACTGGACGTAGGCCTGCGATTGGGTGAACCAGTATAAATCTTGGTTGTATCTTTCTAAACCTTTCTCTCTTTAATTTTGTTGCTATCTTTATTTTTTATTGCTTGCTTTGTTTGATTCAAGAATTGGTCAGGACTCTTAATCTTTGAAATAGATAATCTGTATATTGCGAAAATCTTTCAAAGATCAATTCACCCCCCCTCTTGATCTCAACCTACTTTTCTAACAATAGATGTATATCTTAGTCCTTTAATTGATGATTTGAAGATGTTGTGGGAAACAGGAGTGGAGGTATTTGATTCATATCACCAAGTGAATTTCATGTTACGTGCAATGTTATTTTGTACTATAAATGATTTTCCAGCATATGGTAATTTGAGCGGTTATAGTGTGAAAGGTCATTTAACATGCCTTTTATGTCAAGAAGACACAAGTTTTATCCAATTGAAACATGGACAAAAAATTGCGTACAATAGGCATAGAAAGTTTCTAGTTGCTAATCATCCATATCATAAAATGAAGAAAATATTTAATGGATGTCAAGAGAATGCAGTTGCATCAGTACCACGCAATGGTGAACAAGTATATGAGCAAGTGAAAAATATTAATATTGTGTTTGGAAAGACCCAAAAGAAATCCAATGAGAAAAACATTTGGAAGAAACAATATGTATTCTTCAATCTTCCTTATTAGTGTAAGTTGGAAGTTAGACACTGTATAGATGTGATGCATGTTGAAAAAAATGTTTGTGATAGTATAATTGGAACATTGCTTAACATAAAAGTAAAGACAAAAGATGGAATAAAAGCACGACAAGATTTGGCAGACATGGATATACGTTCTCAATTACATCCACAATCAGTTGGTATACGCACTTACTTACCTCCAGTTTGTCATACTCTATCAAAGAAAGAAAAGAAAAACTTGAATCTCTCGTCCGCTCTCAGCAACAGACTCAAGGAACACCTCAAATAATTGAACATGATGTTGTTCGAGTCAGCACTAAAGGGAGTTGTGTTTCTGATCCTTCAGGAGAATATACTCAGACTGATGCACCACACCAATGTGAGTTATATGTTGAAGATGACCCTCTGCGTCTAGTGGCTATTGGTCAAGTTTTGTAGGGTGGCTTAACCATCCATGGTGTCCCTCTACAGGTAGATTGGACACGGGGAGTAGTTGATGAAGTTCATGATACCGATGCTCCAGTGCCTTTCCTAATGAAGAGATTCAACTAGTGGGGCAGACAAGCAGGACATTCTTGGCTTGACCAAGACGTTTGGTTATGCCACTATCAGCACAAATCAAGGTAATATATACATATATATATATATATATATATATTGTCCATTTTCTCATTTCTAGTATTATAATTATATTAATGTTTAATTAATTATTATCATTTGTTTAGGAGGACTTGCATCATGCTAAGCATAAGAAACAACTTGTTATTGATGAGGACATGACAGAATATGAGGATCATCCCATATCTATGTTGTTGACCATATTATCACGGTTGAGGAAGAGACCGTGTCGGATATAGTGAGAGATTAGGGTGTTTGGAATTGACAATTCTAGTGTTCCATTATACATTTCCTTGCACGCTACATTAGAAATTGCTGGGAGAAACTGCATGTTAAACATTTCCATCATACAATTGTGGGCAATGTAAGTCATTTTCATTTATGTTTCTAAGATTATAATAATTATATTCAAGTTATAATTTATTGTTTTAGGTACATTGACAAATTAAGTGTGGAATAAGAAAAATCTGAAGTATACGGATTTATTGAGCCTTAATCCATCCAAAAATATGGAAATGCAAAGGTCAGAATCCAACAATATATGCAAACATGGATGAGTGACTCAAAAAAACATATATATTTGGCTCCATATATTGAAGTGTTAGTATTTTAATTTATATTTTTATAACTAATTTTTATGTCATATAATGTAGGTCCCATTGGCAATTAATTGTAATCATGCCCCGGGATTACACTCGTGGTGTGATTTTGTTCATTACATCGAAAATCGAGTAAAGAAATGAAAAACTTGTTACAAGGGTAACTTTATCTTTTATTCATTAATTATGTTTTTAAATTGTAAATACATATTGAATAATATATGAATTTTTTCATTTAGAATCGTGTATCGAAACTAATGTTCTAAGTGGAAAACCCGTAACAAAAACTTAACAGTTCATTTATCCTAAGATTATAAACTTATTATAATAAGTGAATACCATAATTATTGTTTGTATTTAAATTTTGAAAATAACATTATGTTTTATTCATCATTTCAGTGTAATAAGCAAACAGACTCATTTGAATGTGGTTACTATATTATGTATTGGATGAGAGCCATAATTTGTACGGGTATAACTGATTCTTGGACAGAGGTAATTGCTTTCAAGATTAGTTAAGTTTATTTAACTTTATACGTGTTGCATGTTTACAAGAGTCAAATTAATGTTTCAGGTATTTGAAGATTCATCTCCATTGCCAGAATATGATATCACACAAATTAGAGAACAATGAATAAGGTTTTTCGTTCAACAATTCTAGTACTTAATTTTTTAGGTTATTGTTCATATTATATTGTGTGTATTATGTAGTTTAGGTAGCTTAGTTTGTACTAACTTTTAGTTTGTAATAGATTTTAGTTTGTAATAGATTTTAGTTTGTAGGTTATTGTTTGTATTATATTGTTTTATTATGTAGTTTGAATTATATATAATATTATATTTTTTAATTACATAGCTAAAGAAACTTGAACCTCTGGACTGTCTGGTTATAATATATATTTGCAGGTTTTGGTTGTAAGACAAAACAAACCCAATTTTTTTAAAAAAGGAGCAAATTTACGTCGCATATTGGTATACGCGACGTAAATTTGGTCCAAATTTTTTAATTTTTGATACTTTTTACGTCTGTTTAGTGTAAATGCAACGTAAATTAATGTCGGATCTTGATAACTGATGTGAATTTACGTCAGGTTAAGGGTCCAACATAAATTTACGTCTCCTATTTTAACGTCAGTCTTAAATGCGACGTAAAAAGCCCAAAATACCTGACGTAAAAGCCCCTTTTTGCACTAGTGGAGATTCAATAGTGTTGTTCTTTGATGCCTATGAATATAACTGATTTATTTTTTGCAGTCACCAATGACATAGTGTGGAGAGTTACTGAAAGGAAAAAATTAGAGAGAAGAAGAATAATAATAGAAAGCCAGAATAATAGAAAGAGAATACTCGATATTTTTCTTTTTCTCCCACTGCTCAATCCTGAGATGCTCTATATAGGCACAATTTATTACAACTAACATTCTCTCTCTCTCTCTCTCTCTCTCTCTCTCGTGAGTATAACGGTTTTCCCCTTTTCCACTAAAGTTGTCATGTTACTTAGTAATATAGTCATTGAGGTAAGTTGGCTAACGAGAGACTCTATTTGGAAGGACGACAGTAGAATCAGTGGTAGTACTTGGGTTGTAATCATCTTGTACTTTGTCAATGGGCTCCTCATTAGTACCAACGAATGACATAGGCCCAATATTCCTTTCATCTCCCTCCGGATGAGGAAGCACCTTGTCCTTAAAGTGAAATTGTTGTTGAAAAGTGTTCCAAGGTTCCCAAGTGGCCTCCTCTGGTGGCAGTCCCTTCCACTATACTAGGACAGTATCAGAATTTGGTTTGGTGGCTAAAATAGCGATTGGTTCCAAAAGAGGGTGGTTGTCTTGGAACTCTAGTGGCAGTGCTGAAACTTACATTGGAGGAGGGCCCTTGTGAGGACGAAGGAAACTGATGTGGAACACATTGTGGATTTTTGCAGTTGAAGGAAGCTCTAGTCTGTAAGCTACTTGTCCGATCCGTTTGAGAATTTTGTAGGGACCAAAGAAGCGTTTTTGTAACTTCCCCGGATATGGGCCCGCAACGGAAACCTATCGATAAGGGTGAAGGCAGACATATGTCCAATCCCCCTCTTGGAGATGGAGATCTCTACGATTGGTGTCAACCCATTTCTTAATATTGGATTGAGCTTTCTGTAGATTATGATTGAGTTTATGGATAATGTTAGTCCGTGATTGTAACTCAAATTGAACCACAACATTTGAAGTGTTTGAAGGAAGTGTCTGTGAAATCGAGGGTGGGGGAGACCCATACATAATTTCAAATGGAGTCATCTTGGTAGATGCATTGATGTTAATGTTAAAGCACCATTCAGCCCAAGGAAGAAATTTTCCCCACAACGAAGGCTTGTGATGAACGAAGCAGTGGAGGTATTGTTGCAAAACCTTGTTGACCACCTCTGTTTGACCATCGGATTAGGGGTGATAAGAAGTGGACATCCTCAATTTGGTGTCGCTAAGGCAGAAGAGCTCACGCCAGAATTGGCTAAGGAAAATTGGATCGCGGTCAGAGATAAGACTTTTGGGAAGACCGTGCAACCTGCAGATTATGTGCACGAATAAGTCAACCACCTTTGAGGCAGAGAAGGAACGGGGAAGAGTGCCAAAGTGTGCTCCCTTAGAGAAGCGATCAACGACAACCAATATTGTAGTGTGACCTTGATATGGCGGAAGTCCAGTGATGAAATCCAAGGATAAATCCTCCCAACATTTTGAAGGAGGAGGTATTGGTTGAAGTAGCCTTGCTGGTTTTTGAGCTGGGATTTTAGTTTGGTGACAATTTACACACTGAGTCACGAATGAATGTCCTCCCGCATTTTATCCCAAAAGAAATTGGCAGCTAATTTCTTGAAAGTTTGCGCCACTTCAGGATGTCTTGCAACAGGTGTAGAATGATATTCATGCAACAAAGTAGGTATGAAGAGCCAAGAAGCTGGAATCCAGATGCGCCTCTTGAACAGAATCAATATGTCTACAATAGAGTACAGAGGATAACGAGCAGGAGCAGCGACTATTTTCTACTTGAGATTAAGAAACTCTGCAGTGTTGGAAAGAGACTGCTTGAGATCAGAAAGGAAATCCAATTGTGGGATAGATAATATCAACAATAGGAAGTCTTGTTTTATGGATGGAAGCCTAGATAAGGCATCCGCTGCAGAATTAGTCTTCCCTGGTCTATATTGTATCTCAAAGTCATAGCTCAACAACTTGGAGAGGTAAGTCTGCTGATCTGGAGTGAGAACCGTTTGGGAGAGAAATTCCTTGATGGATTTCTGATCTGTTTGAATGATGAAACGCCTTCCCAGTAGATATTGTCGCCATTTTTGAACAATAGATGTAATGACACAGAGTTCTCTAATGTATGTAGAGGAATTTTGTAGCTTAGGGCAAAATTGCTTGCTGAAGTATGCAATGGGGTGTCCATTTTGAGAAAGGACAACTCCCATACCAGAACCAGAGGTTTCAGTTTGCACCAAGAATGTGCAATCGAAGCGTGGTAAAGCTAATACTGGGGCTTTTATTAGGGCATCTTTCAAACGCCGGAAGGCCTGTGTTGCAGTGTCCTGCCAAACAAAATTATCTCGCTTAAGGAGATCATTGAGGGTGGTTGCAATTGAGGCGTATCCTTTTACAAAACGACGATAAAACCTTGTTAATCCCAAGAAGCCACGAAGGGATTTGACTGATGTTGGTAAAGGCCAATCAAGGACAACTTGTACTTTATTGGGATCTGGATGAACACCTTGATGAGACACGATGTGTCCTAAATAGTGAATGGATTCCTTCCCTATGGAGCACTTCTCCCCCTTTAGTTTGAATTTGTGTTGAGTCAGTAGCTGGAAAGTACTTTCCAAGTGGGAAACATGAGAATCCAGAGTTGGGCTATATACTAAAATATCGTCAAAAAATAAAATGATGAATTGACGAAGATGTGGTCGAAAGAGATCATTCATGGTGGCTTGAAAAATGGAAGGGGCATTGCATAACCCAAATGACTTCACTTTGAATTCGAAATGGACATTATGAGTGCGAAAGGCAGTTTTGGCACAATCAGCAGGAAGCATTAAAATCTGATGAAAGCCAGAGAATAAGTCCAACTTTGAGAACCAAGTTGCATTACCCAACTCGTCCAACATTTCATTGATGGTTGGAATTGGAAACTTGTCCTTCATCGTGACAGCGTTGAGGGCTCGATAGTCAATGCAAAAATGCCAAATCCCGTCTTTCTTTTTGACAAGAAGAACAAGAGAGGAGAAGAGACTTGTACTTGGCTTAATAAAACCAGAATCCAACATTTGTTGCACCTGTTGCTCAATTTCATGCTTTTGAAAGTGGAGGTATCTGTAAGGCCTGATAGAGATTGGGGCAGTGTTTGGTTGTAGGGTTATACCGTCATCGGTGGGTCTGGAAGGGGGTAGAGTAGTTGGTGGTTGGAAGAGGGAAGCATATTTGGTGAGTAGTGTTTGTAGTGGAGGGTGGTCAGATGTAGGAAGAGATGGGGTCGGTGTGGATTTGGGTAGGGAAGGGGATGCGGGTGTGAGGGAGTATGAGTGGTATGAAGGTGGTTGGTTAAGTGTAAGGTGGTAAAGGGCCTCCACACTATTAGTTTGTTGTAGTCGTCGAAGTTGATGGATAGATATTGGGCTAGGTGTTGGGCTAGTTTCTCCTTTTAATTCAACCAAAGTGCCTTCCCACATAAAACGCATGAATGGGCCATTGTAGTTCATCACAAACGGGCTAACTTGAGTGAGACAATGAACCCCTAGGACAATGTCAGTACCAGATAATTCTAAAGGATACAAATCAACAGAGAAATGGAAAGAGGCCAGTGTAAGTTAGGTGTTGGGGCAAAGAGTGGCACATAGAAGGAAATCACTGTTACCTACCATTACCTTTAGAGGGGTTGAAGTGGGCTCAATGTGGAGTTGAAGGAAATGGGCCACACGGCTCTGGATGAAGTTGTGTGTAGCTCCGCTGTCCACCAAAATTTGGACCTGGTATCCATTGAGAGAACTTGTTAATCGAAGAGTGTGAGGGGCCCATTGACCCGAGAGAGCGTGTAGACTGATGAGGCCTAATTCGGAGGATGGATCCTCTGTGGATGGTGGATCTGGGTCATCAGACTGGGTCAGACCGTCATCTAGTTTAGTGGATATCAGAAGTAAGAATTGGGTCTTACAACGATGACCACGTATATAGCATTCATCGCAATTGTAGCATAGATTCTTCTCTCTTCTAGCTTGCATTTCTGCCTCTGTAAGACGTTTAATGGGTAACTTGGTGGTGGGTGTGGGGAGTAGGGGAGGGAGAGGTTTGGGGGTTGGTGGTGGTGGGGTTTGAGTCTAAGAAGATGGTCTAAAAAATCGAGAAAATGGGGAGGTGGATTGTTTATCGTCATGGAGTTTAGCAAAGGAGATAGTCTGATTCAAATCAGTAGGTTGGAGGGCCGTTACTTCACGGCGGAGGTGTGGTTTGAGCCCCGAGATGAAACAAATTTAGATAAAAACTAGGAGAATCTCAAACTCAGATAGATAATCCTGCAAGGAGTGAGTCTGAGAAAGCTTACATAGAGCTGCGATAGGATCCTCGAACTTGAAGGAGCAAATCGGAGCTCCAAAGCCCGGAGAAAGGATTCTCACGATGTTAAGAGTTCGTTGTTATGCACCCATTGAAACCATGCAAGGGCTTTTCCTTCAAGAGAGAAAGAGGGGAGTTGAACGCATTGGGCCTCGGGTGTTTGGTGGTAGGTAAAAAACTGGTTTGAAAGTGATGAAGATCTTATTGAATTACTTTGGCAAAGATCTTGTTGATTTGATGAAGTCAAAAATGAAGTCAAAGGCTACTTTGTGGCAGTCAAAGGTCACTTAGATAAAAGGGTAGTGAGATTAGTGAGTCTACATCTCTGCTGAGGTTTAATCATTTTTATCTCTCTGCTGCATGAGGTTTCTTCATTAAAAAGATTTTGCAAAATGCCTCTAAAAAGCGATTAAACGGTTAAAAACAAAGTATTTTGATAAAAGGTTTTTTAATTAACTATTTTAACTAAATAGTATACAAGCTTTATCAACTAAAATGTTTTTAACACTTTTGTAACAGGTTTTTAACTGATATGTTTTTGAAATAATCGATTGTTTTCATTAGAAGATGTTTTGCTTCTATCAGTATTTTAACTGATATAGTTTCGAAAAAATCGATTAAAATCACTTAAAATGTTCAAGGAAGTGTTCTGGTAGTATTTTAATAGATATAACTTCGAAACAATCGATTAAAACCACTTGGTCCAGCATATGATCGATCAGAATGAGGTTATGATCGATCAGAATAATTTTAATCGATTAAAATGCGTTTCAATCGATTAAAATAACTAAGTGAACTTTATTCAAAGTGTTTTAATCGATTAAAACAGATTGTTATTAGTTAAAATCACTTAGAAAAGTTTATAAGAATGTTTTGCAGTATTTTAATCGATTGAAAGACGAAACAATCGATTAAAACAGTTTGAAAGATTTTTTACAAAGGGTTTTAATTGATATAAACGTTATCGTATCAGTTAAAATAGATATGGAAAATAATCAAGAACATTTTAACAGATTAAAAGAAGTTTTAACAGATTAAAACAAGACTTTTAACAGATTAAAAGATTATTTTAACAGATTAAATAAACCAGCAGTTTTGAAAATCTTCTATGTAAACAGAATTGCTTGAACCTTTTAACCAACATCTTTTAGCAATCAATTAAGCAAGCATAAGTGCTACTTTCAAGAGAGAATCGCGCTAGTTTTTTTGAAGTTCATAATAGTTCTTTCTTGAGGCAAAATTGCATTCTTTTGGAGAAGAAACTCATACTGCAGAGTTGCATAAAACTGGTTTGAGCGTTCTAAATCTCTTCTCTTTGTTTCTTTTCTTTCTTTACTGTATTGTGGGTGCCTGGAATTGTGGGTACTGGTTTCTGTAGCTGGAATTTGGCTGCAGGGTTGGTCAAGAACTGAAATTTGGTTCTTGGTGAAGGTGTAGGTGCAGGAACTGGAATTGTGGTTCTTGTGGTAGATTGAGTGTAAGATTTGTAATATGTTAAACATTCAATCTAGTGGAACCCAGCTGGAATTTGGCTGGAGACTGGACGTAGCCCTGGGATTGGGTGAACCAGTATAAACCTTGGTTGTATCTTTCTAAACCTTTCTCTCCTTTAATTCTGTCACTGCATTTATTTGTGATTGCTTGCTGTGTGTGATTCAAGAACTGATCTGAAATCTTAATCTTTGAAATAGATAATCTGTAATTTGCGAAAATCATTCAAAGATCAATTCACCCTCCCTCTTGATCTCAACCTTCATTTCTAACAATTGGTATCAGAGCAAGGTTCTTGAGAATTATTCAAGTCTGTCGATCCAAATGGCTGGAAATAGTTTTTCTGAGGGTGCTTGTATTGATAGACCTCTACTGTTTTGTGGTACAAATTACTTATTTTGGAAGATAAGAATGAAGATCTTTATTGAATCTGTTGGTATAAATGTATGGAATATCATTGAACAAGGAACCTATGTGTTTAACAAAGAATGGTCTACTTTAAATGATTCTGAAAAGAAACTAATCCAAGATGATTGTATTGCTAAAAATATCATCATATCTGCACTTAACAGAGATGATTTTTTCAGGATAACACATTGTCAAACTGCTGCACAAATGTGGAAAACCCTTGAAATGGTCTATGAGGAAACAACAGAGATATGCTTAATGGTCAATTCAGATTCTCCAATAACCAGTGTAAGTTCTGACTCAACAACCACTATGAATTATAGTTCATTACAAGATGCTTTTTATGAAATGCATGCAGTAGCTAAAAAATTAGAAATTGAAAACAAAAGATTAAAAAGCATGAATAGTTTATTAGAAAACAAGATCACTCTTCTTGAAAAGAAAATAGTTGATGAAGAAATCAAGAAAGAAAATTTGGATATAGATAATAACTCTGATTGTATGTGTAATGTTAAAGATTGTAAAAATTGTCCTGAGTTACAAGAGAAATTAACATATTTAATAAAAACTGCATCTAAACTAGCACAAAGAAAGACTAGTCTTGATATGATACTTGATTCTAAAAAATTAGTTATTGATTGTGGTGGTATAGGTTTTACACCCCTTATTGGAAAGAAAACTAAAGTTTTTAAAAACTATTTTGCATATAGTAAATCTGTGTCATCTCCATTTATTAAATGTTTTTACTGCATGAAAAAAGGTCATTTTGTGAAATATTGTAGAATTAAGAAATATGCTATTCCTAAAGGTAGAATGAAGTGGATACCCAAAAATTCATTTCAAATAACATGATTGGTCCCAGTAATTAAAAAGGGGTACCAGAAATATGCCTAATCTGTTTTGCAGGAACAAAATCTGGAAGTCCCTTGGTATTCAAAACAGCAAATTCGGTTCTGGATTCATGGACTGCGTATTTTAATTGATATAAAACTATTTTAATCGGTTAAAATCACTTATAGAAAGTACCAGAAAAGTTGTCCGTACAGTTTTAATCGATTGAAATACGAAATCATCGATTAAAATGTTCTCTGGAATCTAGTTTAACTGTTTTAATCGATTAACATGGATTTATATAAGTTAAAATCATTAAAAGGATAAAATTAACCGATTATTCCTCGTTTAAATCGATTATTATTCTGATATATTCTCTCCAGAACTTGATTAATCGATTGAGCATCAAATTAATCGATTAAAATGTTACTTCCAATGCTGAATTAATTGTGTATTTCAATTTTGTATCATTTTATACTGCAACTATACTAATTTCTTTTCAGGCAAAACAAACTGAAGATCTCTGGTACCTTGACAATGGCTGTTCTAAACACATGACAAGTGATATTACAAAATTTTGCAACTTAAAACTAAAGAATGGTGGGACTGTTGTCTATGGGGATAATAACAAAGGAAGAATCCTTGGAATAGGTGATATCAAATGCACAGAATCATGTATTATTAACAATGTATTATATGTTGAGGGTTTAAAACATAATTTGATTAGTATTAGCCAGCTTTGTGATAAAGGACACAAAGTTGTCTTTGGGCAAGATCAATGTCAAATAATCAAATCCGATTCGAACAGTGATCGATTCTTGGTAAGAGGATCAACAATATTTACATGTTAGATACTAATTCTGCTAAAAACTGTTGCTTAATTTCTAAAGAGAATGATTCCTGGTTATGGCATAGGAGATTAGCTCATATTCATATGAATCATCTAAATAAACTGATTTCTAAAGATCTTGTAGTTGGCTTACCTAAACTTAAGTTTGTGAAATACAAAGTATGTGATGCATGTCAAAAGGGGAAACAAGTAAGGAATTCTTTTTCACAGAAAAATATTGTTTCAACATCTAGACCTCTTGAACTTTTGCACATGGGTCTCTTTGGTCCTTCTAGAACTATGAGTTTAGGAGGAAATCTATATGCACTGGTTATAGTTGATGATTACTCAAGATTTACCTGGACATTATTTTTAAAATTAAAATTTGATACTTTCCATTTGTTTAAGAAATTTGCGAAACAAATTCAAAATGAAAAAGGCTATTTTATCTCTTGTATTCAAAGTGATCATGAGGGAGAATTTTCAAACGAAAATTTCAATAAATTTTTTGATAAACATGGTATTAAGCATAATTTTTCTGCTCCTAGAACTCCTCAACAGAATGGTGTAGTTGAAAGGAAAAATCGTTCTCTTGAAGAGCTAGCTAGGACAATGCTTAATGAGAAAGCATTACCAAAATATTTTTGGGCTGATGCCGTTAGCACTGCTTGCCATGTATTAAACCGTGTTTTAATCAGACCTTTTCTTAAGAAAACTCCCTATGAATTATTCAAAGATAAAAAGCCTAACATAAACTATTTTAGAGTATTTGGAAGTAAGGTTTTTGTTTTAAACAATGGAAAAGAAAATCTTGGAAAGTTTGATTCCAAATCAGATGAAGGTATATTCTTGGGGTATTCATTAAATAGCCATGCTTATAGAATCTTTAACAAAAGGCTAAATACTGTAGAAGAATCTGTCCATGTTGTATTTGATGAGACTAACCCAAGTATGCAGAATATTTCTGAGTATAGTACAGAAGATGATGTTTTAACTAATAAAATGTATCAGTTAAAACTGCCAGAATCAACAGTTTCTCAAAAATAGGTTGAAGAGATTGAAGAAACTGAAGAGCAGCTGCCTAAAAAATGGAAGACTCCAAGAAATCTTTCAATAGACAACATCATTGGTGAAATAAATCAGGGAGTTTCCACTAGAAGATCTTTAAATAAATTGTGCAATCACATGGCATTTGTATCACAAATTGAACCAAAAACCATATCTGATGCATTAAAGGATAATAATTGGATTAATGCTATGCATGATGAATTAAATCAATTTACAAGAAATGAAGTATGGGAATTAATTCCAAAACCAGATAATGCAAATATTGTAGGTACAAAATGGGTTTTTAGGAATAAAATGGATGAAAATGGTATAATCACTAGAAACAAGGCCAGATTAGTTGCTAAAGGGTATAATCAGCAAGAAGGAATTGATTTTGATGAAACATATGCTCCAGTTGCTAGATTAGAAGCTGTTAGACTTTTACTTGCTTATGCTTCAATAAAAAAGTTTCAGGTTATTTCAAATGGATGTCAAAAGTGCTTTCTTAAATGGCTACTTGAATGAAGAAGTTTTTGTTACATAACCACCTGGTTTTGAAGATCATGTTCATCTAGAATATGTTTACAGATTAAAGAAAGCTATGTATGGTCTCAAACAAGCCCCAAGACAATGGTATGAAAGGTTAAGTACTTTTCTCATTTCAAAGGGATATCAAAGAGGTTTGGTTGATAAAACTTTATTCTTAAAGAAATTAAATATTGATATAATTTTGGTTCAAGTATACGTTGATGACATCATATTTGGAGCCACTAATGAGTCTTTATGTAAAGATTTTATCAAAGATATGCAGGGGGAATTTGAGATGTCTATGATGGGGGAACTCAACTACTTTCTTGGATTACAAGTTAAACAACTTCAAGAAGGAAGTTTTCTTCATCAATCTAAATACTGCACAGAACTTTTAAAGAAATTTGAGATGGAACATTGCAAAGAAGCATCAACACCTATGTCCACAAATTGCTATCTTGATTCTGATAAAAAAGGGAAAGCTGTTGATGAAACTAAATATAGAGGACTTATTGGTTCTTTACTTTATCTAACAACAAGTAGACCTGACATTATGTTTAGTGTTTGTATGTGTGTCAGGTTTCAATCTGCACCAAAAGAATCCCATCTTATTGCTGCAAAAAGAATCCTCAAATATCTCAAAGGAACTTTAAATGTTGGGTTATGGTATCCTGGTGAGTCCAAACTAAATTTAATTGGATACTCTGACTCAGATTTTGCAGGTTGTAAGCTTGATAGGAAAAGCACTAGTGGCACCTGTCATCTCCTTGGAAGCAGTCTAATCTCTTGGCACAGTAAAAAGCAATCATGTGTTGATCTTTCTACAACTAAAGTCGAGTATATTGCAGCTCGAAGTTGTTGTGCTCAATCTCTTTGGATCAAACAACAACTTGAGGATTATGGTTTAATTCTCAGAAAAATTCCTCTCTTATGTGATAACACAAGTGTCATTATGTTAACTAAAAACCCAATTCAACATTCTAGGACAAAACATATATAAATTAGACATCATTTCATTAGAGATCATGTTTTGAAAGGTGATTGTGAAATTTTCTTTATAGAAACTGAAAAACAACTAGCAAATATTTTTACAAAACCTCTTGCTCGTGATCGTTTTTACAAAATTCGCACTGAATTAAGCATTTTAGATGTATCAAACATTACTTAATTTTCAAAACTGATTGTTTTAATCGATACAAACAAGCTTTAAATCGATTAAAAGCACTTATACAACATTTTGCTTACTGTTTTAATCGATTAAATGTCGATTAAATCGATTAAATCAACTTATGTTTCCAACTTTCGAATTTTATCACTGTTTTAATCGATTAAAACTTGTAACAAGATCATTTTAATCGATTTTGTCCTGTTTTAAATCGATTATTACTCTGGGAAGAAAAATTAAAAGCTTTAGTTAATGGTTGTTCTTGTAACATGCTACTAAAGCATGGTTCCCTTATCTTTACACATGTTAATTGCATTCTTTACAAATGTGTTAATGAAGATAAGTTTGAATCAACTTTGATTGGTCTTTATATGAGTAAAGTATCTTGTTCTTACTGTTTTCAAAAACTAAATTTTTGCCATGCATTGTATTTGCTTTATTCCTCTGTTCTTTATTTTTTGATGAAGTCAAAAGGGGGAGAAATAATTGCTTTGCTTTTATAATTGATTTAGGGGGAGTAGCAATATAGGGGGAGAA
The DNA here is from genome assembly GCA_963425845.1 of Sphenostylis stenocarpa. NCBI lineage: Eukaryota > Viridiplantae > Streptophyta > Magnoliopsida > Fabales > Fabaceae > Sphenostylis > Sphenostylis stenocarpa. The sequence goes on along the minus strand of OY731401.1, from coordinate 71,221,573 downwards.
ATGGGAAAATGATTATCTTTTGAATACTTACTAATCTATATATTCAAGTGACTTCTTCTGCAGAGTTATTATTCAAAGAGGTGTTTGTCTTCATCAAATAGGGGGAGACTGAAAGTGATGAAGATCTTATTGAATTACTTTGGCAAAGATCTTGTTGATTTGATGAAGTAAAAAATGAAGTCAAAGGCTACTTTGTGGCGAGTCAAAGGTCACTTAGATAAAAGGGTAGTGAGATTAGTGAGTCTACATCTCTGCTGAGGTTTAATCATTTTTATCTCTCTGCTGCATGAAGTTTCTTCATTTAAAAGATTTTGCAAAATGCCTCTAAAAAGCGATTAAACGGTTAAAAACAAAGTATTTTGATAAAAGGTTTTTTAATTAAATATTTTAACTAAATAGTATACAAGCTTTATCAACTAAAATGTTCTTAACACTTTTGTAACAGGTTTTTAACTGATATGTTTTCAAAATAATCAATTGTTTTCATTAGAAGATGTTTTGAAAACCTTCTATCAGTATTTTAACTGATATAGTTTCGAAAAAATCGATTAAAATCACTTAAAATGTTCAAGGAAGTGTTCTGGTAGTATTTTAATCGATATAACTTCGAAACAATCGATTAAAACCACTTGGTCCAGCATATGATCGATCAGAATGAGGTTATGATCGATCATAATGATTTTTTGATCGATCAGAATAATTTTAATCGATTAAAATGCGTTTCAATTGATTAAAATAACTAAGTGAACTTTATTCAAAGTGTTTTAATCGATTAAAACAGATTATTATCAGTTAAAATCACTTAAAAAAGTTTATAAGAATGTTTTGCAGTATTTTAATCGATTGAAAGATGAAACAATTGATTAAAATAGTTTGGAAGATTTTTTACAAAGGGTTTTAATTGATATAAACGTTGTCGTATCGGTTAAAACAGATATGGAAAATAATCAAGAACATTTTAATAGATTAAAAGAAGTTTTAACAGATTAAAACAAGACTTTTAACAGATTAAAAAATTATTTTAACAGATTAAATAAACCAGCAGTTTTGAAAATCTTCTATATAAACAGAATTGCTTGAACCTTTTAACCAACATCTTTTAGCAATCAATTAAGCAAGCATAAGTGCTACTTTCAAGAGAGAATCACGCTAGTTTTTGTGAAGTTCATAGTAGTTCTTTCTTGAGGCAAAATTGCATTCTTTTGGAGAAGAAACTCATACTGCAGAGTTGCATAAAATTGGTTTGAGCATTCTAAATTTCTTCTCTTTGTTTCTTTTCTTTCTTTACTGTATTGTGGGTGCCTGGAATTGTGGGTACTGGTTTCTGTAGCTAGAATTTGGCTGCAGGGTTGGTCAAGAACTGAAATTTGGTTCTTGGTGAAGGTGTAGGTGCAGGAACTGGAATTGTGGTTCTTGTGGTAGATTGAGTGTAAGATTTGTAATCTGTAAAACGTTCAATCTAGTGGAACCTAGCTGGAATTTGGCTGGAGACTGGACGTAGCCCTAGGATTGGGTGAACTAGTATAAACCTTGGTTGTATCTTTCTAAATCTTTCTCTCCTTTAATTCTGTCACTGCATTTATTTTTGATTGCTTGTTGTGTGTGATTCAAGAACTGATCTGAAATCTTAATATTTGAAATAGATAATCTGTAATTTGCGAAAATCTTTCAAAGATCAATTCACCCCCCCCCCCTCTTGATCTCAGCCTACATTTCTAACATGGTTCACCTTGAAGATCCAGCCAAGAGGATCAATATTGTCAAAGGATGGGAGGTTGAGTTTCATCGATTTGTGGGAGCTGAGTGGTGGAGGGGGGAGGGAGATCTGGTTTTCTAGGTGGGTGGTGCGGTTGGCAATGTCCATGAGGGTGTTGGAAAAATTGGCTTGGGCGAGTAAGATTTGTTCTAATTTGCGATGAAGGAAATCAAATGGGTCAGGTGCGTTGACCATAGTGGGTGGAGTTCGATGCAATTGAAGCACTAAAATGAAAGGAAAAAATCAGAGAGAAGAAGAATAATAACAGAAAGGCAGAATAATAGAAAGAGAATACTCGATATTTTTCTTTTTCTCTCACTGCTCAATCCTGAATAATAACATAAAGACAGAATAACAAAAAAAAATACTCGATATTTTTCTTTTTCTCCCACTACTCAATCTTGAGGTGCTCTATATAGGCACAATTTATTACAACTAACATTCTCTCTCTCTCGTGAGTATAACGTTACAAACTCTCGTTATAAAGGTAAGTTGGCTAACGAGAGACTCTCGTTGGAAGGACGACAGTAAAATCTGTGGTAGTACTTGGGGTTGTAATCATCTTGCACTTTGTCAATGGGCTCCTCATTAGTACCAACGAATGACATAGGCCCAATATTCCTTTCAGTTGCTCTTGGAAATTGGAAATATTTTTTATTTATTTATTATAAAACCTATTTTTCTAGAGACACCCCTATAGGGATGACAATTAAACTCGTATCCGTGGGGATCGACCCGTCTCCATCCCGAGTTTGACGGGAAAACCCGAGTTGACCGGAGGCGGGGACGGGTTCGGGTTTTCCCGCTTTAAAAGTCGGGGCGGGGAGGGGATGGGTAATGCAATCCAGCCCGACTTTATATTTAAATTTAAAATTTAAAATATTAATACTTTAAATGTATTTTCTTTTCTTTTTCTATTACATATAAAGTTATTTTTTTAATATTTCACCAATTTTTATTTTTCTTCTAACCACTTTTAATTTTTTTGTCTTTTTAATCTTTTATATCAATTAATTTATTACATTATTCTCTCTCTTATCTTTCTATTTTTTACATTTCCTTAATTTCTCCCATCAATTTATTTATTTTTTTAATCTTTTCAATCAATTTGATGAACACAAAGTAATTTTTTTCTTTATCTTTTTCTAAATATTTTACATAAATCCTAGTAGTAACTAATATTATTTTATTTATAATTTATATTTATTAGGTTTTATTATGTCATATTTTTTTTATCTTATTATTCTTATTTATCATACATCAAATTTTATCTTAATAAAATAATTGTATTTTAAAAGATTAGAAAAAATTGATAATTTAAACTTTTATTATTTTGAACTAATTAAATAAGAATTAACTTATTAAATATTTTTTTATAAACTATATATTTCATATTTTTAAATGAAAACTTAAAAATGAATTAACTTATGTATATAATTAAATGTTTGAATACAATATTATAATAATAATGTTATAAATATTCAAATATTTGAATAATATAATAATAATAATAATAATAATGTTATAAATATTCTCTCTATATATAAATAAAAAATAATTAAATATTTTTTTACATACATATTTTAATATAAATACAATAAATTAAAATATATATTTAATTAATAATTATTATAAATTATAAAATTATAAATATTTGTTTATAAATAAATAATAATAAAATTAATTTATTATAAATATAATTATATTTTTAAAAATAATATAGATCGGGGACGGGATGGGGAACCCGAAATCCAGTGGGGATCGGGGCGGGATGGTTGCAAACCCCTCTTGTTGTCATGCTTAACCCCTCCCATTTCCCCTCTTTTATATTTTTAGAAGTTGGATTCAAACCCAGTACCTTAGATTTGGAGAGCTGATATTTCAACCACTACTAATTTTTTTTTATTATGGTTTACAATAAATTATATTTATATATTTGTATATTTATATATTTGTATATTTATATATTTTTGTATATTTATATATTTTTATATATTTATATATTTATATATTTTTATATTTGTATATTTATATATTTGTATATTTATATATAATTAAATATTTATTTTTTAAAATTATTTAATTTAATAAATTATTATAAATTAATCTAATTATGATTAAATTAACTTATTAAATAGAAAAAATATTTAATTTTTTAATTAGGTGAATAATTAATTTATTAGAATATATTTAAAATTAAGTAATTATTATATAATTTTACTTGATCGAATATATCCGTCGATAAGTAATTGTTATTTTACCGACGGATTTACCGACAGATATATCCGTCGGTAATTAATTGTTAATTTACCGAACGGATATATCCATCGGTAAGTAATTGTTAATTTACGACAATCCATCAGTAAGTAATTGTTAATTTACCGATGGATTTACCGATAGATATATCCGTCGGTAAGTAATTGTTAATTTACCGACGAATTTACCTACAGATATATCCGTCGGTAACCAATTATTAATTTACCGATGGATATATTCGTCAGTAAGACCAAATTCCACAAATATTCTATATTCGTCGGTGATAACTAATTTTCCAACGACTACAAATCCATCGGTAAAAATTCGTCGAAAATAAACTATTTTCTTGTAGTGATTCCTTTGCTTGAATGGTTGGGAAGAGTTAATGGAATATATGTTAGGGCAGAGAGAGTGGCAAAACAACTTTGACGAATTTTTGGATGGAGTTATTGATGAGCACCCTAATGAGATAGTGCTTTGTAATCCAAGTGTGGGTAAAAGTTAAATAACATGTAAGCATACATTATTCTTAACTTAAGATCTTAAACTTTTATGTTAAAAATAATATTAATTCTTATTTCGGTCGAACTCATTCTTCTTCTCCATAAATCTTCTTCAAAATACTCAATAGAGGTACATGGTGATTGGGATCGGGATGAAGTTAAAGGTGAAGACCAGACTGATTTTCTGGACATTTTGTTAAGGATCCAAAAGACAAACACCACGGGGTTCCATATTGATAGAACAACCATAAAGGCATTGACCCTGGTATGTAAAATCAGTACAATGTGTTACACTTTAACGTTTATCTAACATATATTTAATAAATAACTATTAAAATGAATATATGTTTATCATCATTCCTATTATGAATGTCCATGACTTATTTTTTAATTAGAGCAATAATACTGAGAAAACTTGTATATTATTATACACCACTTTCCTAAGCAAAAGTTAGGTCACATATTAATACATTTATTTTCTTTTGCGGAGTTTCACTGTTCATAGAGAATGAAATTGACAATTGAAAGGTTATGTTCGCGGCAGGTACTGACACTAGCTTCTCAATCCTAAGCTGGATAATGACAGAGCTCTTAAGGCACCCAGCTGGATAATGACAGAGCTCTTAAGGCACCCAACTGTGGTCCAGACGTTATAACGTGCTAAATGGTAAAAAGTTGATATAATTATATCTTGAATTGTTATGAAACCACTTAATTTATGTTAATTTTAAAAGAATAAATTCGAGAATACCTTGATATAAGAGTAAGGAGCACAATTATCAACATAATTGGAGTAAAATTAAAATAAAGAAGAACGCTTAAGCGAATGAAAGATGTGAAGCCCAACCTAAATTCTCTTATAAAAAAATAAGTTGTGTTTTGAGAAAAACAAGCATTCTTAGAGAAGAGGAGGCACGACTACTGTTAGGGTTTCGTCTAATCTTCATCAATTCTTCACTTCTTCATCAATTAAAGCATTATAATGGCCAACATGAGTGATTAACTTCATTATCTTAGGATTCGGTACACTTCCTTTGAACTCTTTTGTATCATGGTGATATTCTGAGATATTAATCTATGTTTTGATGTTGTTATTTTTATCATTTATGCTTTGGAATGATTTATTCTTGATTGTTTAAGGTATGATTGAAAAATATATCTTGAACCCTAGATCACGATAAGAATATTTTTTACGTTAATTGCTAGGAATGGAATGAATGTATCAATTGCTTAACACCTTAAACCTAATGCTGAAAAATTTGTTAATTGTGTGAGGAATCAACATTTATTAGGTTTTCTTATGAATTTCATGTGTGAGGAATCAACATGGATGATTTGAGTAGGTGATATCAACATTATTAGGTTAATTGACGTTCTTAATTGACATAGTCATTACAAAAGATGGATAAGGAAGAAAACCAATCTTAGGTGTCTTTAATTGATATTTTCTGAACAATATACAGTTCTTTGTCATTTAATTTCAATTCAACTCTTATTTGCAAAATCTAATCTATTTAATCTACTTAGTAAGTATAATTGGGAATTTCATTGAAACTGTTCCTCATGGGATCGACTTTTATTTAATTGAAATACTATACTGCAATTGATAATTTTGGTACGCTTGGCAATAATTCAACCCAAGGTGAGATAAGGAATGTGGTTAGTGGCAGAACTCGCGTGACTGAGGAAGATTTAAGCAGCATGCATTACTTGAAGGCAGTGATCAAAGAAACTTTTAGATTACACCCCCCTGGACCCTTGTTGATTCCAAGGGAATCCATGGAAGATGTGAAAGTGATGGGTTATGACATTGCAAAGGGCACACAAGTAATAGTGAATGCTTGGACAATTGGAAGAGATGGTTGTTATTGGGAGCAACCTCTGGAGTTCAAACCAGAGAGATTCTTAAATAATTCAATAGATGTGAAAGGACATGATTTTGAATTGATACCATTTGGAGCAGGAAGGAGGGGTTGTCCAGGAATAGTATTTGCCATGAATGTGATTGAGCTGGTCCTAGCAAAGCTTATTCACCATTTTGATTGGGAAGTGCCTGGTGGAGTAGTGGGTGATCAGACACTGGACATGACTCAAAAGGCAGGGTTAACCATTCATAGAAAATTCCCTCTTGTGGCAACTGCATCGATCCCTACATGTATTAATAAGTGAACTATGATGATAAATTAGTAACTTGAAAGGAAATAAGGGACTATAATATGAATGATGTATAATCAAAATATTATGGCCAGAAGTGCCTTTATAACACACCTTGTTAAGAATGGTGATTATTATTATCTCGGGTAGTAGATTGTTAATTATTATAATTATTATTTTTATGCTTTATGATTTTTTTTTTCCTTTACTGTCTTAGGAAAATGGAGAGTGTGTGGTTCTGTTTCATTGAGCTTTGTCTCCAGTGTATTATTGAACAGGATAAATAACTCGGAATTTGAAAAAGATCGAATCAAGTCATAGAAAGATAGGCTCCCAAGCTTTGAACCAACACTAAAAAAAACTTACATCATTACGTTACAAACATTGTAATAAATACAAACGAAGGTGGCTAAGATGGTGTGGTCAAAATTAGAACATCAATAATTACATTATCTGAAACATCAACAATAGACAGACAGAGGAGAACCAAATAAATTGACCTACAAGTGCCCCTTCATTTAATAATAACATTATCATAAACATCAATATTTTGTTTTTTGTGTTAACTTGATTTAGATGAAAAAGAATAATATTGGATTATTTATTTATTTATATTATTAAGGAGTCAAATTGAATCCTTTCAAATATAGGAGTGCAATTGAATTCTTAAAGAAATAAAGGGACTGAACAAATAATTTAACAATTTATTTTCACTATGGACACGGTCACATATTCTTGGTATAAAAATAAAAATAAAAATAAAATATTAATTTATATGATATTGTACACACTAAAATTTGTTTAAATATCTTAAAGATTTAAATTATCATAACAAGTATTAGAATACAAAATTAAATTATGTTTATTAACTTGTCACTTGATAAACCAAAACTAGTTATTTTACTAATAATGATCACAAATGATCTTTTACTTAAGTAAGAAAGATTTCTCTTAGCAATATTTTAGGATCATTATTAAAAATATTAACTAATTATTGTGAGATATTTTTCTTTAGATTGTGCTGTAAAATGGTGTTAAGTGGTAAAAGTTGATATAATTATGCTTTTAATTTTGAGTTTGATATAAAAAAATCGAATTAATTAAAGGTGTGACAAGGAGTTTATCAGCTTTAAAAAGTAGGAACGACTGCTTTAAAAAGTAGGGACGAAAATATGTAATGCAATCTCACCCCACCCTTATCTCGATCTTGATCTCGTCTCAATTTTGATTTTATATTTAAATTTTAAAATATTAATATTTTAAAAGTATTTACTTTTTTTTCTATTACGTATAAGACCATTATTTTTATATTTTACTACTTTTACTTTCTTTTACCCATTTTTTAATTTTTTTATCTTTTTTTAATCTTTTATATTAATTAGTTCATTATATTATTTTCTTTCTCTTATTTTCATTTTTTTAACATTTTGTTAATTTTTCCAATCAATTTGTTTTTTTACATTTTGTTAATATTTCCAATCAATTTGTTTTTTTTTAATCTTTTCAAATTATTTGATGAACACAAAATTAATTTTTCTTCATCTTTATCTTTTTCTAAATATTTTATGTAAATCTCAATAATAACTAATATTATTTTATTTATTATTTATCTTTATTAGATTTTATTATGTCATATCTTCTCGATCTTATTATTTTATGTCATATATCAAATTTTATCTTAATAAAATAATTTTATTTTAAAGAATTAAAAAAAGTAATAATTTAAATATTTATTACTTTCAACTAATTAAATAAGAATAATCTTATTAAATATTTTTTTATAAACTATATATTTCATGAAAACTTAAAAAGAAATTAATTTGATAAATATTTGAATATAATATAATAATAATAATATAAATATTTAAATGTTTGAATACTTTATAATAATAATAATATTATTATTATTATTATAATACGTATTTTAAATCTATATAAAAAATATTAATTTTTTTACTTAATATTTTAATATAAATATAATAAATTAAAAAATATATTTAATGAATAATAATAATCATAAATTATAAAATTATAAATATTTATTTATGTATAAAAATATATAAAAATATAAAAATTAATTTATTATATATATAATTCTATTTTTAAAAATAATTTAGATCTAAAACAGGATAAGACAAGAAAATCCAAAGTGGAGACTGAAATAAAAACTGATTTTTTAACTATGACAAATATCGGGAAGGAAAATAAAAATTTAATTTCTAATTTTCAAGGAATAAAAAAAGAAAAAAGAAGTTAGGAGACAAAATCCGTCCCATCTTGTTTTGTCCCATCATGTCTAAATATTAGTTATTGATGATAACTACATTGATAATATGAAATATTTTTAAAATTGGACATGACAATAAACTAGTTGTATGAAATTATGAATAAAATAATATTTTTATAATATAATAAATATATTTAAGTTTATTAATATGAATAATTTAAAAAATAATAATAAATATTATTTTTATATTAAAATAAAAATTATAAATATAAAATATATTTGAAAATATAAATTGGATAATTATTAAAATAAAATAAAAATACAGTAAAATAATTATTATTTAAATTTGATAAAACTAATATGAAATAAAAAAATAAAAAATATTATATTATATATTTTATAAAAAATTATATTAAAAAATTTTGATCATAATTTTTTTATTAAAATCAATTTGATTAAAAATTTCATCAATTTTTTGAAAGTAATGAGGGGAAAATTGATGGAAATGTCCCTATATTCTTCGAGAGATGATTTTGATGATGATTCAAGTTAACACCATTCAAGATGAATTAAGAACAAACTGAATTTATGACGTTGGTGACAATGTGAAACATTTTCCTACATGTCTAAGATAAGTTTTTGATAAAAATGATGATTCAAGCAAACCTAAAATGATTCCTGAAGACTAGATAGAGTCTTAAAATATTATATGAAGGTACAAGTTGATAAAGTAATACTATGCATAAGCCTCCAAAACAAGTGTGATAAATTTATAACGTGATATTTTTCATCTGTCATAATCAATTATGATACATCGAAATGAAAAAAATGATTTTCTCTATTATAATTGATTATACTGGTAACATAATCAATTATGACAATTCAAATTTGAAAAATATATATGTTTTGAAGAATAAATATTTTTGAATATATCCCGATTTTTATTCACAAAAATATTAATGTCCAACGACCATTTTCTGATGCTATTTTTCTATTTAATTAAGTTTTGATGAAAAATAAAAAATACACAATTACAGAATTCGAAAATACAATTTACATTCAATCAGTTTTGAGAAAAGAATTATGAGCAAGACAATAGAGATATTTTACAAATTTTGAGAAAACTCTCTTCTCTACTGCCTTGTTCTCGGATATTGACTTCTACAGTCTTCTACAATTTGTTGTCTCCATTACCCAGGTGTGACTGTTCTTATTTTTATTACCTTCATCCTTTGTGTATTGATGGCAAAGGAAGTACTTTTCATCCCTAGTGTGATTCTAGGGAGATGTTCATCTTTAGTGAGATTTTAAGGAGGTGTTTTCATCCTTTGATTTGTTCGAAGGAGGTTTTCATCCCTAGTGTGATTCTAAGGAGTTGTTCATCTTTAATGAGATTCTAAGAAAATGTTTTTCATCCTTTGATTTATTCAGATGAGGTGTTCATCCCTAGTGAGATTCTAGGAAAGTGTTTATCCTTAGTTAGTTTCTAAGGAGATGATTGTCTTTTTAATTAGTTTACTTTTTACTTGTTCTTCTGCTGAATTGATTGTAATTTGTAAACTGAATTTGAAAGATAATGAATTGAGAGTCACTCTTGTGTTAAGAGTTGACTAGGAACTTAATGTAGGGTTGACTATACCTGAACCAGTATAAATATCTGTCTGCTCTTCTATTTTCCTTTTATCTCTTTTTCTTTTCCTGATTATATTATCGTTTCTGTGTTTTCGATTTATATGTGTTCAAACAAATTATTCATTCACAAATAAATTTTTAATATGATTTAATTTTTAAAATAGTGATTATAAATGTATCTAGTTAGATTCACGGACCTTCACGTGTGCTTTTAACTTTTTTTTTTTTTTTTTTTTAATCTGAGACTAATAAATTTTTGCTGTGCTAATTCAATACATTTTTGCATATAGTGAATCCCATGAATTATTTTTATATAAATGTATTTAGTTAGATTCACGGACCTTCACGTGCGCTTTTAACTTTTTATTATTATTTTTTTTTTAGATCTGAGACTAATAAATTTTTGCTGTGTGGTTACTGCTAATTCAATACATTTTCGCATGTGAATCTCATGGATTATTTTTATAAAACTAAATTCAAGTATTTAACAAATTTCTTCGGTACTCTCTTATTAAAATCACACATATCGTAGTATATGTAATCCATTTTTATTTAAATTTAGTCATTGATGTTATTTTTTGTATTTTATATAATTTGAATTTTTGATTAATTTATATTATATTTTTACTACATATTATAAAAAAATTAAAAAAGACTAGATCGAGTAATTATTCGAAAAATGAGCTATTGGAATTTTTATGTTGGGGTTTTATAGTTTTATGTTTTAATATTTAGATAGAGTGTAGCTCTATTTCATGGAGATTTCTCTCCAGTGTGATAAATCACTCGTGATTAAAAAAAAATCAATCAAGTAGTAAAAATATAGGTTGATGGAAAACTCGTGATAAATCACTCGTGATTAAAATAAATAATCTGTCGTAATTACAATGAATTAACTCGTTTTAAATTATTTTTTATGAGTTAAAATAAGACCAACCAGATCCAGAACCAGAACGAGGACAAACTCACTCATTTTGAAATCCTAAAATAAAACATTCATTATTACAGATACTGTAACAAGTACAACAGAGGCTGGTGAAGCGACAAATACAACAGTCAAAATCAGAGGCTAGTGAAACGACAAATACATCAATAAGATTGTCATAAACATCACTCGTGATAAATCACTCGTGATTAAAATAAATAATCTGTCGTAATTACAATGAATTAACTCGTTTTAAATTATTTTTTATGAGTTAAAGATAAGACCAACCAGAACCAGAACGATGACAAACTCACTCATTTTGAAATCCTAAAGTAAAACATTCATTATTACAGATACTGTAACAAATACGATAGTCAAAATCAGAGGCTAGTGAAACGACAAATACAACAGTCAAAATCAGAGGCTCGTGAAACGACAAATACATCAATAAGATTCTCTCATAAACATCAATAATTGAAAGGAAATAGATCTATAACTTGTCTCTGCAACCTTCACAAGTTGATGAAGGACATCATTCTACCAAGGAAACAACAACCATGGCAACACACGAAAACGTTTCCAACTTCATAAACAAGGATGTTCCACAAAATATAAATGATACTGAATAAAAAGAATATGAAGTGATGTCACTTATAGAATATAGAATGAGAATTGTTGAGAAGTTTTTATCAATAAAATATATTATTTCAATAGAGATTTTATAAATAGAGTTCTCTTACTACATCTGATACGAATAATTCGTTGTTTATGTTTTAGAAAATATAAAGTCTAGATTTATTTTATTATATTTTATTTAATAAATTTAAAATTGATTTTGGCCGAATATTTTTTTAAAATTTTTAAAGAAGTTATTTTTTTATTATTTATTATTTAATAAAAAGTTATTAAATAATTTATCATATTATTTAATTTTTTTAATAAAAAAATTCCTCTTATATAAACAATTCTACAATATTTTAAATCATTTATAAATAAGATTTATATTTATAATATATTAAAACTATTTTAATAAGTGTATTAGAATGCAAATTAAATTATATGTATATTAACTTATCACTTGAAACAAAACTGTGATAATAATAATAATAGTAATAATAATAATAATAATAATAATAATAATAATAATATATTTTTTGATATAATATTTATTGAATAAAATCATATTTTATAAGGGATAAAAATAATTTTTTTTAATTTAAAGAATTAAAAAAACTATATCAATTTAAAAGACTAACATTACAAATAAATTTTTATTTCATCTTATATGTTAGTCATGTAGGTAGATAATAATGACTAATTATCGACAATTAATATTTAAACTTAAGTGATAAATATATATAATGATCATTACAAGAAATTTTTTATTTATTAACAGATATTGATGGATATGGATCCGTTAAAAAAAGTAATTATCAATAGAAAATACATATAGATTTAAGGTATTATTACTGCTGTTTTGGCTTACTTCTTAGCATTCTGCTGAGAATATGTAATCTTTCTGCACCTATTTGTCAAATCCAATATATTCATTAATAATGAATGCGTTTTTCAGCTTTAGCGGCAAGCTGGTTTTAACTATTTATAAATTAATCAATTAATTAATATAAGTGAAGGTACACATCCAAAGGGGAGGGTCCTGGTACAGAAGTGACACTGCCAATTGTAACACTTGCATGGCAAGTTTTTTAAAAGTAAAAAAGTGACACTGATGAAAATGAGACAACGTCAAAAAAGAGAAATGAAAGAAAATGTTTCCAACTTTTTTTTTTCTACTTGCTTGGTTTTCTTTTCTTTATCCACTTTTCCTTTTTGTTTTAGGATGAAGTGTATGTAATTTGCTTTTGCATTGTTGCTAGGATTAGTTTTATATATTCATGCGTTTGTACCACTTTATATATTTCTTATGAATTGTTGTTGCCTAAAAAATTTACCTAAAAAAGTCGTTTAAATTTAATTTATTTCTTATGATAGAGGCATTAATCATGACCTGTGGGAGTTGCATGTAGAAATTAAAGTTTGAAATGTTAAGTTACGAAAAATGATATGATTTACTAACATGTTAATAACTTGTTCATCAGTACTTTAAATTCCTATATTCATATGTGCAAGTACCAAAAGCTTAATTAGGTAGAAAGTTTTTAGCTCACGTTTGTCTAATGTATTAGGACAAGCGTCCTTAAGATTAACCTTGTTTTCCCTAAACAAGAGTATACATGCTTTTAAATTAGGACAAAATTTTACCCTCCTTATTATATAAAACACGTGTACAGTTACTTCTTAATGCTTATTTTTTAAGGTTGTTTAATTGTGAATATATAACCAACTTGATTTGAATTAATGAACGTGTAGGAGGAATATATATATATATATATATAAAACTTGGTCAAATAAAGGGATCCAAAAGTTAAAGTATGTACTTATATGTCACATTATAGAAGTTGCACTATTTCAATTCCAAAAAATAAATTAGTTTGGTGACTTTTTTCCATTTTTCAAAATTGGTGTGAGATGATTACTAAAAGAAAAGACATGGATGACATTCAACATTAAACAACAATACTATATATCATGACATGCATGTCTACAATAATTTTTTTGAACAATTTTACCAATAGTTTTTTCATGTATAATATTACATCATGTGTTGTCTTTCAATTTAATAATTATTTTTGGTACACGATACTTCTTGTAGGTTAAGTGTTGGCAAATCATACACCAAACAAAGGCTCCTCAAGCTGCAGGAACTATCCATACTGATTTTAAAAGGGGATTTATTTGTGCTAAGGTGAGTTGAGTTCATGAATATTGACATTTCTTGATTTAACCTGGTTGATTCTTCCTTTTATATATTTGAAAATATGTTTTAGTGCACTTATTCCTAGCCTAATTGCTTGAAAGTTCAATGTTAAATTGAATTTGACAACATAAAAGTAACTTAGTATTATTATGTTGAATCCAATGTTTAATCAATGTTCGATTTATTTGGAGCATAGTTTAATCAAAATCCAATGGTCGATTTCTTTCAAACAATTCATTCAATTGATCTTATTCTCTTCAATATTACAGAACATGAATGGTATTTCTTTCAGTCGCGGTTGGATATATGATAGATGTTATAGTGGTAGAAGAGATTTGAAAGAGTCTTTTATTATAGGGGTTGAAGAGTTTGTTAGATTTGCTCGACAATATGAGTATTACGAACGTGATAGGGGTATTCGATGTCCATGCACCAAATGCGATTGTACAAGAATTTTGAAGGATGAAATCGTCAAAGTTCACCTTTACACGCAAGGGTTCAAACCAAATTATTGGATTTGGACGGATCACAGAGAACGTGTTCCTGAAGTTGAAGAGAATGTTGATGATAATTGTGTTGGCGGTTCAAGTATTGATGTACACATGAATGAACAAGACCAATTTATGTCAATGCAAGAGATGATGTACAATTCTCTCTGACAGCATCAATCATTTCAAGGACCCAATTGTCTTAACATAGAAGAGCCACCAAATGAAGCAATTCAAAGGTTTTATAATTTGTTGGCAGACACAAATAAACCATTATTTGAGGGGGTAACAGATTCAAAATTGTTAATATGTGTTATACTTTTAGCGTGCAAGTCAAATTGGAATATTCCTGATCAATGCTTAGACTTTATGACACGCATGTTGTTGGATGTCACACCTATAAAAGGCAATTTGCCAAAAACTTATTACGATGCCAAAAGATTAGTATCAAAGTTGGGATTAGAGGTGAAGAAGATTGATTATTGTGTGAGTGGTTGTATGCTTTTTTATGACAATGACAATGGCAAAAAAGATGCTACATTACTTCAATGTAAATTTTGTCAAAAGCCAAGATATCATGAGAAAAGTAGTGGAACAACCCATAAAAAGTCAGTTCCAGTAAAGTTCATGTTTTACTTGCCTATAATTCCTAGATTATAAAGAATATTTACATCAATGAAACTACTGGGTAAATGACTTGACACCATGACAATAAAACTTCTGATGTATTACACCATCCATCAGATGGTGAAGCTTGGAAACACTTCGATCGAAAACATCGAACTTTTGTTGCTGATCCACGCAATGTCGGACTTGGGTTTTGTTCTGATGGATTTAATCCATATATTCAGGCTTTATCTTCACCTTATTCTTGTTGGCCTATCATTGTTACTCCATACAATCTTCCTCCTGAAATGTGCATGACCAAGTCATATATGTTTCTAACTTGCCTAATTCCGGGTCCATCCAATCTGAAGGCCTTTATTGATGTTTACTTAGAGCCTTTAATTGATGATTTGAAAAAATTGTGGAATGGTGTTCTCACATACGATATTTCAAAGAAACAAAATTTTATGATGAGGGTAGCTTTAATGTGGACAATTAATGATTTTCCCGCTTATGGGATGTTATCTGGTTGGGGGACTCATGGTAGATTGGCTTGCCCACATTGCATGGAGCATAAAAAATCTTTTACATTAAATTATGGTTGTAAAAGTTGTTGGTTTGATTCGCATCAAGGTTCTTACCAAATGATCATCCATTTAGAAGAAATATTAAAGCCTTTCGAAAGGAAGAAGTTGAAGTAGAAGGGTCACCTCCTCGGCTAACACCTACACAAGTTTGGAGAAGAGTACAAGATTTACCAAAAGTAACTGAGTGTGATATCACAAGGATAGAAGGATATGGACAGTGGCATAATTGTACAAAACGAAGCATATTTTAGGATCTCCCATATTGGAAAGATAATTTGTTGAGACACAATCTTGATGTAATGCATATAGAGAAGACTTTTTTTGATAACATATTCAACACTGTGATGAATGTAAATGGAAAGACAAAAGATAATGAGAAGGTGAGGAAGGATATTGCTTTGTATTGTAGGCGTCCAGACTTGGAGTTAAAGGCACAAGCTAACGACAAAATGTTAAAGCCTAAAGCAAACTACACTTATATTATTGAACAAGCAAAGGTAATTTGTCGTTGGTTAAAAGAACTTAGGATGCCCGATGGTTATTCTTTCAACTTAGCAAGATGTGCTGATGCTGAAAAGGGGAGGATTCATGGCATGAAAAGTCATGATTGTCATGTATTCATGGAATGTTTACTTCCTATTGCATTTAGTGCGTTACTAGTACATATTTTGAATCCTCTTGTTGAAATTAGTCATTTCTTCAAAGATTTGTGTTCTACAACGTTGAAGAGGGAAATGCTTATTAGGATGGAAGAAAATATTCCAATCATTCTTTGCAAGTTAGAGAGAATATTTCCTCCTGCATTCTTTGATTCAATGGAACATCTCCCTATTCATCTTCCATATGAAGCTTGGCTCGGTGGACCAGTGCAATATAGGTGGATGTATCCATTTGAAAGGTGTTGAAATGATTGTCCTATATCTGTTTTATATGTTATTTTGATTAGTTTGATCAATCGTAATCTTGCTTCTTAAATTGTATAGATTCATGGGGGAGTCTAAACGATCGGTAAAAAATAAGGCTAAAGTTGAAGGATCAATTTGTGCAGCTTACTTGCATCGTGAGATGACATACTTTTGTTCTCATTATTTCAATAACTTCATGTTGTCACCACGACAACCTAGAAATGAAATGTATTTCCAAAGTCAAACACAATTGTCAGTGTTATCAGTATTCAGACAAGTTGGTCGTCCATCTGGGCGGGAGTTGACTCACTGGTTAACTGATGCTGAATTCAAGTAAGCTCATGTTCATGTATTAATCAATTGTCAAGAAGTAAAACCGTACCTTGAGTACATTCAAAACACATATCTTTTTAATTCCATTATTAAATTCTTTGTCACATTCTTAAAGTAACCTTTTAGCATTTTCTATTTGGACAGCTGATTCTTGCAATAAGAGCAAATAAGTGAATCAGAAGCATCTGCTAGGATTCATGCAGAATTTCCTTCATGGTTTAGGTAACAAGTATGTATGTTACCATTCTCTTTTATAGGTATTAATGTAACATTTGGTGCATTTTATATTTGTAGATTCATAATGAGCCATTTAGTGTGAAGAATCAAGACCTAAGAGATTTATCCAATCACCCTATGCGATGTGTTAAAGAATGACACACATATTTTGTGAATAGATACAAATTTCATACAAATGCATGGAGTAAGGGAAAAATGACAATAAACAGTGGTGTTTATGTTAAGGGTTTGACAGAAAGTGGTGAAGATGATTTTTATGGAGTAATTATGAAAATATATGAGTTGGAGTACAATACTTCAAGTTCTCCCAAAAAAGTTGTGGTTTTTTATTGTGAATGGTTTGATCCATCAAGAAGAGGTACAAAAGTGGATCATAAATATAATATTATAGATATTCGAATGGGTTTAAGATATGAACCATTTGATCCATTTATCCTTGCACATAATGTAAGACAAGTGTACTATGTCCCATATCCATCATTTCGAATAGACAAGCGTGGTTGGTGTGTTGCAATCAAAATAAAACCAAGAGGTCG
Organism: Sphenostylis stenocarpa; assembly: GCA_963425845.1. Lineage (NCBI taxonomy): Eukaryota > Viridiplantae > Streptophyta > Magnoliopsida > Fabales > Fabaceae > Sphenostylis > Sphenostylis stenocarpa. The sequence continues at coordinate 71,203,610 of OY731401.1, read as the reverse complement.
TATTGATTCTGATGGTGTGGAAGAGGATTCCCCTTACCAAGTAGATGAAATGTTACATGGCAATGAAGTCATTAAAGTGGAAGGCATATTTGGATTACATGACTATGAAGCTAATCCTGAAGAATTGGAAGAGGAAGAAGAAGAAGAGGATAAGGATGAGGATGATAAGGATGACGATGACGGCGATGAGGATGAAGCCTAATGTTTCAAGAAAATTAGAAACATAAATGTTTTAATTTTGTAATAAAAACATATTGTACCCTCATTTGTTATGAATTATGTTATTAACTGAGAGTCCCTTAATTTATATGAGTTTTTACATCATAAGTTATTCATAATCTTATTTTTTTATGTATAGATATGTCCACAGGAGGTTCTGACCCACCTCGACCCCCACCCTCAGGTAGTGATAAAGGGAAGGGGAAGGCGATATCAAAGAAAAAGATACCACGTTACGTTTTAAAAGTGGTTTTCACAGATATACCTTCCACATGCACTACACCTAGATCATCCACTACACTTACACCATCCATTACACTTATATCATCCACACTTGTTACACCCATACCATCGCCATCCTCTGTTGTAGGACCTACACCATCCCCTTCACCCCTTATACCTATTGTACCCACACCATTCACAACACCATCCACTTCTATTTTACCACTCATACCATCCTCCCTTGCAATTATGGCCCCCACCCCTTCTCCAGTTGTGGCACCCGCCTCCTCTCCAGTTGTGGCACCCACCCCTTCTCCATCTCCATCCCCTGTTGTGGCCTCAGGACCTTCCTCCTCTCAAGGTCGCTCACCTACTGTAGATGTTGATTCAGAGGTTGGAGAAGATGTTCCTGCTATACTTGATCGACCGACGATTAAACCTTATGGTCGAGGGTAATATTTAATTTGAAATCTCAAATTTATTTATTATAACTAAGTTTTAGTCATTTTTAGCACATATGTAACTTGTATTACTTTTCTTTGTAATTAGGTTTCTTCCTATTAGAATTGCACAGCAGAATGTTCGCGTTTAGGGACAAAAACCAAGAGGGGGGTGAATTGGTTTCTTGTAAAAAATTAGGGTTTTAAAAATTTTCTCCAAATTTCACCGATTAAAATGCTTGTAAAGTAAAGAGATAAGGGAAAAAGATTACACAGTTGATTTATACTGGTTCGGATCAAAAGACCCTATGTCTAGTTGCTAATCACTCTAAAAGAGGATTAACGTTGTCACTATAATCACAGTTTATAACAGATTACAAATTGAAAAAGATAAGGATTAGAAAACACCTCTCTTGAGTCACACAAGAGATAAACACCTCCTTTGAATCCACAAAGGATGAACAACAACTTTTCCTAGAGACGGCACAACATACAATCTACCAAGAAACCCACTCAGTGATTCTTATCGCTTTTAGCCCACACTAGGTTTTCAAAAACCCTTTTTTCTTCCCTACAGAAAGTTCTCTACCAATCACAGCTCTTAACTTTTGTATGAAAAAGGATTGTTATTTTGCAGAGAGTCTTAGAGAACCTTAAGTAGAGAGAATAGGGTCTAGGAAATAAGATTTTCGAAATCAGAAGAATTGGGAATAGGGTTTTCGTAAATTGGTCCAAATTCGAAATTCAAAACTCATAACAGACGTAGATAATCGATTATCTTCAGTGGTAATCGATTATTACAGAGCCATTTTCGCAGAGGAGTAAACTGGACCAAGATAATCGATTATTTGAGTTGTGATAATCGATTATCCAGCCAGATAATCAATTATTACAAAGAGGATTTCAGAAAAAACATAATTCAATGCAGGATAATCGATTATCCTGAGTGATAATCGATTATCATAGTGAGTTTTTGAAAAACATGAACTTTTAGATATGGACTATGTGCTGACTATCTTGGACTCTAATTTTACAGACTCAAAAAGACAAAACAGAATTATTACAAGTAAATACAAATGTTTATAAGCCTTCAAGTTTTTAAGTCCTTTGTTCTTGAATCATCATCAAAATCTTCAAGCATCATATTCTTGTATGTTCAACACTTCTGTCCAGAGTTGCATCACAAGCTATAACAAAGAGTATTAAACAACAATTTCTTCAACCTTGGGCCACATGGGGAGTGATACCTAGTAGTGATAAGGAGTCATTTTTTCGACGTTTTAAGGTAACTTAATCTTGTGTACATACTTAATTATTAGAAGGATGTGTAATGTTAATATTGATTTCCATTAATTGAATATATGTTTTGTAGTCATTTCTCTATAATGTGTATAACAATTTATACTTTTATAGATGAAGGTTCAGTGAAGACCAGAGCATGACCATCAAATAAAGAATAATTTTCATTCCAAAGCATCTCACAGGTTTAGTGAGATGTTTAGGGATGCAAGAATTGCTGGTCAAAGACCAGACTGGATTGGAGATCACGTTTGAAGCAATTTGCTAGCACATTGGAGCTCACCAATGTATCGGTCCAAATATGCACAAGCCCAAAAAAATAGGGCATCTGTAAAGGGTGGGAGCCTTCACACAGGTGGCTCTATCAGCACACATGAGCATGCCATGCGTATGGTAAGTCTTTTAATCATACATTTAGGATTTTGAAATATTTATTGGGTTTTATATCTCAAATTGTTTATGTAATGTAGGCAAAGGAGCTTGGAAGATTAACTTTTATTGATGAGATCTTCCAACAGACTCATATTAGGAGGAAAACGGGTCAATTTGTTGATGAAAGATCTAGGAAGACACACGTGAGAACCTTCACCTTAAACTTTGTATATTATGTAAAGTTAATAATCATATCAATAATTTATTTGTTTCTACTAATAGGAGAAATTTGAAACTAGACTTTCACAAGCTAGGTCATCTGCTAGATCTTGTGTTAGCGAGTCCACTCCTGCTGACAATGCACATGATGAAGTTATAAGGTCCCGTTGTTGGGTGGACACAATTGAAGGTACGAATAAAGGAAGATTGTATAGGGTTGGACAACTTCCTGATGGTTATCAGGGTGGTTCAGATAACTTGAAGCATCAAACTCAAGCATCCAACTCCTCAGTTGACTTAGAAGAAATTAATCAGTTGAGACAACAATTTTCTGTATAAGAAGAAGAAATGCGTCGAACAAGGGAGCAGAACAAACAACTAGAGCACCAATTTAGAGAGTTTCAATCCCTTGTCGGTCATCTTCTACCCCCCACTGCACAGTCTCTTGTTCAACAGCGTCAACATAGTGAAACAGATGTTGAAGAACAACCCCAACAACAACTGAATGAAGAGCAACAAGATAACCCACCACAGGAAGACAACATACCAGAACATCATTCTCATGATTATTCTCATTATTAAATGTTATACAAACATCTATAGAATAATATGTCAATTCTACTTGTATGTTGATCCTCTTTTTAAGATTATTCATTTTGTTTTATTATGCATAAATTACAATACATTTGAATTTACTTATGATTAAGTTGAGTTAGATTTCTGTTTAATTTAATTGTTGAATAGATTATTGAATTTGACTGGATTGAATGTTATTTTACAGGTTATATGGGATGAAAAATATGGGATGAAAAAAAAAAAATATAATTGCTCTAGAAATAGAAGTGGTTTTACTGACGGCTTTACTGACGGATAATCCGTCGGTAAGTTATGCACATAACTGACAATTACCGACGGGTATATCCGTCGGTAATTACCCATGATATTTACTAACGAAATAGTAAAATCTGTCGTAAATATTATAGGTAATTACCGATGGATATATATGTCGGTAATTATCTACGAAGTATCCGTTGATAATTATCCATGACATTTACCAACGGAATAGCAAAATCTATCAGTAAATTTTACCGACAATATTATTACCGACGGATTTAAGACCGTCGATAATCCGTTGATAATATCTTTTTATCGACATGATTTTCTTATTTATCGACGAATTTTATCCGTCGATAATTTCGATTTTTCTTGTACTGAATTTTTAATTTCTTCAAATATGTTTTTATCAATTTTAATATGTATATTTTTTTGAAAACATTTATAAATTTTTGTCATGAAAGTTATATTTGAATATGTATTTTGAAACACTCTCGATATGTCTCTTGAAAGTATTTTGATGGAAGATGCTTATTAAATAATCAATATAAAATTTTTAAAATATTTTATTAATTATTAATCAAATAAATTATAAAAATAAAAAAGATAATAATTTTTCTTTTTAATTTTTTCATTAAAATAATATTGATTATAATTATTTAAATATAATATAATATTATAAATTTATATTTTATACTAAAAATAGTTTTACACGTGGATGATCCGAGTCCTCATTATTATGGATATAAACAAATAAAAATATATAACATTTGAGACTTTTATTATTGAATAAAAAATAAAAATTTCAACACTATATAAAAATTCTTATATATATATATATATATATATATATATATATATATAATTTGAATCACAGAAAAGTTTTTATGAATAGACATTCATCAATCATTTATAACGACTTAAATATAATTTTCTGTCTCTCATATGTCATGCTTTAATTCAGTCCCTATTTAATTAAATGTATTTAATTTAAAAATATAAAATTATAAATAAATTAATTTTTATCTTAAGATTAGGGAAGGAGGCATGAAACTCATGATGAAATTAAATACATTAATAAGATGTGTATGTAATATTAAGTTTCAATGGAGCTTCTCCAATCATTTAACTTTTTATTTGTATATTTCTATTAACTTTAAACTCCACATTTTTTTTAATGATAATGTGTTCACACCACTTTGAGATAATTTTGTAAAAGTCAACAAAATTAATCATATAAGATTATTGTAACTGATTTTTTTCTCTCTTAAATATAAGATATACAATCTGAATACTACTTCTTTTAGAAGCTACAATTTGAATAATACTTTCATTATTTTTATTATTACTGTAATGTAACCAGTCATTAAAAAAATAAAATTATTATTTGTTTTATTTAATTAAATATTTTAATTAAAATTACACAATAAAATAAAATAATAAGTTATTTTATGTGAAAAAAAATAAAGAAAAAATAGGAAGTTGAAGTTAATAATTTAAAAATAATTATACGTCGCTTATTAGTAAATAAATGGATATTAATTTTTTTATTTAATACTTTTTTTTTAGATTGTGTTAAGATGGTTAATTGAGAAATTTGATTATTAACTTTTAAATTGATGTTTATATATTAAAGTGTTGGAACATTGTTGGAGACAATAAAAAGTGAAAAAGATCTTATATATAACTTATAAAACAGGAAGTTTATTTCCACGATTTTGATTATAATAAAATATGAAATATATAATATATCTCTTATAATAAATATGTTATTAATATATTTATTTCATTAATGAACACCTAAAACCCTTTTTTTTTCATGATGCAAATAATGTGTTAATAATTAAAAGGATATTCATAACTGATCAAAATTCTCAAAATTCCAACCCAAATTAAATATAAATTTATTTTATTTTATTTTTTAAAAAGTACATATTTAGTTTTTTTTAATGTAAATATATTATTTTCATAAATAATATGCAGTGTGATTATTAGTTATAATATTTTTTATGTTGTAGAACATGTGATATAAATATTTAAATATGTTTTAAATAATTTTAAAGCATACTTTTAAAAAAATTAATTAAGTTTTTATTTTATATAACTTTACAAGAAAATATTTAAAATAAAAAACTAAAAAAAATAAAATAAAAATAAATGTCAATTAGAGAAAACTAGAGAGATGAGAAGGAAGGAAAAAAATGTGACGTGACTGCTTATCAATATATCATGTTAGGTGATATTGGTATATATATATATAAGAACGAAATATATTAAAAATATATTTTTTTAATTAATATTCATACTGGTTAAAACTTATGAAAAATTATAACACAAAAAAGTATTAAATGAATTATGAAAATAGACTAAGTTTATAATTTTTAATAAATTTTAATTAAAAAAAGGCGAGAGCAAATTTAGAGACCAGCCGGTCGGTCCCAAAAAAAATTATTTATTTATTTATATATAATAAATATTGTATTTTTTTACTTATACATTTTTTATTTATATTTTATTTTTCATTTTTTATCTTTCCTTTTTACTTTTTTTTACTTTATTTTTTTCATCATTTATTTTATCTTTTCACAATTTTTTTTATTTTTTTTATCATTCATTTATTTTTTTTCCACAGTTTTATCTTATAATATAATATTTATTTTTTTATTATTTTTATTTATTGTTATAATAAATTAATATGTTGAATGTAATATAAAATATGAAAATTATTAGTATAATTTTTTATTTGTTATAAATTAATTAATTATTTTATAATATTCTATAGTGACGTTAAAATATATATAAAAAATCAAATTAAATTTAAAAAATGACTAAAAAAATATTTATAAATTATTTAAGAAGAGAAAAAGATGATAAATGATAAAATACTCTACTTTTTTTTCAAAATTTGATTTCAATTAATAACGTTGATCTTCGTCCTATATAAAATTCGTCATTCCCTCCAAAAAAAAAATTTGTGTTAAATATATATATATATATATATATATATATATATATATATATATATATATATATATATATATTCCTCGTAATTATTATGGTCCCAGATTCTTTGTACAGTACTACAGGTCGCATTTTAACTCTTGTGCTGGAAGTTGCATGTGCCATAAAACAATGATCCCTCGTGAACTTGTTAAATACATACACAAACCAACACATTACCAGCAGGCAATTATAAAATCCACCAGTCACCTTACTCTTGAAGCAGAAAGCCAATGGCGAATTTTCTCAATGGAATCTTTTCCTTGTGGTTCATTCCCATGCAAGCATTCTTCATCATACTGGCCTTTTCCACCATACTCAATCTTCTATCCAAGCTCAATTCCAATGCAGAAAAAAACTCACCACCATCTCCTCCAAAGCTTCCAATAATCGGAAACCTACACCAACTTGGCACCCTCATTCACCGCAGTCTCCATTCATTTGCTCAAACCTATGGCCCTGTAATGTTGCTTCACTTTGGGAAGGTCCCAGTTCTCGTGGTGTCAACAGCTGAGGCTGCTCGCGAGGTTATGAAAACCCATGACCTTGTTTTCTCCAATAGACCACATTCTAAGTTGAATGATATCCTCTTATATGATTCCAAAGATGTGGCAACTGCTCCTTATGGAAACTACTGGCGGCAGATGAGGAGTATTTGTGTCTTGCATCTTCTCAGTGCAAAAAAGGTTCAATCCTTTGGTGCAGTGAGAGAAGAGGAAATCTCCATATTGATGGAAGAGATTAAAAAGTGTTGTTCTTCTTTGATGCCTGTGAATTTAACTGATTTATTTTGTAATCTCACAAATAACATAGTGTGTAAAGCTGCTCTCGGAAGGAGATACAGTGGAGAAGGAGGGACAAAGCTTCGGGAGCCATTGAATGAGATGATGGAACTGCTGGGTGCTGAAGTTATAGGGGACTACATACCTTGGCTTGATTGGTTGGGAACAGTTAATGGAATGTATGGTAGGGCAAAGAGAGTGGCTAAACAGCTTGATGAATTTTTGGATGATGTTATTGATGAGGATGTTAGTAAAAGAGGGCATGATGGTGATGGTGATGGTGATGATGAGCAGACTGATTTGCTGAGAGTTATGTTGAGGATCCAAAAGACAAACTCCATGGGCTTCCAGATTGACAAAACAACCATAAAGGCATTGATCCTGGTATGTAAGATTAGTACAATGTGTGTTTCGCTTAAAAAGTTTATGTAAATAGAAAGAATATATATATATAATAACTATTAAAATGAAATATATGTGTATCATCATTCACTATTATGAATGTCCACGAATTATTTTTTAATTAGAGCAATAATACTGAGAAAACTTGTATATTTTATACACTACTTTCCTAAGCAAAAGTTTGGTCACATATTAATACATTTATTTTCCTTTGCGGAATTTCGGTGTTCATAGAGAATGAAATTGACAATTGAAGGGTATTTGTTTCAGGATATGTTTGCCGCGGGTACTGATACTAGCTTCTCAATCCTAACCTGGATAATGACAGAGCTCTTAAGGCACCCAACTGTGATGCAGAAGCTACAAGGTGAGATAAGGAATGTGGTTAGTGGCAGAACTCGCGTGACTGAGGAAGATTTAAGCAGCATGCATTACTTGAAGGCAGTGATCAAAGAAACTTTTAGATTACACCCCCCTGGACCCTTGTTGATTCCAAGGGAATCCATGGAAGATGTGAAAGTGATGGGTTATGACATTGCAAAGGGCACACAAGTAATAGTGAATGCTTGGACAATTGGAAGAGATGGTTGTTATTGGGAGCAACCTCTGGAGTTCAAACCAGAGAGATTCTTAAATAATTCAATAGATGTGAAAGGACATGATTTTGAATTGATACCATTTGGAGCAGGAAGGAGGGGTTGTCCAGGAATAGTATTTGCCATGAATGTGATTGAGCTGGTCCTAGCAAAGCTTATTCACCATTTTGATTGGGAAGTGCCTGGTGGAGTAGTGGGTGATCAGACACTGGACATGACTCAAAAGGCAGGGTTAACCATTCATAGAAAATTCCCTCTTGTGGCAACTGCATCGATCCCTACATGTATTAATAAGTGAACTATGATGATAAATTAGTAACTTGAGAAAGGAAATAAGGGACTATAATATGAATGATGTATAATCAAAATATTATGGCCAGAAGTGCCTTTATAACACACCTTGTTAAGAATGGTGATTATTATTATCTCGGGTAGTAGATTGTTATTATTATTATAATTATTATTTTTATGCTTTATGATTTTTTTTTTCCCTTTACTGTCTTAGGAAAATGGAGAGTGTGTTGTTCTGTTTCATTGAGCTTTGTCTCCAGTGTATTATTGAACAGGATAAATAACTCGGAATTTGAAAAAGATCGAATCAAGTCATAGAAAGATAGGCTCCCAAGCTTTGAACCAACACTAAAAAAAACTTACATCATTACGTTACAAACATTGTAATAAATACAAACGAAGGTGGCTAAGATGGTGTGGTCAAAATTAGAACATCAATAATTACATTATCTGAAACATCAACAATAGACAGACAGAGGAGAACCAAATAAATTGATCTACAAGTGCCCCTTATTTAATAATAACATTATCATAAACATCAATATTTTGTTTTTTGTGTTAACTTGCTTTAGATGAAAAAGAATAATATTGGATGATTTATTTATTTATATTATTAAGGAGTCAAATTGAATCCTTTCCAATGTAGGAGTGAAATTGAATTCTTAAAGAAATAAAGGGACTAAACAAATAATTTAACAATTTATTTTCACTTTGGACACGATCACATATTCTTGGTATAAAAATAAAAATAAAAAATTAATTTATACGATATTTTACATACTAAAATCTGTTTAAATATCTTAAAGATTTAAATGATCAGAATAAGTATTAGAATACAAAATTAAATTATGTTTATTAACTTGTCACTTGATGATAAACCAAAACTAGTTATTTTACTAATAATGATCACATAGCTGATCTTTTACTTTAGTAAGAAAGATTTCTCTGAGCAATATTTTAGGATCATTATTTAAAATATTAACTAATTATTTTGAAAGACATGTATCATCATCTTCTTCTTATTGTGAGATTTTTTTTGTTTAGATTGTACTGTGAAATGACCACTAATTATCTCTTATCTCATAGGAAGTGATGTTTTCCTAGCCTTAATCACATCTCCAAATGGTCCTACACAAGACTTTTATAACATTATCATGTTTTTTATCAAGAGGAAGTTCAAACATTATATATAATTATCCAAAAAAAAAAAAAAAAAAACTGGATCAAAATAGCATATGCATCATTATGTTGTCCTTTTTATTCATTAGTTTCATAATTATATTTCAGTGGAACATCTTCCCCAGGTATGTGTTCAAAAGCGGGAATTCTTGGCATTGTCATGGCTTGCAATTTTCATGGTGGAAAAGTTGTCAATTTCGACTTATCAACAAAATTGTAAAAGGTGGCACAGAAAAAGGGTTTCTAGGTCATCTATAGATCAATCTAGCTTTAACTCCTTCAATAGCGTATACAGAATACAGAATAGAAAACTTATCTTGAGAGAGTTGAAGTCCCAGCAAATATTGGAAAATAGAATTATAAAGATCACCGTTGGAAAATAGAATAGAAAACTTACTTAGAAATTGAAGAGAAATGAATGATAGTGGCAATGACAAGATAAACCAACCAATACAATTCATTCAACTATTATTAATCATAGGTTTACTATGAAGTAACTATTGGCTTAAGTTATTTTGAATAAGACAACATTATTGAAAATATAGTCCCTACTTTCTTTATAACTTGTTATTTTATCTTTAATTTCATTTCTCATGCATGTGGGATGCAATTGCCATAAGTGGGAATTTTCTATGAATGGTTGACCCTTCAGTTTCAGTGATGTCGAGGGTCTGATCCCCCATTATTCCATTAGGCACTTCCCAATTAAATTTGTGAACAAGGTTTGCTAGGACCAACTCAATCTCAATCATGGCAAACGTTATTCCTGGACAGCCCCTCCTTCCTGCTCCAAATGGTATCAGTTCAAAATCATGTCCTCTCACATCTATTGAACTATTTAAGAATCTCTCTGGTTTGAACTCCAGAGGTTGCTCCCAATAAGAACCATCTCTTCCAATTGCCCAAGCATTCACTATTACTTGTGTTCTAGTTGCAATGCCATAACCCATCACTGTGGTATCTTTATTGGATTCCCTTGGAAGCAATAAGGGAATTGGAGGATGTAATCGAACAGTTTCTTTAACCACTGCCTTCAAGTATTGCATGCTACTTAAATCATCTTCGGTTATATGTGTTCTATCACCAACCACATTCCTCACCTCACCTTGTAGCTTCTGCATAACAATTGGATGCCTTAAAAGTTCTGTCATTATCCACCCTAGGGTTGAGGAGGTAGTTTCAACGCCTCCAGAAAGGATGTCCTAAAAGAAATACCCATCAGTTGTCAATTCCACTGGATACCTAATAATTTCAAGAAGGAAATTAAACATGCAAAGGTTTTGCACAACTAGTATATGCCTAATGTTTTGCTCAGGAAAGTGGTGTAGAAAATTAGTACAAGGGAAATCAAATAGCATATATAACTTTTCTACAAAGAGATTTTAGAAACATATCATTTAACTCTTTTCAATGTACTCTACAATCGAAATGCCCATAAGATTTTTATGAATTTCAAATAATAAAATAATACCCCAAATAAAATTATAAAAAAAGTATATTGATGAAAAGAGTATATGAAAAAGTACTAATGTTTCGTATATTTGTAAAACATCAGTAGTCTTATCTTAACTTTAGTAAATCTTTATTAATACAGATTTATAAAGTCCTTTTTATAACATCATTTGACATTAGGAATGGAAGTAACGAAGTTTTAGAAAAGTAACATACAAGGCTAGAAGAATCTCAGAAATTGGTTACTGAAAAATCTTACATACCAGGATCAAAACCTTTATGGTTGTCCTATCAATATGGAATCCTGATGCCTTTGTCTTTTTGATCCACAGCAAAACGTCTATAAAATCATTCCGCCTTTCACTATCAACATCATTACCTCTCTTGGGCCAACAACTGACATGTTCTTCAACAACTTCATCCAAAAATTCATCAAGCTGTTTAGCCACTCTCTCTGTCCTACCATAGGTTCCATTAACTCTTCCCAACCAATCAAGTCAAGGTACGTAGTCCCCTATAACTGAAAGACCCAATAACTTAGCCATCTCCTTCAATGGCTCTCTGAGCTTAGTCCCTCCTTCTCCACTGTACCTCCTTCCAAGAGCAGCTCTACATACTATGTCATTTGTGACTGTAGAAAACAAATGAGTTAAATTCACATGCATCATAGATAAACAACACTGCCTAATCTTTTCCATCATTATGGAGATTTCCTCTTCTCTAACTGCACCAAAGGATTGAATCATTTTGGAATTGAGAAGATGGAACACACATATACTCCTTGTTTGTGTCCAGTGGTGCCCATATGGAGCAGATGCTACATCTCTGGAACCATACCATAAGATATCAAACATCTTACGATGTGGTCTGTTGCAGAAAACGTGGTCTTGGGTTTTCAGAACCTCACGTGCTGCTTCAGTATTTGAGACCACAAGAACTGGTACCTTCCCAAAGTGAAGCAACATCAAAGGGCCATATGTTTGAGCAAAGGATTGGAGAGTTTGGTGAGTGAGGGTGCCAAGTTGGTGGAGGTTTCCTATTACTGGAAGCTTTGGAAGAGATGGTGGTGATGGTGGGGTTGTTGCAGAACAGGAATCATAATTCCAATTGAAGAAAAGAGCGAGAAAATTTCTTAAAAGAAAGTGGAAGGTGATGATGGCAATAACTGGGAGGAAGAACCAGCATGAAGTGTAGATTTCATGCAGGAAAATCGCCATTGGGTCTCAGTGGTAGTGTGCACTGTGTAGTGTCTTTTATCAATTTGGGGCTTAAGTAAGAACCAATGCAGAATCAAATATTTATAAGAGCTAGAATCATCGCCAGAGTTAATTGTGTTTGTGAAGAACATGCATAAGACTCATGATTTTACATACGTTGTAAGCGAGGCTTATAATGTTTTTTCCTTGAACAGAGTCAGAACTGTTACATAGTTTCTCATTGGTAAAGATTTTTTTACACTTGTCAAATTGCGAACATTCCATATACAATTTTAAAATCATATTTTTTTATCTTATTTTTTTATTAATTAATGAAAATAAAATAAATAAATAACAATACGTAAAGATGAAGGTCGAATGGATATTTAATGAAAAATAATTGTTTATATATTATTATTCTTATTTTTTCTATACCTAGTATTTAATAAATGTCATGATAATTTTAATGTTCTTAAATTGAGATGATAGAAAGTAATTTTCAGAATTAAATTAACATATTTAATAAATATTAAATATTCAAAATAGTGAACTTTTAATATGACTAATTTTGAAAGTATTAGAAAGACGTTATCTTTGAAAGTATATTATGAATTAAAAAATATGAAATGATTTTGTTGTTGTTGAAAACATAGTTACGCACCAAATGTACGAATCAACGTGTGGGTTCTTATCTTTCTTTAAAAGTAATAACAAATAAAAAAATACAAAACGTTTTTTTTTTTGTTGGCTGAAAACATTGGTTGGTATTGATTTGACGAAAAACTAATATTTAGTACGAAGCTATTTTTTTTCCAACTTCGCGTTTAATCAGCGTGAAGCAGTATTTGTACACAATCTTTCCTCTTTTAAATACGTTAAATATCTCATTTGGTCCATGACATCAATTTAATTATTAAAAAGTTAAAAAATATCAATTAATTTTTTTATAAAAGATGTCACAATTACATTGTACTCTTAACTTAGAAAATCATTTTCTCATGAATCAGAAATTATTTTATCATTAAACTATAACGTTCATAGATTAATTTATATTATTTTTATCGTTCAATTTTTTTTAAGACTAATATTTTTGTTAATTAATATAAATTTAGAAAAAAATCTTTAATTTTTCAATAATTTTGTTTATAATATATAAATAATAATGAATAGTCTTAACCATTATTGTTACAAAAATAAATTAAAACTTTCATTTTCTAAAAAAAAAAAACAAAAGAGTTTATTATAATATATAAACTCTGAATTGAAAATCCTTGTACTCCCATGTTAACATACTGCTTCGCTACTCATTCTAAAAAAAATTCTTATTAATTATATTTATTAATACTTAACTTAATCTTATAAAACTAATTTATTAAATTGAAAATTATATTTATTTATAAATTATAATATTAATTAATAGGAGATTTCTAGACACACAAAATTAATAATAATAATAATAATTAAAATAGATTCAATAAATATATAATAAATTTATTATTAAGAGTAAATTTTTAAAAAATAATAACAAAAATTGTTATCATAGTTATTAAAAACTGTAAAAATAAAATAGAGTAAACGATGAAAGATAAATAAATAATAATAATAAAAATATAATAAAATAATTATTATTTAAAATTAATATGATTAATATAAAATAAATAAAAATTATTATATTTTTTATAAAAAACTTATTTTTTATTTTATTTTTTTATAAAAAAATTTAATCAATTTTTCTAATTTTATATGATTTTTTAAAACTGTAATCTGATTTAATTAAAATTTAATTATTTAAAAATATATCGTCGAACCAATTCAACTGACCTGTTGGTATATACACTATTATTTCTCTCATATTCCATCAGTTTTTTTTTAATTAGAGTAATTTTCACCTTTAATTTGTGAGTTAGAGTAATCTTTTATGTTCAAATTTGATTAGGAATCATTTTAAAGAACAATACTTGTTTGAATTGGTTGATTTTCCAGTGTAATGGAAATTTTAACCAAATTTGAATTTGTACAACTGAATAGTTGTTAACTAAAGAAATAAAAAATCATAAATTGAATGTCCTGAAGCAAAGTCAGGAGTTAATAGAAGCGAAAGGGAGTGCATCGTGCAGTGTCTTGTCTAGGAGTCCTAAGAGAAAAATACATGTAATATTTTATTTTCTGTAATTAAATTTGAAACAATATGCATTAGTATTTTGATAAAGTTTGTTTTATCAAGTAAATAATGGAAATAAAATATTAAATGTGATAGGAATGGTGCATACATATTGGTTGAGAAGAAAAAATAAATGCAAGCACCCTCCCAACAATATATTAATAAGATTGGGTGGCGGAACCAGGGGCGGTCAGGGATCACAATGTTGGCCGGCCGTTTCACGTTTGGCTTGTAAAAATTAGGTTAAGACGACTCGTCTCCGCAAAGATTATGGGTTGAATTCCTTCGTTCATCTCTTATGGGTCGGACTTAGAGATTATGATAGTTAATTCGCATAATATTAAAAAAAAAACTTTTTGATACATTATGTAATAAATATATTGTTTTTTTATTTATTTTTATTTATTAATTTATAGTGAAATATAATAATAACAATAATTTATTTTAAGGTGAAAATTTAATTTTTATCTCATTTTTTTCCTTTTCTTAATCGAAGAATTTATTTTTTAATTTAATAATTTATCTGCGTGTGTTTGATATTTATTTTGAATAATCAAGTACGCGTTTATGTGATAATCCTTTCTAATAATAGATGATTTTAAATTAAATTAAAAAATAATTAAAATAAAATTTTATCACTAATATTAACCTAAAATTATTAAACAATAGTGTACTAAATAATCATAGAAAATGAGAAAAAAATGAATTAGAATAGAAAATATGAGAATTTATAGATATTCTATTAATTTAAATATTAAAAAAATTATGAAGATCAAATTTAAGTTATTAAATTTAAATTCAATAAATAATATTAAAAAATTTATACTATAAAACAATTAATAATTTTTATACAATGAAATATCGTCCAATACAATTAAAATATATTTATTTTCATATTTTTAATCCTTAAATTACAAATAGATCGAAAATAAATGAATAAAACATCAATAATTATAAAGAATCGATGTGGTAATCAATAAAAGACATATTATGAAAATAAGAAATCAATCAAGGAGTGTTATCGAAGAAGGAGATTATGAGATATTGAGGAAATTATAGTAGTATCAATCGAAAATCGAAGATTTAAGAAGTAAATAACATCCACGCTAAATAACACAATATATTGAAGAAACATGATAATGCTAGGGAATCTTCATATGGTATATCGAGATATTTGTGGAGGTAGTTATGATCTAGTTTCTTGGTATATGCAGTTACAAATGACACGTATCAACAAAGAAGATTGAAGAATAGTGAAAACAGTTATAAGAAAATAATTGTTCGTAAATTTTATTTGTTATTTTATTTTGTCACCTTAGCGATTACATGGGAAAATATGTAAACGATCAAATAAATATAACTAGGGTGATTGTCAAATTGTACGAAGATTTGTATTATGAAAAACGCTATGAATTGGGAACAAGCATTTTCAGTGAGGTTCTTTATTAAAATTTTTGTTCTATCCTTAGTAATGTATTAAATTTATTTTTTTTGCCATTTACTTTCTTTGTACATTTAATTTTCAGCAATTTACTTTTATTGCCTTTTATCATTCTAGCGATTTACTTTAGATGTTTCAAATCATATTGAAAATAAAAATTGAATGCGACCAATCTTTGGTTGAAATATATTGTGTGCTAAAATTTGAGTAATATTAAGATAAAGAACCCGAATGATGTTTAAGTGATTCATTGTACAAATTACGGAGTTATATTTAATTAAATCGAACAACGAATCATTTACACTAATAACAAATTGGCACGTCTAGTGAAAATATATAGTGTATGATATTAAGAAGTGATAGAATAATTATGACAAATCAAAACACATAAACCTCTATACTGAAATCTGCGATAATAGCCAGCACCATACTGAATAATAACAATGAGGGTCAAAATGTGGGAAATATGAGTGAAAGTGTTCAGGGTGTTACTATTTATCCAAATATTGGTAGTCAAAGTAATTAAGAAACAATTCAGCCAGTAAATAATATGGTAGGTAGAACTTATGTAGGACCACATATGACAACAATAACAAATAGAATGAATAATCGGAGTCAAAATCAATTAAGATTTGGAAATGACTAGGGGAACAATAGAAATCAAGGTGATTTCAATAACATAAGCAGAAAGATATTAAGTAGTATGTTAGGGGTCATAAGATAATAAATGGATGATAGTAATCATGAAATCGTCAATATGTTGTCTCGATAAATGACCACAATTTTAAATCCTTTGGTACAAAGGACTATCAATAGTTTTCAAAAGTTAGCAGAACAAATGACAAGGATAAGAGATGCACTTGCTATCCCAAGAAGAAATAACTTATCAAATGATAATATGCAAATAAGAAATAGTCAAGCTGAATCCCTTGGAGAGCAAAACAATAATAATCGAAATATGTCAGAAAATTATAATATGTAGAGCGATGTCAAAATGTTCAACAGGGGTCAAGATGCAGACCAAATCTTACATGTTTAGGATAATATAAGAAGGAATAATCAGAATAATGAGAATTATCAACCAAAATTCTTATAACCAAGTAATCGGGCAATGAAATCAACTAGATGCGAGAATAAGATTATATAACCAGCCATATTTTATTTCACATTTTTCCCAATTTTGTGTTTGAGACTGAATTTCCTAGAGGATAAAAGATTTCAAAGTTTACAAAATTTGTAAGTGATATTGGGAATCTACTATTGAACATATAACTATATATCAAATCGAATGTGGGAATTTGCTAGTGAGAGTCTGATAATGAAATATTTTCTAAGTTCTTTAACGAAAAATGCTTTTACTTGGTTCACAATATTGCCTCCTAATTCAATATTTAATTGGGCATAGTTAGAAAGAAGTTTTCACAAACAATTCTTTAGAGGAGAGATTCAGGTTAGTTTGATTGATTTGATGAATGTGAAAAGATACCATAGTGAAAGTATAAATGATTATTTGAACAAATTTAGAAGATGAGATCAAGGTGTTTCACACAAATTCCTGTGAGTGAGATAGTGAGAATGACAACTACAGGGTTAGAGTTTTTTATAAGAAAGAAATTAGTAAATATGTCTTTGAGGGATATGACTCAATTAACAAATAAGGTTCAAAGAATCGAACAAACTAAATATGAGAAAGAAAGATGTCATAAATTTGTTAGGCAGTGAAGAAAGATAAAATTAGATATATTGGAATAGATAAATATAAAGAGTTATTAGATATTTTAAAAGAGAATGAAGATGAAGAAATGAGTGAAAATGATGATGAAATAAATATTGCTAAAATTAAAGTTGGTCCACGTTATATTTTTAAGTTATTGAAAAAAAGTGAAGTTTTTGACCAAGTGACGAATCAAACTTATAGATTTTATATGATTAAGACATATAAGATTTTCGATTCTTCATTGAGAGATAAACAAATAACGTTTAGTGATGACCATAAATTGTCATATTTAGAGCAGAGAAGATGACAAAAACATTGCAAGTTTTATAATATATATGAATATTTGACTAAGCTGTATTCATTTCAGGAACACGATACAAGATGCTATTAATGTATGTCATTTTACTCTTTATTTCTTAATGCAAAAACATTTTCTAAACTAATTATTTTATTCATAAACCATGCATTTAACATGTTTTCATTAAAATCATATATAACATAATTCAATTTCTCTTAATTTGTTGCATTTTGCATACTTTTAGTATAATAAATAATATATATGCATACATTCACAATACATATTTCTTTTTCTTCTATTGTAGGAGAGGTAATTTGAGATTAACCAAATTGATGGAAAGAAATGCCCATATTAATATCGTCAAATTTCACTCTTCTCGGAAGCCCAAATTTGCTTTTACAGCCCACTTACAAAATGGTATAAATGAAAATTTTAAATAAAAAAAAATTAACTGGTATAAGAATCCAAGTTAGTTGAATTAAAGACTAGCAAGAATCAAAAATTAAATACAAATCAGTCTTGGATCACTCAAAATAAAAAAGAAGCAGATTATTTTCTCCAAACCACTAGACCGATACTCCAACCACTAGACTACTAGGATTTTCTCGATAATAACTTATAAATAAATTATATTTATTTATAAATAAATGTATATCTGTGTAAATATATAAATATAAAATATATAAATACAAATATATTTATATATTTTGATATATTTACAAATTTATATAGTTATATATTTATATATTTATATGTTGGATGTGAGGGTGCGCTCGAGGGTGAAAGTGTGTGTCGAGTGAATTTTCAAAATTTGATACCAAATTTAATCTAATTATAATAGAACAATTTTTTCCTTACATAGATTATTATAAATTAATCAAAATCATCTTTTAATAATTATTTTTTCCTGACATAGATTAATTTATAATAATTTATTAAATATAATAATTTTAAAAAATAATTTTAAAAATAAATATTTAATTATATTTTAATATTTGAAAAAATTATTTTAATACAAGAATTTCAATTAAATAATAGAAGAAAAAAAAGATAAAAAGAATAAATTAAAATAAAATAAAAATAAAAATAAATAAAGAAAAAACATTATTTTATATCATTATATATAAATAAATTATAAAGATTATATTCTATCATTAAATTACAAACTCATATAAAGAGACTCGCTCACAAATTTGACATCAAATTTTGAAAACTCACTCCACACACTTTCACCCTCGAATGCACTCTCACATCCAACATATAAATATGTAAATATATAACTATATAAATATATAATTATATCAAAATATATAAATATTTATATTTATATATTTTGTATTTATATATTTATACGGATATACATTTATTTGTATATAAATATAATTTATTTATAAATTATTATCGGAAAATTTTAGTAGCTTAGTGGTTAGGGTATCGGTCTCTACCATTAATGTAATGAGTTTGAATCTTGTCGAGTAACAATTATCTTAATTTAATATTATTTCAACTTTTAACGTCAGCTTTTAGTCAACCAACGTTGAATGTGTCAAAATTCAACTTTCAACGTTGGTTGATTCAAAACCGACGTTGAAAGTGTATTCAAAATTCAACTTTCAATGTTGGTTGATTCAAAACCGACGTTGAAAGTGTATTCAAAATTCAACTTTCAACGTTGGTTGATTCAAAACCGACGTTGAAAGTGTATTTAAAATTCAACTTTCAACGTTGGTTGATTCAAAACCGACATTGAAAGTGTATTCAAAATTCAACTTTCAACGTCGGTTCAACCGAGCGTTGAATGTGTCAAAATTTAACTTTCAACATCGGTTGAATCAAAACTGACGTTAAAAGTGTATTCAACGTCAGCTCGACTTTAACCGACGTTAAATGACGACGTGGAAAACATATTTTGTAGTAGTGATTTTTTCTTTAAAGTTTTCAATTTTTAGTTTAGCTTTTAGTTAGGTGATTCTCTTTTATTTAATTTGCAATTTCTATTAGAATTTTCTAGTTTGTATTGTTCTATTTACTTTATTCATTCAGTGCTTATTTTAATTTATGTTATTTAATTGTTTAAATTTTTTATTCTAGTACTACTTAATTTTTATTTTCAATTCATCTCTTTTCTAATTCCAATTCTCAATTTAGTTTTAGAGTTATCGTTTTCTGAAATTTTAAATTTAATTATTACACTATTTTATTTTAAAACAATTCTTGATTATTGTATTTTTAATTAAAATATTTTATTTTAATTTTATAAATCTCGATTATTTAAATTCTGCATCAATTTAATTTTAATTATTACACTATTTTGTTTCAAAACAAGTTTTTATTCCTAAACAAGTTTTTATTCCTGCACTTTTAATTAATAACACTTTATTTTAATTTATAAATTTCAATTATTTAAATTCTGCTTCTGTTTAATTTTAATTGTCGATAATATTTTATAACAATTTGATTTTAATTTTTATTATTCTGCATCAATTTATTTCATTTTCACTCTTTCATTCATCCCCTATTTACTCGTTTTAGAGATAATGAGTATGTCCTTATAACTATGTTATTGTGAGATTCAATACGAGTTTATACTTGTTTTAATTTAATAACTTATTTATTATTTTTTATCGATGATTCAGTGCGATCAAAATGTTGTTATCAGCTATCGAACACGGTAGATTGAAAGTTCAAAAGAAAGTGATGAAGGTGGATACATATCCTTTTAAAGTTCATGTAGGTTACATGAAAGTCAAACTTAAACACTACTAATGATGTTAAAATTCATGTAGATGATCTGAAAATTTACATGGTGGACATTATTTGAAAAGATGTGTCTTTGATAGATTATAATACAATCCTAAATTTTGTACTAGATATCCTAAATTTTTTAAAATATTCCGAGTCGTGGTGATACAACCCTTTTAGAAAAGAGTATGGAAGGTTGGATTCACTAATTTCCTCAGTAATTTGAAAATGAGAAAATGATGTATATGAACACTGCCATACATACAGGTTGAACTAGAGAGAGAAAAAAACGAAAGAAATAAGTATAAATATGATAGAGTATCACGTTTAATTTGAATAGAGTAATCGTAATGTTAAATTTTACAAAAATATTCTCGGAACCTACGTGACATGTATATCAGAAAGAGAGAAGAAAACAAATGTAAGAGTGAATAAGAAGTAATAATATTATCAATAAAAAAAACAATGAAAATAATAAATAATTGAGTTAAAAAAATAAAGTATGTTGCTGTTATTTCTATTATCAACTACATTATTTATTTTATTTGGTTCAGGTTGGAGCAGAAAATTAACATCAGGACTCACTACAAGAAAAAAACATTTTAGCGACCGAAAAAATCGATCGCTAATGGCAAAAAATCGGTCGCTAATCAGTTAGCGACCGAAATTAATATATCAAATTGGTCGCTAAATCAATAACAAAATTAATTATTTTTATTTATTTCCCTTACCTCTTAATTATATTATATTTTTCGAAGTACCTTAGAGTTGAAGACTCAAACTCCAACCATCTGAGCTACTAGGATTTTTTAATAATAACTTACAAATAAATTATATTTATATACAAATAAATGTATATCCATATAAATATATAAATATAAAATCTATAAATAAAAATATATTTATATATTTTAATATATATTTAAATATTAATACATTGATATATTTCTATATTGATATATTGATATATTTATATCTTTATATTTTTATATATATTTATATCTTTATATATTTATATCTTTATATTTTTACATATATTTATATCTTTCCATATTTATATATTTATATATAAAGATATAAAGATATTAGTTTTGTATACAAATAATATTATAATATAGTATATTATACTATTAGTATAGTATACAAATTATATATTAGTATAGTATACAAATTATTAGTTTTGTAATTTATACACTATAAAAATAAATTACAAATATTATAACATAATGGTATATTAATATAATATAATATATTTGTATTCTAATTTTTAATTAAACTAAAATTACGCTAATAATGTATAATAATATGAGGGGATAATATTGATATATATATATATATATATATATATATATATATATATTTTGATATATTGATATATTTATTTATATCCTTATACATTTATATCTTTATATATTTGAAAAAAAATAAAAATTTAAATATTAAAATTTAAAAATAATATTATATTTTTAAAAATAAATATTAGAAAAAGATTTAAAAATATATATAAATTATATTTACATGTACAAAATATTAAAGATATATATTTATATCTTTACATATTTATATCTTTATATCTTTACATATATTTATATCTTTATATCTTTACATATATTTATATATTTATATCTTTATATATTTACATCTTTTTATATATATATCTTTATATATTTATAAAATCTATTGATACAAATATATTTATATATTTTAATATATATTTAAATATTGATATATTGATATATTTATATATTTATATATTTATATATTTATATATTTATATATTTATATATTTATATATTTATATATTTATATATTTATATATTTATATATTTATATATTTATATATTTATATATTTATATATTTATATATTTATATATTTATATATTTACATATTTATATATTTATATATTTATATATTTATATATTTATATATATTTATATATTTATATACTAATATACCATTATATTATTTTCATTGTATATAAATTACAAAATTAATAATTTTTAAAAAATTTAATGATAATTTTTTTAACTTATATATTACAAAATATTTTTTAATACTTTAATAAATATAACTTTTTTTTAATATTTTTTAGTATTTTTTTAAATGTAGAACATCATTTTTCTACTTTATGTTTACAATAATTAATATTCTTAAATAATTTATATTTTTATTTATAATTTTTTAATATATATTTGAGAAATTAATCAATTATTTGAAAAACTAATCAATTCTAATCAATTATTTAGAAAACTAATCGATTATAATTAATTATTTGAAAAAATTATCCAATATGATCGGTTATTTGAAAATTTAATCGATCATAATGGTTGTATATGATAGCGGTTCCACTTGAACCGCTCTTAAAACAGAACATCTAATAGCGGTTAACCCTTAACCGCTATCTAAAATATAGTTTAAATAGCGATTAAAGTGGAACCGCTATTATATAGGTTGAAATATGAACAAAATTTAATCGATCATCATCAAAATTTAAATTTGGTAATACAGAAAACGTTTCAGAAAGCAAAATGTTAAATACTTTTAAATATTAAAATTGACTTTATAAAAAATTAGGAAAAAAAATCATTCAAAAAGAGTTCAAAAATGTATTATAATATTTTCAGTTTTAGTTTAATTATATTTTTCATTCTCAAAGTAGAAAAATATATTGTAATTATTTTAATTTAATAAAATATAATTTAAATTTTTAATACTAAAATTAAAAGATTAAATAATAATAAATTTAATTATTTAAATTTAGTATTTAGAAACTAAAATTATAGTTTCTCTGTTTTAAAAAATTAAAATAAATATTTAAAAATAAAAATGAAAACTAGTATTATCTTAAATTTATTAAAAGTATAATTAAATCTCTATTTTCTTCAATTTTTCTTTTTTTAACTTCTCAATTCTGCATTTTTGTCAATTCTATCATTATATTATTATCCTCATTTCCTCCCATGTTCTACTTTATGTTTACAATAATTAATATTCTTAAAGAAATTTATATTTTTATTTATAATTTTTTAATATATATTTGAGAAATTAATCAATTATAATCAATTATTTGAAAAACTAATCAATTCTAATCAATTATTTAGAAAACTTATAATTAATTATTTGAAAAAATTATCCAATATGATTGGTTATTTGAAAACTAATCGGTTATATTTAAAATTATAACCTTAAAAAATTTATGATTATAAAATTAATAAAAATATAACTATTTTTAATGTTAAATAAATTATATATATTATATAAATTATATATATATATATATATATATATTACATAAATTAAAATTACATATATGAACTCTAAATTAATTTTATATATAATATTTACATAAATAAGGAGTAATATGAACTCTAAATTATATATGAACTCTAAATTATATATATATATATATATATATATATATATATATATATTACATAAATTAAAATTACATATATGAACTCTAAATTAATTTTATATACTATGTTGAAAGTAGTAAAATAATATTTAAAATATATTATCAAATATTATATTTAAATTTAGTTGTGTGATTAAACTTTTTTAAATTTTTTGATTTATTTGATATTATAATTTTTTTAGAAATTAATAATAAATTAGGAGGATAATAAAAATCTTAAAAATTATATGTATATAGGAAGAAATAATATTTTGATGTAAAATTATATATATATATATATATATATATATATTCTAAAATATAATTTATATTAATTACTATAATATAAAATATATATTCTAAAATATAACTTATTTTCATTTATATATATATATATATATATATATATATATTATAGAAATTAAAATAAATTATATTTTAGAATATATATATATATATATATATATTAAATATAAATTATTTTTAAGTTGATAATTATTATTCTAATTTATTCAAAATATATATATGATAGTGGTTCCAGTTTAAACGCTCTTAAGAGTGACTCTATGATAGCGGTTCAGTTTAACCGCTCTTATATGTTCATATATAAGAGCGGTTCTATGTTAACCGCTATTATAGTTAAAAAGCTGATCGATTATTTCAAAAAATAATCGATTAGTCTTTCATACTAAGAACCTAGGTTATCTTTTTAAATAATTAATTAATTTTTAAATAATCAATTAGTTTTTCAAATATATATTAAATAATTATAAATAAAAAAATATATCAAATTAAAATTAAAAAAAATTATTTTTAAATTATATATATTATATAAATTATAAATATAAAGTTAAAAAAATTATATTGAAAATTATAACCTTAAAAAAATTATGATTATAAAATTAATAAAAATATAACTATTTTTAATGTTAAATAAATTATATATATTATACAAATTATATATATATATATATATATATATATATATATATACATAAATTAAAATTACAACTCTAAATTAATTTTATATATAATATTTACATAAATAAGAATAAAAATTATCAACTTAAAAATAAATTATATTTTAATATATATATATATATATATATATATATATATATATATATATTCTACAAAGTATAAATTATTTTCATTTCTATATATATATATATATATATATATATATATATATATATATATTTTTTAACTATTTAAAAAACTAATCGATTATTTCAAAAAGTAATTGATTAGTTTTTTCATACTTGATTTTTTCATACTTGATGAGAATCAGTTATTTTTTTATATAATTAATTAATTTTTAAATAATGAATTGGTTTTTCAAATATATATTAAATAATTATAAATAAAAAAATATAGCAACTTAAAATTAAAAAAAATAATTATTTTTAAATTATATATTATATAAATTATAAATATAAAGTTAAAAAAATTATATTTAAAATTATAACCTTAAAAAAATTATGATTATAAAATTAATAAAAATATAACTATTTTTAATGTTAAATAAATTATATTATATTATATATATATATATATTATATAAATTAAAATTACATATATGAACTCTAAATTAATATTTTATTTAACATTTATAGTTTTAAATTAGGTATTTAAAAAGATTTGTATATTTATAAAATTAATAATATATTTAGATTTATTGTTGAAAGTAGTAAAATAATATTTAAAATATATTATTAAATATTATATTTAAATTTATTTGTCTGATTAAACTTTTTTTAATATTTTGATTTATTTGATATTATAATTTTTTTAGAAATTAATAATAAATTAGGAGGATAATAAAAATCTTAAAAATTATATGTATATAAGAAGAAATAATATTTTGATGTAAAATTATATATATATATATATATATATATATAAATATATTCTAAAATATAATTTATATTAATTACTATAATATAAAATATATATTTCAAAATATAACTTATTTTCATTTATATATATATATTATAGAAATTAAAATAAATTATATTTTAGAATATATATATATATATATATATATATATTAAATATAAATTATTTTCAAGTTGATAATTATTATTCTAATTTATGTAAAATATATATGATAGCGGTTTCAGTTTGATCGCTCTTAAAAGTGACTCTATGATAGCGGTTTCAGTAGTAATCGCTCTTATATGTTCATATATAAGAGCGGTTCCACGCTAACCGCTATTATAGTTAAAAAATAATCGATTAGTTTTTCATATTAAGAACCTAGGTTATTTTTTTAAATAATTGATTAATTTTTAAATAATCAATTAGTTTTTCAAATATATATTAAATAATTATAAATAAAAAAATATATCAAATTAAAATTAAAAAAATTATTTTTAAATTATATATATTATATAAATTATAAATATAAAGTTGAAAAAATTATATTTAAAATTATAAACTTAAAAAAATTATGATTATAAAATTAATAAAAATATAACTATTTTTAATGTTAAATAAATTATATATATTATATAAATTATATATATATATATATATATATATATATATTACATAAATTAAAATTACATATATGAACTTTAAATTAATTTTATATATAAAATTTACATAAATAAAAATAAAAATTATCAACTTAAAAATAAATTATATTTTTATATATATATATATATTCTCCAAAGTATAAATTATTTTCATTTCTATATATATATATATATATATATATATATATATATATAATATTAAAATATAATTTATTTTTAAGTTGATAATTTTTATTTTTATTTATGTAAATTTTATATATAAAATTAATTTAGAGTTTATATATGTAATTTTAATTTATGTAATATATATATATATATATATATATATATAATTTATATAATATATATAATTTATTTATCATTAAAAATAGCTATATTTTTATTAATTTTATAATCATAATTTTTTAAGGTTATGATTTTAAATATAATTTTTTAACTTTATATTTATAATTTATATAATATATAATTTAAAAATAATTTTTTTTTAATTTTAAGTTGCTATATTTTTTTATTTATAATTATTTAATATATATTTGAAAAACCAATTCATTATTCAACTTTATATTTTTAATATATATTTTTTTATAATTTTTTAATATATAACCAGATTTTAATTCGGTCAATATTTCAATTTGTTATTCGATCGCTAAATCAATTGCTAAATGATTTTTTTCTTTTAGTATGGAATAGCCATCGATTTAGCGATCGAAATTTTGCGACGCAAACTATGGTCGCTATTTCGGTCGCTAAATAAAAAAGTGAAACCAAATCATATTTTGGTGGCTAAATCGGTTAGCTAATTGCGATCGAATTAAATTGGTCGCTAAATCGATTGATTAATTGCGACCGAAAAAATTTGGTCGCTAATTTCGGTGGCTAAATGTGTTTTTTCTTGTAGTGACTCGATAGTTGTAAATGACACTACAAGAAAAAATCATTTTAGCGACCAAATAATTCGATCGCTAATGTAAAAAAATCGATCGCTAATCAGTTAGCGATCGAAATGCGTCATCACAAAAGGTCAAGTCCTTAATGTGTTAGCGACCGAAATTAATATATTAAATTGGTCGCTAAATTGATGACAAAGTTAAAAAAATAGCGACTCGATTTATATCGGTCAATAAATCAATAACAAAATTAATTATTTTTATTTATTTACATTTTAATATAAATGTATATATAAAAATATAAATGTATAAAGATATATAAATATATAATAAATTACAAAACTAATAATTTTTAAAAGTTTTAATGATAATTTTTTTAACTTATATATTACAAAATCTTTTTTAATACTTTAATAAATATAACTTTTTTTAAATATTTTCATCAATTCAAAGTATAATTTTTTAATATTTTTTAGTATTTTTTTAAATGTGGATATCTTTAATATTTTGGACATGTAAATATAATTTATACATGTTTTTAAACCTTTTTGTAATATTTGTTTTTAAAAATATAATATTAATTTTAATATTTCATATTTATATTTTAAATTTTTTCTTAAATATATAAAGATATAAATGTATAAATATATAAATAAATATATAAAGATATAAATATATAAATATGTAAAGATATAAATATATATCTTTAATATTTTGTATATGTAAATATAATTTTTATATATTTTTAAACCTTTTTCTAATATTTGTTTTCAAAAATATAATATTATTTTTAAAATTTAATATTTAAATTTTTAATTTTTTTCTTAAATATATAAATAATAAATGTATAAAAATATAAATGTATATATAAAAATATAAAAATATAAATGTATAAAGATATACATAAATATATAAATACATAAATATATAAATACATAAATATATCAATACATAAATATATCAATACATAAATATATCAATACATAAATATATCAATACATAAATATATCAATACATAAATATATCAATATATAAATACATAAATATATCAATACATAAATATATCAATACATAAATATATCAATACATAAATATATCAATACATAAATATATAAATACATAAATATATAAATACATAAATATATAAATACATAAATATATAAATACATAAATATATAAATACATAAATATATAAATACATAAATATATAAATACATAAATATATAAATACATAAATATATAAATATATAAATATATAAATATATAAATATATAAATATATAAATATATCAATATATCAATATATAAATATATCAATATATCAATATATAAATATATCAATATATAAATATATCAATATATAAATATATCAATATATAAATATATCAATATATCAATATATCAATATATCAATATATCAATATATAAATATATCAATATATCAATATATAAATATTTACAATATTTAAATATATCAATATTTAAATATATCAATATTTAAATATATATTAAAATATATAAATATATTTGTATTTATAGATTTTATATTTATATATTTATAGGGATATACATTTATTTGTATATAAATATAATTTATTTGTAAGTTATTATTGAAAAATCCTAGTAGCTTAGTAGTTGGAGTTTCAGTCTCTAACTCTAACGTCATCGGGTTCGAATCCTGATAATGACAATAATTTGGTAATAAGGGGATGGGGATCTTTAAATAAATTGAGGGGTTTATATCTTTAGGGTTTAGGATTAAAGATATATATTTATATATTTATACATTTATATCATTATATATTTAAGAAAAAATTTAAAATATAAATATGAAATATTAAAAATAATATTATATTTTTAAAAACAAATATTACAAAAAGGTTTAAAAACATGTATAAATTATATTTACATGTCCAAAATATTAAAGATATCCACATTTAAAAAAATACTAAAAAATATTAAAAAATTATACTTTGAATTGATGAAAATATACACAATGAAAATAAATTACAAATATTATAATATAATGATATATTAGTATATTATAGTATATTTATATTCTAATTTTTAATTAAACTAAAATTACGCTAATAATGTATAATAATATACGAGGGGATAATAAATTTAATCTAATTACTTTTATATATATATATATATATATATATATATATCATTTTTTAACTTTTTTTTTTCTTTTTAAACTTCTCACATTCTACATTTTTTTTAAACTCTATCATTTTTACTACATTATCATCCTCATCTCCTCTCATGTTTTATTTTATCTTTATAATAATTAGTCTTCTTTTATAGAATACTTTATTTTCTATTTTTATTATTTATTTTCTTATAATTTAAAATAATAATATTATTTTAACATTTATTTTTATGATTTTTACTATAATAAATCAAATTAAATGGTTCGATAATATCAATTAATTAAAATCATCACATCAAAAGTTTAGATAACTACATTAAAATTATTAATTTTAAAAATATAAATATATATAAAAAAAACTCAAATTATAGATTAGAAATAAAATAGAATAAACAAATATTCTTTACTTTATATTATATTTAAGTGTGTGCACAAATGTTGACCTTTTTAATTATAAAGAAACAGTAGAAAAATATAAAGATAGAATTTGAAGAAGTGAATTTTGAAGATAAATACTATTTTTATATAAATTTATTATCAATTAACAATAATAATACATAAAATTTAAAAACTAAACTAAAAAAAGTAAGTTTAAATTTATAAAAAAATACATTACTAAAAGTATCATATTATATTAAGATTTTCATTATTTTCGTTAATTATAAATTTAAATGTGTTTCATAAATAAAATTATAAATTTAAATGTATTTCCACTTTTGATCCATCATAAATAAAAATAAATAGTCTCTTATAAATGTTGTTCTATTTTAATCCATTATTAAATTTGTTTTATATACGAAGTTGATGACTTATCATACTATTAAAAATTTGGATGTAATAATTATGTATAATACTTTTTTAGTATATTATGTTTTCAAAATTTGCTAATAGAGAAAAAGTTTTAGAATTCAAAATGTTAAATACTTTTAAATATTAAAATTGACTTTATAAAAAATTAGGAAAAAAATAATTAATCCAAAAATATAATAATGATAAAAATATTATAAAAAAGAGTTCAAAAATGTATTATAATATTTTCAGTTTTAGTTTAATTATATTTTTAATTCTCAAAGTAGAAAAATATTTTGTAATTATTTTAATTTAATAAAATATAATTTAGATTTTTAATACTAAAATTAAAATATTAAATAATAATAAATTTAATTCTTTAAATTCAGTATTTAGAAACTAAAATTATAGTTTCTCTATTTTAAAAAATAAAAATAAATATTTAAAAATAAAAATAAAAACTAGTATTATCTTAAATTTATTAAAAGTATAATTAAATCTCTATTTTCTTATGCAATTTTAGAAATTTTTTAATGAAAATCCAATATATAAAAAAGTTAAAATTTTAAAAAGGCACAACCTTAACTTATATTAACTGCTTTTTTGAAAAAACTGACAAGAAAAACTTGACTTTGAAAAAAAAGTTAATAATTTTGAAATTATTTAAGTGATGAAGTTTCCAAATGTGATCTATGAATTTATTGAGCAAAATTGGAGGTATGTTGAATATAAATTTAAATATATTTTTAATTTATTTAAATATGGTTTATTTTTAGTATTTATAAAATTGATTAATTTTAAATTTTTAACTTTTCTAGCAGTCTATTTTTAATCTTTGTTATTAATTATGTTAAAAATGAAAAATATTAATTAGTATACTTAAACTAAAAAATATTTTAACTAAAGATAAATATATTTTTATAAATAATTTAATTAAATAATATATTTATTATCTAATGTATATTGATATACATTTTTTTCTGGTATATCAATTATATGAAAACAACTATGGTTAACTAATTAATAATAATAAAGCAATAAATTTAAAAATTAGATTAAAAATAAATTATTATAAAATAAAATTGTAATAATTTGATTGAAATTGTAATTTTTTAATTAATTAAGTTAATGAGGAATTAAAATGTGATAATTTGATGTGTTTAATTTTTTTAATATAAATTTTTAAAATATAATTTAATTTTAATTGAAAAATAAATAAAAGAATATTTGTTATTAAACTTTTCTTAAACAATGTATTGAATAGTTAATATCACTCCAAGTATTAATTTATTACAATTTAAATTTTTAATAAATTTGATTTATTTTTAATAATATTTTTATTTTAGTAATTTAAAATTAAAGTTAATCTTCATTTTGTTAATATTGAGACCAAATTTTTTTTAAAGTATATTTCAAAAATTAAATTATTTTAAAAAAATAAATTGTAAAAAATATACTAAAACAATTAAAGTATATTTATAAAAAAATAATTTTAAATACAATAAAAAAATAATATTCATTAGCGACCGATTTCAATTCGATCACTATTTCAATTTGTAATTCGGTTGCTAAATCGAGTCGTTAAATGATTTTTTTATTTTAGTATGGAATAACCACTGAAATTTTGCGACGCAAACTATTGGTCGCTAAATAAAAAAGTGAAACCAAATCATATTTCAGTGGCTAAATCAGTCGCTAAATTGCGACCGAATTAACTCGGTCGCTAAAACGGTTGGTAATTGCGATCGAATTAAATCGGTTGCTAATTGCGACCAAAATTAAATCGATCGCTAAATGTGATCGAAAAAATTCGATCTCTAATTTCGGTCGCTAAAAGTGTTTTTTCTTGTAGTATGACTTTGACTTAATTCTTAAAGAGAAAAAAACTTTAACCTATAAAAAGATTGAATAGATCAATCAGGATAAGGTTTTGGAGTCATTAAGAAAGAGAGAAACTAATGTTAAGTCTTTTTGCTATTTAGCATTTTTAGATTAATATATAATGAAATGACTTGAAAACTAATGCAACAATTGTATGACCACAAAAAAAAAAAATAATATGAATTTAACATGACAGTAATCGATTTCATATTATGTGGCATGTGTTTTTACCTTGTGGTATATGATTCTTACAAGATAATCACTTATTTATATTATCCTCAAATTATAAACTAACATATATAATAAGTTTGTTAATTTTAATAATAAGTATCCCAGAAGTCTTAATGATTTCTAAGTACCAATTAAGTTTATTAATTACTAATCATATATTGATGTTTGAGTTTTCATTTCAGGATATATGTTTGGTTTAGGGTTTAGGATTTAGATATATGTTTGGTGTAGGAACTGATACCACCCTTGCAGTCCTAGAATGGGCTATGACAGAACTCTTGAGGCACCCCAATGTGATGTAGAAACTACAAGTTGAGGTGAGAAGCATGGCTAGGGACAAGACTCACATAACTGAGGAGGATTTGAGTGGCATGTCTTACTTAAAAGCGAGTGATTAAAGAAATTCTTAGATTACATCCTCCATCTCCCATATTGATTCCAAGGGAATCCATGCAAGACACCAAAGTGATGGGCTATGACATTACAATTGGCACACAAGTACTAGTCAATGCTTAGGCAATTTCTGGGATAAATCTTTGGAGTTTCAACCTAAAAGATTATGCCATGTCCCCCTTATCTAATGATCTCCTCGACGAATCCTTTTGAGAATTTAGGATATCCATAATAAAATTTAGGGTTGTATGACAATCTATCAAAAACATTTTTATTTTTTGTTCCATATATATTTCAACGACTAAACACTCTCTCGTTAGGAAATTTTCACATTCGATTTGATATCGAGTTATATGTTTAATAGTAAACTCCACAATATCACTACAAATTTTGTAAACTTTGATGATTATTTTCATATTGTGTTTAAATATTTAAATATATATATATATATATATATAATAATATATAAATTAACTAATCATACATAAATTAAATTACAAATAGATTGAAAGAAATCAATCGAGAGTGAGATATTGATAATTGTAAAGATTGAATGTGGTAATTGAGTAATTTAATATAGGTTGGTTTTTTCTAGGATGGACCAAAGCGATATAACTTGGACGTTTGAGAGAGAAAATCTATCCTAAATTTCTCTTTAGGTTCTTGAAGAATACATTTTCCTTCTTTGGTATAAGGAAAGTCAACGGGTTTGTCAGGACCAGGTATCAATGGTCATCTGAAGGCTAATGGAACATCTCCTACTGAATATAGAATTAGTACCTGTGTGTTAACAGATTTTTTGAGATTCGCCAAGAAATCCTAGAACTGGCGCGAAGTTTTTGCCATTGAGTTCGACAATTTGGGTGATTATAGGTTGAATATTGGAGGGTTGAGAAGTAATGGACGATGTGGCCATTTCTAAGTTATCAAAAGTATCCATGAGGAGGAAAATGATGTAACTGGAACAAGTAAAGTTAGGATGTAGAGAATTGGTGATTAGGGTGTGATTGAAAGAGTAAGATAAGTGTGTAAAGATGAGGAAGATGAATAATTTTGATTTTGAAAGAAAAGATTTTTCCCAATAAACCTAATATTGTAAATGGGCTTGATGTAGACCCATATCTAATAAATAGAATATTTTAACCTAATTTTAGGCCAATGATGACTAAAGGAGTGACGATATAGAGAATAACATTTATTATGGTGGAATTTAGAACTTATGAGGGGAATGAAATGCAATGATGGAAACATGGGATGGAGCATCTTTTGAATAAAGTGAGGATCAAAAGTATGATAGTTTGCAATAACAAGTGATTTTAGGATAATTAGTATGATAGTGGAAATGAAATTAATGAGGAGAATTAGGAATTAACTGAATTGGAGAAGCTAGCTGAAATCCAAGAGAGTAGTGTACCCAAAAACAGTTCAATTGAGTGTCAACACTTTATGATTCTTTGATGTGATTGCATGTTAGCAAGACTTGAAAATGATAAAAGTAATTATTTTGTTTGTTGAAAGTAGAAATAACCTATAGCCAAATAATCAACCCTGATTAGAAGAAATTCTTTTGAACCCTATTTGAGCAAAAATAAAAAATAAAAAAATAAGGTTGTTTCTTGAAATAGAATCCTTGAACCTAAACAATGTTTATCCACCTTCTTATATTTGAGAAATGAAATAATTATGAATGTTATTGTTAAAAAAAGAAAGATAAAGTTGAGTATAGAAAAAGGGAAAGAAAAGTATTAAATATTGTGGTTGAGCTGAAATGATAAATGCAAAATGAGGAAAGAAAAAGAAAATTCAAATTAGTGTGAATGATAACTTGTGAAATTTAGATTGTCGACTTACTATCATTATGTTGGAATAAAAGCATGAAGTTTGAGAAATGACTTGAGGAAATGTTAAACAAGAATCATTCATATAATTTCAATTTCTCCAATACTATTGTATATTATAGAAAAATCAAAGAATTCCTTGATAACTCAACCTCATTATAAGCCTCAAAAGACCTTTTTGATTTAAGTCTTACTTAACAAATATTGATTGCTTGAAGATGATTATCAATATTGGATTATCTAAATGAAATGATTGAATGAGATAAACACTTACCCGTGAGAGTTAGAGATGATTATATATCATTTTACTTGAGAGATCATGATTCTCTGAGGATAGTTGATGATTAATTATCCCTTGTTAGTTTCTGTAACTATAATGCACATGTATCCTATTTTCACTTGAAGTTGTGAACATCATATGTTGATGAAAACTTATTTTTGTGTTAGGTGTTATGGAAGAGAAAGTGACAATAGGCAATGGATTTTTGTTTTGGAAGAATTAGTACTTTGCTTGGGGACAAACAAGATTCTAGGTTCGGGGAAATTGTTAAGTGGTAAAAGTTGATGTAATTATGCTTTTAATTGTTATCTGACCACTTAAATTATGTTGATTATAATATATTTTTCTCCTAATATAGGATGAAATTGTAGAATACATTGGTATAAGAGCAATGATCATAATTGTCAAGATAATTGAAGCAAAAATTGAAAGAAGGGAGAAGTTTGTCAGCTTGATATTCGCTCAAGCAAGATGAATTCTCGCTTGAGCGAAAATACATTAAAGCTATAAGGAATTCAACTGTTCAAGCGAACATTTTTCGCTTGAGCGAATGTGCTGCTTGAGTGAATGACACGTGCCCTAAATTCTTCTATAAAAAGATAATACGCGTTTTGAGAAGATAATTTTTTTTTAGGTTTTCGGAAGGAGGTGCGACTGCAGCTCCAATTTTTGTTCAATCTTCATTCATTCTTCATCTTTTCTTCATTTGGGTCCTTGTAATAACCATCATGAGTGACTAACTTCATTCTCTTAGGATTGAGTGTACTTCCTTTGAAATCTTTTGTATCTTGGTGATATTTTGAGATATTAATCTATGTTTTTGATGTTGTTATTCTTATTCTTTATGCTTGTTTATGTTTTTATCCTTGATGTTCATATATTGGAAAATATATCTTGAAACCCTTGATTAGGGTAAGAATATTTGCTACATTAATTAC
Source organism: Sphenostylis stenocarpa (assembly GCA_963425845.1). Taxonomy (NCBI): domain Eukaryota; kingdom Viridiplantae; phylum Streptophyta; class Magnoliopsida; order Fabales; family Fabaceae; genus Sphenostylis; species Sphenostylis stenocarpa. Next base: position 71,167,421 of record OY731401.1, on the reverse strand, counting down.
TAGGAATGATAATTGATGTATTAAATGCTTAACACCCTAAACTTAATGTTGTGACATCTATTAAATGTACGAGGAATCTATGTTTACAAAATTTTCTTATGAATTTCATGTTTGAGGAATCAATGTGAATGATTTAAGTAGGTGAGTGATCGATGTCGTACTCGGTCAAATAATTAAAATAGATAAATGTAGTACTAGGATACTTTCCTAGGTCGTTTTTCAAAGACCACAAATTCTTATCAAAACTTGTCAATTTTTCGAATTAGAACAGAAACAAAAGGGGGATTTTTCTGATTTAAAATTTTAGATAAAACAGAACAAAAAAAATTATAAAAATGCGGATTAAAAATATATTAGAATGCAATTGATTTCCTGATTTCAATGCAGTGTCACTTATCCTAGATTACGAAATTAATTCGAAATTAACTAACTAAGCGAAGATAAATCCCAAATTATATTCCAATCCAAAATTAATCAACTAAGCGAAGATTAATCCTAAATTAGCTTTAACCCTGATTCCAATATGAAATTAACCAACTAAGGGAAGATCAACCCCAAATTATCCTTATACAATTAAGCATTGCATACATCACATAATCTCATCTCTAACACAAAATTAAGCAAACTATGATATTAGTTTCGATTTATTAAGCATAAACAGATTATAATTCAACACTGAGATTAGAAGATGAAGAGTTAAGAGAACAAACGAAATGAAATTGAAGAATAAAACCTCAAAGATCTACTTTCATTCTCCTCAAAAAATCAATACAAAGATTTAGTTATCCATAAACACTTAATTATCACAATAATAAGAAATTGGAATTTAATTATGAAATCGGAATGCAATTAAATTAAGAAATTGAATTTGAATACTGAATTACCGAAATTTAAATTGCAATAGGAAATTGAAATTGAAAATTCAGAAAACTGAATACATGCAAAATTGAAATTACAATTGGAATTTGAAATTGAACCTGAAGTGCAGAATTGAAAACGAATTGTAGAATTGAAATTGAACAAAGTACAGAACAAACCAAAATAAAACTTTACGTAAAACCCTAGTGCCAATACTACCTCTGTACATCTATTTTCTGCATAAAAATTTAATCCCCTTTTATTCTTTCTCTACATGGCTATTTAACCTAGGTTTTTCCAACTGGGCTCATAACAATTATGATCCACTCACTACATTGGATCATCTAAAGACAAATTGGCCCAAAACGTAAAATATGATAAAATGAAACACTGCTACAAAAATGTTAAATAATAACCGAAATCAATCACTGAAAAATTTAGTCACTATCAGTATCTGAATTTGTAACCGAATTATTATTTTTCAGCTTAGTAACTGATATAGTAAGTGAATTTTTGGTTATAAAAAATCAGTTACTTATCCTCCCAAATTTTATCTTCGCGCTCACAAATTTGAGGGTGACCTTATTGCTGACCGTGGCCTTATTGCTGACCATGGACATTGCCTCTGAACTTCTGCTCCGCTCCCAATTTCGCCTAACTCCGACCATTGAACCATGACCTGACAACTCCAACCACCTGAACACCCATCCTCAGCCACCTGAAAGGCCAACTCCGATGACCTAAAACCCAACCCAAAACCATGTGAACTTGAACGTCAACCCAATCCTTAGTTACCTCGAACCCAACCGAAACCCAAGTGACGTTGAACTGCGACCGCAACCTCAATATTGGCGAAGTTGAGGCTCAAACCCAGCTCCGATGACATGGAACCCCAACCCTAACCCTAACCTAAACCCTCGTCACAGCAGACCTAAAGCAACTCAACCCTAACCCAAATTTTAGTGTCGAACCATAACCCTAAGCCGAGCCCAACGATCTTGAACCCCCACCCCAAACCCCGACGAACTCAAACCCTAACCCAAGGGAGGTCGAACTAGAACCCTTGACGAACTAAAATCCTAACCCAACGACCTCGAATCCCATTCCAAAACCTCACGATCTCTAATCCGAAGACAGAAGTTCATGAACACCATATCTCAAACTCCCGTGTGCCTATGTCAATCTAAAAACACGATACATGGTAATGCTTTTTTTTATGTTGTTTATGCAGCATTGGTACTACGGGAGCTAATTTCTTATTAAGGTTTCACTGTTACAATATTACAATTTGGAAAGTTAAGTACTACATCCTTTAGGTTGGTATTAATTTTTTCTTGTTTTTTTGTTTCAATTGGTTATCATTCATTAAACTTCGTTAATGTTAACTAAAACGCTTATATGCTTGACAATATTTTATAATTACTACTCTCTGTGATGACTTCTATGAAATTGAAACCAATATTTTATAATTACCAACCTCGAGGATGACTTCTATGAAATCGAAACCATACGCCATAAGAGGCTACGCAAGGTAACCAAACCAACTGATAATTATTACTTTTTTAATTTTATTTTCTTTATAAATTTCTATTATGTTCTGCTTTTGACTTGTGACATCGAATGCTGCAAATGGGTTGCGATTCAATGGATATAATAGGGTCAGCTCCAGTACCTAATCAAATGGTGAGTTTTTACTTTACTTTACTTGTTTGAATAAAAATGGTAACATGATAAGTGTGAATAATGAAGTTTTGAAGGGGCATTTTGCTATGTTTGGCAGGCGTGGATGGCCTGAGACTGCCAACACTTGGGGAGCCTCTTGAAAATCTACAGTCCGTTCCTGATCTCCTTTATGCTTTTGAGGACAGGTAGTTCCTACCCCACTCCCCCTTCCCATCGTCACCTCCTCTACCCTACGCATATACATGTGTTTCCCATTTCTTCATTCTTTTTAAGTCTCAAATCAGGAAAACTTCGCAAGCGCAAGCCTGTCGTTCATCACGCCCAAATCAAGAAGCACCCCTAACTTTCTACCACTTCTTATAGCCTTAGACATTTTCCAACTCACAACCCCCATCCTCAAGCACCCATCTTTTATAAGAAAACATGTTGCTGTTAAAATCATTTCCAAGGCGAAGGTACAATTACAATCCAAAGTCTTTTCATATTTTGCTAATTTGTTTTGAGATATTTGAGTTTGTTGGTTTTACTTGTGGTTCAATTTTTCTGTGGTAATTTTTGTTTTTTTCGTAATTGTGTTCTCTAGTCTTGTTGAATGTGTGTGTCTTTTTTTTTGTCATTATGAATTATTATGGCATTTGGATTTTGGACAATTCGGGGTTGATCTCTGTTGTTTGATTGAATGCTCTGCGAGATTCTGTAAGTGGGACTAGGGAATAATTGAGAATTTGTCTAACACAGTTTTTTTACGGATTGAGGTTCTGAGATTTTGTATTTTGTACTTAGAAATGTTACCCGACAAATACATGGTTCTGGGACATTGTCTTGTTTTCTTTGTTTTGTAGCTTCATCTCAGAATTTCAACATCACTGTCCTATGGTCAGAATCATTTGGATTTTGTCGAATGAACTAGAAAATTTAAAAGAAAAAATTGTATGTAGTTGGAATTGACATGATAGTTAACTTGGTCTTACCTTGTTGTCAGCTATAAGGTTACATGGCATTTCTTAACTTGCTTGGCTCAACCATGTGGTAGTACATGTAAAAATGATATTTGGAAAATTGGTACTATAAACCAAGGTGGAAAGAATGATCTCTTTGTTTGAGTTTGCTAGAATAAGTTGTTTTGTAAGAAACACTATCATGTTAATGTATGCAACCTGCCCTTGTTACAGATGAATGGAAGTTTTGATCATATAGATTGTCTTCACTAACTGTTTTGTTAAATAATATCCATTTTGATACTGCTTGATGCTAACCGATGTCTGGAAGCTAAAATTGTCTTACATGTGTGAGGCATTAGCATATTAAAACACTTCGTTCTCTTTGTTTTAGTGTGCTAGAATAAGTTGTTTGATAAGAAACACTTTCATGTTGATGAGCCTGCCCTTGATTTATAAGTTGTTTGCTCTAGGAGAAATAAGAAAATAACAAGCCATAATTAATAAATAATAGTGACGTTATATGATATATAGTAGGATAGTTATGCGTAATAATAGAGAAGTTATATAACAGTTATCTAATTGTATGTGCAGGCTATGATGGTGTGACACAACCCATTACAGGGGCTTGGGATAGTCAATGAAGCCATGCCCCACAAACTCAAAAGACCTTGAGTATAGATCGTCCTGCCGATATGATATGTGGGTGATTGGTAGACCCATCACCGGTAGAATAAGTAGGAATTTTGAGATTTGGGGTTGTGGGATAATTAGATTTAAAGTATGCTGCTTGGACATAAAAACAGGTGTTGTGAGAGGGAGGTTTATCTTGTAATTTGATAGGAATCCAGATTAATGTGGAGGGTCCAGTTTATTCATCCAGTTTTTGTTCCCATTTCTTTTTATTCTGATCCAGTTTCTGTCAATGGTCACATTTTGAATTTTAAAATGGTTTTCTGGAAGTCACGTCCCATGATTTTAATATAGATTTTACTCTCCTCCATTGCATCAGTTTTATTTATATATGATCATATCAATATCTGCTTTTAGTAATTCATTTTGTATGTACAGAGTGATGCTTATCTAGAAAAGTGGTGTTGCCTACTTTTCTTGTGTTTTGTTTTCCTCTTTCTTGATCTATCTATTTCCAAGAATGTGAAAGGGTGGAGTTTCTGTGTTCTGTGTTATGCTTTTCTTCTTTAAAGCCAATTTAAATTTATTTGAAATGCAAAAAGGGTGCAGTTTCTAGTTATATTCATCCATTCATCAAGAAGAAATTGTTGCAGATTTGCGATGGACTTCCCGTAGAGGATGTTATACGTGAAGATTTATCATCTAGAAACTCTGGAGCATCTGCTATCAATTTCTGGGAGAAGCCTAATATTGGAGCAGAATGTGCTCTCTATGGTGCTACTACTGGTGCTTTTAGGAAGTTTTCTGATGGTCAATGGGTTCATGCTCTCTGTTCCATTCATTAACTGCCTCTAGCTACTTAAATGTCTTGGTAGTGATTAAGGCCATGTTTTGATTTTTATAATGGAACATAATAAAGTAATATTTCTTTTTGTATCTCAAGTCTGAACGTGTATATCATTTATTTGTTTTTAACAAGTCCTACAAAATGTAGAGAACATGACTTGCTCCTATATCTATGGGTGCATTGTGGACTACTATATAAATAAGATGACAATTTTCTCCACTATATTTTTTTTCGGTTGTTGTGGTAATTAAGAATTCTGCCATTTTTGTCTCTAAAACTCTATCTTGGATGTCTTAACAAATGTTGGCTTCTTCTATTTTCCCAAAGTTTATGCTATAAGCCTATAAGTTATGATGCACGGATACATGCGTAGTGTAATTTTGATATTTTTGATACAATATATAATGTATTGTATATTTCTTAATCAGGTTTATTATTATTTTAAAAATAAAATAAAATAAAATTAGTGATCGATATAGTGACTGATTCGGTCATATATTTGGTTATAAAATTGGTTACTTGATTTAGTCATTGAATCGGTCATTGATTCGGTCACTAAATTGGTCATTGATTCGATCATCTGAATCGGTCACTGATTCGATCATTGAATCGGTTACTGATTCGGTCACTAAAATCAGTGACCAAGGAAATAGTGACCGATTCCAGTTGGTCACTATTTCGGTGACTATTTTAGTTAGTGACCGATTTTGGTCATTTAGTGACCGAATTTTCGGTCACTATTTAGTATTTTTCTTGTAGTGAAACCCAAATCCGGACACCTGCAGGGCAGCTTCCATGGTGTTTTTTCGTACTCAACTTTGGCCATCTTACGGTTGGATTTGGACAATACACGTGATAAAGACATTTGTAAATTTTCCTCTTAGCTTTACAAAGCACTTTGAATTTCTCAATTTGGAATTCTGTAGCTTCAGATATGGCTTTATTACTGAGTAAAGGTCAAACTGCCAATAAATACGAAACTTAATTAGTTTTGCAATTAAGTCCATAATTCAAATGATAGTTAACAAACATCATACTACCATGAAATTAAGTTTAAATGTGAGAGTAATTAGGACTATAATGATATGTATTTACACAATAAAATATGTTTTATCAGTGATATCAACATTGATAGGTTAATTGATGTTATTAGTTTGACCTAACCATTATACAAAGGAGGGAAAAAGAATTAATCCAATCCTAAGTTCTTATAGTTTATCTTTTCTTGATATATTTTATAGCTCTTTACCGCTTATTTTCAACCCAAATATTTATGAAAAACCAATTTTGTGTCAATACACTTAGTAAACATATGATTTGGAATTTCCAATGAAACCATTCCTCGTGGGATCAACTTTTATTTAATTGAAATATTGTATTGCGATTGATAATATTGGTACGCTTGCCAAACGCATAATAATTCGCCAAGAAATCCTAGAACTGGCGCGAAGGTTTTGCCATTGAGTTCAACAGTTTGGGTGATTATATGTTGAATATTGGAGGGTTGAGAAGTAGTGGACGATGTGACCATTTCTAAGTTATCAAAAGTATCGATGAGGAGGAAAAGGATGTAAATGGAATAAGTAAAGTTAGGATGTAGAGAAGTGGTGATTAGGGTGTGCTTGAAAGAGTAAGATAAATGTGTAAAGATGAGGAAGATTAGTAATTTTGATTTTGAAAGAAAAGATTTTTCCTGGGAAACCTAATATTGTAAATGGGCTTGATGTAGACCCATATCCAATAAATCGAATATTTTAACCTAATTTTAGGCCAACGATGACTAAATGAGTGACAATATAGAGAATAACATTTATTATGGAGATTTAACATTTATGAGGGGAACAAAATGCAATGATGGAAACATGGGATGAAACATCTTTTGAATAAAGTAAGGATCAAAAGTTTGAGGTTAATTTAACATTTAGGATATGAGAATATATATTCATCGAGATTCATATATTATTATCTTAGGGGACATTTTGTTAATTCTTAAATTACAAATAGATTGAAAGAAATGAATCAAGACTGAGACATTGATAATTGTAAAGAATCAATGTGGTAATCGATAAAAGGCATATTATGAAAATAGGAAATCGATCAAGAAGTATTATCGAAGAAGGGGATTGGGAGATCACTACAAGAAAAAACACATTTAGCCACCGAAATTAGCGACCGAATTATTTCGGTCGCAATTAGTGACTGATATAGCGACCGATTTAATTTCAGTCGTATTTAGAGACCGATTTAGCGACCACTTTAATTCCGTCGCAATTAGCGACCGATTTAGCGACCACTTTAATTCGGTCGCAATTAGCAACCGATTTAGCGACCAATTTTTGTGCGTCGCAAATTTTCAGTCACTAAATCGGTGGCTATTTCATACATAAATAAAAAAATCATTTAGCGACTGATTTAGCGACCGAATTACAAATTCAAATAGCGACCGAATTAAAATCGGTCGCTAATGAGAAAATAATCCATGATTATATTTGATTTTTGTAATATCGCTCAAGCGAAAATAACATCGGTCGAGCGACGCCACCTGCACAAAATTGGCATTTTCGGGTTGTATTTCGCTTGAGCGACACTATTCTCGCTCGAGCGACATCCGATTCAAACATGAGGCACCCAGGTTACATTATCCGGCTAACTTTGATCGACGTTTACGCAGGTCAACATTCGCTCAAGCGAAAGCAACATCGCTCGAGCGACGCCACCTGTGGAACCGTTATCATATAATCACATTCGCTCAAGCTAAAGTAACATTCGCTCAAGCGCTCAAGCGAAAGTAACGTTTACGCAGGTCAACATTCGCTCAAACGAAAGTAGCATTCGCTCAAGCGAATGTAACATATAATAGCGGTTCGAGTGGAACCGTTATCATATACAATCAGATTTTTTGATTCTACTCGATTAGATTTTCAAAATGATCGATCATATTTGATAATTTTTTCAAATAATTAATTATAATCGATTAGTTTTCTAAATTATTGATTAGAATTGATTAGTTTTTCAAATAATAGATTAGAATTGATTAATTTCAAAATATATACTAAAAAATTATAATTACAAATATAAATTATTTAAGAATATTGACTATTGTAAAGATAAAGTAGAACATGGGAGGAGATGAGGATGATAATATAATGATAGAACTTACAAAAATGTAGAATTGAGAAGTTTGAAACAAATAAAATTAATTGATTAGAATTTATTAGTTTTCTAAATAATTGATTAGAATTGATTAGTTTTTCAAATAATAGATTATAATTGATTAATTTCTCAAATATATATTAAACAATTATAAATAAAAATATAAATTACTTAAGAATATTAATTATTGTATGAAAGTGATGAAGATCTTATTGAAACACTCTGACAAAGATCTTATTGATTTGATGAAGTCAAAGATAAAGTCAAAGTCAACTTTGTAGCGGTCAACAGATCACTTTGATAAAAGAGTAGAGGAATTAGTGTGTCTTGACTATGCTTAGGTATAATCATTTTTATCTTTTCTGCATGCATGAGGTTTCTTCACTTAAAAGATTTTACAAAATGCCTCTAAACACGTTTAAGCGAGTTAAAAACAAAGTATTTTAACAAAAGCTTTCTTAAACAAGTTTTTAAGCTGATATAATTTCGAAATAACTAGGTTGTTTTCATTAAAGAAAGTTTTGAAAACCTTACATCAGGTGTTTTAAGCTGATAAAGCTTCGAAATAACTGATTAAAAACACTTAAAATGTTAAGAGAAGTGTTTTTGCGGTATTTTAATCGATACAACTTGGTTTTAATCGATTAAAACCACTTAGAGTTCGAGGATAATCGATCAGAATGTAATTATGACCGATCAGAATCGAATATGATCGATCAGAATTGAGTTATGACCGATCAGAGCTTTTCAATCGATTAAAACACGTTTCAATCGATTAAAACAACTTAGAAAATTTCTACACAGCGTTTTAATCGATTAAAACTTATTTTTATCAGTTAAAATCACTTGGAAAAACTCACGATAAAGTTTTGCGAGTATTTCGATCGATTGAATCACTGAAACAATCGATTAAAACAAATTAGAAGATTTTTTGTAAAGAGTTTTAATTGATATAAGCGTTGTCGTATCAGTTAAAACAAATCTGTTAAAGAATCAAGAACGTTTTAATGGATTAAAAGAAGTTTTAACAGATTAAAAGATTATTTTAACAGATTGATTAAACTAGCAGTTTTGAAAATCTTCTATAAAAACAGATTTGGTTTGAACTTTTTAAACACACATTGAACATCAGTTTTTACACATCCTTGAGCAATCAATTAAGTAAACTTTAGCACTCTTTTTAAGAAAGTTTCTAAATACTAAATTTAAAGAATTAAATTTATTATTATTTAATCTTTTAATTTTAGTATTAAAAATTTAAATTATATTTTACTAAATTAAAATAATTACAATATATTTTTCTACTTTGAGAATGAAAAATATAATTAAACTAAAACTGAAAATATTATAATACATTTTTGAACTATTTTTTATTAATTTTTTTCCTAATTTTTATAAAGTTAATTTTAATATTTAAAAGTATTTAACATTTTGATTTCAAAGCGTTTTACGTATTACCAAATTTAAAAACATAATATTAAAAAAAATAGTTAATATTTGAAACTATATAATAACGGTTCCACTTTAACCGCTATCTAAAGTATATTTTAGATAGCGGTTGAGGGTTAACCGCTATTAGAAGTGCCATTTTAATAGCGGTTCGAGTGGAACCGCTATTATATACAACCAGATTTTTTATTCTGATCGATTAGATTTTCAAAATGATCGATCATATTTGATAATTTTTTCAAATAATTAATTATAATCGATTAGTTTTCTAAATTATTGATTAGAATTGATTAGTTTTTCAAATAATAGATTAGAATTGATTAATTTCGAAATATATACTAAAAAATTATAATTACAAATATAAATTATTTAAGAATATTGACTATTGTAAAGATAAAGTAGAACATGGGAGGAGATGAGGATGATAATATAATGATAGAACTTACAAAAATGTAGAATTGAGAAGTTTAAAACAAATAAAATTAAGAAAATAGAGATTTAATTACACTTTTAATAAATTTAAGATAATACTAATTTTGATTTTTATTTATAAATATTTATTTTAATTATTTAAAACAGAGAAACTATAATTTTAGTTTCTAACTACTTGAATTTAAAGAATTAAATTTATTATTATTTAATCTTTTAATTTTAGTATTAAAAATTTAAATTATATTTTATTAAATTAAAATAATTACAATATATTTTTCTACTTTGAGAATGAACAATATAATTAAACTCAAAATTGACAATATTATAATACATTTTTGAACTCTTTTGGATTAATTTTTTTCCTAATTTTTGATAAAGTTAATTTTAATATTTAAAAGTATTTAACATTTTGAATTCTGAAAGGTTTTCTCTAATAGCAAATTTAAAAACATAATATTCAAAAAAATGTTTTAAGATTGTGAATTCTCGGGTTGTATTTCGCTTGAGCGACATTACTCTCGCTCGAGCGAAATCCGATTCTGATCGATCATAACTTGAAATGATCGATCATAATTGAGAGGATATAATAGCGGTTCCACTATAACCGCTATCCGAAGTGTATATTAGATAGCGGTTAATGTTTAACCGCTATTAGAAGTTCCCTTTAAGAGCGGTTCGGTGGAACCGCTATCATATACAACCATATTTTAAGATTGTTAAGTCTCGGGTTGTATTTAGCTTGAGCGACACTTACTCTGCTCGAGCGAAATCAGATTCTGATCAATTAGATTTTCAAAATGATCGATCCTATTTGATAATTTTTTCAAATAATTAATTATAATTGATTAGTTTTCTAAATTATTGATTTGAATTGATTAGTTTTTCAAATAATAGATTAGAATTGATTAATTTCTGAAATATATATTAAAAAATTATAATTAAAAATATAGATTATTTAAGAATATTAACTATTGTAAAGATAAAGTAGAACATGGGAGGAGATGAGGATGATAATATAATGATAGAAGTTACAAAAATGTAGAATTGAGAAGTTTGAAACAAAAAAAATTAAGAAAATAGAGATTTAATTACACTTTTAATAAATTGAAGATAATACTAGTTTTGATTTTTATTTTTAACTATTTATTTTAATTATTTAAAATAAAGAAACTATAATTTTAGTTTCTAAATACTCAATTTAAAGAATTAAAGTCATTATTATTTAATCTTTTAATTTTAGTATTAAAAATTTAAATTATATTTTATTAAATTAAAATAATTACAATATAATTTTCTACTTTGAGAATGAACAATATAATTAAGAAGATCAAGTCTAATGTTATTGAGGCTAATTTTAACAATAATATAATAATATTATTTTCGAAAATGCCCATATGAATGTGAATATTTTGATTATTATTATATAAAATAATTAAAAGAATAAGGTAAATAGAAAAGTAATACCACTTTCCTTTTAATCTATAATTAGTTAGGTATGAATCAAATGTAAAGTCTAATGTTATTGATGCTAATTTTAAGAAGATCACAAAATGTAAATTAAAATAATTACAATATAATTAAACTCAAAATTGAGAATACTCTTATACATTTTTGAACTCTTTTGGATAAATTTGTTTTTCCTAATTTTTGATAAGGTTAATTTTAATATTTAAAAGTATTTAACATTTTGAATTCTGAAAGGTTTTCTCTAATAGCAAATTTAAAAACATAATATTCAAAAAAATATTTTAAGATTGTGAATTCTCGGGTTGTATTTCGCTTGAGCGACACTACTCTCGCTCGAGCGAAATCCGATTCTGATCGATCATAACTTGAAATGATCGATCATAATTGAGAGGATATAATAGCGGTTCCACTATAACCGCTATCTGAAGTGTATATTAGATAGCGGTTAAGGTTTAACCGCTATTAGAAGTTCCCTTTAAGAGCGGTTCCGGTGGAACCGCTATCATATACAACCATATTTTAAGATTGTTAAGTCTCGGGTTGTATTTCGCTTGAGCGACACTACTCTCGCTCGAGCGACGCCACCTGCACAAAATTGGCATTCTCGGGTTGTTTTTCGCTTGAGCGACACTGGTCTCGCTCGAGCGACATCCACATTTTTTGATTATGATCGATTACATTTTCAAATGATCGATCATATTTGAAAATATATAATAGCGGTTAAGGTTTAACCACTATTAGAAGTGCTATATAATAGCGGTTAAGATTTAACCGCTATCATATACAATCACATTTTTGACTTTCCTATCTCGCGCCACTTATCCCCAAATAACCCTAACTCTCGCGCCTCACTCACCCATTCCTCTTAACCTTGGCCAGTATCTCCTCCTCACTCCCGGCGAGCCCTAGCCCCCTCACTGCTCCCCCCAAGTCAGCCCTCACCCTAATCCAACCTCCACCAAAGCTCCTCGTCAACCGGACGCCACCCTGTGAGCCACCGCGCCACACCTCTGTTCTTAACCTCCTCCGCACCCTCTGCCACCGCGCCACACCTCTGTTCTTAACCTAATCCAACTAAGGTGTGGCTTGTTTGAATGTATATACTGTTATTCTCTTGCATTGTGAATAATATAGGAGAGATACTTTTGACAAAATTTCTTTATCTGTTTGTTGTAGGTGGATTTGTGAAGTAGATAGGTTCTTCGATCCCTCTTACTGCGGATTTGGTGGTGCTTGACAGACCAATTTGGGAACTTGTTGAGACTGTACGCCCTCAGGTTAACCATTTGTAATTTGTTTCACTTATCTATTGGATCTTAGTGAAAAGAAATTTCATAATTATTGGGTTTACTTACACAATTATTTGGTGGTCTGTATCATACGTACTGCATAAGTAGTGGATAAATACCTTGGAAAAAATGTATTAGAAAAACGTAAGTACTGCATCACATGAAGTGAATAATGCAGTTTCACTTATGCTGATTGTTGTAGTTAATTTGCAAGAATAGAAAAACATAAGTAGTGCATCACATAAAATGAATAATGCAGTTTCACTTATGCTGATTGTTGTAGTTAATTTGCAAGAATAGAAAAACATAAGTAGTGCATCACATAAAGTGAATAATGCAGTTTCACTTATGCTGATTGTTGTAGTTAATTTGCAAGAATAGAAAAACATAAGTAGTGCATCACATAAAGTGAATAATGCAGTTTCACTTATGCTGATTGTTGTAGTTAGTTTGCAAGAATGGAGATCCCGTTGGTAGAATGTGGATGTATCAAAGATTGGATGGTAAAAAAATTGGAGTAATATGTAGAGTCATGATAGACTGGTTCACATTTTTTAGGAGGATATTGGAATCATGAAGAACATGAATTTGGATGCTTACAGATTCTCCATTTCTTGGCCCAGGGTATTACCGAGTAAGTCAAGTTTATAAGTTGTCTTTCTAAGTTAGTGTTCCATAGTAACTATTATTAATTTCTCATGAATTATTTGCAGAAGGAAAGCTTTCTGCAGGAGTAAACCAGGCAGGAATAGACTACTATAACAATCTCATCAACGAACTGCTGGAGAATGGTCATGATTCATTCATATTTATTATTTAGATCTTTACATTTCTCTAGTATACCATATCTATATGGTTCTTAATCATAATAACAATAGTGAAAAATGCAGGTATGGAACCATATGTGACACTTTTTCATTGGGACGTTCCCCAAGCCTTGGAGGATGAGTATGGTGGATTTAAGCTCTTGAGTAGTTGTTAAGTTCTTAAGTTTCATTTGTGTTATGTTTGGATGAATTAAGCGGTACAAATTTTGTAAAATTGGATATACAAAATTTGACTTTAGTTCTTAAGTTTTATTTGTGTTATGTTTGGATGAATTAAGCAGGTACAAATTTTATGATTTGAATAATTTGACTTTAGTTCTTAAGTTTTCATTTGTGTTATGTTTGGATGAATTAAGCAGGTATAAATTTTGTCAAATTGGATATACAAAATTTTAAACGAAAATTTTCAGATTTGGTTAGATTAGCGACCAAATTTTTGGTCGCTACAAATTTATTATAATATACAATTCAAATTTAGCGACCGATTTAGCGATCGATTTAAATTATTATTTAAATAATTCAATTAATATATTAGCGATCGATTATATCCGTCGCTATTATTTTTAACTTTGTCTCCAATTTAGCGACCGATTTTAATTATTATTTAAATAATTATATTAATATATTAACGATCGATTATATCCGTCGCTATTATTTTTAACTTTGTCTCCAATTTAGCGACCGATTTTAATTATTATTTAAATAATTATATTAATATATTAGAGACCGAATATATCGGTCGCTATTTTTAAAAACTTTACCACGGATTTAGCGACCGATTTAGCGACCGATTTATTATATTATTTTCGGTCGCTATTTTGGTCTTCAATAAATAAGTGACCAAATTATTTAGCGACCACTTTAGCGACCACCTCATCAGTCGCTATTTAGCGACCAAAATATAAATCGGTCGCTAACAAATTAGCGACTTGCCCTTTTGCGACCAACCATTTCGATCGCTAATTTCGGTCGCTAACAGATTAGTGACTGATTTTTGGCCATTAGCGACCGATTTTTTCGGTCGCTAATAGCGTTTTTTCTTGTAGTGGATATTGAGGAAGTCAGAGTACCATAAATCGAAAATCAAAGATTTAAGGAGTAAAAAACATTGACATTAAAGGACACAATATATTGAAAAAACAAGATATTGAAAAAGGATCAAGCTAGGAATCTTCATATCACACCGTTACGATCCAGTTCCTAGTATGTATAATTACAAATGACACGTATAACAAAGTGGATAGAAAGATAATGAAAATAGTTATAAGAAAATGAGCATTTGAAGATTTTATTTATTATTTTATATTTATTTCATCTTGGCGATTACATGAGAATATATATATATATATATATATATATATATATATATATATTTATATAATATATTTATTTTTATGTCATATTTAATTTTATATATATAAATTATGTAATTTGATGTCATCTAAAATTTATAGTTTAGATTAGCTACTTACTAAATATTTTGTTAATTCAGTTTTACAATTGGAAAAATATGATATTTAAAATAATTTTCCTATAATAATTCTTTGTTAGTTTTTTTTATACATAAAATTGCAATTGTTAAACACTCGTCCTTGTTTTTTCAATTTTATCCCATTCCACCTCTTACCTATTTGAAAATAGGTTGGATGGGATTATTATGCCGTAAATTCTGTCCCACCGTTCTCTAAACCGATGAGTAGGAGAACTGAGTCATCAATTTTTATTATTATAAAATAATTTAAATTTAATTTATTAATATTTAAAATAAAAATAAAAATATTATAATATTTATGTTGTTGGAATAACATAAAAATATATATTTTAAATTATAAATTCATTTTGATTTTAGTTACAATATGTAGTTATATTTAAAAGAATATATGGATACTTGTAATTCCACTTTTAGTCCCATGAGAAGCTAAACGAGATGGTAAAAAACGTATCGGACGTATTCTATTTGTCATCGTCTGTAAAAGTTGCACCACATTTGGATTAATATAACAATCACTGATTTGATTTTACATAGAGATGGGAAAATGGCTGTTTTGGTGGGTCGTGCCTAATTTGCCAATCTGCCAAATTAAGAGAAGGGTGAGGTGATTGATCCAATGTTAAAAGTTATTTATATATCAAAATAGTTATATTTAAAAATATTAGGTAAAATATGTAAATATATTATAATATTATAATTTAAATATTAATTAATTAAATTTAGGATATCTAGTACAAAATTTAGGATTGTATGATAATCTATCAAAGACACATCTTCTGCAATAATGTCCATCATGTAAATTCTCATATTATCCACATGACTCTTAACACCATTAATAGTGTTTAAGTTTGACTTCCACATATAACCTACATGAGCTTTGAAAGGATATGTATGCTTCTTTTCAAATTTCAATCTACCTTGTTCGATAGATGATAACAACATTTTGGTCGTACAAAATAATAAACAAGTTATTAAACTAAAACAATATAGCTAATCTCACAAGAACATAACTATAAGAACATTCTCATTATCATATATTATTCTTTCTAAAATATTAAATAATAATAAATAGGGGATGAGTGAAAGAGTGAAAAAGAAATAAATTGATACGGAATAATAAAAATTAAAATCAAATTATTATAGAATATTAACGACAATTAAAATTAAACGGAAGCATAATTTAAATAACTGAAATTTATAAATTAAAATAAAGTTCTTTTAATTAAAAATGCAAGAATAAAAAATTGCTTTAAAATAAAACGAGTGCAATAATTAAAATTAAATTGATGCAGAATTTAAATAAATAAAATATATAAAATTAAAATAAAATATTTTTAATTAAAATTGCAAGAATCAAGATTTGCTTTAAAATAAAATAGTGCAATAATTAAATTTAAAATTTCTAAAGTGATAACTGTAAAACTAAATTGAGAATTAGAATTGGAATTGGAAAAGAGATGAATTGAAAATGAAAATTAAGTAATACTTGGAATAAAAATTCTAAATAATTAAATAACAGAAATCAAAATGAGAACTGAATGAATAAAGTAAATGAAACAATATAAATTAGAAAATTCAATAGAAATTGCAAATTAAATAAAAAAGAATAAATAAAAATGCAGTAGCAATTGATGAGTTCGCTTAATTAAAAGTTAAACTAAAAACTGAGAACAAAAAAGAAAATAGAGACAAGACTAAATAAAAATTTTCACTCCGAAGCTAGAAGATTATTATCGTATTGATGTCATAAGACCTTTATTTATAGGATATTGAACGAGAGAAATTAAACCTAAAATTAATTACAATAAAATTAAATGTTTCCTAAATAAAAAATTGCAAAATTGGATTGTTGTGAGAAGAAATTTCTAGAAGTGATTGGAAAAATAATCTGCTTCTTTCCTATTTTGAGTGATCCAGTACCGATTTGCATTTAATTCTTGATTGTTACTAGTCTTTAATTCAGCTAAATTGGATTCCCGTACGAGTTAATTTTTTTTATTTAAAATTTCCATTTGTACCATTTTGTAAGTGGGTTGTAGAAGCAAACTTGGACTTCAAAGAAGAGTGAAGCTTGACGATATCAATTTAGACATTTCTTTATATCAATTTGGTCCATCTCAAATTAATTCTTCTACAATAAAAGAAAAAGAAATATGCACTGTGGATGTATGTATGTATATTATTTATTATGCTAAAACTATGCAAAATCTAAAAAATTAAGAGAAATTGAATTATTTATGTTTTTAATGAAAACATGTTAAATGCATGATTTATGAATAAAATAATTAACTTAGAAAATGTTTTTAGATAAAAAAAATAAAGAGTAAAATGACATATATCAAATATTCCTCACTTTTGCTCTTTTGCACTTCTAAGTAAAAGATAAAAGATGGACACTGTCGCAAACGTTAGTGACATCATGAAAACTACAATAGTTAAGAAAACCTTCATCAACCAAAAGTGAGAAAATAAAAAAATAGATCAAGATCATAACTCACAAAGTATTGTCATGGTCAAGTACTCTTTAAGAGTTCCAGACTCATTTCAAGAGAACATCCTCTCGTGGTAAAGTGTTTAATCTAATCTCTCAAGTGTTGATGCTGAAAATTTCACTCATCATCACATCATGATATCATCATTTACCATAGCCTTAAAAGATCTTTAAATGCCCACCATTAGAACACATACCTTAGCAGATCAATAACACTTTTACTTGGCTTGTACTGGGGCTAGGGTTCAAGGTAGGTTATTTTAGGAAAGTGGGTTAAGAATTCAGGAAAATGAAGAACATGAATCAATGTATCGTGAAACTTTGTTCCAGTTGCATTTTTCTGTTTCGTCACCTTTATGTTAGAGTACCTTTAGAGCTCTTTTATTACTTTTACACACAAATAAAATGATTTTTTTTTCTTTTTTCTTGATACTTTGTCACTTCTCCTTTTTCTGGAATTGTTGGCTGAGTAGAACTGGATTTTTGTGATAATTTCATGTTGTTTACTTCCCTTTAAGTTTGGGTGTGAGTAGTTTTGGATTGAAAAGACTTTAAATATCGAGTTTAAATCCAAGAAAAGGCTAAGACTCAAAGGTAGGTTCAAATGGTAATTTGAGGTAAGCGTAGGCTATTTGGCTAAGTAGCTAAGACAAAAAAGACTTAAATCATACCTACAGACACAGATAAATCAATCAAGTTCTAGAAGGTTCTCATGTCATGAGTGACGCACACAAGAAGGAATAAAGCTCAAAACTCACTTGGGTGCTTTGCTCACCCTGAAAATCATCCAAACCAATGTTAATGTATCTCGACCATGACTTCCTATGTGAATCAAACATTTTAAACTTTGAACTCTTCCTCCCGATCGTGTCGGTCATCTTTTCCAAAGTAATCTCCTATCAATCTATAACAATTAAAACAAAAAGTATGAACGAAACGTCATGCATGAAATGCAAATACTCCTCACTTTTGAAATCAACATTGTCCTCAATGTCGAGAATTTATTTTATGCAAATATAAATGAAAATCAACTAAAACAGATTGGGTCTCAAGTCTATCTCCTTAGATGGTACAAGTATTGAAGTCATTAAGTAGAAACTCAGTTCAACTAAAACAAAGTGTTCTTCTACAATAATCTCAAAAGAGGCAATGTCACCTTGTTGAAGTCTCGAATGATTCTCCAATAAAAAACTATCAATCTCTCAATTGTTTGATTTATGAATGGAAGGAGAAAGTGATCCTTCCGCATATCAGTTATCTCACTCTTTTTTGGAACAACTTGGATAGTAGATACACAAGTGTGGTCTGAGATGGGACATATGATATCAACCTTTAATAGCTTGGTCACCTCCTTTTTTACCGCATCAAGAATGGTAGGATTCATCCTTCGTTGGGGTTGTCTTACATGTCTGCAATAATCTTTCAGCAAGATTTTGTGCATGCAAATAGTAGGGTTGATCCTAGTGAGGACAATTAAGGACCAACCAAATGCTTTTTTGCGCTCTTTCAACATCTTCAACAATATTCCTTCTTGATCGAGGAGGAGATTACTAGATATGATCACGGGTAGGTAGCTTTTCATAATCCTTCAAGTAAGAATACTTTGAATGGGATGAGAGTGGTTTTAGATCTAACTCCTCAAGTTGCTAGTGTGGTGCACTTGCTTTAGCGATTGTTTGCGCTCCTACAAAAGAGTCAATACTATCACTAATATCCTTATAAATGATGCAACTTTCATCCATACATTCACATTCAAAAAACTCCTCTTGGCTTAAATTCAGATATTCTAAGGACTGATCAAGGTCAAAATCAACTCCAAGATGCAGCTCTTCATCCTCTCGGCCTTCAAATGAGCATGCGTTTGTTAAGAATAACTCTTCCTCACTAAGCAAAGATGTGACAGGGTTCTTCTGCTCTATTTGAACTTATCGGCCACTTCTCAGAGTAATTGCACTTACATTGTCATTAGGACTGATAATTGTTTGTGAGGAAACTGCATTCGAATTTTGTTTTTGTAATGTGTTAATGGTAGTGGCCAATTGCCCAATTTGGGTTTGCATATCATTAAAGGTGGTCGTCATGAGCTGCTCTTTTGTGCTCCATGGATTTTGCATTATCATCTATTTGTCTGAGTTATTTCATCAGATCTTCTAGTGTAGGCCCAAAGTTACCCTGTTGCATAGTACCGCTTAGGCTTTGCTGTATTGACACAAGGTGTGGATTCACCTGTTGTCTCAGTGGGGGTGGTTGATAATCCTATTGTTGGTAAATGCCTTGATTGCTTGGCTGGAAAAGAATCTCTGGTAGTTTATTGAAGATAGGACCATATTTCATGTTTAGATGGTCTTTCCAGTCAGAATTATATGTGGCCAAGTTTGAGTTGTACTCTTGTTATATGAATTTAACTACCTGTAATGTTGTTGTTCAGGGAATATACCAACCACTATTTCCCTAGGTGTCTCCTGAAGTTCAAGGCATACATTAGTGAGATGATCTTCGGAGGTGCATATCCCACATACATATTGTTGTTGTTGAAATGTAAGTTGGTTTATGGCCAATTGTCGTACCAAAGATGTCAGCTCATCTAATTTTCTTTCAAAGTTCATGTCCTCAAGATCACTTATTTACTAGAACAACAACAGTAAACCGTGAACAAGTACACCAGGTAGGATCCAAAAAAGAGAGGTGAGTCACTAATGGACACGTTTAAGTACCAAGGTTTTCCTAGTCAGAACCCTCTAGACATATGCACTCTCACACTACCAAGCTATATCTAGAGTTTCTTCTGAGAATGGTTTTTAAGAATTTTGTTGCAAGGATGACTTATCCAAAATTTCCTACAAGAAGGGTTAAGGAAAATTTCTTGGCTCAATCATTACCCCCGACCACTTTGAGGTTGACCTCCTCCTTCAGCAAAAAACCTTTGTCAGGATGCATTTCCACAAACCATGTTTTTTGCATCTTCAAGTTAAAATCTTCAGTTGTTTCGAAAGTAAATGGCCTAGTCACAACTAGGTTTCTCAAGGGTTTGTCTACATGAGAAACATAAGCTACGAAGTCGGTTTGTTCCCCTTAAATTACTTCAAAACAACCATCTGGATTCCACATATAAAGCTTTTGATGAGCCGACAAAGGTACTGCCCCCACACCATGTATCTATTCTCTACCTAACAACACATTGAAATTCACATGAGACTTCACTATTACAAATACAGTAGTCATTGTATAAGTTCCTACTATCACATCGAGAGTTATCATTTCTTCTGAACTCAATGATTTTCCACTAAAATCTTACACTAGAACGTTGTCCTTTATCAGATAATCTTTCTTACCAAATCTTTTCAACATTGATTTTGGTAATATTCGGTGCCCCTCCATCAACAAGCACCTTATTCATCGTGGTACCTTTGATTTCTATTTTTAACATCAATGGCTTAAGATGAAATCTCATCTCTCACTTGGCGGATCGATCAATGTTGCATTTTTGTGGGGTGATTCACATGAAACTTGAGTGACCTAAATTGTTTTAGGTTGCAGATCATGCTCATAGTAATATTCTCTCTTTGAATATTGTCTTATCTTACTTTCCTCATACACACTAGCATACTCATTCGGCCAAATCAAAATCACCCCTACATGCACATTTTCTTGTCTAAGATTTGCACTCAAACCCTCTCCTTGGTTAAAGAAAGTGCTTGTATACACTTAACCACCTTGGCTTGGTCCTCCTTGATCCATAGGTTCAACCTTCAATAATCTTTTAATGACCTCCTCGATGGAATTCTTTTGAGAACTTAGGATATCTAGTATAAAATTCAGGGTTGTATGACAATCTATCAAAAACATTTCTATTTCTTGGTCCATATATATTTCGACACTAAAGGACATAATGTATTAAAGAAATAAGACATTGAAAAAAAAATCATTCTAGGATATCTTCCTGTGGTATATCAAGAGATTTGTGGAAATAGTTACGATCCAGTTCCTTAATATTCACCGTTACAAATGACACATCAATAAAGTAGATTGAAAAATAGTGGAAACAGTTATAAAAAAATAACCGTTCAAAATTTTTATTTATTAAATTTATATTTATTTATGTCATCTTGCCGTTACCTATGAAAATATATATAAGATAAAACAAATGTTACATAGGAAACTATATATAAGATAAAATAAATATAAAAGGTGATTGTGAAATTTGTCATCCAATCTAAAAGTTGCACCACATTGATTTGGATTAATATAACAATCACTTATTTGATTTTAGATAGAGATGGGAAAATGACTGTTTGGTGGATCGTGCCTAATTTGCCAATCTGCCAAATTAAGAGAAGGGTGAGGTGATTGATCCAATGTTAAAAGTTATTTATATATCAAAATAGTTATATTTAAAAATATTAGGTAAAATATGTAAATATATTATAATATTATAATTTAAATATTAATTAATTAAATTGTGAATATTTCATTATATAAATATAAAAATAAATATATAAAAAAATATTAATAGATTAGCCTGTTAGGACCATCTTTAACAGGATGAGTTGAATGTAGGTGCATGAATTAGAGCTTAAATATGACGTCTCAAAATCTTCCATTACAAATTTATATATTATAACAGATAATAAAGACCCAATCTATTTTTACAGTACAAAGAAACAGAGTAAGGTCACTGATTATTTTTATCTTTTAACATTCACTTCTTATGCAGGATGGGATGCAATTGCAATCAGCGGCCATTTTCTACGATTGGTTAACCCAGCAGTTTCAGTGATGTCCAGTGTCCGATCCCCCACTACTCCACCAGGCACTTCCCAATCAAATTGGTGAACAAGGTTTGCTAGGACCAGCTCAATCTCATTCATGGCAAACGTTATTCCTGGACATCCCCTCCTTCCTGCTCCAAATGGTATCACTTCAAAATCATGTCCTCTCACATCTATTGAACTATTTAAGAATCTCTCTGGTTTGAACTCCAGAGGTTGCTCCCAATAAGAACCATCTCTTCCAATTGCCCAAGCATTCACTATTACTTGTGTGCCCTTTGCAATGTCATAACCCATCACTTTGGCATCTTCCATGGATTCCCTTGGAAGCAACAAGGGAGCTGGGGGATGTAATCGAAAAGTTTCTTTGATCACTGCCTTCAAGTAATGCATGCTGCTTAAATCTTCCTCAGTTACGTGAGTTCTACCACTGACCACATTCCTCACCTCACCTTGTAGCTTCTGCATCACAATTGGGTGCCTTAAGAGTTCTGTCATTATCCACTCTAGGATTGAGGAGCTAGTTTCAGTACCTGCTACAAACATATCCTGAAACAAATACCCATCCTGTCAATTTCATTTTCTATTCATACCTTTGAAATTCCACCATGGAAAATAAACTCAACATGTATATTAACATTTTGTGCCATGTATGACCTAACTTTTATGTAGCAAACTGGTGTATAAACGTACTGCATGGAACCTCGAAAAGCATTAGATTCTATCATGAAGTGAATTCACCTAAATTTTATAAAAAAGAAGTAAGACCTGATGAAACGGACATTAATCAATGAAATCCAAATCATTTATAACCTAATGGTATATCAGTTAAAGAGATCATTTTTAATATTGTGTTGGACATTAATTAATGAGTAAAGCTTTTATGAAGCTAGAAACTAGAGTAGTTTTCTATTAGAGAATATTAGGAGCTAATGAGGGATAACACGTCGTACTAATCTTACGTACCAGGATCAAAGCCTTTATGATTGTTCTATCAATCTGAAACCCCATGGCATCTGTTTTTTGGATCCTCAACAAATTGTCCACCAAATCATTCTTCATTTCATCATCACCATGCGCATCATGCCCTCTCTTACTAACATGCTCCTCAACAACTTCATCAAAAAATTCATCAAGCTGTTTAGCCACTCTCTTTGCCCTACCATAAGTTCCATTAACACTTCCCAACCAATCAAGCCAAGGGACGTAGTCCCCTACAGCTGAAGCACCCAGCAGCTCCATCATCTCATTCAATGGCCCCCGAAGCTTAGTCCCTCCTTCTCCACTGTATCTCCTTCCGAGAGCAGCTCTACACACTATGTTATTCGTGACAGTAGAGAATAAATCAGTTAAATTCACAGACATCGAAGAAGAGCAGCCCTGCTTGATCTCTTCCATCATTGTGGAGATTTCCTCTTCTCTCAATGCACCAAAGGATTGAACCTTTTTGGCACTGAGAAGATGCAAGACACTTATACTCCTTATCTGCCTCCAGTAGTTGCCATATGGAGCAGATGCCACATCTTTTGAACCGTACAAGATTATATCAAACATCTTACGATGTGGTCTATTGGAGAAAACAAGGTCATGGGTTTTCATAACCTCACGAGCTGCCTCAGCTGTTGAGGCCACAAGAATTGGCACCTTTCCAAAGTGAAGTAACATTACAGGGCCATAGCTTTGAGCAAAGGAATGGAGAGTGCGGTGAGGGAGGGTGCCAAGTTGGTGGAGGTTTCCTATTATTGGAAGCTTTGGAGGAGATGGAGGTGGGGGTTTTCTTATCATTGCAGAATTGAAATTATGATTCCGTTTAGATAAAAGATTGATGGCAGTATGTAAAAAGAGGAAGATCAAGGTAAAGATTAGGAGCAAAACCAAGCTTGAAGAGTATTCATGCAGAGAGGTGGACATTGTGAGAAGTGTGTTTTCTGTATTTTGCTGTATAATTTATTAGCAATGCAGGACGAGGTATTTATAAACGTTGGAAGTCATCATGATTTATAAGAAAGTGTGTTTGTGAAAAATATGTATACGTGTCATGATTTAAAAAAAACGAGCGTAGTGTGCAACATCTATCTTTCTTATGGTTGAATTTAGGTATCGTAGCCTGATATGTCACGTCAAAACTTAATTTTCTGTATATATACAAATTGATGATTACGAAAGTTTGTACGTGGAGTACGTTTATTGTTTTTATTTTGAAAGACAGAACCCATGCACTCGTCGATTTGAGGTCCGTTTCAAGTTTAGGGACTACGTCCAGGATTAGAAAATTCATTTTTGCTATAACTCTGTTTTTCTATTCTTAGTAATACTTTATTCAACAATATCTATTAAATTTTTTTTCATTAAAAAGGTGTTCTGGCTTATATAAATGAATCTAGTCTTCTCCATTTGATTCAATGTTTTTCCTTAAATACTTAATTATTGCTCAAGCAATGTACATAATATATTATTTTCTGGTTCAAAATACAAGGGAGTTTATTTTTTGCTTAGTTTAAATTTGTTGATGTTTGAAAAACTAAACAAAGAAAAAGAACTATGCAACAAATAATTGCAATAAAAAAGTTTAGAAAATACAAAGCTAAATGGTCCAACATTTGCTATAAACATTGAAAAATACAAGTTGTTTCGTTTGTTTCAAAACCCTAGATGTTAGACCTCCTAGGTTTTCCTATAATTGATGCCAAGATTTACTAAAATTATGATGATAGTTTTATCTTAATTCAGAATAGAAAACATTTGTAAGGTCCATTTAGCCGCATTCAACATTTACGCATGAAAAATATGTTAGTTACTTCAAACGTCCACTTTATCATTTTGTATTGTTATAGGAATGAGTTCAAGTTTAATAATAATTTGCATACAGAACGTAATTACTTAACGGATGTGTTTGAGTTTTGGATATGCTTTGAATGATTTTCTCTGTGGTCCATCCCAATATCATCTTATGATTATTATTATAAATTTCAACAAGACGAATTTTTTTAAAAGTCTCTGTTTATATATATATATATATATATATATATATATATATATATATATATATATATATATATATATATTCGGATAATTAATAAAAATAATGCCTTTTTAACCCCAGCTCAAATACTAAATTCAAATTATAATTTTTAAAACTTAAATAAATCAAATTTGAACAGGAAACTAATTTACAAAAAATAGTAATGATAAATATAATATAGGAAAGGTCTTACGAGAAAGATGAATAGTAATGAATAAATATAGGAAGCGTGTAGTACTGATTTCTCGTTACTCAATGGTGTGTCTGGTAGAGCAGAAAGAGTTACTAAACAAATTTATGGTGATATTGCTGAGGAGCATGTTAGAAAGAAAATGGTGATGGCCAGAATGATTTTGTGGACATTTTGCTGTCAATTCAAAAGACCAGCGCCACATATTTTAAGATTGAACATTTGTGAAGACTTTGATCATGATAAGATCTACTGTTTGTGCCTATGTATGGTTGATATATGTATCAATTAATTCACAGGGATTTTACTATAAAAAGTGAAACAACGTGACCCACTTATACATTTATCAAAAAATAAGTTCACAATCTCTATTCCCCACAATTTCATTTAATAATATAATCATAATTCAAAATTATTTTTATTTTTATAAAATCCTTGTATAATTATTATATTAATAAATTAAATTGTGTAATGAATGTTTTATTATATTATAAAATAATAATGTTTGCACTTTTATTTGTAATACTTCACTTAATTTATTACATATAAGGTGATGCAAGAGCCACAAGGGGTAATTTTCTATGAACAGTTAATCCAGTAGTTTCAGACATACAAAGTGTTTGTTCCCCCACCACTCCACCAGGCACAGTCCAATCAAATTGGTGCACAATGTTTGCAAGCACCAACTCATTCACAACCATGGCAAAAACTATTCCTGGACAACCCCTTTTTCCTGCTCCAAATGGAACCAGTTCCAAATCATGTCCTTTGATATCTATCCAACTCCTCAAGAATCTTTGTGGTTGAAACTCCAGAGGTTTATCCCAATAGGAAGGGTGTGCGGAAATTGCCCAAGCATTGACTAGTACTTGTGTGCCAATTGCAATGTCATAGCCCATCACTTTGGTGTCTTGCATGGATTCCCTTGGAATCAATATGGGAGATGGAGGATGTAATCTAAGAATTTCTTTAATCACTGCTTTTAAGTAAGACATGCCACTCAAATCCTCCTCAGTTATGTGAGTCTTGTCCCTAGCCATGCTTCTCACCTCAACTTGTAGTTTCTGCATCACATTGGGGTGCCTCAAGAGTTTTGTCATAGCCCATTCTAGGACTGCAAGAGTGGTATCAGTTCCTGCACCAAACATGTCCTAGAATGAAAACTCAACATTACTGGAAAAATATGATTCTATGACGACTTTTTATGACGGTTCTAATTCAATCGTCATAGTAGGTTAGATGGTGGTATTTTTATAATAATTTTATTAATTTTTTATGTCGGTTATTATGTAACCGATATGGTATGTGAGCAAACCGATATAGTAAGTTCATTTTTTATATCGATTTTAGTTTAACTAACATAGAAAGTGTATTTTATGACATATATTTGGGCAACTGACATAGTATCTTCTGTTTTACTTTGCCCTCCCCGCTCCATTTCATCACTTCATCCATAGTAGAACTCCCCATTCTCTCTGTCTCTACTGCGAACGTCGTTGTCGGTGTACGTTACGCCACTTACCGTTGTCATCACGCCACCTGCCGCTGTTGTCGCCTCTGTACGTCGTGCAAACCCGTCGTTGCTGTCGTCGCTGTTGTTGGTGACCTTCGCTGCGAGTTTTGATTCTAGGTCTTCAAGAGGTAAGCTTTCGTGCCTGCTCTAGCCATTTGAATGTGTTTCTGTAGTCATTCTAGGTTTATAGTTTTGGTTATGGTTTGTGATAATCACTACAAGAAAAAATACTTTTAGCGACCGAAATTAGCAATCAAATTTGTTCGGTCACAATTAGCGATCGATTTAATTCGGTCGCAATTAGTGACCGATTTAGCGATCGATTTTGCCATCGAAATATAATTTGGTTTCCTTTTTTTATTCAGCGACCAATAGTTTGTGTCACAAAATTTCGGTCGCTAAATTGGTGGCTATTCCATACTAAAATAAAAAAATTATTTAACGACTTATTTAGCAACCAAATGACATATTGAAATAGTAATCAAATTGAAATCGGTCGCTAATGAGAAAATAACGACCGAATTGAAATCAGTCGCTAATGAACATTATTTTTTTATTATATTTAAATTTATTTTTTTATAAATATACTTTAATTGCTTTAGTATATTTTTTACAATTTATTTTTTAAAAGTAATTTATTTTTTAAAATATATTTTAAAAATAAACTTTGGTCTCATGTTAATAAAATGAAGATTAACTTTAATTTGAAATTACTAAAATAAAATATTACTAAAAATAAATCAAATTTATTAAAAATTTAAATTGTAATAAATTAAGACTGAAGTGATATTAACTATTCAATACATTGTTTATGAAAAGTTTAATAACAAATATTCTTTAATATATTTTTCAATTGAAAATTTCAATTGAAATTAAATTATATTTTAAAAATTTATATTAAAAAAATTAAACCATCAAATTATCATATTTTAATTCCTCATTAACTTAATTAATTAAAAAATTACAATTTCAATCAAATTATTACAATTTTATTTTATAATAATTTATTTTTAATCTAGTTTTTAAATTTATTGTTTTATTATTATTAATTGTTTAACCATGGTTATTTTCATATAATTGATATACCATAAAAAATTTATATCAAAATATAATTGATATACATTAGATAATAAATATATTATTTAATTAAATTATTTATAAAAATATATTTATCTTTAGTTGAAATATTTTTTACTTTAAGTACACTAATTAATATTTTCATTTTTAACAAAATTAATAACAAAGATTAAAAATAGACTACTAGAAAAGTTAAAAATTTAAAACTAATCCATTTTATAAATACTAAAAAATAACCATATTTAAATAAATTAAAAATATATTTAAATCTATATTCAACACACCTTCAATTTTGCTCAATAAATATATATATCACATTTGGAAACTTAAATAACTTCAAAATTATTAACTTTTTTTTCAAAGCCCAGTTTTTCTTGTCAGTTTTTTCAAAAAAACAGTTAATATAAGTTAAAATTGTGCCTTTTTAAAATTTCAACTTTTTTATATATTGGATTTTTATTAAAAAATTTCTAAAATTGGATAAGAAATTGGAGATTTAATTATACTTTTAATAAATTTAAGATAATACTAGTGTTTATTTTATTTTTAAATATTTATTTTAATTTTTTAAAATAAAGAAACTATAATTTTAGTTTTTAAATACTAAATTTTAAAAAAAAATTATTATTATTTAAAAAAATTAATGATGGAATAATATAAAAAAATTTAAATGCTTGTCTCAAATAATATAAACAAATTTAATGATGGATTAAAATAGAACAACATTTATAAGAGACTATTTATTTTTATTTATGATGGATCAAAAGTGGAAATACATTTAAATTTATAATTTTATTTATGAAACACATTTAAATTTATAATTAACAAAAATAATGAAAATTTGAATATAATATGATACTTTTAGTAATGTATTTTTTTATAAATTTAAACTTACTTTTTTTAGTTTAGTTTTTAAATTTTATGTATTATTATTGTTAATTGATATACTAGAATAAATTTATATAAAAATAGTCTTTATCTTCAAAATTTATTTCTTTAAATTCTATCCTTATATTTTTCTACTGTTTCTTTATAGTTAAGAAGGTCAACATTTGTGCACACATTTAAATATAATATAAAGTAAAGAGTATTTGTTTATTCTATTTTCTTTTTAATCTATAATTTTAGTATTTTTTTAAAATATATTTTATATTTTTAAAATTAATAATTTTAATGTAGTTATCTAAGCTTTTGATATGATGATTTTTAATTAATTGATATTATCAAACCATTTTATTTGATTTATTATAGTAAAAATCATAAAAATAAATGTTAAAATAATATTAATTATTTTAAATTATAAGAAAATAAATAATAAAAATAGAAAATAAAATATCCTATAAAAGAAGACTAATTATTATAAAGATAAAATAGAATATGGGAGGAGATGAAGATGATAATGTACTAGAAATGATAGAATTTTCAAAGAAAATGTAGAATGTGAGAAGTTAAAAAAAATAAATTAAAAAAAATATACATAAGTAATTGGATTAAATTTATTATCCCCTCGTATATTATTACACACTATTAGCGTAATTTTAGTTTAATTAAAAATTAGAATACAAATATACTATACTATACTAATATACCAATATATTATAATATTTATAATTTATTTTCATTGTATATAAATTACAAAACTAATAATTTTAAAAAAATTTAATGATAATATTTTTAACTTATATATTACAAAATATTTTTAATACTTTAATAAATATAACTTTTTTTAATATATTTCATCAATTTAAAGTATATTTTTTTTGTATTTTTTAGTATTTTTTAAATGTGGATATCTTTAATATTTTGTACATATAAATATAATTTATATATGTTTTTAAACTTTTTTCTAAAATTTGTTTTTAAAAATATGATATTATTTTTAATATTTAATATTTGTATTTTAATTTTTTTCTTAAATGATGAACAAATAATATTAATATTTTTTAATTAATTAAATTTATAAATAATGAATTAAAAATATTTATTATCTTTTGGAAAAATATAATATTATCTTTAATATTTTAATGTTTATATTATAAATTCTTTATTAAAATATTAGGTTCTTGTCTTTTTCTTTTATTTCATCTCTATTTCAAGCTATCAAGACTTTTTTTCCATCTTATAAATTAATTTTTAAATATATAAATATATTTGTATTTATAGATTTTATATTTATATATTTATACCGATATACATTTATTTGTATATAAATATAATTTATTTGTAAGTTATTATTGAAAAATCTTAATAGTTTAGTAATTGAAGTATCTTTCTAACTCTAAGATACTAGGTTCGAATCTTGTCATTGATAATAATTCAAACCTCTAAAATGTATTGAATAAGTTTGTTATCAATTTAGCAATTAATTAATTTTTATCGCTATTTAGTTATTTAAGGAATAAATGACCAAATTATTTAGCGACGACTCATTTCGATAATTAACTAATTAGCGACCGAATTTTTCGATCACTAAAAATATTTTTTCTTGTAGTGAATGTTGTCAACAAAGGGAACGATCCCGGATGCTCTTTAGTAAATTTAGTTAAGTCATTTTCTTGATTTTGATTTTAAAAATTAAATTTTTATTATAATATAGTTGGTGCATTCTGACCTCAACTTGTAGTTTGAGCATCACATTAGGATGTCTCAAGAGTTCTGTCATAGCCCATTCTAGGATCTGTAAGGGTGTATCAGTTCCTGCACCAAACATATCCTGAAATGAAAACTCAAACATCAATATATGGTTAGTAATTAATCAACTTAATTAATTGGTACTTAGAAATAATTAAGACTTCTGGATACTTATTATTAAAATTAACAAACTTAATTATTATATATGTTAGTTTATAATTTGAGGATAATATAAACGAGTGAATATCCTGGAAGAATCATATACCAGTAAAAACACATGCCACATAATATGAAATCGATTACTGTCGTGTTAAATTTTTATCATATTACATTTTTTTTGTGGTCATACATTAATGCTGCATCATGAAGACTTACCATTAGTTTCTCTCTCTTTCTCAATGAGTCCAAAACCTTATCCTGATTCATCTATTCAATCTTTTTATAGGTTAAAGCTTTTTTCTCCTTACCAATTCAGCCAAAGCCATTTACAACTATCAAGTCCTGATCTTAATTTTCTGCACCAACCTGGACCAGATAAATTAGTAGGTATATAATCCAAAAAAATAAAAGAAATAATGTAGTTGATAATAGAAATAACAACAACACACTTTTTTTTTTCTATCTCAATTATTTATTATTTTCGTAGCTTTTTTATTGATAATATTATTACTTCTTACCCTTACTTTTATTTTCTTCTCTCTTTCTGATATACATGTCACGTAGGTTCGGAGAATATTTTTGTAAAATTTAACATTACGATTACTCTATTCAAATTAAACGTGACACTCTATTATATTTATACATCTTTCATTCGTTTTTTTTTTCTCTCTCTAGTTCAACCTGTATGTATGGCAGTGTTCATATACATCATTTTCAAATTAGTGAGGAAATTAGTGAGGTCCAACCTTCCATACTCTTTTCTAGAAGGGTTCTGTCATGTTCTTCCTCATCCAATGATCTCCTCAAAATTTTCTGAAAATTTAGGATATCTAGTACAAAATTTAGGATTGTATGATAATCTATCAAAGACACATCTTCTGCAATAATGTCCATCATGTAAATTCTCATATTATCCACATGACTCTTAACACCAATAGTGTTTAAGTTTGACTTCCACATATAACCTACATGAGCTTTGAAAGGATATGTATGCTTCTTTTCAAATTTCAATCTACCTTGTTCGATAGATGATAACAACATTTTGGTTGTACAAAATAATAAACAAGTTATTAAACTAAAATAATATAGCTAACTTGTATCGAATCTCACAAGAACATAACTATAAGAACATTCTCATTATCATATATTATTCTTTCTAAAATATTAAATAATAATAAATAGGGGATGAGTGAAAGAGTGAAAAAGAAATAAATTGATACAGAATAATAAAAATTAAAATCAAATTATTATAGAATATTAACGACAATTAAAATTAAACGGAAGCATAATTTAAATAACTGAAATTTATAAATTAAAATAAAGTTCTTTTAATTAAAAATGCAGGAATAAAAAATTGCTTTAAAATAAAACAGTGCAATAATTAAAATTAAATTGATGCAGAATTTAAATAAATAAAATATATAAAATTAAAATAAAATATTTTTAATTAAAATTGCAAGAATCAAGATTTGCTTTAAAATAAAATAGTGCAATAATTAAATTTAAAATTTCTAAAGTGATAACTGTAAAACTAAATTGAGAATTAGAATTGGAATTGGAAAAGAGATGAATTGAAAATGAAAATTAAGTAGTACTAGAATAAAAATTCTAAATAATTAAATAACAGAAATCAAAATGAGAACTGAATGAATAAAGTAAATGAAACAATATAAATTAGAAAATTCAATAGAAATTGCAAATTAAATAAAAAAGAATAAATAAAAATGCGATGAGCGAGTTGATGAGTTCGCTTAATTAAAAGTTAAACTAAAAGCTGAGAACAAAAAAGAAAATAGAGACAAGACTAAATAAAAATTTTCACTCCGAAGCTAGAAGATTATTATCGTATTGATGTCATAAGACCTTTATTTATAGGATATTGAACGAGAGAAATTAAACCTAAAATTAATTACAATAAAATTAAATGTTTCCTAAATAAAAAATTGCAAAATTGGATTGTTGTGAGAAGAAATTTCTAGAAGTGATTGGAAAAATAATCTGCTTCTTTCCTATTTTGAGTGATCCGAGTACCGATTTGCATTTAATTCTTGATTGTTACTAGTCTTTAATTCAACTAAATTGGATTCCGATACGAGTTAATTTTTTTTATTTAAAATTTCCATTTGTACCATTTTGTAAGTGGGTTGTAGAAGCAAACTTGGGCTTCAAAGAAGAGTGAAGCTTGACGATATCAATTTAGACATTTATTTATATCAATTTGGTCCATCTCAAATTAATTCTTCTACAATAAAAGAAAAAGAAATATGCACTGTGGATGTATGTATGTATATTATTTATTATGCTAAAACTATGCAAAATCTAAAAAATTAAGAGAAATTGAATTATTTATGTTTTTAATGAAAACATGTTAAATGCATGATTTATGAATAAAATAATTAACTTAGAAAATGTTTTTAGATAAAAAAAATAAAGAGTAAAATGACATATATCAAATATTCCTCACTTTTGCTCTTTTGCACTTCTAAGTAAAAGATAAAAGATGGACACTGTCGCAAACGTTAGTGACATCATGAAAACTACAATAGTTAAGAAAACCTTCATCAACCAAAAGTGAGAAAATAAAAAAATAGATCAAGATCATAACTCACAAAGTATTGTCATGGTCAAGTACTCTTTAAGAGTTCCAGACTCATTTCAAGGGAACATCCTCTCGTGGTAAAGTGTTTAATCTAATCTCTCAAGTGTTGATGCTGAAAATTTCACTCATCATCACATCATGATATCATCATTTACCATAGCCTTAAAAGATCTTTAAATGCCCACCATTAGAACACATACCTTAGCAGATCAATAACACTTTTACTTGGCTTGTACTGGGGCTAGGGTTCAAGGTAGGTTATTTTAGGAAAGTGGGTTAAGAATTCAGGAAAATGAAGAACATGAATCAATGTATCGTGAAACTTTGTTCCAGTTGCATTTTTCTGTTTCGTCACCTTTATGTTAGAGTACCTTTAGAGCTCTTTTATTACTTTTACACACAAATAAAATGATTTTTTTTTCTTTTTTCTTGATACTTTGTCACTTCTCCTTTTTCTGGAATTGTTGGCTGTGAGTAGAACTGGATTTTTGTGATAATTTCATGCTGTTTACTTCCCTTTAAGTTTGGGTGTGAGTAGTTTTAGATTGAAAAGACTTTAAATATCGAGTTTAAATCCAAGAAAAGGCTAAGACTCAAAGGTAGGTTCAAATGGTAATTTGAGGTAAGCGTAGGCTATTTGGCTAAGTAGCTAAGACAAAAAAGACTTAAATCATACCTACAGACACAGATAAATCAATCAAGTTCTAGAAGGTTCTCATGTCATGAGTGACGCACACAAGAAGGAATAAAGCTCAAAACTCACTTGGGTGCTTTGCTCACCCTGAAAATCATCCAAACCAATGTTAATGTATCTCGACCATGACTTCCTATGTGAATCAAACCTTTTAAACTTTGAACTCTTCCTCCCGATCGTGTCGGTCATCTTTTCCAAAGTAATCTCCTATCAATCTATAACAATTAAAACAAAAAGTATGAATGAAACGTCATGCATGAAATGCAAATACTCCTCACTTTTGAAATCAACATTGTCCTCAATGTCGAGAATTTATTTTATGCAAATATAAATGAAAATCAACTAAAACAGATTGGGTCTCAAGTCTATCTCCTTAGATGGTACAAGTATTGAAGTCATTAAGTAGAAACTCAGTTCAACTAAAACAAAGTGTTCTTCTACAATAATCTCAAAAGAGGCAATGTCACCTTGTTGAAGTCTCGAATGATTCTCCAGTAAAAAACTATCAATCTCTCAATTGTTTGATTTATGAATGGAAGGAGAAAGTGATCCTTCCGCATATCAATTATCTCACTCTTTTTTGGAACAACTTGGATAGTAGATACCCAAGTGTGGTCTGAGATGGGACATATGATATCAACCTTTAATAGCTTGGTCACCTCCTTTTTTACCGCATCAAGAATGGTAGGATTCATCCTTCGTTGGGGTTGTCTTACATGTCTGCAATAATCTTTCAGCAAGATTTTGTGCATGCAAATAGTAGGGTTGATCCTAGTGAGGACAATTAAGGACCAACCAAATGCTTTTTTGCGCTCTTTCAACATCTTCAACAATATTCCTTCTTGATCGAGGAGGAGATTACTAGATATGATCACAGGTAGGTAGCTTTTCATAATCCTTCAAGTAAGAATACTTTGAATGGGATGAGAGTGGTTTTAGATCTAACTCCTCAAGTTGCTAGTGTGGTGCACTTGCTTTAGCAGTTGTTTGCGCTCCTACAAAAGAGTCAATACTATCACTAATATCCTTATAAATGATGCAACTTTCATCCATACATTCACATTCAAAAAACTCCTCTTGGCTTAAATTCAGATATTCTAAGGACTGATCAAGGTCAAAATCAACTCCAAGATGCAGCTCTTCATCCTCTCGGCCTTCAAATGAGCATGCGTTTGTTAAGAATAACTCTTCCTCACTAAGCAAAGATGTGACAGGGTTCTTCTGCTCTATTTGAACTTATCGGCCACTTCTCAGAGTAATTGCACTTACATTGTCATTAGGACTGATAATTGTTTGTGAGGGAACTGCATTCGAATTTTGTTTTTGTAATGTGTTAATGGTAGTGGCCAATTGCCCAATTTGGGTTTGCATATCATTAAAGGTGGTCGTCATGAGCTGCTCCTGTTTTGTGCTCCATGGATTTTGCATTATCATCTATTTGTCTGAGTTATTTCATCAGATCTTCTAGTGTAGGCCCAGAGTTACCCTGTTGCATAGTACCGCTTAGGCTTTGCTGTATTGACACAAGGTGTGGATTCACCTGTTGTCTCAGTGGGGGTGGTTGATAATCCTATTGTTGGTAAATGCCTTGATTGCTTGGCTGGAAAAGAATCTCTGGTAGTTTATTGAAGATAGGACCATATTTCATGTTTAGATGGTCTTTCCAGTCAGAATTATATGTGGCCAAGTTTGAGTTGTACTCTTGTTATATGAATTTAACTACCTGTAATGTTGTTGTTCAGGGAATATACCAACCACTATTTCCCTAGGTGTCTCCTGAAGTTCAAGGCATACATTAGTGAGATGATCTTCGGAGGTGCATATCCCACATACATATTGTTGTTGTTGAAATGTAAGTTGGTTTATGGCCAATTGTCGTACCAAAGATGTCAGCTCATCTAATTTTCTTTCAAAGTTCATGTCCTCAAGATCACTTATTTACTAGAACAACAACAGTAAACCGTGAACAAGTACACCAAGTAGGATCCAAAAAAGAGAGGTGAGTCACTAATGGACACGTTTAAGTACCAAGGTTTTCCTAGTCAGAACCCTCTAGACATGCATTCTCACACTACCAAGCTATATCTAGAGTTTCCTCTGAGAATGGTTTTTAAGAATTTTGTTGCAAGGATGACTTATCCAAAATTTCCTACAAGAAGGGTTAAGGAAAATTTCTTGGCTCAATCATTACCCCCGACCACTTTGAGGTTGACCTCCTCCTTCAGCAAAAAACCTTTGTCAGGATGCATTTCCACAAACCATGTTTTTTGCATCTTCAAGTTAAAATCTTCAGTTGTTTCGAAAGTAAATGGCCTAGTCACAACTAGGTTTCTCAAGGGTTTGTCTACATGAGAAACATAAGCTACGAAGTCGGTTTGTTCCCCTTAAATTTCTTCAAAACAACCATCTGGATTCCACATATAAAGCTTTTGATGAGCCGGCAAAGGTACTGCCCCCACACCATGTATCTATTCTCTACCTAACAACACATTGAAATTCACATGAGACTTCACTATTACAAATACAGTAGTCATTGTATAAGTTCCTACTATCACATCGAGAGTTATCATTTCTTCTGAACTCAATGATTTTCCACTAAAATCTTACACTAGAACATTGTCCTTTATCAGATAATCTTTCTTACCAAATCTTTTCAACATTGATTTTGGTAATATTCGATGCCCCTCCATCAACAAGCACCTTATTCATCGTGGTACCTTTGATTTCTATTTTTAACATCAATGGCTTAAGATGAAATCTCATCTCTCACTTGGCGGATCGATCAATGTTGCATTTTTGTGGGGTGATTCACATGAAACTTGAGTGACCTAAATTGTTTTAGGTTGCGAGATCATGCTCATAGTAATATTCTCTCTTTGAATATTGTCTTATCTTACTTTCCTCATACACACTAGCATACTCATTCGGCCAAATCAAAATCACCCCTACATGCACATTTTCTTGTCTAAGATTTGCACTCAAACCCTCTCCTTGGTTAAAGAAAGTGCTTGTATACACTTAACCACCTTGGCTTGGTCCTCCTTGATCCATAGGTTCAACCTTCAATAATCTTTTAATGACCTCCTCGATGGAATTCTTTTGAGAACTTAGGATATCTAGTATAAAATTCAGGGTTGTATGACAATCTATCAAAAACATTTCTATTTCTTGGTCCATATATATTTCGACACTAAAGGACATAATGTATTAAAGAAATAAGACATTGAAAAAAAAATCATTCTAGGATATCTTCCTGTGGTATATCAAGAGATTTGTGGAAATAGTTACGATCCAGTTCCTTAATATTCACCAGTTACAAATGACACATCAATAAAGTAGATTGAAAAATAGTGGAAACAATTATAAAAAAATAACCGTTCAAAATTTTTATTTATTAAATTTATATTTATTTATGTCATCTTGCCGTTACCTATGAAAATATATATAAGATAAAACAAATGTTACATAGGAAACTATATATAAGATAAAATAAATATAAAAGGTGATTGTGAAATTTGTCATCCAATCTAAAAGTTGCACCACATTGATTTGGATTAATATAACAATCACTTATTTGATTTTAGATAGAGATGGGAAAATGACTGTTTGGTGGGTCGTGCCTAATTTGCCAATCTGCCAAATTAAGAGAAGGGTGAGGTGATTGATCCAATGTTAAAAGTTATTTATATATCAAAATAGTTATATTTAAAAATATTAGGTAAAATATGTAAATATATTATAATATTATAATTTAAATATTAATTAATTAAATTGTGAATATTTCATTATATAAATATAAAAATAAATATATAAAAAAATATTAATAGATTAGCCTGTTAGGACCATCTTTAACAGGATGAGTTGAATGTAGGTGCATGAATTAGAGCTTAAATATGACGTCTCAAAATCTTCCATTACAAATTTATATATTATAACAGATAATAAAGACCCAATCTATTTTTACAGTACAAAGAAACAGAGTAAGGTCACTGATTATTTTTATCTTTTAACATTCACTTCTTATGCAGGATGGGATGCAATTGCAATCAGCGGCCATTTTCTACGATTGGTTAACCCAGCAGTTTCAGTGATGTCCAGTGTCCGATCCCCCACTACTCCACCAGGCACTTCCCAATCAAATTGGTGAACAAGGTTTGCTAGGACCAGCTCAATCTCATTCATGGCAAACGTTATTCCTGGACATCCCCTCCTTCCTGCTCCAAATGGTATCACTTCAAAATCATGTCCTCTCACATCTATTGAACTATTTAAGAATCTCTCTGGTTTGAACTCCAGAGGTTGCTCCCAATAAGAACCATCTCTTCCAATTGCCCAAGCATTCACTATTACTTGTGTGCCCTTTGCAATGTCATAACCCATCACTTTGGCATCTTCCATGGATTCCCTTGGAAGCAACAAGGGAGCTGGGGGATGTAATCGAAAAGTTTCTTTGATCACTGCCTTCAAGTAATGCATGCTGCTTAAATCTTCCTCAGTTACGTGAGTTCTACCACTGACCACATTCCTCACCTCACCTTGTAGCTTCTGCATCACAATTGGGTGCCTTAAGAGTTCTGTCATTATCCACTCTAGGATTGAGGAGCTAGTTTCAGTACCTGCTACAAACATATCCTGAAACAAATACCCATCCTGTCAATTTCATTTTCTATTCATACCTTTGAAATTCCACCATGGAAAATAAACTCAACATGTATATTAACATTTTGTGCCATGTATGACCTAACTTTTATGTAGCAAACTGGTGTATAAACGTACTGCATGGAACCTCGAAAAGCATTAGATTCTATCATGAAGTGAATTCACCTAAATTTTATAAAAAAGAAGTAAGACCTGATGAAACGGACATTAATCAATGAAATCCAAATCATTTATAACCTAATGGTATATCAGTTAAAGAGATCATTTTTAATATTGTGTTGGACATTAATTAATGAGTAAAGCTTTTATGAAGCTAGAAACTAGAGTAGTTTTCTATTAGAGAATATTAGGAGCTAATGAGGGATAACACGTCGTACTAATCTTACGTACCAGGATCAAAGCCTTTATGATTGTTCTATCAATCTGAAACCCCATGGCATCTGTTTTTTGGATCCTCAACAAATTGTCCACCAAATCATTCTTCATTTCATCATCACCATGCGCATCATGCCCTCTCTTACTAACATGCTCCTCAACAACTTCATCAAAAAATTCATCAAGCTGTTTAGCCACTCTCTTTGCCCTACCATAAGTTCCATTAACACTTCCCAACCAATCAAGCCAAGGGACGTAGTCCCCTACAGCTGAAGCACCCAGCAGCTCCATCATCTCATTCAATGGCCCCCGAAGCTTAGTCCCTCCTTCTCCACTGTATCTCCTTCCGAGAGCAGCTCTACACACTATGTTATTCGTGACAGTAGAGAATAAATCAGTTAAATTCACAGACATCGAAGAAGAGCAGCCCTGCTTGATCTCTTCCATCATTGTGGAGATTTCCTCTTCTCTCAATGCACCAAAGGATTGAACCTTTTTGGCACTGAGAAGATGCAAGACACTTATACTCCTTATCTGCCTCCAGTAGTTGCCATATGGAGCAGATGCCACATCTTTTGAACCGTACAAGATTATATCAAACATCTTACGATGTGGTCTATTGGAGAAAACAAGGTCATGGGTTTTCATAACCTCACGAGCTGCCTCAGCTGTTGAGGCCACAAGAATTGGCACCTTTCCAAAGTGAAGTAACATTACAGGGCCATAGCTTTGAGCAAAGGAATGGAGAGTGCGGTGAGGGAGGGTGCCAAGTTGGTGGAGGTTTCCTATTATTGGAAGCTTTGGAGGAGATGGAGGTGGGGGTTTTCTTATCATTGCAGAATTGAAATTATGATTCCGTTTAGATAAAAGATTGATGGCAGTATGTAAAAAGAGGAAGATCAAGGTAAAGATTAGGAGCAAAACCAAGCTTGAAGAGTATTCATGCAGAGAGGTGGACATTGTGAGAAGTGTGTTTTCTGTATTTTGCTGTATAATTAATTAGCAATGCAGGACGAGGTATTTATAAACGTTGGAAGTCATCATGATTTATAAGAAAGTGTGTTTGTGAAAAATATGTATACGTGTCATGATTTAAAAAAAACGAGCGTAGTGTGCAACATCTATCTTTCTAATGGTTGAATTTAGGTATCGTAGCCTGATATGTCACGTCAAAACTTAATTTTCTGTATATATACAAATTGATGATTACGAAAGTTTGTACGTGGAGTACGTTTATTGTTTTTATTTTGAAAGACAGAACCCATGCACTCGTCGATTTGAGGTCCGTTTCAAGTTTAGGGACTACGTCCAGGATTAGAAAATTCATTTTTGCTATAACTCTGTTTTTCTATTCTTAGTAATACTTTATTCAACAATATCTATTAAATTTTTTTTTCATTAAAAAGGTGTTCTGGCTTATATAAATGAATCTAGTCTTCTCCATTTGATTCAATGTTTTTCCTTAAATACTTAATTATTGCTCAAGCAATGTACATAATATATTATTTTCTGGTTCAAAATACAAGGGAGTTTATTTTTTGCTTAGTTTAAATTTGTTGATGTTTGAAAAACTAAACAAAGAAAAAGAACTATGCAACAAATAATTGCAATAAAAAAGTTTAGAAAATACAAAGCTAAATGGTCCAACATTTGCTATAAACATTGAAAAATACAAGTTGTTTCGTTTGTTTCAAAACCCTAGATGTTAGACCTCCTAGGTTTTCCTATAATTGATGCCAAGATTTACTAAAATTATGATGATAGTTTTATCTTAATTCAGAATAGAAAACATTTGTAAGGTCCATTTAGCCGCATTCAACATTTACGCATGAAAAATATGTTAGTTACTTCAAACGTCCACTTTATCATTTTGTATTGTTATAGGAATGAGTTCAAGTTTAATAATAATTTGCATACAGAACGTAATTACTTAGCGGATGTGTTTGAGTTTTGGATATGCTTTGAATGATTTTCTCTGTGGTCCATCCCAATATCATCTTATGATTATTATTATAAATTTCAACAAGACGAATTTTTTTAAAAGTCTCTGTTTATATATATATATATATATATATATATATATATATATATATATATATATATATATATATATATATATTCGCATAATTAATAAAAATAATGCCTTTTTAACCCCAGCTCAAATACTAAATTCAAATTATAAATTTTAAAACAATGTACAAAGTGTAATGAATGAACGAAAAAACCGTATATCTATAGATAACCAAATATGTCCAAAAAACAATGTATACATATATGAAATTAAACATAGAACATAAAATATATGAAAGTGACTAACTCCCACTAAACCACAAATTCCTCAAACTGTAAAACACCCATGTGAGCAAAATGCTCATGAAAGACCTTGGGCGGAAGTCCTTTAGTCAGAGGATCTGATATCATGGAGTTTGTCCTTAAGTGTTCTATGAAAATCTGTCCACTTTGTACTTTTTCCTTAACAATACAGCTGATTTATTGTCACAATATAACTTAAGTGGTCTTTCAATGCCTTTCACAATTTGCAGCCCTGTGACAAAATTTATCAGCCATATTCCATGATTTGATGCCTCATAGCAAGTTACAAATTCTTGACATCCTACAAAATCTGAGTTAGAAAACCCAGCGATCTCTAACTGGTTTGACCTCCTATATGTGAGCATATAATTTTTTGTTCTCTTTAAATATCTTATGACCCTTTTTGCTGCTTTTCAATGGTCTATTCCTGGATTTCTTAAATATCTGCCTAGAACCCCAACTATATATGCTATGTCTAGATGCGTACATATTTGGGCATAGATCAAACTCCCTACAACTGATGCATATGGAATCTTTTGCATTTCCTCAATTTCCAAATTCCCTTTGGGCACTGATTGAGACTAAACTTGTCTCCCTTTAAACTTGTGATACATACAATCATCAACAATATTCATCTTGAAGCCAAATAAGTTTCATACCTTCTGGTAATGGGACAAGTTCCCAAACCTTATTGTCTTGCATGGACTTATACTTATCCTATTGCTTCAATCCACTTTTGAGAGTTAGAACCTTGTATAGCTTGACGGAAGTTAACTGGATCATCTTCCATTATATCATTATTTTCCTCATGTTCCTGAAGAAATATCATGTAATCATCCGAAATAGCACTTCTTCTTTCTCTAGTAGATCTCTGCAAAGTTATTAGTTCATGATTCACAGGTTCTTGAGGATCTTGAGTTTGTTCTTTATGAACAACCAAATCATCTTGAGTAAGGGGTTCATCAACAATGCCTTGTGGAGGTTCCGAACTTACTTTATCAAAAGTAACTATTTGAATCGGTTATGAAATTGTTACCGATTCTTCCTCCAAGATGAAGTTCTTAATCTTATTCTTCCCCCCAAACTCAATATCCTCAAAGAACGTAGCAGTTCCCGTCTCAAAAGTTGTCTTTAATGTGAGATCATAAAATTTATATCCCTTGGATCTTTCAGCATAACCAATAAAATAACTACTTACTGTTCAGGAGTCCAATTTGTTTTTCATTTGGCTTATAAGGCCTTGCCTCAGCTGGACAATCCCACACATGGAAATGCTTCAGACTAGGCTGTCGCCCAGTCCAAAGCTCATAAGATGTTTTGGTAGCTGCTTTAGTTGGTACTCTGTTTAGAATATAAGCTGTCGTATTTAGTGTCTCTCCCCAAAGTGATTCCAGTAAGGTGGAATGACAAATCATACTCTCTACCATATCTTTAAGAGTGTAACACAATCTCAAACGTCACAATTTGATTGTGACCTGAACACTTGTGCCATAATGCACTTGAGTGAGTATTTTCAATTTTATGTTTAGTATCACATGATTCTGTATTAAGGGTTTCATTATAGGTGGCCACAATATCAAGTAAATACTGATTATCATAAATCAAAAGTGAACCAGTTTCAACAATATCTGAATTAAAAGACAAACTGAACTTATTGTTTCCAAATGAACATAAATAACCTAATTTGTCCAAATAAGAA
Organism: Sphenostylis stenocarpa; assembly: GCA_963425845.1. Classification (NCBI taxonomy): domain Eukaryota; kingdom Viridiplantae; phylum Streptophyta; class Magnoliopsida; order Fabales; family Fabaceae; genus Sphenostylis; species Sphenostylis stenocarpa. Next base: position 71,124,162 of record OY731401.1, on the reverse strand, counting down.
ACTGAAACCAAATTCCGTCTAAATGACGGCACAACAAAAGTGTCTTTCAAATTCAAATAAAAATCAGTACTTAATAACAATTTAAAATACCCTATAGCTTCCACCTCTACCGATTTGCCATCTCCAACATAAATCCATCTTTCAGAATCAATTGGCTTCCGGTAGTTTAGGCAACCCTTTCTTTTCACGCCAAGCATGATATTTAACACATTTCTTCTTTACGTGTCCAATCTTATTGCAAAAGAAACATTTGTTTTCTTGAGTTTGTTTCTTTTGTTCTGGACCCTTAGCACCTTCTTTTTCGAGATCCTCTTATCTCTTTCTTTTGCCCTTAGCCTTGGAGGTGCTTGCAAAATGAGCACTTTCTGTCTTGTCTTGCTTTAGTCTTTTCTCTTCTTGTATGCAATGTGAAATGAGCTCATTAAGAGACCATTTATCCTTATGACAATTGTAATATACCTTAAATTGATTAAACGTTGCAGGAAGAGAAATCAACACCAAATGAATGAGCAAGTCTTCTGAGAGTTCAAGCTTTAGTGCCTTGAGTTTAAAAACAATATTAGACATGCTCAAAATGTACTCCTTGATATTTCTTTTGCCTTGATATTTCATGGAGATCAAGTTCTGAAGAAGAGTGCTTGTCTCCGCCTTATCGCTTTTTGCAAAGCGCTGCTCAATTTCAGTAAGAAATTCTTTGGCACTTGTAATGTTTTCAGAAACAGTGCCCCTAAACACCTCCGGGATGCCGCGCTTAATGATCATTAGACTCATGCGATTTGAGCGATCCCACTTCTCATAATCTCTTTTCTATTCAAAGGTACTTGAATCCGTAGGAGTAGGGGGTTGCTCAGTCCTTAACGCAAGATCCATATCCATGCAATCAAGAACAATATCAATGTTCTCTTTCCAAGTCCTTAAAATTTGTTCCATTGAGAACCGTAATCGAATTTAAATTGGCGGATACGAAGCAATTGTAGCTGAATTTAGAACACGAGAAATAAACTAATTATGCTCACATTATATAAAAAATAAATAATATATATTCAAATAGTGGTTTAACACATCTCAAGACACCCAATGCACCATCAATATCAAGTCTTTGGACAAGTAATATTAACTCGCTAGAGGTATCTTGTTGTAATAATCAAACATTGACAAAAAAGCACGTCCAACAACAAACCAGTCTTTGGATTGATTTATCATCGACAAAGCAAATCCTTATAATTATCACATGTTTATCATTACAAGTGTGTATGCAATTCGGCCAAATATTAATCTTCCTTTCGGGCCGACTAATACTCGCATGAATATACACAAACACTAACATTCAATATTTTTCATGAACTCGCCTAATTCAAGAGAAGTCACTTTGGTGACTTCTTGACTCAATTTGCTCACAAAAAATATTAAACTACCAAAAATTGAATATTTTATTTATATAACAAAACCAAATATTTAATATTTGCAAACTAATTCAAAAGAGAATTACCTCATTAGAATTCTACTAAGGATGAACACCTCCCTAAAATCACACTAGGGATGAAACAGAGATAGTTCTGAGTCTCTTTAGCATACCGCTCTAAACCCTAAAAGGGAATTAAACAAGAATCACTCTAACCCTAATTTAACATCAAATTTTCCTTAAATTCCTAAGGGATAGAGGCAATAAAATAATAACAACCACACATGTGGAAACATTCATCATTTACCTAAGATTCTCTGTGTTGGGAACTCCACAAACACCACCCCCAATTCCAAACTCATAAAATTAAATAAAAACAAAAGATTCAAAAAAGAACAGAGAACCCAATACAAGAAAAATTGAAATATGAAACACTGTTTCTTTCTCAGTAAAACTTGAAACTTAAACTCGAAACAAAAGGGAAAAACGAAGAAGAAGAAGAATCCATAGCTTTCTCCACTGCTCCATCAAGAACTGAATCAGATCGGGATGTTACCCCCAAATTTAAATTTTAGGGTTCACAAAAATTAGAGATTATCCTCCACTTATGGTTCATAAAATTGGGTAATTTGAATTGTTTAAAACAAAATTAATCCTAATTTTCATAATTAGGGTTCTATAAATTAAACAGACATGAATCAAATATGGGCTGCTCGATACCAATTGTTGGAAAAACAATAATAATAATAATCCTGATTTTGATTCTAACGATCAAACATAAACATAATCCCATACTCGATAAACATGCTCGTAAACCGAATGCGAAAGCGTACTCGAATTAACCATAATGATGATGTCTTTGTAGAGCACTCGTATTGATCTTATGGTCTTCCACTCGAAGAGCACCTCGTATTTCCTTCTTGATTTTCTCTCTTGATGGGGATAGAAAGAAAGGAACAGGAATGAAACTTACGTTCTGTCTACGTGCTCCCAGAAGGGGACCATGACCCTTTAGATAACCAGAATTAGGTTAATTACTTAAGTTTTAGTATTTCCAATTTGGCCCCTCATCAAATTAGAAATTGCTCTATGGTCTCTACACAATTTTATTTTCATGACATATGTCTTTAGCCAAAACTTTAATTTAGTCAGATCACTTTATTATTTGGCTTAATAAATAATGGCCCTAACACATTTAAATTATGTATCATATATATACATGACCCAAATTTTTCCAACAACCAGTTCCAAATCATGTCCTTTGATATCTATCCAACTCCTCAAGAATCTTTGTGGTTGAAACTCCAGAGGTTTATCCCAATAGGAAGGGTGTGCGGAAATTGCCCAAGCATTGACCAGTTGACATGAATCATAAGGGATAATTTAGGATCTTTAGGGTTAGAACCTTGTAAGAAATTTAAGAATTAAAAAGAAGGTGAAAGGAAAGAATTACTCTTCCCAAGGGAGGCAGCACACAAAGGATGTGACAGTCCTTTGATACAGCCAAGGGTTCTTGAATCACTCAAGAATTTAGGACAATCACTCTCACTAAGATAAAAGAGATAAACTCTAATATTTTTGAATAAAATTTCATTTGTTATTTCTTGATAAAAATGGTTCAGCTGATATAGAAGCGTTGTCATCAGAATTACAAAAGACTCAATAAAAGAAAATAAATACTAATAATAACCCATTAATCTAGGAATTGAAAACTATTTAATGAAAACAAATAAAGGCTAATAATGATTCATTAACCTAGGAATTGAAACTACTTAATGGTTGATTGTATCTGAAATTGTGGCAACCAAAAGTCAATCAGCTATGCACCCCTTGGTCTCCCAAAGACTGATGACTAAATTTTCAATTGGGCCCTTATTACAACTTAAAACAAAATCAAACTAAAGTCCATTAATTGATTAATTCAAAACATAATTTGGTCAACCAACAATATTTGTTGAAGAACTTCCTTTATTTCCCTTGCTCTAGTCCTTATCATAGGTAATGTTCACATTATTCTCTCCCTCTTGAAAAAGATTTGTCCTCAAATCAGATTCGCCATCTACATAAAAAAGAGATAAGTCTGACAAATTGAATGTAAAATTAACATTATACTAACTTTTTATAGCTAAATAATTCTCCCTCACTTCAAGTGTTTCACTCTTCTTTTTATTACTCTTTTTCCTCTAAAGTGTTTTACTAACGCTTTCTTTCTCTCTCTTTTCTTGAAGAAGTTTTTCTCTCATTTTTTTTTTATCCTCACACACTTCTTGTGGACTCAAAGGTTTGAGCACAATCTTCTTGTCTTGATGCATGAAAGAGATCTTGTTGGTGAACCCGTTATGATTAACTCTTTTATCAAATTACCATGGTCTTCCCAAAAGTAAGTGATTGACTTCCATAGGAATAATATCACAAAGCACCTTATCATTGTATTTTCCAATGAAAATGTCCACTTCAACTTGTTGTCTCACTTGCACCTCTCCATCCTTACTAAGCCATTGAAGTTTATATGGCCTAGGATGTGGTTTGGTAGCTAAATTTAGCTTTGATACTAATCTAGCACTAGCCACATTGGTGCAACTACCTCCATCTATGATCATCATGCACACCTTGTCATTGATTAAATATCTAGTGTGAAAAATATTTTTTCTTTGGCTTTCTTCCATAGGTTTCAATTGACTATCAAATAATCGCCTAATCATCAATAAATCTCCCTTTGAAATCTCTTCCTCCTCAATGTCTTCACTCTTTTCTCCCTCTTCAACCTCAGATTCACTTATATATTTTCCCTCTCTAAGAACCATGGTCTTTGTGTTAGGGCACTCATAAGCATAGTGTCCTAGGCCTTGACACTTGAAACACTTCACATCTCTACTTTTTTTAGAGGGTTGTTCTTCATATTTTGAATGAGTCTTTGTAGTAATAGGTGTGGAACTACTAGAAGTAACAGTCCCATTGTTCTTGCCTTTGTCCTTCCAACTTGAAAATCCAAAGTTGGTAGAACTCTTAGGCATTTCTTTTCTTTTGAGTTGTTACTCCACTCGAATTGCTTTATGAAGTAAATCCTCCATATCAACAAACTCCTGCAACTCAACAATATCACATATATCAATATTCAAACCACTAATAAATCGGGCCATAGTTACCTCTTCATCTTCTTCAATCTTTGCTTGAATCATGAGCATGTCCATTTCTTTGAAATACTCCTCAACCCCCTGTTGCCTTGAGTAAGTTTTTGGAGTTTAAATTTCAAGTCCCTTGCATAACTAGCCGGCACATACCGCTTTCTCATGATCCATTTCATCTCAGTCCATGTATTAACCATTGACTCTTCATTTCTATCTCTCTCCTTTTGTAGCTTGTTCCACCAAACAAGAGCATAGTTAGAAAATTTCGTTGTTGCAAGTCTCACCTTTTGGGTCTCCTCATAATTGTTGCATGAGAAAACATGCTCTATTTTCATCTCTCACTCCAAGTATGCCCTTGGATCACTTTTTCCTTTGAACGGAGGAATGTTAAACTTGACTCCTTCAAGCCTACTTGGTCTTGCTACTTCATAATTCATTCTCCTATTTATCCTTTCTTCTTCGTCTTCAGGATTTCTATTCTCCAACCGGTTCAATCTTTCATGAAGCTCATTGTTATATCGTAGCATTAATCTTTCCAAATATTGTATCAATACTCTCATTTGTAATGGACTAATTCCTACTTCTTGATTGTAATTTTCATCTTCTGCCATCAATTTGATGTTTAAACCCTTAAACCGGGGCTCTGATACCAACTGATATGAATCACAAGGGGTAATTTAGGATCTTTAGGGTTAGAACCTTGTAAGAAATTTAGGAATTAAAAAGAAGGTGAAAGGAAATAATCACTCTTCCCAAGGGAGGCAACACACAAAGGATGTGACAGTCCTTTGATACAACCAAGGGTTCTTGAATCACTCAAGAATTTAGGAGAATCACTCTCACTAAGATAAAAAAGATAAACTCTAATATTTCTGAATAAAATTTCACTTGTTATTTCTTGATAAAAATGGTTCAACTGATATAGAAGCGTTGCCATCATAATTACAAAAGACTCAATAAAAGAAAATAAATACTAATAATAACTCATTAGTCTAGGAATTGAAAATTATTTAATGGAAACAAATAAAGGCTAATAATGATCCATTAACCTAGGAATTGAAACTACTTAATGACTGATTGTATCTGAAACTGTGACAACCAAAAGTCAATCAGCTATGCACCCCTTGGTCTCCCAAAGACTGATGACTAAATTTTCAATTGGGCCCTTATTACAACTTAAAACAAAATCAAACTAAAGCTCATTAATTGATTAATTCAAAACATAATTTGGTCAACCAACAATATTTGTTGAAGAACTTTCTTTATTTTCCTTGCTCTAACCCTTATTATAGGTCATGTTCACATCACTAGTACTTGTGTGCCAATTGCAATGTCATAGCCCATCACTTTGGTGTCTTGCATGGATTCCCTTGGAATCATTATGGGAGATGGAGGATGTAATCTAAGAATTTCTTTAATCACTGCTTTTAAGTAAGACATGCCACTCAAATCCTCCTCATTTATGTGAGTCTTATCCCTAGCCATGCTTCTCACCTCAACTTGTAGTTTCTGCATCACATTGGGGTGCCTCAAGAGTTCTGTCATAGCCCAATCTAGGACTGCAAGGGTGGTATCAGTTCCTGCACCAAACATATCCTGAAATGAAAACTCAAACATCAATACATGGTTAGTAATTAATCAACTTAATTGGTACTTAGAAATCATTAAGACTTCTGGGATACTTATTATTAAAATTAACAAACTTAATTATTATATATGTTAGTTTATAATTTGAGGATAATATAAACAAGTGAATATCCTGTAAGAATCATATACCACAAGGTAAAACACATGCCACATAATATGAGATCGACTACTGTCGTGTTAAATTTTTATCATATTATATTTTTTTGTGGTCATAGAAATGCTGCATGAAGACTTAACATTAGTTTCTCTCTCTTTCTCAATGAGTCCAAAACCTTATCCTGATTCATCTATTCAATCTTTTTATAGGTTAAAGCTTTTTTTTTCTCCTTACAAATTCAGCCAAAGCCATTTACAACTATCGAGTCCTGATCTTAATTTTCTGCACCAACCTGGACCAGATAAATTAGTAGGTATATAATAAAAAAATAAAATAAAAGAAATAATGTAGTTGATAATAGAAATAACAGCAACACACTTTTTTTTCTATCTCAATTATTTATTATTTTCGTAGTTTTTTTTTATTGATATTATTATTACTTCTTATTCACCCTTACTTTTATTTTCTTCTCTCTTTCTAATGTACATGTCACGTAGGTTCGGAGAATATTTTTGTAAATTTAACATTGCGATTACTCTATTCAAATTAAACGTGACACTCTATCATATTTATACTTCTTTCTTTCGTTTTCTTTTTCTCTCTCTAGTTCAACCTGTATGTATGGCAGTGTTCATATACATCATTTTCAAATTAGTGACGAAATTAGTGAGGTCCAACCTTCCATACTCTTTTCTAGAAGGGTTCTGTCATGTTCTTCCTCATCCAATGATCTCCTCAAAAAATTTAGGATATTTAGTACAAAATTTAGGATTGTATGGTAATCTATCAAAGACACATCCTCTACAGTAATGTCCATCATGTAAATTCTCATATTATCCAATGACTCTTAACATCATTAGTAGTGTTTAAGTTTGACTTCCACATATAACCTACATGAGCTTTGAAAGGATACGTATCCACCTTCGTTGACTTCTTTTCAAATTTCAATCTACCTTGTTCGATAGGTGATAACAACGTTTTAGTCACACAAAATAATGATACAAAATAATAAACAAGTTATTAAACTAAAATAATATAGCTAACTCGAGTCAAATATCTCAAGAACACAACTATAAGAACATTCTCATTATCATATATTATTCTCTTTAAAATATTAAATAATAATAAATAGGGGATGAGTGAAAGAGTGAAAAAAAAATTGATACAGTAATAATAAAAATTAAAATCAAATTATTATAGAATACAAACGACAATTAAAATTAAACGGAAGCATAATTTAAATAAATGAAATTTATAAATTAAAATAAAGTGTTTTTAATTAAAAGTGCAGGAATAAAAAATTACTTTAAAACAAAACAATGCAATAATTAAAATTAAATTGATGCAGAATTTAAATAAATAAAATATATAAAATTAAAATAAAATATTTTATTAAAATTGCAAGAATCAAGAATTGCTTTAAAATAAAATAAGGTAGTAATTAAATTTAAAATTTCTAAAGTGATAACTCTAAAACTAAATTGAGATTTAGAATTGGAATTGGAAAAGAGATGAATTTATTTTTTGCATCCTTTAATTTAAATTTGTTCATGTGTTTGAAAAACTAAACAAAGAAAAAGAACTATGCAACAAATAATTGCAATAAAAAAGTTTAGAAAATACAAAGCTAAATGGTCCAACATTTGCTATAAACATTGAAAAATACAAGTTGTTTCGTTTGTTTCAAAACCCTAGATGTTAGACCTCCTAGGTTTTCCTATAATTGATGCCAAGATTTACTAAAATTATGATGATAGTTTTATCTTAATTCAGAATAGAAAACATTTGTAAGGTCCATTTAGCCGCATTCAACATTTACGCATGAAAAATATGTTAGTTACTTCAAACGTCCACTTTATCATTTTGTATTGTTATAGGAATGAGTTCAAGTTTAATAATAATTTGCATACAGAACGTAATTACTTAACGGATGTGTTTGAGTTTTGGATATGCTTTGAATGATTTTCTCTGTGGTCCATCCCAATATCATCTTATGATTATTATTATAAATTTCAACAAGACGAATTTTTTTTAAAAGTCTCTGTTTATATATATATATATATATATATATATATATATATATATATATATATATATATTCGCATAATTAATAAAAATAATGCCTTTTTAACCCCAGCTCAAATACTAAATTCAAATTATAAATTTTAAAACTTAAATAAATCAAATTTGAACAGGAAACTAATTTACAAAAATAGTAATGATAAATATAGTATAGGAAAGATAAATCTTATATTACCGACAAATATTTATCATAAATATGTAACCGTCAGAAAATAAGAGATTACCGACATAAATTATTGCCAGATTTAGAATAAGTGTGGAATTTGGTCCTACCAACGAATATATCTATTGATAAATGAACAAATATTTACCAACGGATATATCTTTTGATTAATCATGTCGGTAAATGAATAATTAATTACCGATGAATATATTCGTCGGTACATAAACAAATAATTACCGACGGATTTATCCATCGGTAAATCCCTCAATAAATAAATAAATAATTACCGACATATATATTCATCAGTAAATTAATAATTTTATTAAATGAACAATTAGTTACCAACAGATATATCCATCGATAATTATTTGTTCATTTACCGACATATCAAAATATATTTTTAAAAATCGACATTAAATTAAAAAAATTAAATATTTAAAATTATATAATAATTACTTAATTTTAAATATATTCTAATAAACACGACACACACTTTCACCGTCAAGCGCGTCCTCAGATCCAACATATAAATATATAACTATATAAATATATCAAAATATATAAATATATTTGTATTTATATATTTTATATTTATATATTTACACGGATATATATAATATATATTTGTATATAAATATAATTTATTTGTAAATTATTATTAGAAAATCTTAGTAGCCTAGTGGTTGGATTATCAACCTTCAACTCTAAGGTATTGTGTTCAACTCATCGATCCGATTTTAAGTTCGATGAACTTTGTATCTGATTTTTAAAAAGGGGTTCTAGATTAAATAATTTAATAAATAATAAAAATATAAATATTTAAAAATGTGTCCTAATTACTGATGGACTTTGTCCGGTCGGAAAATCTAATTTCTCTTAATCTGATTCTAAAAAGGGATTTCTTCTATCATCAAGAGCACATGCCCAATCTGCATTAGTATAAACCATCACATCCTTGTAGTTGGAGTTCTTCTTGAACATAACTCATTTTCCAAGAGCGACTTTTATGTACCTTAAAATCTGTATAATAGCATCCATGTGTTTTTTACATGGATTGTGCATGAACTGACTAACCACACTAAGAGCATAGGCTAAATTTGGCCTGGTGTGTGATAGATACATTAATCTCTCTACAAGTCTCTGATATCTTCCCTTGTTAGTTGGATTTTGATTTTCTTCAATGCATAACTTCAATCCCCCTTCAATTGAAGAATTTATTGGTTTGCATGTTGTCATTCCAGTTTCTTTCAGTAAATCCAATGCATACTTTCGCTGTGAGAGAAAAATACCTGACTTTGATCTTGAGACCTCAATTCCAAGAAATTACTTCAAAGGACGAAGATCATTCATCTCAAATTCCTTTGTCAATTACTCTTTCAATGTCTTGCTTCCTCTAGATCGTCTCCTATAATTATCATGTCATCAACATAGATAATAAGAATTGTAATCTTTTCTTCCTTTTTCTTTAGAAACAAGGTATAATCTTGGTTGCTCTATTGATATCCAAAAGCAAGCATTGACTTGATGAATCTACCAAACCATGCTCGTGGCGATTGCTTTAGTCCATACAATGACTTCTTCAACTTGCATACCTTCTTGCTATGTGTATCTGGGATCCTACATCCTTTTGGTAGCTCCATATAAACTTCTTCATACAATTCCCCGTGTAAGAAGACATTTTTTATGTCAAATTGTTGTAAGGATCAATCAAGGTTTATAACTAGAGATAACAATACTCAAACTGTGCTAATTTTGGCTACGGGAGAAAACGTTTCAGTGTAATCGATTCCATATACTTGTGTATACCCCCCTTTGCCACTAATCTAGCTTTGAATCTCTCAATTGTACCATCTGTATTAAATTTCACAATATACACCCATCGGCATCCTACTGGTTTCTTTCCAACTGGATAATCTACCAATTCTCATGTTTTATTTCTTTGCAAGGATCTCATATCCTCATTCATAACATCCACCTGGAGTCAGCTAAAACTTCTTGCACACTATTAGGAATAGATACAGTAGATAATTGACTTATAAATGCAATATTTGAGTTAGATAAATTCTGGTTACAAATATAATTACTCATAGGGTATCTTGTCTTACTAGTGAGGTGAGGATCATAAGTAGGCTTAGGGATACCTCTAGTGACACGATCTGACAGAATTCTTTTTTTTTGTGTGTATTAGGTTCTTGAGGGGACGATTGGTATGATATATCATTAGCATCAATAGGCAAACTTTCGATCTCGATACGCTCAAATTCTTCCTCATTATGTGGTTGTTGATCATCACATTGTTGCACACTTTCATCATCTCCTGATGCAACTTTGTAACTTCCTTTCTCCAATATGACCTCTGTATCAATTTTTTGAGGAACAAAAGTATGAGTTTCATCACAATTCTCCCCCTGAATTTCAGTCTTAGGGGAAAAATATATCAAGATCTTATGAAAAACTACATTTATAGTAGTAAACATTTGCATGGTTTGTGGATTGTAGCACCGGTATCCTTTTTGGTGATCTGCATAGCCAACGAACGCACACCTTTCAGCTTTAGGAAACACTTACTTCTCTGATGCTTGTGTAAGTGAACATAAGCAACAAAACCAAAAATTTTGTGTTAGTTCAACAATTCTAGGACTTATTACTGCATCTGTAAGTGATTGAAGAGGTGTTTTATACTCAAGAAACTTGGACGGTGTTCTATTGATAGTATATACTGCATATACGAGAGCTTCTCCCCTATATATTGCTGACATGTGAGCTCCAATCAGTGCAGCTCAGATCACCTCCAATAGATAACGGTTCTTTCGTTCTATCACCCTATTCTGTTGTGGAGTATTTAGATAAGATCTTGATGAACAATTCTTTTGGCTACTAAAAGATGTTGAAGTTCTGATTCCATATATTCTCCTCTGTTGTCACTGCGCAGTACCTGAACTTGTGCTTTATACTGGGTCTCCATGATTTTGCAGAATTTCTGAAATAGTCCTCCAATTTCACTTTTAGATTTTAGCAAACATAATCAAGTCATTCAAGTACAATCATCAATAAACATTACAAACAACGTTGAGTCACCCAACGTTGTAACCTTAGATGGACCCTGTAAGCCTTTCTGTAGTTTTCCTACGTTGTTAATTCATTATAAAAAATTACTCTACAGGATCTTTAGATTATTGATTTTCACAATTTTGCATACATCAATACATGAATCATAGTAAGAAGACTAACCTTGATCCATGAGAATCCTTTCTTTTTATCTTTTCGTTCTCCAATCTCCTTTTCCCAATCTATCTCTTTGCCTTTCTTTCTCTTCTCACGCTTTGCTTTCTTGATGGTTTATCGTGAGAAAACCTTATGACCAGAGACAGAACCCTAATCCCATTTATTAACCAACGTCCATCAAGTTGGTTACCGTAAGTTAATATTTTATTTTATCTTTATTTTATTCTGACTTCACATAATAACCAATAGATCGTTATAATTTATTAAATCACATTTGAGCCTATCATTATATTTCATATGAGTCACACAATAGAATGAATTAATTAAATTAATTCTAACATTCTCCCACTTGACTCATGTGATGTCATACAATTCTGTGATTTAATACTTAAGTCATAATGCACATTAAAGGACCTTACATAAATTGGTTCTATCATTATTCATAATTAAAGATACAGCTATAACAAGAGTCATGGCGGTTACATGTCATTCAATCGACAAGCTCCCTTCCATGTACCACTATATTATCTCTTTCTCCTTAATATGACTTTATAATGAGAAGTCCATAATGGGTTCAAACATAATATCATTTAAAAAAATAATAACATAATTTGTTTTCTTCATCATAATTTGCATGCATATAAATAAAGAAGAAAACACAAATTTCAGAAACTTATACATTAAAGATCTCAGAGTGTCACATAAACATTAATAATAACATTAACATTCAACATTCACTACTAGTATACATAATGCCCATATTTACTATATGGCCAGCAAACAACTTGGGCGGTAAACCCTTTGTTAAAGGATCAAGCAATCATAAGATCAGTGCTAATATGTTCTATTGACACTCTCTGTTTCGAACTTCTTCTTTAACAAGCAAAGTATTTCAATTCCATATGCTTAGCACCTTTGGAATACTTGTCGTTCTTAGAAAAGAAGACTGCCGCGGAATTGTCACAATAAATTTTCACGGCTTGGCAATGTCTGTCGACTACTCCAAGTCCTCGAAATAAAATTCCGCAACCAATTAGCTTGAACTGTGGCCTCAAAGCATGCCACAAATTCAGCTTCCATGGTGGATGCAGCAATGATAGACTGCTTCACACTTTTCCATGAAATCGCTCCTCTGGCTAAAAGATACACATAACCAAATGTAGACTTTCGTGTATCCATACAACCAGCAAAATCTGAATCTGTATATCCAATCACCTCAAGGTGATCAACTTTCCTATAAGTAAGCATGTGGTTCTTTGTTCCTTGTAAGTATCTTAAAACTTTCTTTGCAGCCTTCCAATGATCCAGTCCAGGATTACTCTGGTATCTACCAAGCATACCAACTGCAAAGCTAATATCTGGCCTCGTACATGTTTGAGCATACATCAAACTCCCAACAACAGATACATAAGGGATATTTTCCATCTGTTTCCGTTCCAAGTCATTCTTTGGACATTGCATGAGACTAAATTTGTCTCCTTTCTGTATTGGAACGGGAGATGCAGAACAATTCTTCATTCTGAATCTCTCTAAAACTTTATTAATATATGCTTTCTGAGACAAACCTAACAGTCCTTGTGATCTATCACGAAATATTTCTATTCCTATCACATAGTATGCCTCACCCATATCTTTCATTTCAAAGTTGTTAAAGAGAAACTTCTTAGTCTCACTTAATAGACCAAGATCATTAGTCGCAAGCAAGATATCATCAACATACAGAATCAGAAATATAAACTTACTCCCACTGACCTTCAGATATATACACCGATCAACAGTATTTTTCTTAAATCCAAAGGACAAAATAGTATCATTGAACTTAAGATACCATTGTCGAGAAGCTTGTTTAAGTCCATATATTGATTTCTTAAGTTTACACACCATATGTTCCTTTCCTTCTTCAATAAACCCCACTTGGTTGATTCATATAAACATCCTCCTCTAAATCTCCATTCGAAAAGCAGCTTTAACATCCATTTGATGCAACTCAAGATCATAATGAGCTACTAATGCCATGATAATTCTAAAGGAATCTTTCTTAGAAACAGGTGAAAATGTTTCCTTATAATCAATGCCGTCTTTCCGAGTAAAACCTTTGGCAACAAGTCGGGCCTTGTAACGTTCGATATTGCCATGAGAGTCACGCTTAGTCTTAAAGACCCATTTACACCCAACACTCTTACATTCTTCTGGCAATTCCACAAGATCCCATACAACATTATGTGTCATTGATTTAAGCTCATCTTTCATAGCATCTAACCATTTATCGAATTATCACCATTAATGGCATCTCGAAAATGAAACTGGGTCATTATCAATACTTAGGTCATTTTCTCGACTCTTGTAGATAAACCACGTAATCATTCGAAATAGCAGACTTTCTTTCTCTCGTGAGATCTTCTTAATACTATTTCCTGTGGTTGTTCTATTATCGGATCATTGTTAATCTCGGGATCATTAATTTGTTGTTCTTCTTGATTGTCGTGTGATTCTACAACATTTGGAACAACAACTCTTGAAGATGTACTAGTTATTGGAACTTGTACTCTAACTTCCTTAATCTCCACATTTCGTGAAACTTCACTCCCACTGGTTTCACCATTTTCAATGAACCGAGCATTTCCAGCTTCAAAAATTCTTGTACTATGAGTAGGACAAGTAAAACATATACCCTTTGATTTTTCCGGATAACCAATGAAATATCCACCGATTGTTCTTGCATCCAGCTTTCTTTTCTTGCGGATTATAAATTCTTACTTCGCTCGACAACCCCAAACATGTAGGTGTCTTAAACTGGGTTTCCTACTAGTCCATAACTCAAAAGGAGTCTTTTGAACCACTTTACTAGGAACCTTGTTCAACAAATACATGGCAGTCTTCAAAGCATACATCCACAACGATACAGGTAAACATGAATTAATCAACATACTCCTAACCATATCTATTAAGGTTCGATTACGCCTTTCAGACACACCATTTTGTTGCGATATGCCTGGCATTGTGTATTGAGCACAAATACCACGCTTCTCAAGGAACTTAGCAAACGGACCAGGGTGTTGTCCACTTTCATCATATCTTCCATAATACTCACCACCTCTATCTGACCTGACAATTTTCACCTTTCTGTCTAATTGCCTCTCCACTTCGTTTATATAACTTTCTAAGGCATTTACTGCTTGAGATTTCTCATATAGTAAATAGACATATCCATAACGCGAGAAATCGTCAATGAAAGTGATGAAATACTTCTCTTTATTAAAAGAATTTATGTCAAATGGACCACATATATCAGTGTGTATGATTTCAAGAAGTTGAGTGCTTCTTGTGGCTCCTTTCTTTGTGTGTTTTGTTTGTTTACC
This sequence comes from Sphenostylis stenocarpa, assembly GCA_963425845.1. NCBI lineage: Eukaryota > Viridiplantae > Streptophyta > Magnoliopsida > Fabales > Fabaceae > Sphenostylis > Sphenostylis stenocarpa. The sequence goes on along the minus strand of OY731401.1, from coordinate 71,109,059 downwards.
TTTAATACAATCCACACATACATTCGGATCAGTAAAATCTAAATCCGAAGGATTTCATTCTTTACTAATCTTTGCATTCTTTCTTTGGAAATATGTCCCAAACGCTTATGCCACAAATAAGCAGATCTTTCATCCACCAAGCTACGTTTAGTGCCAACATTATGATGCAAGGTCATGAGTTTCAAAGATATAAATTATCCAAATTCAATTTATATAAACCATCATAAAGTGTACCAGCTTCCAATCATACATGTACGCTTAAATAAACCGAAACAACTATTCCCAAACTTAAAAGAGTATCCAACGAACATCAAGCTTAGACAAAGAAACTAAATTTCTAGTGATACTAGGTACATAAAAAGCATCCATAAGGTCTAAGTGATATCCAAGTGTCAAGGATTAAACGATAAGTCCTGACAGCTCCCACTGGAACCTTGACTTTATTCCCCATGAAGACGAACTTCTCATTTGGGTTTATGGTTCGGGTTGAAAGGAATCCCTGCATCACATTAGAAACATGAGTTGTACATCCAGAATCAATCCACCAAGTATTATGGGGAACTTCAGTTAAATTTGATTGAAAACATACGTAAGCACTATGCTCACCTTTCTTTTCGAACCAAGCTTTACGCTTTAAACAGTCCTTCTGAAAATGTCCAGACTTCTCGCAGAAATGACATTTGTCATTTTTCTTCTGAATGTTAGTAGAGGACTCGTTAATCTTTAATGATCCTTTACCCTTTCCATGTTTCTTAACAACTTTCTTTTTAGCTTCTTGATTTTTCACGTAATGAATAGAGTGACTTCCTAGGTTCTTGAGTCTGGTCTCCTCCTAAACTAACATACTGTGCAATTCATGCACATTCCATTTGTCTTTCATGGTGTTATAATTCATCTGAAACGGACCATACTCAGGCGGTAACGAGTTTAAAATGAATTGCACAAGAAAATTTCTTCCACTGCCATTCCAAGAGACTTGAGTCTTGCTGCGATATTTGTCATTTCGATTACATGTTCATGCATACTACGAGAACCATCAAACTTCATGGTAGTCAACGTACTCATCAATGTCCCAGCGAAGGATTTGTCAGCAGTTTGAGAGCGCTCTTCCACAAATTTCATAAACTCTTTCGCATCCTCAGTTTTGGGAAGAGCAGACTTAATATTGCTTGCTACACTCATTCGCATAAACATAAGGCTAAGTCTCGTTTGATCTTTCCCAAGCTCTATAATGAGTTTTCTCTTCATTACTACCGGCATCGATGATAGCGACTGCTTTTTCAACTTGGAAAGCCAAATCAAGATCCAACACACCTAAGTGAAATTGGACTTGTTCACTCCAGATCGAGGAAATTTAACCTATTAAAGACTCGGAACAGTACGAAGATAGCGAATGCAGAGCTACAGAACAGATCATCGCAATTAACACATGCCTAACATTAATACTTTGAGTCATAAAATTAAACATAAATACAGATTCAACCATAAATTACCATTCTCTGCATACTAATGTTCTCCTTTGGGAGATCCACCAATACACAAATATAATTACGCTAATCATTTTATAACATTAATGATAATTAAAATATGCATCAACTAGAATCACCTAATACCTTTGGGTATTTAAATAAAACTAGTGACGCACACACAATTATCTACTTTCATGTTCATTAATTATAATAACAATTAATCAACCTTTGGGTGATCCTGAAATATTTTATAATAATGAACTTCAATTAACCCATAAATCAAATATTCATAATTTTAGCATTCATACTATGGGTAATTGAAATACAATCATTAATAATTTGAAATTAAAATAAACTTAAAATTTTGGCCACTTTGGTGACTAACAAAATTTATCATGCTTAATTTCAAATAAATACCATCTTTAATTGCTATTAACTATTCATAGCATTTTTCATTAATTTTTAATTTAGCAATAACAAAACATAACATTATTATTATTATTATAAATTAAAATTCATTCTTCATATAATAAAATAAAATTATTAAACTTCTCAATCAAATTTAAAAGAGGTCATTCACGTATTCCCATTTGCACTCCACAGTAACATTCATAATTCAATTGCAGCAGAAATAAACGATTGCGGTAATTCATCCATCAATTGCGTATTATTCCATAAAATAATTCATGTAATACTCCATCAATTAAGCAGTAAGCGTGTCCCTTAGGTCCGAAGACCAATCCACATTTCTGCAGATCAGGCCCGGAGACTTTCCCAAGCCCAAACGAGTGCATGAGCCAAGCATATCATCTTGTGATCAAAATTCACATTTCATTAAGATAAAATCACTTGACGGAAATCAAAATAATTGTACGAAACTATTCACGTACTCATATTTTCAATTCAATATAATAATTAAAATCACGCATTAATTCTATACTGGGCTACGTGATTCTTTCAACTGCACAACCAATATCAATTAACATTTTCTCACATTAGCCATACGTGAATTGTTTCAATTGCCCAGGTCCCCATCAACTTGCATCATTAATTGATTGCAGCGGAAATTAATTACATTATAAAGCTATTATGTGAGCATTGACGTCAAACAATAAACTGCCTAAATTTTCTTTTCAATTAAAAGGATTGCATAACCATTGAAACACAGAAATTATCAAATTGATTTCAATTTGAAATTGAATGCAACCCTTATCCATAAATTAGGGCTTATCTATTTATTCAATTTCGGAAAAATAAATTGGGAATAAATTAGGGTTCACGTTAATTTGATAGAAAAATCCCTAAGTTTATAATTAGGGTTTATCTTAATTTGGGAAAAATATAATTTAGGAAAAACTTTCATAAAAGGAAAATCATAAATCTAATAACTGTGCTCTGATACCACATGTAAGCCTTTTTGTAGTTTTCCTACGTTGTTAATTCATTATAGAAAACTACTCTACAGGATCTTTAGATTATTGATTTTCACAATTTTGCATACATCAATACATGAATCATAGTAAGAAGACTAACCTTGATCCATGAGAATCCTTTCTTTTTATCTTTTCGTTCTCCAATCTCCTTTTCCCAATCTATCTCTTTGCCTTTCTTTCTCTTCTCATGCTTTGCTTTCTTGATGGTTTATCGTGAGAAAACCTTATGACTAGAGACAGAACCCTACTCCCATTTATTAACCAACGTCCATCAAGTTGGTTACCGTAAGTTAATATTTTATTTTATCTTTATTTTATTCTGACTTCACATAATAACCAATAGATCCTTATAATTTATTAAATCATATTTGAGCCTATCATTATAATTCATATGAGTCACGTAATAGAATGAATTAATTAAATTAATTCTAACATACCCCACACATCAGAGTGAATGATCATAAAAGGAAGAGAACTTTTATTTGAAATTAAAGGAAAATATGTTCTGTAACTCTTTGCAAGCTCACAAACATCACAATATAGAGTTGAAGTGTCTACTTGGTCAAACACATTTGGAAATAATTTCTTTATATGACCAAAAGATGTATGTCTTAGACGTTTATGCCATAACCAAATATCCTCATCTTTTCTTACTTCTTGAGACCCTTTTGTTACTAGTACTTGACCAAGTCTCTTTGAATCTTTTTTTGTCAGGTCCAGGTAATACAACCTTCCTCGCCTAATACCACAATCAATCGTCTTCCTCGTTTGAATGTCCTTAAAAACACAAGAGTCAGGCAAAAAAATCACAACACATAAAAGGGCTTTGGTTATTTGTGAGACTGACAATATGTTATATTTAAGAGAAAGAACAACAAGAACAATATCAAGGTTCAAATTGTTTGAAATAAAGACAATTCCTTCTCCAATGATAGTGAATTTACTACCATTGACTATGTGGAAATACATTTTTGTGAGGAAAATTTAAGATTTTTAATCTATCTAACGTCAAAAGTCACATGATCAGAACATGCAGAGTTAATTATTCATGCATTATTCAGAATGGTAGATGTGCTTATTAAGGCGTTACCATTGGAATCATCACTATCTGCGGTTGTAGCGAGCATCATGCCTTTGCCGTTCTCTTTGTCAATGGCAGTTACAACAACAGTTGTTCGCCAGACTGTCTCTCTTCGCATCAATGCATAATATTCTTCTAAATCAGGTGTCACTTCTTTGCGTAAGATTTCTCCACGAACTTGCTCAAAATCATCATCCAGTTCAGCAAGGAATATATGCACCCTCAATCTTTCAATTGACTTCTGATATGACTTCACATCATCAGGATCCTTCATGACTACTTTGTCACGATAGTCCAATTCCCTACAAATCTCAACCAACTCCTCATAATATTCAGTTAGAGTTCTATTATTTTGTTTTACAGTGAATGTCCTTTGATTCAGAACAAACAAATGTAGCTCATCACTTCCATCATAAAACGCCTTTGACAAAATATTCCAAATATCGAGGGTAGTGGGTAGACGAAGATACATTTTCATGATTTTTGGCTTTATGGACATCAGTAGTCATCTTTTCACTTTTTGGTTTTCAACATACCATTTTTCATATCCCTCATCTTTCTCTGTTGGAGGGTTCACCTTCCCACGGATGTAGGACAATTTTTCTCTTTTTACAATTTGCATCTTCATTAGTTGTGATCATACGTCATAGTTAGATTCATTTAGGATTATGCTTACATTGAAGACACCTTCAGATTGAACTACAATTGTAATTGATTTTTCTGTCATCTCTCCAGTTAAGATTTCCAAGGATTTAGAAAGAAAAAGAAAAAATTCTAAGGTCCGATACCAAATTAAAAAACATAAAATTTATTTTATAATTTTATTCATGTATGTTTTTTATATAAATACTATGTTCTTATAGTATTTTACATACAAATTAGAATTAAATAAAGTAAGTTCTAATTATATACTATTTTGTACAATTATACAAATTTATATTTTGGTTAATAAATATTTTCATCTCAAACGTGTAGGAAAGGTAGAGTTACGAGAAAGATAAATAGTAATGAATAAACAAATTTATGGTGATATCGCTGAGGAGCATGTTAAAAGAATGGTGATGGCCAGAATGATTTTGTGGACATTTTGCTGTCAATTCAAAAGACGAGCGCCACATATTTAGGATTGAACATTTGTGAAGACTTTGATCATGATAAGATCTACTGTATGTGCCTATGTATGGTTTTACTATAAAAAGTGAAACAACGTCACCCACTTATACATCTATCAAAAAATAAGTTCACAATCTCTATTCACCACAATTTCATTTAATAATATAATCATAATTTAAAATTATTTTTATTTTTATAAAATCCTTGTATAATTATTATATTAATAAATTAAATTGTGTAATGAATGTTTTATTATATTATAAAATAATAATGTTTGCACTTTTATTTGTAATACTTCACTTAATTTATTACATATAAGGTGATGCAAGAGCCACAAGGGGTAATTTTCTATGAACAGTTAATCCAGTAGTTTCAGACATACAAAGTGTTTGTTCCCCCACCACTCCACCAGGCACAGTCCAATCAAATTGGTGCACAATGTTTGCAAGCACCAACTCATTCACAACCATGGCAAAAGCTATTCCTGGACAACCCCTTCTTCCTGCTCCAAATGGAACCAGTTCCAAATCATGTCCTTTGATATCCATCCAACTCCTCAAGAATCTTTCTGGTTGAAACTCCAGAGGTTTATCCCAATACGAAGGGTCTGTGGAAATTGCCCAAGCATTGACTAGTACTTGTGTGCCAATTGCAATGTCATAGCCCATCACTTTGGTGTCTTGCATGGATTCCCTTGGAATCAATATGGGAGATGGAGGATGTAATCTAAGAATTTCTTTAATCACTGCTTTTAAGTAAGACATGCCACTCAAATCCTCCTCAGTTATGTGAGTCTTGTCCCTAGCCATGCTTCTCACCTCAACTTGTAGTTTCTGCATCACATTGGGGTGCCTCAAGAGTTCTGTCATAGCCCATTCTAGGACTGCAAGGGTAGTATCAGTTCCTGCACCAAACATATCCTGAAATGAAAACTCAAACAATATATGGTTAGTAATTAATCAACTTAATTGGTACTTAGAAATCATTAAGACTTCTGGGATACTTATTAGTAAAATTAACAAACTTAATTATTATATATGTTAGTTTATAATTTGAGGATAATATAAACAAGTGAATATCCTGTAAGAATCATATACCACAAGGTAAAAACACACGCCACATAATATGAAATCGATTACTGTCGTGTTAAATTTTTATCATATTATATTTTTTTGTGGTCATACAAATGCTGCATGAAGACTTAACATTAGTTTCTCTCTCTTTCTCAATGAGTCCAAAACCTTATCCTGATTCATCTATTCAATCTTTTTATAGGTTAAAGCTTTTTTCTCATTACAAATTCAGCCAAAGCCATTTACAAGTATCGAGTCCTGATGTTAATTTTCTGCACCAACCTGGACCAGATAAATTAGTAGGTATATAATCCAAAAAAATAAAAGAAATAATGTAGTTGATAATAGAAATAACAGCAACACACTTTGTTTTTTTAACTCAATTATTAGTTTTTTTATTGATATATAATATTATTACTTCTTATTCACCCTTACTTTGTTTTCTTCTCTCTTCTGAAATACATGTCACGAAGGTTCCGAGAATATTTTTGTAAAATTTAACATTACGATTACTCTATTCAAATTAAACGTGACACTCTATCATATTTATACTTCTTTCTTTCGTTTTTTTTTTCTCTCTCTAGTTCAACCTGTATGTATGGCAGTGTTCATATACATCATTTTCTCATTTTCAACTCAGTGAGGAGAATATGTGTTGAAAGGAGTATAAGTAATAAGAACTAACATAAAAACAAATGATAGATGTTCTTACCATGATCAAAGCCTTAATGATAGTCCTATCAATCTGAAAATCTGTGGTGGAGCTTGTTCTCTGAATCCCCAGCAAGATGTCCACAAAATCATTCTGCCTTTCACCATCAACATCATCACCATGCCCATAATGGCTTCTCATACTAACATGCTCATCGACAACCTCATCCAAAAATTCATCAAGCCTTTTAGCCACTCTCTCTGCTCTACCATACATTCCATTAACCCTTCCTAACCAATCAAGCCAAGGTATATAGTCCCCTATAACTGAAGCCCCCAACAACTCTTCCAACTGGCTCATTGGCCCCCTAAGCTCACTCCCTTCATATCTCCTTCCAATAACACTCCTACACACTATATCATTTGTCACATCAGAGAACAAGTCAGTCAAGTTCACTGGCACCAAAGAAGAACAACTCTCCATAACTTTCTCTATCATTACTACAACTTCCTCTTCCCTCACTTTACGAAAGCACTGAACCTTTTTGGCACTGAGAAGATGCAACACACATATACTCTTCACCTGCCTCCAGTAGTGACCATATGGAGCAGATGCTACATCTCTGGAACCATACCAGAAGATATCAAACATCTTACGATGTGGTCTGTTGCAGAAAACGTGGTCTTGGGTTTTCAAAACCTCACGTGCTGCTTCAGTATTTGAGACCACAAGAACTGGAACCTTCCCGAAGTGAAGCAACATTAAAGGGCCATATGTTTGAGCAAAGGATTGGAGAGTGTGGTGAGTGAGGGTGCCAAGTTGGTGGAGATTTCCTATTATTGGACGCTTTGGAGGAGATGGTGGTGATTTTTTGTGTGAATTGGAATTCAGTTTGGATAGAAGATTGAATATTGTGGGAAAGGCTAGTAAGATGAAGAATGCTAACATGGAAATGAAGAACCACAAGAAGAAGGTTCCACTGAGAAAATACGTCATTAGCTTCTGCTTGAAGATTATGATCACTACTGGATTTTGTAACTGGTAATTTGTTGATTTTGTTACGTATATAACATGTTCACGAGGGATCGTTGATTCATGACAACTTGCATCCCAAAAGTCATGATGGGCCCAGTATTGTTGAAAAAAAAAATCTGAGAGCATAGTAAATATAAATGAAAATAATATTTAACACGATTTTTAATTAATGTACTTTTTATTAATTAAAATGTATTAAAAATCATAAATTTGGAAAATTTAATAGTTTATTTAATTATTTTATAATTTTTCATAAACTTTAATCAGTAAACATATTATTAAAAAAGTGTTTTTAATATAGTGTATAAGGCGTATACTAATTTTTAGATACACTAATTGACAGATTACTCGTTCAATCAATATCGAATCAGAGTCCTTTGATAATAATAAAAAATATGAATTTTGAATATTAGATAATAATTAAATAAAAAATTGATAAAAATTAAATTTAAATTAATATAAACACATATTGCATAGTTTATAACACATAAACATCATAAGTAACTAATAATAACATTGTATATAAACCTTTACAAGTAACGTGGTATAAGTTAAGGAGCCCGTGTAAAACATGTGAGGCCTTCTAGAAAGTATTTTAATATATATTTTTTAATTATTTGTTGTTATTATAATAAAATAAAATATTAAAATAATTAAATATCAATCTAGTTAGATTGATATAACATAAATATTATTTAACTTTTTATTTTCGCACCATTAAGCAGAAACAAACAAGATAGGAAAGTGTTTTTACACAATTTTCCACACCTCCATCTTTTTCCATGTGCATTGTTGGTCATGAAACACACTTAACCTCAAAATTGGCACAATTTTTTATTTGTCTATCTCACATGTTACACACTCGTACCTAAATGTCTATGTTAAGATCTACGGAGACGAGCATTTAATAAATTTCTACATTTAGTTTAATCATTTATTTTATTTTATATCTTAAATTTTATTAAGTTTCTAAGGAGACACTAGTACAAAAAGATACTATGATTTTTCTAAACTATCCTTCAAATTTTATTACTTTTACAAATAAATAATTTAATGTTTATTTAATCTCAATTTAATTCCTTAAAATTACTCACTTTATTAATAATCACATATATCAAACTCGGATTAATCTACTATAAAAGAAAATTTTCAATTATTTACTTATTTTATATCCAAATCATTTAGTAGTTATGCTAGTCTAAGAACTCTTTCCAAACATTAAAACATTTTAACATATATAAAAAAAAAAAACTATTTTTTATGATTTTCTTTTAGTTTATTTCTTCTAAATTTCTATTTTTTATATTTTAATATATGAATATACGAATTAGAACATAATAAAAAATACGAGTTATAAATATTTAAAATAAATAATTTAAGAATATACGTTAACACCACCATAATCTTCTTGCAATTATCATGAACCCATCACGTTTTCTCATCTCCCTTTCTGGCAAATCGTTCTCGTTCCTTCTCCTTTGTTTGCACTCTTCTTCAACGAACTCATCCATATTGTCAAATTAAAGATCTTTCTTCTCCCGTGTATGCATTGCAAATAAACACAGTGTAGAACAAGAAATGGCAAGACAGTGCATGTGCTGACAGACTTGCTGAATATAACTTCATAAAGTATAGGAATCGATTGGCCTACTAGAGTATAGGTAAGCTTAATGTTAGGCATCTCATGATCATGTTAATAATTGGTTTTATTTTAAATTTTATTTTAACATGCAGTAAATGATTGATGGAGTTGGGTTATATCTTAGTGAAAGTTTGATAATTATGACAACTTTTATTTAATATATTAGATAATAAATTTCGCAAGTACATTTGGTTATTTTGACAGAACAAAGACCCAATCTAGAATGCCAAAGAAGTAAAGTAAAGGGCGTTAATTAATCATTTTATCTTGAACATTCTTATGCAGGATGGGATGCAATTGCCATGAGAGGGAATTTTCTACGCATGGACAACCCAGTAGTTTCAGCTATGTCTAGTGTCTGAAGCCCCTGTACTCCACTAGGCACTTCCCAATTAAAATGGTGAACAAGGTTTGCTAGGACCAGTTCAATCTCATTCATGGCAAACGTTATTCCTGGACAGCCCCTCCTTCCTGCTCCAAATGGTATCACTTCAAAATCATGTCCTTTCAAATCTATTGAACTATTTAAGAATCTCTCTGGTTGGAACTCCAAAGGTTGCTCCCAATAAGAAGGATCTCTTCCAATTGCCCAAGCATTCACTATTACTTGTGTGCCCTTTGCAATGTCATAACCCATCACTTTAGTGTCTACCATGGACTCCCTTGGAAGCAATAAGGGAGCTGGGGGATGCAATCGAAAAGTTTCTTTAACCACTGCCTTCATGTAATGCATGCTGCTTAAATCTTCCTCAGTCACGCGAGTTTTACTACTAACCACATTCCTGACCTCACCTTGTAGCTCTGCATCACAATTGGGTGTCTCAAGAGTTCTGTCATTATCCACTCTAGGATTGAGGAGGTACTTTCAGTACCCGCTACAAACATATCCTGAAAGAAATGCTATTAACTGTCAAAATCTATATATATATATATATATATATATATATATACTTCCATGAAGGAAAATAAACTCAACGTGTATTAAGATTGTGTGCAACTACTATCTGAGCTAACTTTTGCTGATGAAAACTTTAACTCTTTGCAATAGACTCTATCATGGAGAGAAAGTCCGCAAAATTTCCTAAACACCAGACCTAATGAAATTGGCATTATTTAACGAAGCCCAAATGAATTCACCGAATATAATATCAATTGAAGAGACAATTTCTAACATTGCATCAATGTTGGAGATGCAAAATTAATGAGTTAACTTGGCTTTTATTTTTAAGATTTGTAAACGTCAGTCTCCTTGTAAAATAACATTCATCAAACCTTTACTTTAGCCCTAACTTATTTCTGAAATCTCTCTTACTTTTAGTCTTTTTTCATATCATTTTTGACATTAAAATTTGAACTAAATGATGTTTCAAGAAAAGTAGAGATTTTATGAAGTTAGAAACTAGAATAATTGTCTATTAGAGAATAGTAGTAACTAATGCGGAATGACACATTGTACTAATCTTACATACCATGATTAATGCCTTTATGGTTGTTCTATCAATCTGGAACCCCGTGGCTTCTGTCTTTTGGATATTCAACAAAATGTCCACCAAATCATTCTGCTCTTCTTCATCATCATCATAGCCATGCCCATCATGCTCTCTCTTACTGACATGGTCATCAACAACTTCATCAAAAAATACATCAAGCTGTTTAGCCACTCTCTTTGCCCTACCATACATACCATTGGCTGTTCCCAACCAATCAAGCCAAGGTATGTAGTCCCCTATAACTATACCACCCAGCCGATCCATCATCTCATTCAATGGCTCCCGAAGTTTAGTCCCTCGTTCTCCACTGTATCTCTTTCCGAGAGCAACTCTACAGACTATGTTATTTGACACTTAGAAAATAAATCAGTTAAATTCACCGATTTCAAAGAAGAAGAACACTGCTTAATCTCTTCTATCATTACGGAGACTTCTTCTTCTCTCACTGAACCAAAGGATTGAACCTTTTTTGCACTGAGAAGATGCAAGACACAAATACTCCTCATCTGCCGCCAGTAGTTGCCATATTGAGCAGATGCCACATCTTTGGAATCAGACATCTTACGATGTGGTCTATTGGAGAAAACAAGGTCATGGGATTTTCATAACCTCGCGAGCAGCCTCAGTTGTTGACACCACAAGAACTGGGACCTTCCCAAAGTGAAGCAACATTAGAGGGCCATAGGTTTGAGCAAATGAATGGAGAGTGCGGTGAGCGAGGGTGCCAAGTTGGTGGAGGTTTCCTATGATTGGAAGCTTTGGAGGAGATGGTGGTGAGTTTTTTTCTGAATTGGAACTCAGTTTGGATAGAAGACTGAATCTGGGGCGATATGCTAGTAAGATGAAGAATGCTAGCATGGGAATGGAGAACCACAATGAAAAGGTTCCATTGAGAAAATTCATGACGCATGCAACTTGCGTCACAAAAGTCAATATGGGTCCAGTAGTGATGATGAACAAATAATCTGGGTATCGGTCAGGAAAATATATTTTCACACCATTATTCATTCAAACATCTCATTAAACAAGTGCATTTTATATTATAATAATAATTTTAATTTTTTATTTTTATTTTTATTAAATCTCTTTCATTATTATTATATTAATATAATAAGTTGTATTTAAAGTTGTTTTTTTATTAATATAATAAATTGTATTTAGAGTTGTTTTTTTATGAAGATTGTCAAAATATCACTGCTCATTTAATGCAATGATATTTTCACCTCTTCTCTTCCAACAACTTTTCATATAACCCATTTTATTAATATAATAATAATAATGAAAAGATTTAATAAAAATAAATTAAAATTATTATTATAATATTAAAAATAGATTGTCTTTTAAAGTTATATGAAATTGGGGTTCAAAGTATCAATTTTTCTATTTTTAGATACGCTAATTCACAGTCATTCAATAATAATAAAATATATGTATTTTAAATATTAAATAACAAATTGGTAAAAATGAAAGTTAAATTGATATACAATTTTATATTACATGTTTTACTACATTACAATTATTTATTTATGAAAATAATGTATTTAAATTAAAAAAACACGTGTTTTTTTTTAAATAAATCAAATTAATTTGTTATATGCGAGTTCTGTCGGAATTTTGATGATTTTGATCCGTTATTGATTGATTTTCTGCTTCTCCAGTTTTCTCAATTTAACATGAAATTAAACATATATATTAATTTTATATATTGTATTCGTTAATCTTTTTGTTCCTGTGACAACTCTTCTGCTTCTGCTGCTTCTTCTGCAAGCTCTTTTACCTTGGTTGTGAGGTGCTCCGTTTTCTTGGTGGCGGCGAGGCACCACCATCTTTTGTAGTTTTGGAGGTAATTTTCTTCAATTGAGAATTTGTCCACACGCGATTGGAACCAGCGTTTCGTGTTGTGAATTATTAGAGTTGGGTATGGATTTGTGGTCCCGTTGTGAGTGTCGGCAGCTACAAGTTTCTCTTTCACAGGTACGGAAGAAAGAAAAGATATAAAGAAACATACAGAAAAATTTGATACTTTTGGGTAGGTATTATCCACTTCCATCTTCGGTTTTGCAACTTTAATTCGTTAGGATTTTTTTTTTAAAAGATGTTTTAATGTACTAAAAGAGAGGAGGGTAAATAAATTATTATTAATCTCAATTTTTAAATGATGGGAAACTTATTAGAATATCGAAACATAGTTTTTTTTAGTCGAGGATTAACAATACAAGAGGAGTGGAACTTTATCTTCAATCTATTATGGGCGTTAATATTGTATATAGGAATGAGAGTTATTAACTCTAGTATTCTAATTTTTGTCGTTTGGATTAATTTGTATGTATAAGATATTATTAGTTATAATATTTTTGTTTAATATCATTTTGTCTTTAAAAAACATTTACACTAGAAAGGTATATATAAACTAAATTTGGCTCTTAATATTTTATTATTTAGTTTTTAATAAATAAAAATAGAAATTAATTATAGATATTTATATTTTTAATATTTTTTCTTTAATAATATTTATATTTTTATTAATAATTATACTATATCGTTATTTCATGGTTGTGAAGTTCTAAAATTACGTTTGAACTTTTATTGTGATTTTCCGTAGTTATGTTTAAAATAATTCATATTAAATTTATTTAATAAATAATCTTTAAAATTATTTCAAAAATTAGAAAATTAAATTAAATCGAACAAATAATGTTTTGTGGTTAGGATCACACCATGACACCACATCACATAGCTTGGTCTTTTCCCTAACTTAATATAATATATTTGAATACAATAATATATATATATATATATATATATATATATATATATTTTTTTTTTCAATCTCCATATATCATGATTTAATCCGTTCATTTTTAGTTATTATAATTAAAAACACCGTTTGTTTAAGATATAAATGATTAGGTCAATATTTTTAAGTACCATGTAAGAACATATATGTAATATTATGTTTTTTTTATATAAAATATGTTTCTCATATAATAGTTATTAAAAATTTGTGGGTTTCATTTTTTTTATCCTCGTATGTTATAATTTACTCAGTGAATTTTTTAGTCATTATTGATTAAAATACCATTAATTTAAGATACAACATAAATTATGTGAAACATATCTTACAAAAAAAATAGAGCCACACATGTTTGTGACACTGAAAATATCCACATAATAATTTATCATTTCATATGTTTTAAAGTAATGATATTTTTAACAGTAATAACTAAAACGTTAACAAACTAAATCATGATATATGAGAAAAAAATTATATGAAATACAAAAGGATTACTCTTTATTTTAGATATATGAAAAATGATATGAAAGGATATTTTCGATATAATAATAGAATATTGTATTACTCTTTATTAATTATTTGAATGAATAAAGATTACCTGTTGAGAGATACACGCATAAATAAATTTGATCTTAAAATAACAACGATTAATTATAATTATTATAAAATAAATAACACAAACAATTTGAAAAAAGTAAGTCCATGACTAAAATGACTAGTTTAAGAAAAAAATTAGAAATTAAAAATTCGAAATCCCATTTAAATGTAGATTCGACGTGTGATAGATCTAGATGTTACAAAGGTGACACATGCTAAATAAATAGACATACCAAGTGTATGTGATTGAGTAAGAAAGTAATTTGTAATTTTGTACATGATGTTTTCCAACATTCACATGTAACTTAACTCCAATGTCTTATTTATTTAAATTTGAATTTTATTATTTATTAATTAAAAACAAATTTGAATTTATAGATATTTAGTAATTAACGTTCAAAGATGAAATTATAAAACGACATAACGAACTTCATATTTTGTTTTTAAGGGGTTTATGATAGTATGTAAACCTTTTCTTGTTTAATTTAAATATACATACAATATAGTCTTTCACCTCGAATATTGTTTAATTTATCTTTGTAGTTAATGTGTATACCATAGTACATTCGTAATTTTTATCTTAATTAAGAAAGATGGTATATGTATGATTGACTATAAGATATTTATTTTGTTCCGAATATATCATTGAATTAAAAAAAACTAAAAATTAAATAATTCTATTATATGTAGATAGAAATAACTAAAACAATAATTTAAAAAAATATAAAATTTTATGTTTGTTGAGGTCTTAATCACCATAAAAACATAAAATGTTGTTTATTTAGTGATTGTGACCTTCAGAAAAAAATGTAAAGAATAGAATTTTACAATAAAACATCTTTTTAGCTCTGTTTATATTTTTCTTTAAAAAAATGAGTTCTAGTTCTTATATTTTAAAAATTAACTAATTAGACTTAAAAATTAAAAAGAGGCTAACTTTATAATGGTAAAAAATGATGCTAAATATCAATTTATATATAAAGAATAATTAAAATCACATTTTTTATCAATTTTATTAAGGTGAAAAATCAGTGAGTGTGTGAGTGTGAGTGTGTGACTAAAATAAATTTTTTTAGGTTTAATGATTGAAATGATCAATTTAAAAATATAAAAATTTAAGACAAATTTGTGAAAGAAAGAAAATGTAATTATAAAAACATATTTCCAGTAATAAAATATTATATTGTCTTTGTGTTATTGAGCAAAGACTACAGCCAAGGTTATATAATGATTTTAAGGTTATATAAGTACAAACGGTGATTTTCATGAATTTTTTGTCATTAAATTGGTATCCAGAGCCAGGTTTTCTCATGAGAGTTAGAGTTCAGGGTTTAGTTTTAGAAAAGTTCATGTCACAAAAGAATCTAAAAAATTGTCCAAACTCTCGCTTTAGAAATTGTTTTGTTTGCTTGGAGCCCATAAGTATCATAGGAAGAAAATGAAGGAAGAGACGATTATACAATGTTAAGTCAAAAGAGGAGGAGACACTCTATTCTCAGAATAATAAAAGAAAAGGACGTAGTGATCAGTCTCGAGATGGATGATTGATGACACCATTTTGATCATACAAAATACTTATAAAAATTAATAAACAAGTTGTTAAATTAATGCAGTATAACTAATTTGTATCAAATCTCACAATGACACAATTACAGTAACGTACACATTACCACATATCGTTATCTCTAAAATAGTAAATAACAATAAATAGGGGATGAATGAAAGAGTGAAAAAATAAATTGATGTAAAATAATAAAAATTAAAATCAACTTGCTATAGAATATTAACGACAATTAAAATTAAATGAAAGCACAATTTATATAATTGAAATTTATAAAATTAAAATAAAGTGTAAAAGTGCAAGAATCAAGAATTAATTTAAAATAAAATAATGTAGTAATTAAATTTGAAATTTCGGAAACGATAACTCTAAAACTAAATTGAGAATTGGAATTGGAAAAGAGATGAATTGAAAATGAAAATTAAGTAGTACTGAAATAAAAATTCCAAAAAATTAAATAACAGAAATAAAAATGAGCATTGAATAAATAAAGTAAATAGGACAATATAAACTGGAAAATTCAATAGAAAATAAAAATTAAATAAAAGAAATCAAATCGGAAGTGCAGTAGCAGTATATGAGCTTACCTAATTAAAAACTAAACTAAACTAAAAGTTGAGAAAAAAAAAACGAGGATGAGACAAGCTGAGAACAGAAAAGAAAACGCGGACAAGACAAAACAACAGCTCGCCTCGAGAGATTATGATCGTGTTGTCATAGTACCTCTATTTATAGGGGATTAAAAAAGAGAAATTAAGCCTAAAATTAATTACAAAAAAATCAAATGTTTCCCAAATAAAAAGTTACAAAATTGGATTGCTGTGAAGATAAATTTCTAGGACTGATTTGGAGAAAATAATCTACTTCTTTTCTATTTCGAGTGATCCAACACTGATTTGTATTTAACTTTTGATTCCTGCTGACCTTTAATCAAGCTAAATTGGATTCTCGCACTAGTTAATTTGTTTGATTCAAAATTTTTATTTGTAACGTTCTTCAAGTGAATTGTACAAGCAAACTTGGGCTTCTGAAAAGAGTGAAGCTTGATTGCATCAATTTAGGTATTTATTTCCATCAATTTGACCCATCTCAAATTACCTCTCCTACTAAAGAAGAAAAATAAATATGCATTGTGGATGTATGCATGTATATTATTTATTATGCTAAAACTATACAAAATGCAATAAATTAAGAAAAATTGAATTATTATATGCTTTTTATGAAAACATGTTAAATGCATGGTTTATGAAGAAAATAATTAGTTTAGAAAATGCTCTTAGATCAAGTAATAAATAGTAAAATGACACACATCAATGATCTTGCCGAGGAGGTCAAGGCGAATTCGCTGGTCGAGGTGACAAGAAGGAAGAAGGAGCTCAACAAAACTAGTAAGGAAGAAGACATGGATAGAAAGGAGGTTAGTCGATGAGTCACTCAAACATCGAGTGTTTCAAGTGTTACGAGTATGACTACTATGCAAAAGATTGTTACTCGAATAAGTGTTACAATTGTTGTGAGATTGGAAACAATGTCAAAAGGTGGAAGATCCTTATCTTACGGAAGAGATAAAAGCTGAAAAAACAATATTATTGATGTTCGATCTTAACACGGGAAATAACAGTGATGGAGTTCAAGAAATACCAATCACAAGTCGGCATGGTATCCGAATATAGATATGAGTAACCACATGTGTGGGAACGAGCACCTATTTAGAAAATTGGAGAAATATGAGGGCGATCATGTGTCTTTTGAAGATGACTTAGAGATCTCGATTTGTTTCTTGTAGAAGGATGACCTAGTCAGATCAATCTAAGATGTGTTTTATGGTCCAAATCTAAAGAGTAATTTTTTGAGTGTGGGACAACTGTTGGAAAGAGGATATTCGATTTTCGTGGAAGACCGAGTAATACAATTGAAAAACAAGTTTGGAAAGTTGATTGTTCAAGTAGAGATGGGAAGAATAGAATGTACAAGTTGCAGTTGAGAAGCATTCGAGAGAGGAGTATAAGATCAAATGTAGATGACACGTTGAAAGAATATTATTGATCTAGTCACATGGATTTTTGTAGTTTAACCGAGATGATTCATGATGATAATCATGATATTGTACGAGTTGGCGAAACAAGTAAAAGAGATCAAGTAGGGCGAGCTGATGTGCCACCAATTGTTATCAGATCAGAAGGAGAGAAGGAGGTCGTGCATGACGAAAAATGGTGAGCTGAAAAGGATTATAGAGCTGTTAAGTGGTAAAAAGTTGATATAATTATGCCTTGAATTGTTATGAAACCACTTAACTTATGTTAATTCTAATATATTTTTCTCCCAATATAGGATAAATTTGAGAATACCTTGATACAAGAGTAAGGAGCATAATTGTCAGCATAATTGGAGTAAAATTGAAAGAAAGAAGAGCGTTTAAGCGAATGAATGATGCGAGGTCTGACCCAAATTCTCTTATAAAAAGATAAGTTGTGTTTTGAGAAAGGAAAATAGTCTTGGAGGAGAGGAGGCACAACTACTGTTAGGATTTTGTCTAATCTTCATCAATTCTTCACTTCTTCATCAATTGGAGCATTGTAATGGCCAACATGAGTGGCTAACTTCATTCTCTTAGGATTCGATGCACTTCCTTTGAACTCTTTTGTATCATGGTGATATTTTGAGATATTAATCTATGCTTTGATGTTGTTATTCCTATCCTTTATATTTTGGAATGATTTATTCTTGATTGTTTGAGGTATGATTGGAAAATATATCTTGAACCCTAGATCACGGTAAGAATATTTGTTACGTTAATTGCCAGGAATGGAATGAATGTATCAATTGCTTAACACCCTAACCCTAATGCTGGAAAATCTGTTAATTGTGTGAGGAATCAACATTTATTAGGTTTTCTTATGAATTTCATGTGTGAGGAATCAACATGGATGATTTGAGTAAGTGGCATCAACATTGTTAGGTTAATTGACGTTCTTAATTGACATAGTCATTACAAAAGAGGGATAAGGAAGGAAGTCAATCCTAAGTACCTTTAATTGATATTTTCTCAACAATTTACAGTTCTTTGTCATTTAAATTCAACTCAACTCTTATTTGCAAAATCCAATCTGTTTAATATACATAGTAAGCATAATTGGGAATTTTCATTGAAACTGTTCCTCGTGGGATCGACTTTTATTTTATCGAAATACTATACTGCGATTGATGTACGCTTGCCAATAATTCAACAAGTATTTCTAGCGCCGTTGCTCGGGAACGGTATTCTTTGAGAATTCTTTGTTTAACTTATTGAGTATTTTATTTTTATTTATGTTTTTATTATTATTATCATTATTATCATTATCATTATTATTATCATTATTATCATTATTATCATTATCATTATTATTATTATCATTATCATTATCATTATTATTATTATTATTATCATTATTATTATCATTATCATTATTATCCTTATTATTATTATTTTTATTATTATTATTATTATTATTATCATTATTATTATTATCATTATTATGATTATTATTATTATTATCATTATTATTATTATTTTCATTATCATTATTATTATTTAGTTTTTATTTCTATTTTTATTATTATTATCAGTATTATCATTATTGTCATTATCATTATTATTATTATCATTATTATCATCATTATTATCATTATTATTATTATCATTATTATTATCATTATCATTATTATCATTATCATTATTATCATTATTATTATTATTTTCATTATTATTATTATTATTATTATTATTATTATTATTATCATTATTATTATTATTATTATTATTATTTAGTTTTTAGTTTGTGCTAATATTTGTTTGAGTTACTCTTTTGATTTATGTGTTTAAGAGGACAGATATCTTTAGAAGAAGGGAAACTCAAGAACAAGCTACAAGAGAATCTGCTAATTCTTCTTTAACACTTGATTTACCAGACCCAATTATAGAAGATATGGCGGAAGAAGGAGAAAATATGAATCCAAATCCAAATCAAAACCCAAATACAAATCCACCTAGAAGAACTCTTAGAAATTGTGCTATGCAGCAAGGTCCAAGACATTTTTCTAGCATTGTCATTCCGGATGATCATACATTGCAGATGAATCCAGCTTTCTTAAGCTTGATTAGTGCTCATCAATTCACTGGATTGGATCATGAAGACCCTTATATTCATTTGTCTACTTTTTATGAGTTGAATGGTACCATGGGATTTAGAGTAGCAAATCTTGAATCTGCATATTTGATATTATTTCCTTTTTCTTTGGCAGGTAGGGCAAAGGAGTGGTTGAAAGCACATCCTAATCATAGTTTGACTAATTGGAGTAGTGTAGAAGCAAAGTTTCTGAATAGATTTTTTCCACCATCCCGCTACATTAAAGCAAAATCTGGCATCACTTCTTTCAGACAAGGAGCAGATGAACAATTTTGTGAAGCATGGGAGAAATTAAAATCACTGTTGAGAAGATGCCCAAATCATGGATTTGATGACGTTTCTCAGTTGAATATTTTCTATACTGGCTTGCGACATGATACAAAGATGTTATTAGAGGCTGCAGCAGGAGGATCCATGTTGGATGTAGAAATTGATCATGCCACCAGAATTATTGATGCACTAGCCTTTACAGACCAATAGGCCCAACATGATAGACATCCAATTCAAAGGAAGGGAGTACTTGAACTTAACAGCTCAGATGCTATCTTAGCCCAGAATAAACTTATAACGCAACAAATTGAAGCATTGAACCAGAAGATAGAGAAATTACCTCAACAAATGCACACAGTACAATCTATTCTTAATCAACAGATGAGTTGTGATGTATGTGGAGGTGATCATGCAAATGAACAATGCTCTTATCAAGGAAACATTCAACAACAAGAAGCTAATTATATGGGTGCTCAAGGTAGTAGTCAAGGCAGACAAGGTAATTTTCCTAATCCTAATAATTATCAGAATAATTTTGCATAAGGATGGAGAGGGAATCAAAATCAAAATCAAAATTTTGGGTGGAAACAAGGACAACCTACATTTCAACAACAGTCATATCAGCAACCCCCATATCAGCAGCAGCAACAACATTATCCTTCAGTGTCTGACAGAATATGTAAATTGGAGGATATTGTAGAAAAATGCATGCAAAGCACTATGGCTAATCAGAAAAATACTGTAGCTTCATTCAGAAATATAGAGACCCAGATAGGCCAACTGACTAAGCAATTATTTGAGCAGCAACAAGGAGGACAGTTTTCAGCTAACACACAAACTAATCCAAAGGAGCAGTGCAATTCAATAACTACAAGGAGTGGAAAAGTTGTAGGTAAGGGGATTGGTAACAATATAGTTGTTGAAGAAGAAGTTTTGGTAAAAGAAGATGAAAAGCAAGAAGAGGAGAATAATAAAGAAAGACATATTCCTAATAAGAAGAACGAAGAGAAGATAGAAAAAGGAGGGAGTCAAAAACTATTTGTAGAGAAGTTACCATATCCCAAGGTTCCCTCACAGATAGATAAAGAAAGATAATTCACTAGGTTTCTGGATATTTTCAAGCAATTGCAAATTAATATATCATTTGTGGAAGCTATGGAGCAAATGCTAACATACGCCAAATTCATGAAAGAGTTCTTGACTAAGAAAAGAAGATTTACTGATGAAACAGTAGAGTTAGAGGCAGGATGCAGTGCTATATTCCAAAAATCATTGCCTCAAAAGTCCAAGGACCCTGGAAGTTTCACTATACCAGTCACAATTGGTGAATTACCAGTGAAAAAAATCATTACTTGATTTAGGGGCCAGTATAAACCTCATGTTATTATCTATGCTCAAAAGAATAGGAAACTTGGAAGTAAAGTCTACAAGAATGACATTACAGCTAGCTGACAGATCTGTAAAGATTCCTTATGGAGTAGTAGAAGATGTTTTAGTTAGAGTGGATAACTTCATATTTCCTGTTGATTTTGTGATTATGGACATGGAGGAAAATGAGGAAGTCTCATTGATCCTGGGAAGACCAATTATGAAGACTGCCAAAGTAATTATAGATGTTGACATGGGCAAGTTGAAAATTAGAAGTGGAGATGATGAAGTTAATTTTAATTTGTTTGAAGTTGTACAACAACGGGAAGACAAGAAAGATTGTCTCAGAATAGACACTTTGGAGGAATTAACCATCTCAACTGAAAAACAAGATTACAAGCCTGTTGTACAACCCCAAAGACATCTTAGTCTGACTATGAAGGAAGTTGTTCAAAGAAAGGTACTAAAACCTCCTGAAGCAGGTATGATTTATCCAATCTCTGACAGTTGTAAGGTTATTCGCAATGAAAAGAATAAATTCATTCCCACAAGGACAGTTAAGGGATGGAGAATGCGTATATATCACCTTGATCACTCACCTGCATGAGCCCTAAAGCAAATAGGCGTCGAGCTAAAGACGTTAAACAAGCACTCTTGGGAGGCAACCCAATGTTTTGAATTTGTTTTTTTTTTCTTTTTGTAGTTTAAGTTTTTTTATGCATTTTTCTTCCTTAGGTTCTTTCTTTGCAAGATTGTTCCAGGTACACAGTGCACTTCTCCTCAAGACTTTGAAGCCTTACTTCAATGGCCTGGGGATAGTCCAACTTTTCTGGAGGGGGTGAGAAAGTCTGCAGCTGAGGCTGAGCCACAAGATAAGGAGTACATGACAAGTGAAGAAAATGAGGGAGGAAACTTACTTTGCTTTTAATGTTTTTAATTGCTTTATTTTAAATTTTGATTTCCCTTGTTGTCCCATAATTTGTTTTGGAGCCATATATGAGATTATTGTTTATTGTCTAATTCAAATCTAGAACATGAAAAATAATTTTGATTGTTTCCAATAACAAGTGATTTTGGTATATTGAGTATGATAGTGAAAAGGAATTGATGAAGAAAATTAGGAATTAATTGAATTGGAGAAGCTAGCCAAAACCCAGGTGAGCAGAGTACCAAAAACAGATAAATTGAGTATCAACACTTTGTGATGATAACTGATATTGGTTGATTCTTTGATGTGATTGCATGTTGGCAAAACTTGAAAATGATAAAGACATATTTTTTCTTTGTAGTAGATTTAAACCAGAGTCAAATAGTCAACCCTGCATTAATTTTAGGACATCCATTTGAACTCCTTCTGAGCCAAAAATAATATTATTTCTTAAACAGAACCCTTAAGCCTAAACACTATTTATCTACCTTCTTATATTTGAGAAAAGAAATGAGTACGAATGTCACTATTTTTCCGATTGTTGGGTATTGTTTATTGTCCTACAGGTATTGTTAGGGTGTTATTGTTAAAAAAAAGTGTAAAAAAAAAGGAAAAACAAAGCTTAAAAATTTGCAAAGCCAAAAAAAAGGATACATGCAAAAGCAAAAAAAAAAAAAAAGTCAAAAGGAGGGTAATAACTTGTGAGATTATTAACTCATTGTCATTGTGTTAGGGACAAAAGTATGAAGTTTGAAACCTGACTTGAGGAATTGTCAATTAAGAATCATTCATATGAGTTGAATTTCTCAAATATTTTTGTATATCCCAGAAAAACCAATAATTCTTTCTTAGTTCAGCCTCATTACAAGCCTCAAAAGACCTTTTGATTTAAGTCTTGTTTAACAATTGTTGATTGCTTGAAGATGATTATCAATATTGGATTGTCTAAATAAAGTAATTGAATGAGATAAACACTTACCTGTGAGAATTAGAGATGAGTATATATAACTCTATTTGAGAGATCATGCTTCTCTAAGGATAGTTGAGGACTAATTATTCTTTGTTGGTTTCTATAACTTGAATGCTTATGTGTTTTATTTTCATTTGGAGTTGTGAGCATCACCCCTGAAAATTTTTATGTTGTAGTTCTAGAAGAGAAAGAGATAATAGGTGATGATTTTGTTTTGGAAAAACTACTTTGCTTGGGACAAGCAAGATTCTAGGTTGGGGGGAGTTGTTAAGTGGTAAAAAGTTGATATAATTATGCATTGAATTGTTATGAAACCACTTAACTTATGTTAATTCTAATATATTTTTCTCCCAATATAGGATAAATTCGAGAATACCTTGATACAAGAGTAAGGAGCATAATTGTCAGCATAATTGGAGTAAAATTGAAAGAAAGAAGAGCGCTTAAGCAAATGAATTATGCGAGGCCCGACCCAAATTCTCTTATAAAAAGATAAGTTGTGTTTTGAGAAAGGAAAATAGTCTTGGAGGAGAGGAGGCACGACTGCTGTTAGGATTTTGTCTAATCTTCATCAATTCTTCACTTCTTCATCAATTGGAGCATTGTAATGGCCAACATGAGTGGATAACTTCATTCTCTTAGGATTCGGTGCACTTCCTTTGAACTCTTTTATATCATGGTGATATTTTGAGATATTAATCTATGCTTTGATGTTGTTATTCTTATCCTTTATATTTTGGAATGATTTATTCTTGATTGTTTGAAGTATGATTGGAAAATATATCTTGAACCCTAGATCACGGTAAGAATATTTGTTACGTTAATTGCCAGGAATGGAATGAATGTATCAATTGCTTAACACCCTAACGCTAATGCTGGAAAATCTATTAATTGTGTGAGGAATCAACATTTATTAGGTTTTCTTATGAATTTCATGTGTGAGGAATCAACATGGATGATTTGAGTAGGTGGCATCAACATTGTTAGGTTAATTGACGTTCTTAATTGACATAGCCATTACAAAAGAGGGATAAGAAAGGAAGTCAATCCTAAGTACCTTTAATTGATATTTTCTTAACAATTTACAGTTCTTTATCATTTAAATTCAACTCAACTCTTATTTGCAAAACCCAATCTGTTTAATATACTTAGTAAGCATAATTGAGAATTTTCATTGAAACTGTTCCTCGTGGGATCGACTTTTATTTTATCGAAATATTATACTGCGATTAATAATTTTGGTACACTTGCCAATAATTCAACAAGAGCCTGAGTTACTACACCACCTAGAGTAACAAGTTAGGAAACCGAGGAGGAAGAAATAACTGAATCGGTGAAGATAAAGAAAAACATGAAGAGCATGGTGCTCGGATTGCCAAGTATTGAGGGGAGAGTTTGCAAAGGAGTGGTCAGTAAAGAGGTGAGGATTCCACTTTAGAAAATTACATAGTATAGAAAGATATATGATTTAAGTCTAAGTAGTGAATTCCAAAGTAACCACATTTGAGCTCTAGTAGACGAGAAAGTTCGAGTTGTTCTTGAAGACGAGAAGAACTAAGTTGATATTAAAGAGAAGATATGAGTTGTTATGGATGAGAAGAGTCGAGTTAAAGAACACAATAATACATTGGTGATGACCAAACCTATTGGTGTGAAACAGGTATTGAAGAAAGATGAGATATATGACCGAGTTATTGGAGTGAAGCATGTGAATGTCAAGTTGACACTTTTGGATGATGTGCTCAAGGAGAAGGTGAATGATAAACAATCACTCAGATATGCGAAGAAAGATGAGGAGAAATCGTTAATCAGGAGATCGCTTAAGTCGATCTCATGTTTTGAAGCTCAGGGAGTTTTGAAACTAGTCGAGAGTTAGGAGGTCCCTATCACGTCTATCTCAAGTATTCTTAGATGCAGAGAATTAATAATAAGTTAATTAACTTTAAAAGGTTTATTGGAACATTTTGTAATAGTTTAACATTTTGGGACAAATGATATTTTGGATGGTTATTGTTTTAATTCCTAATTATGATTAGAGGTTTTAGTCCAAGATAAATAAGTCATTTTAGTCCTCAAATAAAATATAACAATGAAACAATCAATAATATTCGATTTTCAGAATTCTTTATTATAACTTATATCAGAAACAATAACAATAACAACATAAAGATACACTATTAAAGGAAATTATACATGGTATTAAACATCATCTTTTCTTTTCCAATGAGAACATATACACTTAATTCAAGTATATTAGTTAAATTTAAATTTGTAAATATTTAGTAATTTATCCTTATATAAGGATGAAGCTGTAGAAAACATTTTAATATAATGCACTTCATATTTTTTAATTGTTTATGATAGTTTATATAAATATTTTACACTAGAAAAATATATTTAATAACAATTTATTATAATTCACGTGTCTCATATTAAGTTAAATGGTGACATTTATATAATTATAGAACTTTCTAAATTTATTCCTTTTACATATAATATATTGATTTATGTTATGAAAATAAGGGTTATCTACTTCTTGCTTATTGGTTATTCTTTTGTTTACTTCCTTCGCCCGTATTGATTCTTTTTCTCCTTTAATTAAGTTACTTATTTTTATTTTATTTTGTGATGATTGAAAAAGAAATTATATCAAAAGTGTAATTTTATATCAAATATAAAATATTATATTAGTTATTATTAGATGAGTTATCAGTTATTATATATCAACCTATTCTTATCTTTTGAATACTATATAAAGGATCTAACTACTGGAGTAAACCTCATCTCATAATTTATTCTCATATACATCAATTTCTTGTCTAAAAACTTACTCGAGCATCGTGCCTTTTACAAGTGGACCTCTACACTTTTTCGGAGATCGTCTTCAAAGCTGGTTCGAAGATCGGCCAACCGACTTCATTTTTCTATCTGGCCAACCATTTTCAGCTCGGCGAACATCTTGTCGATCATCTTCAGCTAGATAAGAATAATGATGTCCACTGTGGGGGCGAGAGTAGAGTTTCGCTCCACTTATAAACACTGTTTAGTCCTCAATTGTGGGCTTATATTTCAATATACTCATGAAGTCCTACATTGTTTAGGAGTTGAGGCCAAAGGTAATTTAAATACACCTTTCTCCCTTAATCGACAGAGGTACCTTTTAAAGACAAAACCATGACAGATGAAAGCTCCAAAGCAGATAATATCTTAAATGTGAAAATTGATCTTTACAATGTTATCATAGTGGACATAAGACCGGGACAGTCTCAATCCTTAAACGGAATAAATATAAAAGGTTAAATTTTTCAATTTCTACTTATATCTATGCCACCAACATTGAAAAGGTGGTACATGCAAATAGTAAATTTTAGTTATGATGATGATCGATGATGTTTGTTTTAATGCATTGTTAATTTTTATGAGATAAGAATGAAAATATGTGTATTTGATAATTAGATTATTTATTCCACTTGAAATATACCATTGTTAAAAAAAATATACTTTATATCATAAAAATTATTTATTTTCTTGTGTAAGAAGAAAATTAATAAGAAAAGTAAAATTTAAAAAAATTAATACTTTATGTAATAATTTCTATTATCATTTTTTATGAAATGATTGATGTAAAAAATTTATTATTAAATTATTTAAATAATTGATCTAATAAATATTTAAAATTTAAAAATATCCATAAAGTATAAAAAAACGTGTGTTAAGGAGAAAATGAGCACTATAGAAACTATGCCAGTTTTGTAAATGATTATTTTTAAAAGAAGTTATATACAATTATGGAGAAAAAAATAATAGAAGAACTGTTATGGATGTCATAAAATTGTTATGGGTAATTTTTATGGTTGGAATGTTTTGAAGTTTTTATTTGTCACGATTTTGTCTTTAAAAGATGTATTAAGTAGGTCGAGAATGTTCCCGTCTCATATTTATTATAATAATATCGTTAAGATCAATTCTCATATTTGAAATATTGTCCGGTCTAGAATTTTAATTCATCACGATTTTATATTTAAAAGATGTCTCAATGAAGTATGAGAGAAAAATATATATAAATTATCATTTATCTATCATTTTCATAAACATACTCATTACATATTCTATTTTAATCAAACTTTCATTTTTTTTTAATGAGTTTAATTTTAATTCCTCGTTAGATATCCTTATAAAACTTCAAGACTACAAGTATTAATTCTTGTAAATATTTTATTGGAGTGTATTGAAAGAATATTTATATTCTAAATCTTGTAAAAACTTACCAAAAATGACTTGATTTATAAAATTTGGATAAATTTATTAAAGAATATCTATATTATAAATTAGAAAAACTTACTAAAAAATATTTTTATTTATTGGTGGAAAATGTTGTAAAAATATGGACATAGTCTCATGTTGTACTAGGATAAAAATATTTAGATTTATATGTTTTGTCTTATTTTATTTGTGCTATTGTCTCATGTTATCTACCACCCTTCTTTTATCTAAACTTAAAGTCAGATCTTGTATTTGTCTTCTTATTAAGATTGTTAAAAGTTAAATAATTTATTCAATGTGATTTTGAAAACAAATTGAAATTTCAACAAAAAATACAACTTAATCCCCTTATTTTGTTTTTCTTACTTTACAAGTATTTTTATTTTAATTCTAATGTCTAGAAATTTTAAGAAAAGTTTTTCTTCTTAAATGGTAGTGACTTATATTTATTTTTAAAGTTGTTTCAGTATGTCTAAAAAGTTTTACAGTACTTAAGAGTAAAATAAAGAATAAATAATATATATTTTCTTTCTTTAAAGATAAAATCATTAAAGCATGACAATACTTTGGAATTGATGACTGTTCCTGCCAATACCAATTTTTAGTCTAAATTCACTCTTATCCTTTAACCATTAACGAATATGTTTATTTTCATTCATTTATGACTAAAAATAAAAAATATAGGAAAAATATTATTTTATAAAATTGTCATTTTTCATATAAATAATTATTATATTTATTTTATAATTTTAATATATATATATATATATATAATTATTATTTAATAAAATATATAAATATATGCAAATTATTATTTAAATAAATAATTTAATATATTTTATTTTTTTAATGTGATAATATTTTATTAATAAATAATATCTAAAAAATATATAACTTTATAATAAATAATATATATAGTTATATAACAAAGTATATATTATTAAAAAATAGATATCAATTCAAAAAAACTATTTAATAAATAAAAAAACTCAATTGATAATTATATAAATTTTTTTATAAATAAAAAAATATTTAATTTTAATTTAATGGTTTATTATATTTTAAAATGAATACTTTTATTTATTATTATATTTTTCTTTTAAATCCATAAAAGTATTTTTTAATTTATTTCATCTTTTTTCCTTTTATTCACAATTTTTTTTACTATCGAATGGATCAATTAGAATTTATTTAAATATATTCTTGAATTCATTCGAAACCAGAACAAAATTAAGATTTGGGAGGAATAAAATTGGTGAAATCCTTTTGAAACTTTATTTCAATTTATTTTTTATAATCGATTAGGTTTTTTTACCTTACAAAATCATACATTTAACTATGGAAAATTATCTACGCCCAAAGATGATATAAATACTACTAAATAAAACCATGATAAATACTTATAACATAAAAATGAATAATAATCTGATACATTAATTAAAAGTTATTATGCTATTAATTAATATTGGTGCATTTTTTTAAAATAAAAAGGAAAATTTTTATATCACTCCCAATCTCCCACGAAGAAAGATAATTATCAATTACTTATTCAGAGAATATTCTCTTATTTTCATTGAAGTTATTACTTTTAACTATTCCATTTCTTCTTATGCATGATGGGATACAATTGCCATGAGAGGGGATTTTCTATGCATGGACAACCCAATAGTTTCAGTGATGTCCAGTGTCTGATCCCCCGCTACTCCACTAGGAACTTCCCAATCAAATTGGTGAACAAGGTTTGCTAGGAGCAGCTCAATCTCATTCATGGCAAACGTTATTCCTGGACAACTCCTTCCTGCTCCAAATGGATCACTTGGAAATCATGTCCTCTCACATCTATAGAACTATTTAAGAATCTCTCTGGTTTGAACTCCAGAGATTGCTCCCAGTAAGAACCATCTCTTCCAATTGCCCAAGCATTGATCATTACTTGTGTGCCCTTTGCAATGTCATAACCCATCACTTTGGCATCTTCCATGGATTCCCTTGGAAGCAACAAAGGACCTGGAGGATGTAATCGGAAGGCTTCTTTAATCACTGCCTTCAAGTAATGCATGCTGCTTAAATCTTCCTCAGTCACGCGAGTTCTGCCACTAACCAAATTCCTTACCTCACCTTGTAGCTTCTGCATCACAGTTGGGTGCCTTAAGAGTTCTGCCATTATCCAGCTTAGATTGAGGAGCTAGTGTCAGTACCAGCGGCAAAGATATCCTGAAAGAAAGAGTGGTGATACATTGAAACCTCCTCAAAAATAAACAACTCTTCGTACAACCTATTTTTATTAATATAATAATAATAAAAGAATTTAACTAGAGCAATAATATTAAGAAAATGTATTGAGTTGATGTACGAACACAGTTTATTTGAGATTGAATAATGTATTATTTATATCTAATTTTCTAACTTCACAATTTAAATGTATCGTAAAGAATAGGATAGTTGGATTTGATCAATTGAATCATTTTTTTTTATTTAGTTTTAAAGACCCACTCTGAGTCTATGATATTGTTGTGTCGTTGAAATGGTACCAATGTTCAAGTGTTATTAGCCGCTAAAGCTTTAAATTCTGTATCCATAACTATTTTTCATCTTGGATTGACTAGTATTTCATTGACATTTTTTTGTTCCTTGTTCTTTGTGTGTGTCTCTATCAGTTCTATATAGGACAATTTTGGCTTGTAGATCTCTACCTTGTCTCTGGTTTGTATCCAGTATGTGTTGTCTTGCTAGCCTACTGGTTATTGTCTTTTGGTGTATTTACTGATGTGTCATCTATTGGTCTTCTATAATTGGTGTTTCATTTTCATGTAAGGTTGTCTTATCTAAGCGTGGTTGATTTTCATTGCCAACTAAGTTATTGAGAGTCGGTTGATCTTCATTGGTAACAAAGTCACCTTCCTAATGGTTCACCTTACTGTTAGTTGATTCAAATGTGTGACTTGTAGTGGTACCTGTAGGACAATAGGGAAGAACAATAGGTATTGTTCTAGTTAGAGTTTTTAATGAATTTCTTGTGTCAAGAAAGTCATCATGAAATGGAAAGTGGTTCTCATTAAAGACCACATATCTTGAGATAAAAATTCTTCCATGGGAGTTGAAGCACTTATATCTCTTGTGAAATTTTATGTATCCCAAGAATACACACAGTGTAGTGTGAAATTGAAGTTTATGTTGATTGCATAATTTGAGACAAGGATAGCATGCAGGCTTTAAGGAAACATAGACAAATTCTTTTCAAATAATAATGAATATGAACTTTCATTTGGGTTAACTATAAGACAATATATTGATGAGATAAACTGAGATAAAATAAACACTACTACAAAATATACTTTCTACGTCGTTATTTAACGTCGGTTATAGCTGAGACGACGTAGAAAGTACTTTCCACGTCGGTTCTCAGATGAACCGACGTTGAAATTGAATATTAAACACATTCTACGTCGGTTCTTAGTCAACCGACGTAGAAAGTACTTTCTACGTCGGTTCCCATATGAACCGACGTTGAAAGTCTTTTTTTATTTTATTTTTTACTTACTGATAGCGGTTATAAGGGAACCGCTATCTAAAGTGTATATTAGATAGCTGTTATAAGGGAACCGCTATCTAATATACACTTTAGATAGCGGTTCCCTTATGACCGCTATCTAATATGCACTTTAGATAGCGGTTCCCTTATAACCGCTATCTAATATACACTTTAGATAGCGGTTATAAGGGAACCGCTATTATATCCTTCAATTATGATCGATCATTTCATGTTATGATCGATCGGAATCTAATTTCGCTCGAGCGAGGGTAGTGTCGCTCAAGCGAAATACAACCCGAGAATGCTAATTTTGTGCAGGGGCGTTTCGCTCGAGCGAGAAGGGTGTCGCTCAAGCGAGATACATTTTAGATAGCGGTTAACCTGGAACCGCTATTATATTGTTTCAATTATGATCGATCGAATGTAGTTATGACCGATCGTAACTATTTTAATCGATTAAATCTCGTTTCAATCGATTAAAACAATTTTTGCACAGCCGCTTTAATCGATTAAAACTTATTTTTATCAGCTTAAAATTACTTGAAAAGTGTCACGAGAAAGTTTTGCAGTATTTCAATCGATTGAATCGCGAAACAATCGATTAAATCAACTTAGAAGATTTTTTGTAAAGTGTTTTAATTGATATAAACGTTGTCGTATCGCTTAAAACAAATCAGTTAAAGAATCAAGAACGTATTAATGGATTAAAAGAAGTTTTAATGCATTAAAACTGCACTTTTAACAGATTAAACCAAATAGCTTTGAAAATCTTCTATAAAAACAGTTTGACTTGAACTTTTTTAACATACATTGAATATATCATCTTTTACACATCCTTGAGCAATCAATCAATCGCTAATTGCGACCGAATTAAAGTGGGGGTTGGCTCGAGGTTAGAGTTCGACGTCACTAAGGTATGCGTTAGGGTTCGAGCTCCGCCGGGTTTGCGTTGGGTTTCACAGAGATGACAATTGGGTTTGGCTTGACATTGGGGTTTGATGTCGCCGTAGTCGGGGTTCTGCTCTCGAGTTCGTCGAGGTTGAGGCCGTGGTTGAGATTCGAAATTACTATTTGACATTTTTCTAGTAGTGAAATTTACACTGATATATATTTATTTGTATATAAATATAATTTATTTGTAAGTTATTATAAAATAATTCAAGTAGTTTAGTGGTTGGAGTATCGCCTCCAACTCTAAAGTACTGGGTTCGAATCTCGCCAATGACAATTCTCTTAAAAATTAAAAAACTTCTAAAAAATATAATATAAAGAGATGAAGGACCTAATAAAAATATAATATGAAGAGAGGGAGACTTCTAGATAAATAAAAGGGGGTAAAGGGGTTGTAAATAAATAAAAATTATTAATTTAAAGTCTATATTAGATAGCGGTTCCCTTACAACCGCTATCTAAAGTCTATATTAGATAGCGGTTCCCTTACAACCGCTATCTAAAGTGTATATTAGATAGCGGTTCCCTTATAACCGTTATCTAAAGTAAAAACTTTAACGTCGGTTTTTTAGAACCGACGTTGAAAGTTACGACTTTCAACGTCGCCTGATACAACGTCGGTTATTAAACCGACGTTGAAAGCCTTCCAGAACCGACGTTGAAAGCTTTATTTGTAGTAGTGAAAGTTTCCTACCAGTAATGTAAAGACATTTTGACATGTGCTGATAGTGTGAGCCCTAGTTCAGTCACATGTGTATGTTTTATTTTTGCTTTACCATTTTTCTAAGAGGTATATGACCAAGACATTCTAAATTGAATTTCTGACTCAATAACTATTTTATGGACAAGTTTATACTCACTTCCACCATCACAATGAAGGGCTTTTATTTTCTTGTTAAATTGGTTTTCAATCATGCTTTTGAATTAAGTGAAAACATGTATTGTTTCTAATTTTTGTTTTAAGGGAAAAACCTAAGTGAATATGTTGAAATCATCAATGAAATGGACATAGTACTTAAAATTAGATAGAACCAAAATTGGTGCTAGTCCCCATACATCAATGTGAATCAATTCTAAAGATTATTTAGCATGAGAGGAAGAGGATTTAAATGGTAACAAGAAAAGTTTACTAAATTGACAAGTTTCATAAAATGAAAATTGATCACTTGATGAAATCTTCACATCGCAATTCTTCAACACCTTTTCCACGACTTTATTGTTGGGGTGTCCAAGATTTCTATGTTAACTCTCCATGATTGACATCAAGATATATGGATCTTTATTGACTTGAGAGTTGACACTTGAAAATTTGTATAATCAATCTCTAAGTTCCTTTTTTAGTAGTGTCTTCCCAGTTAGTTTGTCTTTCACATAATAGTGGTTTACATCAAATTCAATAAGAACATTATTGTCGACAGTTAGTTTAGATACACTCAATAAATTTTTGGTTATTTTTGGAATATATAGGGACATTATGCAGGTTGAGGTTATTTAGTTTAGTTGAGCTTAAGGTAACTATTCTCAATCTTTCACCATTGTCAACTAAGAGAGAATTCTTATCATTATTTTCATTGAGATCTTACAGTTTCTCATTTTTGTGAGTCATATAATTGTTGGCTCCACTATCAAAATACTATTTGTAGCTCTAGCCGTAGTAGGGGGGCTATAAAATCATTGTGATCTTCTTTCTTGTTATTTTCAGTATTATGATTTGAACTTGTGTGTGACTTATCATAGCAATAAAAATAATTTATTATAGTGTGATCAATCTTATTACATACCTGACATATTGGTTTAGACATACCCCTACCTCCTCTGAAGTTAGGGTCTCTCTAGTTGCACTCTCAGTTCAACCAATCTAATTAGTTTAAGACCCAGTATATTATTTTCAAATAAATTAATTTTAATTACATTGATATAAACTAATATAAATTTTGATAAAATAGAGAAAATCGACTAAATTTTTAGCTCAAACCAAATTTAATAAAAAAATAAGATCGAAATGTTTATTTCTTTAAAATATAGTTTTAAAAAATATATATGTATTATTTTTTAAATACTTTTCTTTTTTTATCTTATATTAATCATATTAATTTTAAATAATAATTATTTTTTTTATATTTTCATTTTATTTTAATTATTATCTATATTTACTCTTTATGTATTTATATTTATATTTTTTATTATAATTTATAATAATATTTATTTAAAAAATCATCTTAATAATAAATTTATTATATATTTTAAAAATATTATTTTATTAAATTTAATTAAATTCTGTCTTTTAATCTTAAATTTATATTTTTATGGTATAATTTTTAAAAACAGTGGTTATATTATAATGCATTCATGAAATAGAGTTATATTATTATTTTCAAGTAATTTTTATATATTAATGGAATATTATACTATTCATATATTAATTATTTGAATTTGCAAATATCATTGAGTTCGGTTACGCACGAGTGTTCTATGCAATGTGTTTCAGCATAAACTGAGTCACTGGACTCAACAGAACATTAAAAGCTTTAAATGTACTTAGGAACTCAAAGAAGACATGAAACACTTGCAAGAAAAAGATTCAAATAAAGAAGACATCAAACAATTGAATTTAAATTTTTTACCTAATCTCAGACATCCGTGTATCAAATATTTATTAATGTATGAAATAACCTATATATTTATTATTCTAACAGATATATTTTCTTATATTATACATAATATTCTTTTAACACCCATAAAAAATATATTTTTATTTATTTTTTTATTTATATTATTTACTTTATATTTAATTATACATTATCATCTCTTTCATTAATTTATATTTATATAATTTAATTAATTTTTTAAATTTTTTTAAAAATAATATTTTATTTACGAATATTTGATGAAGTTAGACCTTAAAAATTAAAATGAATAAATTTTGGACTCATTTATTGTGACTACTTACTCTCAAAATCAATTTAAATCTTCATAATCTAAAATAAATGAAAGATTGTGATTTTATATATTATTTTAATATTATATTATTTTAAATTATATTAATTTTTATTTTTTTATTTTATTTTTTTATATAATATAACTAAAATATCAACTAAAAATATGGAGGTACTATAACGATAACCAAATATCATTGATAAATTAATCATTTTTAAAAAAAACTTTTGTCAATATCAACTTTAATAGTTGTTTTTGAAAAAAACAATATATACTTATAAATTTCATAAATTTATATATTTAAATATATAAATATTTATCCCATATCTTATTTTTTTCGAGATTTAATAAAACATTCAGCTTTTAAAATATAATTGAATTATCATTGTTTCATGGTACATTCAACTTGCACCACAAGAGTTATGACGTGCACTAGTATCGGACAAGGAATATGGGACCAGAACAATTATGACAAAAGAAAAATATATAACACAAATTTTGATTTTTTTTTTTGGTTTTGGTTAATTAAAATTTATTAAAAATTATAAATTTGATCTATTTTCATAATTAATTTAATACTTTTTTTATTACAACTCAAAAAGATAAAAGCAGCATAACCAAGGATTAAAAGTGCACTTTTATGAACAATTTATCATATCATTTAATAGATGATAGAATTTTCTTTTATATTTTATCTTTATATTAATTTATTTGTTATTTTCTTCTTCTAATAGATTTACCGCAATCTTTGTTGTGTAGATCGTTTGAGCAAGACAACACATTTTATTTCTCTCTAAACCGGATTCACAAAAGAAATTGTTTTAGATAGAGACCCAATATTTTTATAAGTGTTTTTTGGCATCAACTCATGCATTCAGTGGGATTGTTCTTCATTACTCAAAAACATTTGATCCATAAAAGCGATGACAAGACCGAGGTCGTCAATCATTATATTGAGTAGCGCTCTTTTTTTTTTACAATCATCCACATAAGTCGCATACATACTTACGTTGGGCAAAGTTAATTTGACTAGGGTCGTACATCAATAAGCATATTTTTTTATTTGAGTTTTTGTTTATTTTAAACCACTTGACAAGACTTTTGAAGTGGACCACTTGGTGTGGGTAAAATTTCACGCTTACCAACTAAATAAAATTTTATCTATTAGGAATTTCATCTATTAGGAAATAGAGTAATTATATAAGAATTTATAATTAAAAAAAATTAACAATATATAATAGAAAACTTTTATCATCGAAAAAAATTATAATATTTTTTTAAAATATTAGAAAAAAATAATAATAATATTTAAAAAAATCAATTAATAATTAGTAGTGGGAAGAAAAAAAATTATGGATAATTTATAAGATAGATAATATATTTTTTTATAAAAGAAAAAGTAAACACCAATTATAATTTTATTAATGTGAAACTTCTTTTCTCACCCGTCACCTCTTATATACCAAGGCAACCCTTTATATACCAAGGCAACCCTTTAGAACAAGGCCATTTTCCATAAGAGATATAATGTTCCAACTAACAAAGATAAAACAACAAATCTAAGGATTGAAAGTGCACCTTCATGGATAATTGATTATATTATTTAAGAAATAATTTCCTTTATTATGATGTTTATATTTAGTTATTTAAATATATTATTATTAGTTTATGTTAAAGATATAAGATTAGGATTTTGTTAGTACATGTATCCGTAAATAAGTTTATTATACAAGTTTCAATGGCATGAGCATGGTGAATTAATTTAAGAGATTATTTCTTGTGGAGTCTTGGGATTTGACACAAATAAAGCTCTAACATGTTTTGTTTTATATTTTTTTTTATAAATTTTAATTAGTAAGAATACTGGTAAAATAATGTGTTTTTAAAATAGTTGGTACTTATACTAAAACTCTTAGATATGTTGATGAATGGCTTTTTCAAAGTCATTTAATATATATATATATATATATATATATATATATATATATATATATATAAAATATGATGGATTTGATATTAATTGATCTTGAAGCCAAATAATATTATTAATAAATAAATATAAAAGGACGAAAGAAGATGAAAGGTGAAAGAATAACATTGTAGATATATAAATAAATATATTAAATGATTATTAAGTTTAAGGGAAAGAAAATCAAATTATATGAGTTACAAAATAGGAGGAATCTGAGAGGATAAAATTGTAAATATAAAAATAAATATATTGATCATTAAGTTTGGGGATCAAAATTATAAATTATATGAGAGTTACAAAACTTTGGGAGACCCCTCAACTCCCAAGAAAATCCGATCACGTATATATATATATATATATATATATATATATATATATATTAAATGTCAAATAAAATAATTAAAGAAAAGGTTACTAAATTTAAATATAGATTAATATAAAATATTATATTACATTTTTTACAATATTATATATAAGTAATATAAAAGATTATGGTTAAATATATTTTTATTTTTGTATTTTGTAAAAATTGGTACACATTTTTGTATTCTGAAACTTAATAAATCAATTTTTAAAATTAAAATTATATGAATTTAATTATTTTATTAATTTTATAATAGTAAAAAAATTACTAAACGTTAAATTTAGATATAAAAATCATTAAAATTATATTTAGTTTTTGTATGATTTTGTTAAGACAAAAGAATTGTCATTAAATATTAAATTTAAATAAAAAAAATTAAGATCACATATTTCTAAAAATTAACTGATTGAATTGAATAGCAAAAAAAAAAAAAAGATGAAATGCATAAGAACAAAAAATTCTTTTGGCAAAATATTATATTCTGTCCTAACAAATTGAGAACTTTAAAACAAATGAAGGTTCATGATACTTTTTTATTTGATGGTCTTGAAGAAAAAATATACTTGTCCCCAAATTTTTACTCTCATACTTCAAACCAATCGTGTTATCTTCAAAAGTCTCTATATAATTTAAAATAAGTCTATTGATATTAGTTTGTCAAATTCACTAATACTTTGAAATAATATGGATTTAAAAATTTCTTTTTGACTATTCTTTATTCACTTTATAAAATAATTCAATGCAACTTAATGTCTTAATATATGTTAATGATCTAATTATATGTAGAAATAATTATGAAGTTATCCAAAGGTTCAAAGACCGGTTATTGTCTTAGGTCAAAAGTTGCTCTTTCGTTGGGTCAAAAATATCCTTTGCCTGGTCTGACCACTACAAGAAAAAATCATTTTAGCGACTGAAAAAATCGGTCGTTAATCAGTTAGCGACCGAAAGACGTCGTCGCAAAAAGCCAAGTCGCTAATGTGTTAGCGACCGATTCTCATTTCGGTCGCAAAATAGCGACCGAAATTAATATATCAAATTTGTCGCTAAATCGGTGACAAAGTTAAAAAAATAGCGACCGATTTATATCGGTCACTAAATCAATGACAAAGTTAAAAAAATAGCGACCGATTTAAATCGATCGCTAAATCAATAACAAAGTTTAAAAAATAGCGACCGATTTATATCGGTCGCTAAATCAATAGCAAAGTTTAAAAAAATAGCGACCAATTTAAATCGGTCGCTAAATCAATAATAAAGTTAATTATTGTTATTTATTATTTATTTCCTCTAACTCTTAATTATATTATATTTTTTAGAAGTTTAACTTATTACTAGATTTATTCTCATTGTCAGGATTCAAACCCAGTACTTTAGAGTTGGAGGTCTGAAATTCCAACCATCTGAGCTACTAGGATCTTTTAATAATAACTTACAAATAAATTATATTTATATACAAATAAATGTATAGCGGTATAAATATATAAATATAAAATCTATAAATAAAAATATATTTATATATTTTAATATATATTTAAATATTGATATATTTATACATTGATATATTTATATATTGATATATTTATATCTTTATATTTTTACATATATTTATATTTTTATATATTTATATTTTTATATCTTTATATTTTTACATATATTTATATCTTTTCATATTTATATATTTATATATAAAGATATAAAGATATTAGTTTTGTATACAAATAATAT
Source organism: Sphenostylis stenocarpa (assembly GCA_963425845.1). Classification (NCBI taxonomy): domain Eukaryota; kingdom Viridiplantae; phylum Streptophyta; class Magnoliopsida; order Fabales; family Fabaceae; genus Sphenostylis; species Sphenostylis stenocarpa. The sequence goes on along the minus strand of OY731401.1, from coordinate 71,069,667 downwards.
TATAAAATAGTATATTATACTATTAGTATAGTATACAAATTATATATTAGTATAGTATAGTATACAAATTATTAATTTTGTAATTTATATACAATGAAAATAATATAATGGTATATTAGTATAGTATAGTATATTTGTATTCTAATTTTTAATTAAATTAAAATTATACCAATAATGTATAATAATATATGAGGGGATAATATTGATATATTGATATATTTATATTTTAATATATTTATATATTGATATATTTATATATTTATTTATATCCTTATACATTTATATCTTTATATATTTATATATTAAAAAAATTAAATATTATATTTTAAAAAAATATTATATTATTAAAAATAAATATTAAAAAAAGATTTAAAAATATATATAAATTATATTTACATGTACAAAATATTAAAGATATATATTTATATCTTTACATATTTATATAGTTATATCTTTATATTTTATATCTTTATATCTTTACATATATTTATATCTTTATATATTATATATATATATATATATATATATATATATATATATATCTTTATATATTTATAAAATCTATAAATACAAATATATTTATATATTTTAATATATATTTAAATATTATATATTGATATTTTTATATATTTACATATTTATATATTTATATATTTATATATATATATCATATTTATATATTTATATATATACATATTTATATATTTACATATTTATATATTTATATATTTATTTATATCTTCATATATTTATAACTTTATATCTTTATATATTTATATATTTAAATATTAAATTTTAAAATAATATTTTATTTTAAAAAAATAATATTAGAAAAAGGTTTAAAAATATATATAAATTATATTTACATGTACAAAATATTAAAGATATATATTTATATCTTTACATATTTATATATTTATATCTTTATATATTTATATATTTATATTCTTACATATATTTATATCTTTATATATTTATATCTTTATATTTTTACATATATTTATATCTTTCCATATTTATATATTTATATATAAAGATATAAAGATATTAGTTTTGTTTACAAATAATATTATAATATAATATATTATACTATTAGTATAGTATACAAATAATATATTAGTATAGTATACAAATAATATATTAGTATAGTATACAAATAATATATTAGTATAGTATACAAATATTAGAAAAAGATTTCAAAATATATATATAAATTATATTTACATGTACAAAATATTAAAGATATATATTTATATCTTTACATATTTATATATTTATATTAAAGATATCCACATTTAAAACAATATTAAAAAATATTAAAAGTTATACTTTAAATTAATGAAAATATTTTTAAAAAGTTATATTTATTAAAGTATTAAAAAATATTTTGTAATATATAAGTTAAAAAAATTATCATTAAAATTTTTTAAAATTATTAGTTTTGTAATTTATATACAATGAAAATAATATAATGGTATATTAGTATAGTATAGTATATTTGTATTCTAATTTTTAATTAAATTAAATTACGCTAATAATGTATAATAATATATGAGGGGATAATAAATTTAATCCAATTACATTTATATATATATATATATATATATATATATATATATATATATATATATATCCTTTTTTAACTTTTTTTTCTTTTTAAACTTCTTACATTCTACATTGTTTTTAAACTCTATCATTTTTACTATATTATCATCCTCATTTCCTCCCATATTCTATTTTATCTTTATAATAATTAGTCTTATTTTATAGAATACTTTATTTTCTATTTTTATTATTTATTTTCTTATAATTTAAAATAATTATTATTATTTTAACATTTATTTTTATGATTTTTACTATAATAAATCAAATTAAATGATTCGATAATATCAATTAATTAAAATCATCACATAAAAAATTTAGATAACTACATTAAAATTATTAATTTTAAAAATACAAAATATATTTAAAAAAAAACTCAAATTATAGATTGGAAATAAAATAGAATAAACAAATACTCTTTACTTTATATTATATTTAAGTGTGTGCACAAATGTTGATCTTCTTAACTATAAAAAATAGTAGAAAAATATAAAGATAGTATTTGAAGAAGTAAATTTTGAAGATAAGGACTATTTTTATATAATTTTATTCTAATATATCAATTAAGAATAATAATACATAAAATTTAAAAACTAAACTAAAAAAAGTAAGTTTAAATTTATAAAAATATTATAAAAAAGAGTTCAAAAATGTATTATAATATTTTCAGTTTTAGTTTTATTATATTTTTAATTCTCAAAGTAGAAAAATATATTGTAATTATTTTAATTTAATAAAATATAATTTAGATTTTTAATACTAAAATTAAAATATTAAATAATAATAAATTTAATTCTTTAAATTTAGTATTTAGAAACAAAAATTATAGTTTCTCTATTTTAAAAAATTAAAATTAATATTTAAAAATAAAAATAAAAACTAGTATTATCTTAAATTTATTAAAAGTATAATTAAATCTCTATTTTCTTATGCAATTTTAGAATTTTTTAATGAAAATCCAATATATAAAAAAGTTAAAATTTTAAAAAGGCACAACATATTATTCTAAAATATAATATATATATATAGAAATTTATATTAATGAAAATCCAATATATATATATTCTAAAATATAATTTATATTAATTACTATAATATAAAATATATATTCCAAAATATAACTTATTTTCATTTATATATATTTTATAGAAATTAAAATAAAGAAATATGACATTTATATATGATAGCGGCTCCACTTGAACCGCTCTTAAAAGTGAGCATATAATAGTGGTTTCACGTTAACCCTATCTAAAATACATTTTAGATAGCGGTTAACTTGAACCGCTATTATATATTTTCAAATATAATCGATTATTTGAAAATTTAATCGATGACAATGAAATATGTGGTGAGTTATGACAGGTTCCCTAGAACCGCTCTTAGAGGTAATATATAATAGCAGTCCACTGGAACCGCTCTTAGAAGTTAACATATAAAAGCGATTCCATGTGGAACCGCTATTATATGTTATATTATAGAAATAAAATTAAGTTATACTTTGGAGATATATATATATATATATATATATATATATATATATATATATTAAAATATAATTTATTTTTAAGTTGATAATTTTTATTTTTATTTATGTAAATTTTATATATAAAATTAATTTAGACTTCATAAATGTAATTTTTATTTATGTAATATATATATATATATATATATATATATTTATATAATATATATAATTTATTTAACATTAAAAATAGTTATATTTTTATTAATTTTATAATTATAATTTTTTTTAAGGTTATAATTTTAAATATAATTTTTTTAACTTTATATTTATAATTTATATAATATATATAATTTAAAAATAATTATTATTTTTAATTTTAAGTTGATATATATTTTTATTTATAATTATTTAATATATATTTGAAAAACTAATTGATTATTTAAAAATTAATCAATTATTTAAAAAAATAACTGATTCTCATCAAGTATGAAACAATGAAGTATGAAAAAACTAATAGATTACTTTTTGAACTAATCGATTAGTTTTTTAAATAGTTAAAATATATATATATATATATATATATATATATATTATATATTATAGAAATGAAAATAATTTATACTTTGGAGAATATATATATATATATATATATATATATATATATATATTAAAATATAATTTATTTTTAAGTTGATAATTTTTATTTTTATTTATGTAAATTTTATATATAAAATTAATTTAGAGTTCATATATGTAATTTTAATTTATGTAATATATATATATATATATATATATATATTTATATAATATATATAATTTATTTAATATATATAATTTATTTAATATATATAATTTATTTAACATTAATTTTATAGTTATAATTTTTTTTAAAGTTATAATTATAAATATGATTTTTTAATTATATAATTATAATTTTTATAATATATAATTGATAAATAATTTTTTTAATTTTAATTTAATATATATTTTTATTTATAATTTTTTAATATATATTTGAGAAATTAATCAATTATAATCTATTATTTGAAAAACTAATCAATTATTTAAAAGCTAATCGATTATAATTTATTATTTGAAAAAATTATCGAATATAATCGATTATTTGAGAATAATCGATTATAATCAATTATTTGAGAATAATCGATTATAATCAATTATTTGAAAATATAAACGACTATTTGGACATTTATATATGATAGCGGTTCCACCTGAACCGCTCTTAAAAGTGAGCCTATAATAGCGGTTCTACGTTAACTGCTATTATATATTTTCAAATATAATCGATTATTTTCAAATATAATCGATCATAATGAAATATGTGGTGAGCTATGATAGCGGTTCCCCTGGAACCGCTCTTAGAAGGTAATATATAATAGCGGTTCCACTGGAACCGCTCTTAGAAGTTAATATATAGTTATATTTTGGAGAATATATATATATATATATATTAAAATATATTTTTTTAAGTTGATAATTTTTATTTTTATTTATGTAAATTTTATATATAAAATTAATTTAGACTTCATAAATGTATTTTTAATTTATGTAATATATATATATATATATATATATATATATTTTTATATTTTAAAAATTAATAATATATTTAGATTTATGGTTGAACGTAGTAAAATAATATTTTTAAAATATATTTTAAATATTATATTTATATTATTTGTATGGTTAATTTTTAATTTATTTATTTATTTGATATTGTAATATATTTTTAAGAAATTAATAATAAATTAGAAGGATAATAAAATTCTTTAAAATTATATGTATATAATATAAAATAATATTTTGATGTAAAATTATATTTTTGAAATGTATTTTTTTCTTATGTTTTTGTAATATTTTGAATGATATAATATTAAAATTGACTTTATAAAAAATTAGGAAAAAAACAATTAATTCAAAAATATAATAATGATAAAAATATTATCAAAAAGAGTTCAAAAATATATTATAATATTTTCAGTTTTAGTTTAATTATATTTTTAATTCTCAAAGTAGAAAAATATATTGTAATTAATATAATTTAATAAAATATAATTTAAATTTTTAAGACTAAAATTAAGAGATTAAATAAAATAAATTTAATTCTTTAAATTTAGTATTTAGAAACTAAAATTATAGTTTCTCTGTTTTAAAAAATTAAAATAAATATTTAAAAATAAAAATAAAAACTAGTAATATCTTAAATTTATTAAAAGTATAATTAAATCTCTATTTTCTTATGTAATTTTAGAAAATTTTTAATGAAAATCCATTATATAAAAAAGTTGAAATTTTTAAAAGGCGCAACCTTAACTTGTATTAACTGTTTTTTTGAAAAAACTGACAAGAAAAACTTGGTTTTGAAAAAAAAGTTAATAATTTTGAAGTTATTTAAGTGATGAAGTTTCCAAATGTGATCTATGAATTTATTGAGTAAAATTGGAGGTAGGTTGAATATAAATTTAAATATATTTTTAATTTATTTAAATATGGTTTATTTTTAGTATTTATAAAATAGATTAGTTTTAAATTTTTAACTTTTCTAGCCATCTATTTTTAATCTTTGTTATTAATTATGTTACAAATGAAAAAAATATTAATTAGTATACTTAAACTAATGTATATTGATATAATTTTATTTGTATATCAATTATATGAAAATAACCATGGTTAAGTAATTAATAATAATAAAGCAATAAATTTAAAAATTAGATTAAAAATAAAGTTTTATAAAATAAAATTGTAATAATTTGATTAATTTTTTTTAATTAATTAAATTAATGAGGAATTAAAATGTGATAATTTGATGTGTTTAATTTTTCTAATATAAATTTTTAAAATATAATTTAATTTCAATTGAAAAATAAATTAAAGAATATTTATTATTAAGTTTTTCTTAAACAATGTATTGAATAGTTAATATTACTCTAGTCTTAATTTATTACAATTTAAATTTTTAATAAATTTGATTTATTTTTAATAATATTTTTATTTTTGTAATTTAAAATTAAAGTTAATCTTCATTTTGTTAATATTGAGACCAAAGTTTATTTTTAAAGTATATTTTAAAAAATAAATTATTTTTAAAAAATAAATTATTTTTAAAAAATAAATTACTTTTAAAAAATAAATTGTAAAAAATATACTAAAACAATTAAAGTATATTTATAAAAAAATAAATTTAAATATAATAAAAAAATAATCTTCATTAGCGATCGATTTCAATTCGGTCACTATTTCAATTTGTAATTCGATCGCTAAATCAGTCGTTAAATAAATTTTTTTATTTTAGTGTGGAATAGCCACTAATTTAGCGATCGAAATTTTGCGACGCAAACTATTGGTTGCTATTTCGGTCGCTAACTAAAAAATGTGAAGCCAAATTATATTTTGGTGGCTAAATCGGTCGCTAAATTGTGACCGAACTAATTCGGTCACTAAATCGGTTGCTAATAGCGACCAAATTAAATCGATCGCTAAATCGGTTGCTAATTGCGACCGAATTAAATATGTCGCTAATTGCGACCGAAAAAAAATTGGTCTCTAAATTGGTCGCTAATTGCGACCGAAAAAATTCGATCGCTAATTTCGGTCGCTAAATGTGTTTTTTCTTGTAGTGGACAGACTTCGTTGGATGTGACGTGCTGGAAGTCCCACATCGCCTATCTCATATCATTTGGTATGGTTTAAATACATGTTAGACTATTTCACATATTGTCAATTGATTTTATGTTGGAACCTTAACAAAGACTTTGAAAATTTGAAATATTTCTTGGTTGTAAAGTAGCTAGATCACCTTGTGACATTTTCCTATTTAAAAAAGAAGAAGTATGATTTAGACATAATTAGTGAAATTGGACTACTTGGAGCAAAGTTTATATCTACATCAATGGAACAAACTCGCCATCTTATTTGTGTTTTATTGACTTAAATTGACATTATACTATGTGCATATTCTTCTACAATTTTATGCAACATTCTAGACAATAGATTGTATTAGATAATTATAGCGAGATGAAATTTTATGGATGATGTGTTGTAGATTGGGTGACATGTCCTCTTACTCGTAGGTCTCTTGAATGACAAAGAAACAACATACTGAGTGAAAAACATTCTCTTCAACCTTGATATTTCTCATTACACACCCATGAACCTCTATTGTGATCATCATTTTTGGATTGGTATTTTTAAAAGAAACTAACAATAGGGAGATTCTCAACAATGAGATACAAGTCAACCATATAAGAGAATATAATATTACTTTCAACTTAAAACCTTAAGACATTAACTTACGGGTAAATTATCCAACTTTCACATTCTTATTCAATATGAGATTTCAACTCATACTTAAATTCTCAATAATTATATTGCTTTACACATAACTAAAATCTCGTGTTTCATGAACACACTAACGTATTAAAGTAAACTGTCATTTTGTTCATAATGATATATTTCATGAATACTTACAATCATTTTATGTTCTCATTCGTGCTTGCAAACATATTCATCAAAGCGTATATAACTTTCTTCCTTGTTTAGTAATTTGAAACATTTTGAAATGTTCATGGACCTACTTGAGAAGGATACAGTGGATATTACAAATAAAATTCAAATTGTGATCAATGATTATATGTGATTTCATTAAGATTAATTATATATTATAAATATTGTAAGCAAAATTATAACCAACAAAATATATATATATATATATATATATATATATATATATATATATATATATATATTTGTGCATATCGCGTGATCTTTATTAATTAATTATGATTAATTTTAATTATAGGAGGTTCTGATATTATAAGAAGAACTTGTAGCAATTTCATAAATTTATTTCTTGTAATAAATTGAGAAGATTTATAAGAGGTTTTTTGAGACTCTAATTTAATAATTATCCTATATAATACTATGTATATTTGAAACATTTACTGTTCGATAAATTAAAAAAAGAAATTTCACAAAATTATTAATTGGTTCTAAGATTTGCATTTCACTCTATGATTTTGCATTATTTATTTATTACTCCGGCTATTGTGTTCCTCTTTCTATTTTAACTCAGTATTATGCACTGCCATTCTTTCTTAACCTCCAAAACTAATGTCATTTTACCATGTATGTTCTCTAAAATTATTGTAAATTTTCTATTTTTCTTTCATTTTTTGTAATTTGCACTTTTATTTGTGTCATTTTGTGCTGCTCCATATCTTGTTGCTTTCTTACATTTCAATTTTGTTTTCGGGTAAAATGTTCTTTTAGAACTAAATTTTTCTTCATAAATGTTTTTGGCTCAATTGATCCATATTCGAAACATTCCTTTTATCTGAACATAACTATATATAAAAATTAATCAAGTTTAGATTTGTTAGTAAAATAGTTTCACAAAATTTGGGAAGTTGAGATAAAAAATAATCAATACATTTTTTTTATATCTTAAAAGATAAATTGAGACCTCATCAAGACAGTACCTTCAATGACTATCCTTAATAATATTATCTTAAAAATATGATATTGAAATATTAATATCGTCGGATTCTACTTTATGACTTTAATTAGGAGGTCTATTTTTCTTATATCCAAAGCTCTCAAATTACTTAGGAGTTTATGTTACTCCTCTGTTAACTCATCAGTCAATTTTTAAAAATAAAATCATTATTAAAACATAAAGAATCAAAACAGACCACATTTGAAATATAATAATAAACTATAACAATGTAAATAAATCTTAAAAGACAGCGTCATTATTAAAACATAGAACATCAAAACCAATAATGTATCGGATACAATCATAGACCACAACAATACAAATACAACCTACAATACTTCAAGCCGAAAAGATTGATGCAATAGGAAAAAAATAAAAGTAAAAATAAAAATTGGTCACGCGTATAACGTGCCAAAAGAGACAAAGACTTATAACATCCCAATAGGGCAGGGGCAGTACTCAATTGCTGCTATATTATTGAGTATATTTATTCCCTTTCCTTTTAAATTATTACTTGTATCTTTTACATTCTTATGCATGATGGGATGCAATTGCCATGAGAGGGAATTTTCTATGTATGGTTAACCCTTCAGTTTCAGTCATGTCCAGTGTCTGATCCCTCATTATACCATTAGGCACTTCCCAATTAAATTTGTGAACAAGGTTTGCTAGGACCAACTCAACCTCATTCATGGCAAACGTTAATCCTGGACAGCCCCTCCTTCCTGCTCCAAATGGTATCAGTTCAAAATCATGTCCTCTCACATCTATTGAACTATTTAAGAATCTCTCTGGTTTGAACTCCAGAGGTTGCTCCCAATAAGAACCATCTCTTCCAATTGCCCAAGCATTCACTATTACTTGTGTGCCCTTTGCAATGTTATAACCCATCACTTTCACATCTTCGATGGATTCCCTTGGAAGCAACAAAGGAGCTGGGGGATGTAATCGAAAAGCTTCTTTGATCACTGCCTTCAAGTAATGCATGCTGCTTAAATCTTCCTCAGTAATGCAAGTTCTGCCACTAACCAAACTCCTTACCTCACCTTGTAGCTTCTGCATCACAGTTGGGTGCCTTAAGAGCTCTGTCATTATCCAGTTTAGGATTGAGAAGCTGGTGTCAGTACCCGCAACAAACATATCCTGAAATTCCGCAAAGGAAAATAAATGTATTAATATGTGACCTAACTTTTGCTTAGGAAAGTAGTGTATAAAAATATACAAGTTTTCTCAGTATTATTGCTCTAATTAAAAAATAATTCATGGACATTCGTAATTACACATACATTTCATTTTAATAGTTATTTATTAAATATATATTAGATAAACGTTTTAAGTGTAACACATTGTACTGATTTTACATACCAGGATCAATGCCTTTATGTTTGTTCTATCAATCTGAAACCCCATGGCGTATGTCTTTTGGATCCTCAACATAACGTTCAGCAAATCATTCTGTTCATCATCAACATCACTATCACCGTCATGCCCTCTTTTACTAACATGCTCATCAACAACTTCATCCAAAAATTCATCAAACTGTTTAGCCACTCTCTTTGCCCTACCGTACATTCCATTAACTGTTCCCAACCAATCAAGCCAAGGTATGTAGTCCCCTACAACTGAAGTACCCAGCAGCTCCATCATCTCATTCAATGGCCCCCGAAGCTTAGTCCCTCCTTCTCCGCTGTATCTCCTTCCGAGAGCAGCTCTACACACTATATTATTTGTGACTTTAGAAAATAAATCAGTTAAATTCACAGGCATCAAAGAAGAACAACACTGCTTAATCTCTTCCATCATTATGGAGATTTCCTCTTCTCTCACTGCACCAAAGGATTGAACCTTTTTTGCACTGAGAAGATGCAAGAGACAAATACTCCTCATCTGCCGCCAGTAGTTTCCATATGGAGCAGATGCCACATCTTTGGAATCATACAAGAGTATATCAGACATCTTACGATGTGGTCTATTGGAGAAAACAAGGTCATGGGTTTTCATAACCTCGCCAGCAGCCTCAGCCGTTGAGATCACAAGAACTGGCACCTTCCCAAAGTGAAGCAACATTATAGGGCCATAGGTTTGAGCAAATGAATGAAGAGAGCGGTGTATGAGTGTGCCAAGTTGGGGTAGGTTTCCCATTATTGGAAACTTTGGAGGAGATGGTGGTGAGTTTTTTTCTGCATTGGAATTCAGTTTGGATAGAAGATTGAATATCGTGGAAAAGGCCAGTATGATGAAGAATGCTTGCATGGGAATGAAGAACCACCATGAAAATGTTCCATTAGGAAAATTCGCCATTGGCTTTCTGCTTCAAGATTGTGATCACTGGTGGATGTTGTAATTGTTTGCTGGTAATGTGTTGATTTGTTCACACATTTAACAAGGAACCATGTCAAGTTACGAAAGTAAAATTAATTGAAAAAATATGGAGTAAGTCAGAGATATTTATATCGACGTATGAGACTAAGTTCGTCGAAAATAAAAAAGAAAAATAATTTTTTACCACAACAAAATAATTATGATAATAACCAGAAAAAAATTAGACAATTAAGAAATCAATATAAAATTAATTAATAATATATGAAATAATATAAGATAAACGATAGAATAAGAAATTTTATATAAAATGATTTAATGTATAAAAATTAATTATCATGTAAAAATAAATATATTTATAAAATATTTAATAACATGTTGAATCTTATTAAATAAATTTAAGTTTTAAAAATTTAAGTTTTTTTTTATTTTTTCTTTTTTATTTATAATTTTCTTTTGAAACATCTTTAAATTCAACTTGAATTTTTTTTTAATTTTAATATCAAAATAAAATATCATAAAATATTAAAATAATTAATTAATAAATAAATAAAGTTATATCAATATTTCAATAATATTCCATACTTTTATACTAAATTATTTTAGTAATATACAAAAATAATAAATAAAATATTTTTTTTATTTTTTTTATTTTAAGAAAATTGTTGTAGAATATTTCTTTTATTTTTTTAATTTCATATCTTATATCTTCAGTGTGAAAAAAATATATAAAGAAGAATATAAAAGTAAATAAATGTAAAGAAAATAATAAAAATGTGAAAAGACAAAGTCAATCTCTCATTAAAAAATTGAAGTGGGGAAGTCCGAGAATAAAGATAAAAATAGAAAGATAGAAAAAAAGAAAAAAAAGTAAGTGAAAAATTGTGTAAAATAATAGATATAATATTTATTATAAATAAAATATTAGGAAAGAAAAATATAAAAAAATAATTTTAATTATATGTATAAAATAAATTTTATTTAGTTTTTATATATATATATTTGAGCCGTGATCCTACTGACCCATTAAATTCATCTAAACGTATTTAAATCATATTATATAATATAAGATAAAAAATATAAACAAATTTATTTTAATCACTAACATAATAATAATAATAATAATAATAATAATAATAATAATAATAATAATAATATATTATTATTATTATTATTATTATTATTATTATTATTATATTATTATTAAATGAATATAATGGAGTGTAGACCTTTTAATAAGTTCGTAAGGACCGTTGTTGCATGGTACCACAAAAGTCAGAATTTTTTTTTGTTTTTATTAATTAAAATTTATTAAAAATTGTAAACTCTGTCTATTTCATAATTAAGTTAATACTTTTTTTTTACATATTTTTGACCAGTTAGAATATTAGTATAAAAATTTGCTTTTTATATCAATATTTATAATATTAAAATATTTTTTTAAATAATATTGAAAATAATAAATATTTAATTTAAAGTATTTTTAATAAAAAATTTAAAAATACTTAATATGACTGTAATTATCATAATTATACCTAATTATAAATAAATTAAATTATTAAATAAAGTAAATAAATATTTAACAATTTCCTAATTAGATAAATAATTAATTTATTATAATAGAATGATTTTAAAATAATTATTCACTATTATAATAATTTAAAATAATTATTTTATATTTTTCTAATTGTAATATTGATTTAAAAAAAACTTTAATATGTTTTAATAAATTCTAATATAGTATTTTAATTGAAAAATAAGAAATCAATCTCATAAATAATACATTTTAAAGCAAAAAATTACTTATGCACAAATTATTTTATAGTATTTTTCTAATAAATAAATTTTTAAAATTACATTAATTATGATAATTCTATCTAATTTTAACTAAATTAATTATTAAATAAAGTTAATAAATATTTAACAATTTTTTAATCAGATAAATAATTAATTTATTATAATAGAATAATTTTAAATTAAATATTTAAAATTATAATAATTTTAAATAATTAATTTATATTTTTTTTGTTGTAGTATTGATTTAAAAAATATTTTAATATTTTTTAATAAATTTTAATATAATAATTTAATTAGACAAATAAAAAAATCAATTTCATAAATAATATATTTTAAAAGAAATATTACTTAAATAAAATATGTGAGATTATTTTCCCAACTCGTTTATTTATACAAGAAAATACAATAAAATTGTCTTAAATAATGTAATTATTTTCTTTTCTTTTTCTTCACTTATTATTTCATTCATTTATTATTATTTTTTTCTCTTCCTTTATTTATTATTATTATTTTTTTCATATGTCTCATTTCATATTATAATTAAAAATAATAAATTAAAATTTAATAAAATAAGTTTTTATTATTTTTTAAAATAAAAATATCATAATTTAATATATTAAATTTTGAAAAATACCTCACTTATTCTTTCGTGTCATTCACTTATTATTATTATTTTTCTCTCTCTTTATTTATTACTTCATTTTTTTTATATGTCTTATTTCATATTCTAATTAAAAATAATAAATTAAAATTTAATAAAATAACTTTTTTATTATTATTTTTAAATAAAATAAAATCATAAAATTATTTTAAATTAATTATTTATTTTTATAAAATAAATTTATTATTTAAATAATTAATTAATATTTTTTAAATAACATATTTTTATTAAATGAAGAGAAAAAAATTATAAAAAAAGAAAAAATATATATAAATAAATTTATTTGGGTAAATAAATTAATGCATATTATAGTAAAATATTTTTTTTAAAAATATATTATTTATAAGATTGATTTAAAAATAAGTGAGAAAGAAACATATCAAGTGAACAAAAAATAAAAATAAATAAATAAATAAAAGAGAAAAAATTGTCCTACAAATAATATACTTTGTATATATGTATTTAACAAGATGATGAGAGATCATTTGATGGCACATGCAACTTGTACCACAAAAGTTATGATGCGTTCAGTATTGTACAAAGAATCTGGGACCAGAATAATTACGAGAAAAGAAAAATATTTGACACAAATTTTGATTATTTTGTTCGTTTTGGTTAATTAAAATTTATTAAAAATCATAAATTTGATCTATTTTAATTTAATACGTTTTTGTTTTATATTTTCTTTTTATAAATTTTAATCATTAAGAATATTAGTAAAAAAATTGTGTTTTAAAAATAGTTCGTATACTTGCGTATACTAATACATTTAGATACACTAATAAAACGCTTGTTCAAAGTCATTTAATAATATATATATATATATATATATATATATATATATATATCAAATATCAAATATTAACTAAATAAAAATTAATAAACTGAAATTTAAATCAATATAAAATTTTATGTTACATTTATTACAATATTATATATAAGTAATATAAAAAATTATGGTTAAATATATTTTTATTTTTGTAAAAAGTGGTACTCATTTTTTTTATTGTAAAACTTAATAAATCAATTTTTAAAATTGAAATCATATGAATTTAATTATTTTATTAATTTTATTAGATATAAAAATCATTAAAATTATATTTAATTTTTGTATAATTTTGTTAAGATAAAAAATTATAATTAAATATTAAATTTAAATATACAAAAATTAAAATCACATATTTCTAAAAATTTACTGGTTGAATTGAATAGTTAGAAAAATATAAGGATGAAATGTATAAGAAAAACAAATTTTCTTTTGGCAAAATATTATATTCGATCCTGAGGCACTCCGTTCTTTTCTGCAATTTTCGAGGTAATCTTCTTCAATTAAGAATTGCTTTGTTCGCGGTATGATTAGATGTTGCGTTTTTTGAGTGTCGGCAAAAGAACCAAAAGAAATGGTTTAATATGTTATATTGTTTCGCTCAGATTAGGTTTTTTCACTCTTCATTTTATCTCAATATCGAATAAGCACATAAATCAAATTTGGACAAACTACTATCGAATAAAAATACCATTTATTTATTTATTTATTTTAGATCCAAATATTTTATCAGTTCTAATTTAAAACATTACAACATATTAAAATTAAAAATTATAAGTAAAATTATTATTTTATTTATTCTAAATTTCGTTATATTGTAAATCAGAACAAACGGGAAAAAAAATATTATTGATATTTAAAATAAGTAGTTTAACTCAAATATTGTAGAAAAAAAACTACTGTAAGAAAGATAAATTTTAAGAATAATTTGAATGCAAGTAACCTTTAAGATCTTTCTTTTTAAAATAATAAAATTTAAGGATCAATTGGGATAAAATTAAAGTTTGAGAGTTTTATTAAAAAAAATTAGAGTCGTAAGTACTTTTTCCCAAATTTTAACGGTTAGGATCTTTTTCAATTTTTTTTATTCCAAACTTATCATTTGTCTTTTTACTCTCAACTTTTCTGAAAATAAACTTTTTAAATCGAAGTTATCTATATGAAATTCTTAAATACTTTACACATCAATCATAAATAAAAAAAATAAAATAAAAATAATAATAGTAATAATAATAATAATAATAATTATTATTATTATGATATCTAAAAATTTATCATCGTACAATATATTAAATTATAATATTTTTGGATAATTTAAATAATTTATAATAAAAATATTTTTTAATATATGTATTTTTTAAAATATTATTATTATTAGTAAAAGGAAAAATTATTAATTTAATATATATATTATTAAAAAATAATAAATAAATATCTATTAAACATAAATTATAATGTGTTACTATTATTTTTATTATTAATTAAAAGAATATAATAATAATTTAAAAATATATATTTATTAAAAAATATTATTAATATATATATATATATATTATATATATATATATATATATATATATATATATATATATATATATATATATATATATAAGATATATAAGATAAGATATACGAAGTGATTGAAAACAATGATGGAGAGATTGATAGAAATGTCCTTACATTTCCAAGATATGATTTTGATAAAGATGATGATTCAAGCAAGCCCAAGATGATTCCTGAAGACTAGATAGAATCTTAGAATACTGGATATGGAGGTACAAGTTGATGAAGTGGTATTATGCATAAGCCTCCAAAGTACAAGTGTGATAAAATTTCATAACATGACATTTTTCACTGTCATAATCAATTATGATGCATCAAAAATGGAAAAACAATTTTTCTTTGTCATAATCGATTATACTGGTAACATAATCGATTATGACAGTTTAAATTTGGAAAATATATTCATTTTTGAAGAATAAATGCTTTTGGATGCATCCTGATTTTTCTTTAAGAAAGTATTAATGACCAATGGCTATTTTCTAATGGTATTTTTCTATTTAATTAAGTTTTGATGGAAAATCAAAAACACATAATTACAGAATTCAAAAATATAATTTACATTCAATCAGTTTTGAGAAAAGAATTCTGAGCGAGGCAACAGAGATATTTTACCAAAACTCTCTTCTCTATTGCCTACTGTGCTTTCATTGTTAATCACACTTGATCTGGGAGGTTGACATTCTACAGGCTTCTACAATTTGTTGTCTCCATTACCGAGGTGTGACTGTTCTTATTTTATTACTTTCATCCTTTGTGGGCTTAAGTGGTTGATTGTTAAATTCCCTGTTTAGAGTTTAAGTAGTCATTATCACTATGTTGTGTTTTGTTTTGGGTGTCCTGTGTGGAAACTGTTCATCCCTTTGATTTGTTCAGGGAGGTGTTGTAGACCCCAAATCTTGCCCCACTTTAAAATAAAGACCAGAAGACCTCATTCCGAAGGCGAATAAATCTGTAGCAACTTCAAACCGACTCCCGTTCAAGGAAAGAAGAAGTTTTTTGGAAGAAAAAGTCAAAATTTTTCAAGAAGAACTCGGGATGGCCATCCCAAAAATCCAGACAGTCATCCCAAGGGTCGAGACACACGTCCTAAAGGTGAGACGCACGTCTCACCCTCCAAAAAAACTCGGGATGACCGTCCCAAACCCATTTTGCATGTTGGGACGACCGTCCCACTTGTCAGGAGCTGGGACGACCATCTCAGTGTTCTGATGGAAAAAAATATATAGAGAGGTCTCCTTAGGAGCTTTAGGAGACACCAGAAGTACTCAGAGTCATAGCTACTCACTTCTACCTCTCTTTTCTCTCTAAATCTCTCTTAGTTTAAGAGTTTTCTCTTCTTTGGTGAGGGAAGAGTGCTTGTAGAGCGGAAGGGTTGCCAAAACGCGTCCTTAAAAGCTTAAGAGAAGTGTAATAAAGCTTGCTTCGGAGGTTCTTTTCAATACTCTCTTTTTCTATTGCTTTATTTATTACTTTTCTATGTGTAATAGAAATAAGATCATGTAGAATAGTCATATTAATATCATATAATAAAATAGGGTAATGGTGTAATCTCTTAAAATCTCTATTTAATGAATCAATCCATCAAAGGGAACCCGAAAGGGGCGTTGTGGGGGTGCTAATACCTTCCCCACACATAACTAATTCCCTTACCTGACTCTGGTTATAATGATCAAGTTTGGTTTTTCTTAAAATCAACGCCTTTTTTATCCTTTTCCAATGTTTATGGTAAAAACATTGGTGACGACTCCATAAGAACCTTTTTTATGAAAACCTCGCTTTTATTAAAGATCAGTTCGATTTATGAGCATCTTGGAAGCGATGATCATTTTTAAAACAAAACGCGAGTCTAAACCATTAAATCGCTCGCATAATGTTCTAACGTCCCTAGACGTCGGAACGGACGACGGTGACAGGTGTTTTCATCCTTTGATTTGTTCAGATGAGGTGTTCATCCCTAGTGAGATTCTAGGGAGGTGTTCATCCTTAGTGGGATTCTAAGGAGGTGTGTTCATCCTTTGATTTGTTCAGAGGAGGTGTTCATCCCTAGTGGGATTCTAGGGAGGTGTTCATCCTTAGTAGGTTTCTAAGGAGGTGATTGTCTTTTGAATTAATTTACTTTTTACTGGTTCCTCTGCTGATTTGATTGTAATTTATGAACTGAATTTAAAAGATAGTGAATTGGGGGTCACTCTTGTGATTAGAGTTGACTGGGAACTGGATGTAGGGTTGGCTATACCCGAACCAGTATACATTACTGTGTGCTCTTCTCTTTCCCTTATCTCTTTTTCTTTTCCTGATTATATTATCGCTTCCGCTTTATCTGTGTTCAAACTCAATTTAACAAATTATTGACTCAAATAAATTTTTAATTTGACATCTATTTTAATTTTGCATCTATTCACCCCCTCTAGATGCCATTTGTCTAACAAGTGGTATTAGATCCAAGGTCACAAGTTTGATTCCTGGTGGGCAATTGTTAAGGGGGAGATTGTTGCGGGTTGCACAATTGTCCCGTGGCGAAGGCCAGGTGGGCCAAGTCATAATCGGTGGCGGAGGCTAGATGGGACAAGTCACAATCCAAGTGAGATTCCTCGTAGGACAATTGCTGAGGGGGAGATTGTTGCAGGTAGCATCAATTGTCCCGTGGCAGAAGCCGGGTGAGCCGAGTCACAATCGAATCGTGGCACTTGGGTTGTTACTCTTAAGTAAAAAGAGTTGCACTCTGACTAATAGCTATAGCTTTTGGCCTAGTGGTAAGTGCTCGATCCTAACAAGTGGTATTAGAGCTTGGTTAGATAACATATTTCTAAACGATCTGTCAAGATGTCTATGCAGAATCAAGTTTACAGGGAATGAGCCTCAATAAACAGACCACCATTATTTGAAGGAGAAGATTATCAGTTTTGGAAGGCAAGAATTGAAATATTTTTACAAACACTAGATTACGGTGTTTGGGATGTTGTACTCAACGGTCCCTACATTCCGATGAAAACAACGGAGTTTGGAGCTATTCCAAAAACTTTTGACTAATGGACCTCAGATGAAAACAAGCGTGTCCAATTGATGTAAGAGCCTGAAACACTATTGTTTCTACCTTAACTCGTAATGAATTTTTCAGGGTCTCACAATGCAAGACGACAAAAGAAATATGGGATACTCTTGAAGTGACACATGAAGGAACAAATGAAGTAAAACAAGCATGTAAGAACATACTCATCCAAGAGTATGAATTGTTTCAAATGCAGCAAAATGAAAGCATCACGGATTTTCAGACACACTTCACACATATAGTAAATCACTTGAAAGCATTAGGAAAGAGTTTTGACAATGAGGAGTTGAACACAAAGATCTTGAATTCCTTAGACAGGAATTGACAACCAAAGGTCATTGCTATTACGGAATCAAAGGATCTCACAGAAATGAATATTGCTACTCTATTTGGAAAGCTACGAGAACATGACATAGAGCTACAAAGGTTAAAGAATGGTGAACAAAATCAAGCCAAGACGATAGCTTTAAAAGCAGAAAAATCTTCACAAGATGAAAGCGAAAATGAAGGTAAGTTTTCGGATTCCGATATATCTCTCTTTTAGCTAAACAATTTTCTCATTTTATGAAGAACAGGAAAAAGAGACAACAAAGAAAAGATAAAACCAATAAGTATGAGTGCTATGGATGTGAAAAGCTTGACCATTTAAACCAGATTGTCCAAAACTTAAGAAAGATAAACAAGTAATTAATTTGGGAATATGGAGGCGTATAGTCAACAAGAGGATTGAAACCCCTAGAGTGGAGAAAAAGGGACACTACATGACAAAGAGTGCTCTACAAAAAGAAAGAAAAAGAAAAAGCAAATTATTCTTCGGTCACAAGAAGTCCGACATGGTACAGCCAAGTACGAGAACGCAGATTAGAGGGCACTTGACGTTACAAGACACGTCAGTTAAATCTTTCTAAAAAAAAAAAACTAATTGAAATAGGCATTATAGGACATCAAACATAAAAACATTGCATGCATAAAATGTTTTTGAACCAGGTCCTATTTCCTTTCTACAAAAAAAAAACCCTTAAAATCGAGACGGTCATCTCGAATTACCAAACCGCCGTCTCAATCTCCAGAAAATTGGGACCGCCGTCTCGACCAACGAGATCGCCGTCTTGACTTGGCTAAAAATGAGACTGCCGTCCCACTTGGCGAGACGACCGTCTCGCTTAAGGCCAAAGTCGAGACCATCGTCTCAAGGTCCCAGACGGCCATCTCGACTTGTGCAAAATCGAGACCGCCGTCTCGACTTCCTAGACGGCGGTCCCGATTTCAATTTTTCCCCTATAAATAGAGGGAGGGTCTAGGGGGTCTCCACACTTCCTCCTGCACCCCAACTCTCTATTCCCTCACTTTTGAGCACTCTACCGTCAAAATGCATCGTGGAAGTCAATCTAGGAAGAGAAGAGGCTCTGCTGGCCCTAGCAGTTCCTCAGCACCTGTCCCCCAGGATCCAACTCAGCTCTCGCCAATACACCAGGCTCGTCTTGAGCATATCCGGGGATACACATGGCACCCCATGCTCAAATTGGATTTCGGCATTCTCGCCGAATTTGGATGAGAGGATGACGTCCAGGCCCACATTGACAGCATTGGGTGGGGTTTCCTCCTTCATCCTCCACCCACCCACGTATATCCCCAGGCGGTGCTGGAATTTCTCGCCTCCATCTCCTACGCCGAGACTCCTACCATGGTACCAGGCCTGTCACCAACGAAAATGGTGACATATTTTATGGGTGGGATGTACCGGACCACAACCCTGGACGAATTCAATGTGAACATTGGGTTCGTCCAGTCTGGGGACGTGCTGACCCGGGACTACCAGGAGGCCATTTGTGCGCGCCCCACCAACCTCACTGTCGGCGAGATGTGGGAAGAGCTCACCAGGGTGCCCACTTTGCCCACGCTGATGAAGGGCTCAACACTCCCTCCAGTCCTTCGCATCTGCCACAAGTTGTTGGCGGGGACCATCCACGGGCGGAAAAAGAGTCAGGGAAAGGTAACCCTTCCGGACCTCTTCGTCCTTTATTGCATGAGCCAGAGGCGCCGGTGCAACCCTGACTATTTCTTCCTGAAGGCCCTCAAGGACTTCGGGAGCCGGCTTGTGGGAGTCGTCCTCATGGCTCCCCTCATTACCCCCCTGACAGAAAAATGGGGGTGCAGTGGCAGGGGAGGAACTGGCCTCCAGCCTCCGACCCGAATCCATCAACGGGTCGATACTAGTCAGCATGGGGATGCTACTGCGCCACGGGACCCAGCTGATCCTCCACCCATCCCTGGATATCACTTTGGATCTCCGGGATCTCGTGGGAATGCACGATCTCCCAACACCTCCCGAGTTCCAACAACAACAACAACATCAACAACAACAACAACAGTACACAAATGATTTTGCTGGCATGAATCGTAACATGAACGATCTACGCCAGCAATTTGATCAGATGTCTGTGAGGCAAGAACAGTTGTCCCTAAGGCAAGAGGCCTTCGACACAAGACTGGAGACAATATACCAGTACCAAGAGGGGATGAGGCAAGACTGGGTGGTCTTCTAGCAAGAGTATCGCAATGAAGTCTGGGACCAGGCAGAGTTTTGGAGACATATGTACCGGCAGTTCCCCTCTTATGGATCGTCTCCAGACGAGAGCCCACCTTCTTAGGGATAGTGCTTGTAAAATAAGTTGCTATAATAAATTTTTCTAAATAAAAATTTCATTTCATGCATTTTTGCTATCCTTTTCAAAAGTCAGCGTAACAAAAGAAGCTTAAAGTAAAAAGACTTACGCTCAAACAAGAAGCCAAAATCCAAAAACGCGAGAAAAAAGAGATAAAATTGCGAAAAAAGACAGGATTAAAAATCACCTTGACCAACAATTTTCGACAACCAAACAGAAGTCGAGCAAAGAAAACAAGATTGCCCGACAACCAGCAAAGCCAGGCGACCACCACCAAAAGCCAAAAAACCAAAGAATCCCCAACAAACCAATGGAGCTGGATGAACACCAACAAAATCCCCGACACAATCCAGACGACCAAATCAAAGACAAGAGAACACATCTCAACACCGGCACATGAGCTAGAGCAGTAAGCCGCCACCACGACCAAAGGATCGGCTACCGCAAGAAGGAGCATCCAGAGGCATAACACCAGATAGGGGTGTATACTCATCAAGCCTTACAAAAGGGGACTTACCGGACGGGGGTTCATACTTGTCAAACACCAGATGAGGGTGTATACTCATCAGACCTTACAAAAGGGGGCTTACCGGGCAGGGGTTCATACTCGTCAAACCAGATGGGGGTTCATACTCATCAGCCGAAAGGATCAGCTACCGCCAGAAGGAGCATCCTGGAAGCACACTTTTTCCCCCAGAAGATCAACCGCCACAAAGACGGAACATCTGAAGGGCAACCGGGCAGGAGGGTCAACTCCTTTACCCTCCAGTCGATCTCCTTGGCACAACAGGCCAACAGTCGACTAGTCGGGTAAAGGGGGGGCAGCTGTAGACCCCAAATCTTGCCCGGCCTCATAATAAAGACCAGAAGACCTCCTTTTTGAAGATGGATAAAGCCTAAGAAGCCATTAGGAGAGACTATTAGGCCCCATATTAGAATAGGAGGGATTTTCTGCATGTAAATAAGGATTTTCGCCTTTTAGGGTCGAGACGACCGTCTCGTATTCGGGATCGCCGTCTCGCCTTGCGAAAGTGGCGAGACGGCCGTCTCGAATGACGAAACGACCGTCTCGACCTTGTTAGACGAGATGGACGTCTCGACCTGACAGGCGCAAATCCCTATAAATAGTCGTGCCATTCCCCTCATTTTATACAGTTCTTCCATTCTCTCTCTAGTCACTTCCTCAAATTCTCTTTCTAGAGTCCCTCCGAAGCATTTCCGGAGTTTCTGAGAGCTTTTTAGAGTTTTTTATAACATTTTCGAGAGATTCCCGGCGCTGTAAAGAGTGAAGGGCTGCTAAAAAGCACCCTAGTTTTCAAGAAATTAATATAAAGCTTGCCTCGGAGGTTTTTACATTCTTCCTCTCTCTTTTACTGCTTTATTTTTAATTATGCAATAGATATTAGGGCCATGTAGTCATAACTTTAATTCCGCAAATAAAAGGGTAAAAGCGTCTTTTCACCGGTTTACTTATTTAAATAGCTGACTTATCATAGGGAACCCGAAAGGGGCGTCGTAAGGGAACTAACACTTCCCTTACACGTAACTAACTCCCTTACTCAACTCTGGTTCTAATGACCAAAGTTGATTTTTCGAGAACCAACGCCTTTTCACTCCTTTTCTGATGTTTCCGGTAAAAACATCGGTGGCGACTCCAGAAGAATCCTTCAAAATTAGTTCCTGGATTAGCCCGGTTATCGGACAATCCAAGAATACTCTTTCAAAAACCTCGCCTCTAAGTTCATCCCGGTTATCGGACAACCTAAAGGCGTTGTAACCACACCAATAAAAACGCGAAAACAGGAAAATCGAAACCATCGCATCGCTTCGACCGTCTCGTTTTGACGGCGGTGACACTAAACAATCATAGTTATAAAATATATAAATAAGATGATAGATCTTTCATTCTTTTATTAATTTAATAAGAAATAAGTCAATCTTATCCTGTTCTTTTTCTAATAATATATTTTTAAAATATTTATTTTTATATAGAACAAATAAATGAGTACTTTATTATTTATTGAAAATAAAATATTTAAATTATCAAAAATAATATAATTTAATATATTATATTAAAAAAATATTACTTGATTGTTACATTTGTCCCTTAAGAAAATGTCATTCTCAAAATTTTTATTGACTAAAATAGATGAGTAATTTTTCTATTTTATTTTCTAATTCTCATAACTTCATTCTAAATGACCGTCATTAGTAAAATTTGTCTACTTCTTAATGGTTTGATCTTCTTGTCTATGATTTGTACATGTATTATTTCAAATATTAGAATATCCTTTAATTGTACTGTATTAGACATTAATAGGTGAGAAGGGTCAAAAATATATTTTCTTATCTGAGATACATAAAAGACATTGTGAATATTAGAGAAAAAAATTATATAAAAAATTTGATAACCAACATGACCTATTTTTTTAAGAAAGTAATATAGATCAATAAATCGGAGAATGAGTTTCTTTGAATTCATCACTTTACAAATTCCAATTGTTGGTGTGACTTTCATAATGCATTGTGATCTTCTTAGAATTCAAGGGTCACATTTTCTTGTCAATGTAACTTTTTGTATACTTTGAGTTGTTCTCAATTTTTCTCTAATCATCTTGATTTTCTTTGTTGTATGTTGAATGATGCCATAACCTAATCTCAAATCAACATAAAGGTGTTCTACATTTTTTCCTATATAATGCCTCATAGGGTGTTGTATCTATACTATAATGGAATTGTTGTTGTAAGTGAATTCAATCAATGACAAATATATGTCCTAATTGCCAAAAGCCTCTAGCACACAAACTGTTAATAAATCTTCCAAGGATTGAATAATCATTTCTGAATGTCCATCTATTTGGGGATGATAAACTAAGCTAAGATGAAGTTTAGTCCTCAAATGCTTAAACTCCCCTAGAATGTAGATATAAACCTATGATACTTATCACATACAATACTAGATGAAACTTCATGTAATCTTGTAATTTCTCTTATGTACATTTTAATCAGTTTCTCCAATGAACACCTGATATTAATGGGTAAGAAGTAAGCAAACTTTGTTAATCTATCTACAATAACTCATATGAAATCAAATTTTTAAATTTTTTGTGGAAAGCCAACTACAAAATCTATCGCTATATTATCTCATTTTCACTCAGGTATATCTATGGATCATAGCATTCTGGCTTATTTTTTGTGTTCTATCTTAGCTTTCTGAAAAACTAAGCATGTTGTTACATATTGTGCTACTTCCTTCTTCATCTTAGGCCACACTAGAACATTTTTGTTTTATTTTAATGTATATACAATTTTCTCTTGTGTATTTTTTCTAAAATCATTTTTTTATTTTTACATCATCATGCACACATATCTTATCATTAAATCTCAAAATCCCTATCCTATCTATACTAAAATTTTCTCTATCCTTTTGTCCTATCAACTTATTTTTCTTTTGAATAAATTCATCACTTACTTGAGCCTCATGAATTTGCCTTTGCAAGTCATTAGTCATATGAATTGAGTTTAATTTCATTCCATCAAGGTTTACTATAATGGATAAATTCATGTATCTAAATTTTTCTACCAAACTCGTTCCTTGAATCATCAATGAAGAGAAGGCATCCAATACTTCATTTGTGTTTGTTAGGTAATAATGTAATTCAAAATCATAAATCTCATCAATTTTATTAAATCTTTTTTATCAAACAAATATTTAAGACTCTTATGATTTATAAAAACCTAAAACTTACCACTATATATATAATGTCTCCATATTTTGAGTGAATATATAATGTCTCCATATTTTGAGTGAAAAACAATATCAGTTAGTTCTAGATCATGAGTTAGCAATTTTTCTCATGTGCTCTTAGTTGCTTACAAACATATGTTATTACCCTTTTATCTTGCATAAAAACACATCCTAATACAATTTTGTAAGCATAAAAAAATATTATAAAGTGTATAGTAAGATTGGATAATGTTAACACAAGGGAAATTATTAATCTTTTCTTAAGCTCTTGAAAGCTATTCTTGCATTTTTTTTTTCTATTTAAAAGCTTGACCTTTCTTTGTGATTTGAGTTAAAGACATAGTTATTCTAAAAAATTCTTTAATGAATATTTTATAATACCTTGTTAAACTAAAAAACTACAAATCTCAATCATTCTTCTTGGTAGATTTCATTGTAGAATTGATTTTACTTAAGTTGGGTCCAGTAATACTCCATTGAAAATCACGTGTCTCAAGAATTTTATTTCCTCTAACTAAAATTCATTCTTGGAAAGTTTAACATATACTTATTTATTTTTAAAATTTTGAAAAATAGTCTGAAAGTGTTTCTCATGATCTTCAAAAGTATGATAATAAATAAGAGTGTCATCTATTAAAAAATTTACAAAATAATCTAAAAATGGATGAATTTTTTTAATATAATCCATGAATATTGTAGGAACATTATGTAAATTATTTTGTAGTTTCCCTACGTTCCTAATTCATTCCAGAAAACTACTCTACAGGATCTTTAAATTCAATATTCTCACACAATAACATAAATTATAATAAGGAGACTAACCTTGATCCATGAGAGATATCCAATGAGAATGTGTTTTTCAATGTCTTTGTTCTCCTCCAACCTCTTTTTTGTAATTTATCTCTTTGCCTTTCTTTCTCCTATCACACTTTTTTGATTATTTACTGTGAAAAGAACTTTATAGCTAGAGACAAAACCTTAATCCCCTTTTATTAACAAACACCAATCAAGTTGGTTATCGTAAGTTTTTTTATTTTATTTTATCTTTATTTTATTATGACTTCCCATAATAACTAATAGGTTCTTATATTTTATTAAATCACATTTGAGCCCACCATTATATTTTACATGAGTCACATAATAGAATAATTTAATTAATTAATTATAACACATTAATCACACCAAAACGCATAATTTGATACTCATATGATCATACATAGTCTGAATGCAATTTTTCTATATGTTCTGTCTTTACTCTAATTTGATGATATCCTAACATTAAATCTATTTTAGAAAATACGGAGACTCCTCTTAATCGATTCATTAAATCATCTATTATATGAAAGAGGTATTTATTCTTTATGGTGTATTTACTTAACTAACGATAATTTACGCAAAACTGAAAACTTTCATCTTTCTTCTTAACTAACACAACAAAAACTCCCCAAGGTGATACACTAGGACAAATAAACTATTTTTCAAGTAACTCTTCCGGTTGTTTCTTTAGTTCTGTTAATTCAATTGTGGACATCCTATATGGTTTTTTAGAAAATGGTCTAAATCCAAGAATCAAATCTATTGAAAATTCAATCTCTCTATTGGGTCGCAAACCAATAATATCATTAGAAAAAAACTTCAGGAAAAAGATTATGAAATTTAAAAGATTCTCAAATTTTGAAATATTATAGATTTTTTTGTACAATTCAAAAGAACTTGATTGGAAGATAACTCGTTCATACCTAAAACCACATTTATTTTCAACAAAGGTATACAAATCAAATTTATAAGGAATTTTTTATTTCCAAGAAGAAAAGAATAATTTAGAATGACTTTATTAGTAATTACGATTTACTCATGAGAATAAAAAATAACCAAATTAGCATCTGAAAAAAGGATTAACAATTCGTAGTGTTGAACAAAATCATTAGAAATGAATGAATAAGTTTTACTTAAATCATATAGTACATTTAAAGTTTTATCTTTAATGAAACACATAACTATATTCAGATCATTGTTTTGAGCGACTTTAGTTTCAGTCTTGATTTAGACTCCCTATTGTTGTATCCCTTGCTTTGGGTGTAAAAGGAGTACAATTTTGAAACAAATAGGTCCTTTAAGATGATAATCTCTAGCATGAGAAACTTGTCCACACTTAAAACACCTAATATGATTATTTAAAGGTCTAATAGAATTTTCTAAAGAAATTTGGTTGGGTTGAGGTCTCCATTGAAGACAGTTGTAGAATTTTCCTTTGTTCTATCCCTTTTTTATTTAGTTACGTTCCAAAATATTTTGGTTTATTATTTTGACTATTTTTAAAATCTTTTAGAAGTTTACAATTATGAATAAGTTTATAGAATTTATAATATTTCTACTATCTTTCTCAATTTAAACATAAGTCCATTATCAAGTTTTATACATTTTATCCTTTCATTTAGGTAATAAAGAAAGTATAATATTTTCCCAATTCTTCAAACTTAATGACATATTCTCCCATTATCATACTTTTTTATTTTAATTACATGAATTTAATTTTTTTCCTCCTCACATTATTGAAAAATATTTTTCTAAAACACACTACAATTTATCTCTCATTGTGAAAATAATTCATGAATAAAAATTTTGGGGGGGGGTTGCCGTGCAAATTTACATTATTGTCGTGTCAGAAACAAATGTTAAAGGCTTGTTCCACTAAAGTGATTGGATTATCAGTGAAATTTGTATTCTATCTCAGAAAGACTATTGCCGGTGGCATAGCTAATTGGAAAGCAATATCCCCTAGAAAAATTTGTAATTTATGTGTACTTTTATAATTTTCACTCTCCAAATTTAATTATCATTAAATAGACCTACTTGTAATTTTGACCTCTTGTTTATTTTTTTTTACAAATATTAAATCAAACCATTAAATATACTTAATAAGAAAATCTTTTATATTTTTTCACATTTTTCATATCTATTTATTATTTATTGATAATATATTATTTTCACTCCAAATTATTGGTCAAGATCCACTATTTCTCATGGTAATGACTATGAAGAAATGGTTTGAAAATTTTGACACTTACATTTGTTTAAGTTGATATTTTTAGTTTTATCATAAACAAAAAATAAATAAATAAATGAGAACAAATATAATGTAAAATAATACTATATCAAAACAATATAAAAATATATTTTTAAATTTCATCGATATATTCTATTTTAATTTTATATTATAAATATTTGAATTAGTTTTGAAATGATTAGTCAAGATAATCTTTGTCATGATTAATATACTAACACAAAATTATTCATTCCTAAATAATATTTAATCATTGGAATTCCTTAAATCAAATCTCCAACTACAATCATCAAAACTTTATTTGTAGAAATATTTTTATTGTTCTTTAAAAAACATCTAAATTATTTTTATCATATTTATTTCTCAATATAAATATAAATAAAAAAATATTAGAGATAAATTAAATAATGTAAATATAAATAAATAAATAAAATGAATGTGTAATTAGAAATAGATTAGATATTATAAAAATAAATAAATAAAAGAAATCAATGTTTAACTAAAATTAAATTAAATAATATAAATAATTAAAGAGAATTAATATATAATTAAAAATAAATTAAATAGCACCAATATAAATAAATAAATAAAATAAATTTAAGACAGCAATAGTCATAATTATAAAATATATAAATAAAATAATAAATATTTTTTCCATACACTAAAATTAGACAAAAGTGTTATGTATATATATTTTTTCTTTTTTTCTATTTCACTCTCCTCTTTCGTTTCTCTCTTCTTCTTATTTTATTGTATTATCTATATACAATAATTTTTTATTGTTTTTACTCACATTGTAATAATTACAAGCTTGATTTTTTTAAAGCATGCTTATCTATTCATCTAAGATACAAGTCAATCTTTTTTTTTAATAGTATATCTTTTTATAAAATAAATAAGTCTTTTATTATTTTTAGAAAATAAAAATATTTAATTATCCATAAATATTTAAAAAATATATTATATAAATAAATTTTGAGGTGATAAAAGTTAAAATTATTTTTTCACTAAAGGTATTTTTAATTGTGACCTATGTTAAAAAAACAAAAATAAATAAACAACTATCTGTGTTGATAGTAAAATAACCTAACTAACATAACTTGAAATAACACTAGGTCATAAGTAATGTTTAATCCTAACTTGCATTAATTGAAAATATCTTTTATTTGATAACTTTCATATGTAAAAAATCTCAATTAACATAGAAAAAATTATTTTTAAGTAGTCAGTAATTATTGTGACTGAATTACCAATATCTTCAATGAAACTTAGTGGATAATTTTTTATTGACCAAGCTAACTTTATCTCAATCAAGATGCGTTAACGAAGTTTCAATTGAAATTAACTAGGCAACGTTTAAATTGAGTTGAACATAATATTTAAAAATAACATAAATCAAGATGAGTGTGAGAAGAATATAAAAAATAAAAATTAATAAAAATTAATAAAAAAAATTACAATTATCTGTAAAAATAAGTTCCTTCTAAAAAATTTTCATCCACTCACACTCAGAGGCGGGACCAGGGTACGTGGTTGACCACAATTTATATATATATATATATATATATATATATATATATATATATATATATATATATATATATATATATAATTAAAACTTAAATAAAATTATTTTTTAAATATAAAAATATATATTCTATTTTTTATAAATAATAATAATTATTATAATTATTATTTTTTTATAATTCGTATACTTTTTTATTTATATCCCTTCTACTCTTATTTTCTATTTTTATATTTTTGTTTTTTTATTCATCTTTTCACTTTATACACTCCAATTTCATATTTTTATTTATTTTTTACTCTTTCAAATATAAAAATTATAAGCTTGTCTTTTTAATTTTCACTTTGTTTTAAGTAAATATTTCTTTTACTGTTTTTCATTATTATAACATATTATCATGTATATTATTTATTATCACTTAATTAATTATTTTAATATTTTATAATTTTTAATTTCGATGTTAAAATATAAAAAAAAATAAGTTAAATTTTAAAAATATTTATGAAAAAATTTATATATTCAATTTTTTTAAAAGAAAAAGAAACTATAAGATAAAATAATTTTTATCTTACTAAATTTAAATTTAATAAATAATATTAAAAATATTATTCAACCACTTGTAATATAAATTATATAATAATTAATCATTTTTATAATATAGATATACGTAAAACATATCTAATTTCATATATATTTATTTTATATTAAACATAAATAAGTTTTAATTTTTAATAATTTTATACAATATATATTTTTATATTATAAATAGTTTTAATATATATTATATCGAGTCGGGCTCTCATAACAAAATTTCGGATTCATTATAAACAGAACTTTCAAATGGTTTAACAGGCAAGTCCTCCGCTTTCACTCAATATTTACTCAAACATTACGCGCAGTAAGAAATTGTTGTAAGGATGACGTTTTTTCACAAACGTTAGAATTCAAATTGTTGTTGGATATTTATAAGTACATATAATCTAGAAATAGAGAATATATAAAGTAATATATGAAATTTATTTTTCCATAATTTATTAAAATGTTTCTAAGGATATAAATTATAATAAATAAATAATTAAATACAGATAATATTTTAAATATAATAATTAATCTTATAATTATTAAGAAAATTAGTTTTTTCCATCTTTCAAATAATTGGTAGAATTTTTAACTTTGTAATAATGTGTAGTTAAGTACAGTTATATACCGATGTTCTTATGTGATTATTATGTAATAATCTATTTATTGAGAAGTTATATATCATTTGTGAATAAGAAAAAATACATTTTAATAGTGGTATCAAAGTGTGGTTAGTTTGGTGACAAACTTAGCTGAGTACAAAATGAAGATATCATATTTAATAAGGGTCCAATTAAATATATGTATCTCTAACAAGACTATCATTAAAGCTATTCATGATTAAGTATGAACAGAAATCTAATAAAATTAAATAATTTATAACTGGGAAAGTCCCACAAATTTGTTGGGATAAGTTATTATTCTGAGTTAGCTTTCCATTATGTTGAAAATAAATCCGTAAGTTGTAGGGATTTAAGTTAGGTTGAACTAGTTAGCCCCATGTTTTAGGATTTGTTAAACGTGGGTTGTTTTCCCCTTCTATTTGTTTCTATTTTCAGTTGTAAACAGTGTATTTAAGCCTTAACATATCAATAAAATAATACTACATTTCTTTTGCAAACTAGTGAGCATTAATATAACACCTTACAAAATTGGTATTAGAGGCTAGAAAGAGGCCTAAAGTGTGAAAAAATTGAGTGTGAGAAGAAGTCATGGCAGCTAAAGTCAATAGTTTCGTATAGGCCTCCATCCTAAAATTTGGTGGATATTATGATAATTGGATTTTTCTCATGGAGAATCTCCTTAAATCCCAAAGAGCATTGGAACGTCATTGAGTCAGGTTATGACGAGTTGTTGGACGATCTTACTTTATTAGTAGTTCAAAAGAAAACGTTCGAAGAAATGAAATTGAAGGATTTAAAAGCAAAAATTATCTTTTCCATGCAATTTAACTATTACTCAAAAAGAAACTTTCAAACAAGTGTAGGACTAAAGAAGGTTAAATGTCAAGGCAACGCTAGGGTGCAAAGAGCTCAACTCCAACACATTAGGAGAACCTTTGAGCTCCTTGAGATGAAGATGAGAGAAATAGTCATTGAACCATGTGTCATGATAGTAGCCATTGATATGCAAAATTGCAGAGAAAACATAACAGATACGAAGATCGTGGAGAAAATTTGATGCACACTTATGGAAAATTTTGACTATATCCTATGTCGGCAAACATTATGTTCTATGTTGTAGCTTCCTCTATGGTATCAAATTGTACGCATGTGAACTCATGTGAACTTGCTCAATTATGACACTGAAGGTATGACCGCTTAAGTTTCAAAGGGCTGCAAACCTTACAATTTGAGAAAATGGTAAAAGGGTTGTCTTCACTTGAATTCAATGAGTTTTGCACAAGGGAAGAAATTAAAAGACAACTCAATGTAGCATACACACCCCAACAAAATGGGGTTGCAGAACTCTGAAACAAGACAATAATGAATGGTGAGAAGCATTATTTCAGACAAAAATATCCCAAAGAATTTCTACCCAGAAGCAACCAATTGTTCGAGGTATGTACTGAATATGAGTCTTACTATTGTTGTTCTAGGAGTCACACTAGAAGAAAAGTGGAGTGGAATCAAGCCAACAGTCAATCACTTCAAAATCTTTGGCTACATTGGACAGGTTCATATCCTCGATGCCCAATAAGTTAAACTTGATGTTAAGAGTCAAAAGTGTGTTTTTTGGTGTAAGTGATGAATAAAAGGCCTGTCACATCTATAATCCCATCACAAGAAAGATTGTAATCAGCAGGGATGTGATTTTTTAAGAAGAAGAAAATTGGGATTGGGAACAAAATATTGAAAAGGTTCGAATTAATGTGCTAGAACATGATGAAGGAGGCGAAGAACAAGAAGATAAAATTGGACCAGAGGAAGAAAATTAACTAATATCAACAGTTGATGAAAGCTCAAACAATACACCTCCATCTATTAGAACTGAAGAACAAGAACATACTTTGGCCAGAGTTTGTCACAGATTGCCTCTTGCTTGGATGTGGAGTGGGGATTATGTTAGTGGACATGGCTATTCGAATTTACAAGATGACATGCAAAACATGATAGTGTTCATGATCATTGAGGATCTAGTTAACTTTAATGAAGTTGTAAGGCACTCCAAATGGAAAAATGCAATGCAACCAGAGATTGACGCAATAGAAAGAAATCAAACATGGGAGCTCATCAATCTACCCACAGGAATGAAGAAGATTGGGGTTAAATGAGTGTTTAAAACAAAACTAAATGAGAAAGGAGAAGTAGATAAGTACAAGGCACGACTAGTTGCTAAAGGTATGCACAATAGTTTGGTATTGACTATAATGAAGTTTATAAACTCAAGAAAACACTCTATGGGCTTAAACAAACTGCAAGGGCATTGTACAACAAAATAGAAGGCTATTTTCTCAAGATAGGATTCAAAAATGTGACTTCGAACATGCTCTATTTCTCAAAAATGAAGAAGGAGGTAAGGTTCTAATTGTTAGCTTAAATGTGGATGATCTTGTTTTTACTGGAAATTGTGAAAAGATGATGATTCAATTTAAGGGGTCAATGAAGTGTGAATTTGATATGAGTGATCTAGGAACTTTAAAATATTTCTTAAGGGTTGAGGTTCTGCAGTGCAGAGAAGGAATTTATATTTCTCAAAGGAAGTTTGCTAGAGAAATTCTTGAAAGATTTGGAATGAGAAGCTATAATTTTGTGAACAATCCAATTTTTCCAGGAGTAAGATCGACCAATGATAAAGATGGGATAAGGGTAAATGCAATAGAGTACAAGCAAATGGTAGGCTCTCTGATGTATTAATCCATCACCAAACCTAATTTAATGTATGTAGTATGTTTAGCAAACAGATTCATGGTTGATCCCAAAAAACTTCATATGCAAATCATAAAAAGGATCATGCACTATGTGAGTTTGGAATCCTCTATAAATGAAAAGGTAATGCAAAGCTACTAGCCTACACAAACAACGACTAAGCAGGTGACTTAGAAGACCGTAAAAGTACATCTGATTATGTATTTTCGTTGAGTGGTGGTGTTATATCTTGGAGCTCTAAGAAGCAGCTCATGGTCACCTTATCAAGCATATAAGCAACTCAATGCATTTGGTTAAAGCAAATTCTTAATAAACTTGGCCAGACTGAAGATACAAGTGTTACAGTCTATTGTGATAACAATTTTACTATCAAGCTTTCTCAAAATCTTGTATTCCTTAGGTGAAGTAAGCATATTAAAGTTAGATTTCATTTCTTATGTAATCTCAACAATGAAGGAAAGATGAAATTAGCATACTACAATTTAGTTAATCAAGTGGCTGATATAATGACTAACCACTTAAGCTAGAAGCATTTGTGAAATTGAGAAAGCTACTAGGAGTCTGCAAAGTTCCCAACTTAAACTGATTATAATATAATCAGATTTAGGGGAGGATACGTTGGGATAAGTTATTATTTTGTTTTAGCTTTTTATTATGTTGCTAATAAATCCCTAAGTTGTAGGGATGTAAATTAGATTGAACTAGTCAACCCTATCTTTTAGGATTTGTTAAATGTGGGTTGTTTTCCCTTTCTATTAGTTTCTATTTTGAGTTGTAAACGATTTATATAAGCCTTAACATATCAATAAAATAATAGTTTAGTTCTTCTGCAAATTAGTAATGTTAGTATATGTGATTCAAAATTGAGTTTAACAGTTCTATTCCTTTTTTCTATTATATTAGTTTGACTTGGTATGCAATATAAATACCAAGACACATCGCCTAATAAAATGAGTTGCTGCTAGTGCCTTTTTGTGCGTGTTATCTCTCTTACTCACCTTGTATTCTCAAACTCCTCTCTCTCTCTCTCTCTCTCTCTCTCTCTCTATCTCTCTCTCTCTCTCTCTCTGTGAAACCCAACAACTAGTATCAAGAGCATAGGTTCGATGGGACCTGGTGCATTTTCATCAAATCTACCTAGCCTTAATAGTAAGAACTGGGATCGCTGACGCGTTCAAATGAAAGCACTTCTTGGATACCAAGAAGTCGCAAAAGTCGTTGAAGAAGGGTTCTCCGTGCCTAGGGAGAGGGCCATAGAGGCTGAGAAGAGTCTTTATCGGGAGAACAAAAAAAAGGATTGTAAAGCCACTTTTCTGATTCATCAATGTGTGGATAAAACCCATTTTGAGAAGATTGCATGAGTTGCAACTTCACACGAGGCATGTCAAATACTGGAGAAGTGTAGCAAGGGAGCGGAGAAATTGAAGAAGGTTAAGTTGCAAACCATGCAACGTCAATATGAACTGATGCAAGTGGAGAGCAACGAAAGAATTGCTGATTTCTTTAATTGAATTGTGATGCACACAAATTCTATGAAGAATTATGGTGAGAAGATAGTAGATCAGACAATCGTAGGGAAAATCTTGAGAACCTCGAAGCCTAAATTCGATCATATTGTCGTGATAATTGAAGAGTCCAAGAAGATTGATGAGTTGAAGGTAGAAGAATTGCAAGGTTACTTAGAAGCCCATGAACAAAGGTTACTCGAGAGGGAAACCAACAAGCCAAACGACTATCAGGCATTGTAAGCCCAGACAACCAAGAAGAGTAGCAATTGGTCGAAAGGGGTTATCGGGATTGTGGATGAGGAAGAAATTTTAGAGGTGGCTTCGGAAGGTTTAGTCAAAATCAAGAACAGTAAAGAAATAATGATGAAGAGGCAGAATCGTCTAAGAAGTAGAAACAAACAAAAAATTGGAGTGGAGGAAAACGAAAGATTGACAGGAAGCGAATCAAATGCTTCAACTGTAATCGTATTAGGCATTTCTCCACTGAATGCACAACAAAACCAAGGAAGATGGAGAGCAGAGGGGAAAATAGTGATCATCAGGCATATAAGGTCAAAGAGGAACAAGATGAATCTGACGAACAACCTGTGGTATTGATGATGATTGCAGGTTTAAGGGGTCTTGATTGCGATAGTTGGTACATCGATTCCAGATGTTCAAACCACATGACAGGGCATCGTGAGTGGTTCGTGAAACTTGATAGTAGCAAGAATAGCACCATATGATCTGCAGATAACAGAGTGATTCAGGCTGAAGGAACTGGGAACGTCTTGGTAACAAGACAAGATGGAAAGAAAGTGATGATTACATATGTGTTGTATGCCTCAGAAATGAAGAGTAATATGATAAGTATGGGTCAACTTTTTGGAGAAAGGGTTTTCTATGAAGATGGTGAATAACTCGCTAGAAGTATTTGATGCATTAGAACGGTTGGCAATTAAAGTTCCACTGACTCATAATAGAACCTTTAAGGTAAGTTTGAGTACCTTGGAATCACAATGTTATTTGCCTCAGTAGATGAGTCTTGGTTGTGGCATTTAAGATTGGGCCATTTAAACTTTAAAGACATGAGTCTCTTAAAGAAACATGATATGGTAACAGGTCTGCCTACAATAACAGTGCCAAATGAAATATGTGATAAATGTTTGATCAGTAAGCAGTCCAGGAATACTTTTAGTTCACACACGATATCAAGAGCTAAAGGTTTGTTAGATGTTGTCTATTCAAATGTTTGTGGACCATTTGATGTGCCTTCTTTGGGTGGAAATAGGTATTTTATCCTATTTGTGGGTGAGTTTAGTAAGAGACTGTGGCTTTTCTTGATGAAGCATAAAAATGAAGCATTCATCTTCTTTAGAGACTTTAAGGTGCTAGCTGAGAAGCAATATGGACAAATAGTGAAAGTATTGCGCACGAATGGTGGAGGAGAATTTGTATCCAGTGAATTTATAAAGTTTTGTACTGATCATGGAATTATCTATGAGATCACAACCCCTTACACACCTCAGCACAATAGGATTGTTGAGAGGAGAAACATAACCATTGTGAATATGATAAGAAGTATGTTGAGACAGAAGAGCTTGCTAAATCAATTCTAGAGAGAGGCAGCAGTGACAACAACCTATGTTTTGAATAGGTGTCCAACAAAAGTACTTGATTTGAAAGTACCAGAAGAAGTATGGAGTGGGAATAAGCCGTCTGTGAAGCATTTCAGGACCTTCAGTTCAAAATACTACAATCATATACCACCACAATGCAGGAATGTAAACCCTGTTAAGTGGTAGAAAGTTTCATGGAGACAACGATCTAAAAGTATACTTGGACTGGGAAGCTAAAATAGACCAAATTTTCAATGTAAACCCAATAGGGGACTAAGAACAAGTAGACTTAGTGGTAGTTGAATTTGAAGGATATGCCATGACATGGTGGCATAGGATCTGTAACGATAATTACCAAGGGCCACTCGCGGCTTCTTAAATGGACATCAAACATTTAATGCGTGTTAGATTTGTTCCTTTCTACTATAGGAGGGAGCTCTTGTTCAACAGGGTAATATGTGTGTGAATGATTACTTCAAGACGCTAGAATATTTGCTCCTTAGGATCGGTATGCATGATGAAACTAATGAGACTAAGGTAGCTAGGTTTGTTAGTGGTCTTAGAAGAGATATCCAAGACTTAGTAGAATTATACGAATACTCCTTAATTGAAAATGTTTTACATCTTGCCTTGAAAATTGAAGCTCAATTGAAAAGAAAAGATGGGGCTAAAAGGAGTTATTTGCATAATGACTACTACAGTTTAAATTAGAAGGACAAGGGCAAGAAAAAGGAAAAACTAGAGAGAAACCCTTCCAAAGCTCTCCAAGAAGTGCCCCCTAAGGGAAACTCTTCAAGGAACACCACTCTTAACACCTCTGTGCCTCAAAGGACTAGTTCCATAAAATGTTTCAAATGACTTAGGTATGGGCACATTGCTTCAAACTACTCTACCAAAAGGACTATGATTTTGAGTGCAAATGGAGATCTCGAGAGTGAACATTCCTCCTCATTTAAAGATAATTCCTCCGAACACTCTTCCTCAAGCGATGAAGAGATCACACCTTGTGAAGGCGATTTGTTAATAGTAAGATGGATGTTGGGTCAAGTCCAGAAGGATCTTGACAATACTCAAAGAGAAAACATTTTTCACACCCGCTGCCTTATTAATGAAAAATTGTGTTCACTCATCATCTATGGGGGAAATTGTGTGAATGCTGCTAGCACGAGGGTAGTAGACAAGATTGGTTTGCCCATTACTCCTCATGTCAAGCCATACAGGCTTTCCTAACTTAGTGAGGAAGGCGAGATAGAGGTCAATAAACAAGTCTTCATCATCTTTGCGATTGGGAACTATAAGGATGAGGTTCTTTGTGATGTTGTGCCAATGGAAGCGTCCCATATTTCACTTGGTAGGCCTTGGCAATTTGATAAACAAACCTTTAATGACGGTTATACCAACAAGTTTTCTTTTAACTTCCAAGGGCACAAGGTCACTTTGAAACTCCTTTCCCTTCAAGAAGTTAGTAAGGACCAAGAAAAAATGCAAAAAAATAGAAAATAAGAAAAAGAAAAAAAGAGAGAAAAAAAAAGAGAAGGGATCAACCTCCAAGGTAAATGACATCATGATCTCCCATAAGAGGATTAAGAAGGTACTTTTAGCTCATAAACCCCTACTCTTATCATATCCTCCTCAAGGTTCTGTTGAATTATTGGCAAGCGTACCAAAATTATTAATCGCAGTATAGTATTTCAATTAAATAAAAGTCAATCCCACGAGGAACGAATTCAATGGAAATTCTCAATTATGCTTACTAAGCGTATTAAAACAAAAGATGTTTTTCATAAAGAGTTGCAATGAAAATAAAATGACAAAGAACAATAAATTGGTTAGAAAAGATCAATTAAAAGCACTTAGGATTGATTTCCTTCCTTTTCCCTCTTTTACAATAGCTAGGTCAAATTAAGAACATCAATTAACCTAACAATATTGATGTCACCTACTCAAATCATCCATGTTGATCTCTCACACATAAAATTCATAAGAAAACCTAGTAAATGTTGATTTTGCACACACTTAAGAGATTTTCCAACATTAGGTTTAGGGTGTTAAGCAATTGATACATTCATTCCATGTCTGGCAATTAACGTAACAAATATTCTTACCATGATCTAGGGTTCAAGATATATTTCTCAATCATACCTCAAACATCAAGAATAAACATTCAGAAGCATAAAGGATAAGAATAACAACATGAAAACATAGATTAATATCTCAAAATATTGCCAAGATACAAAAGAATTCAAAGGAAGTGCACCCAATCCCAAGAGAATGAAGTTAACCACTCATGGCGACCATTATAATGTTTTAATTGATGAAGAAGTGAAGAATTGATGAACACTGGACGAAACCCTAGCAGTAGTCGTGCCTCCTCTCCCAAAACCCTACTTCCTTTCTCAAAACACAACTTCTCTTTCTATAGAAAACTTTTGGGCCGAGACTTTCGCTTAAGCGAAAGTTCCACATTTTCGCTCAAGCGAGAAAAGATTCACTTGAGCGAATGAACTCCAGAGAAGTTTGCCTGATTTTCTCTCAAACGACTTTTATAGCGTTTGAGCGAGTGGACTCCAGAGAGTTTTACCTGATATTCGCTCAAGCAAATTTTATGTCACTTGAGCGAGTGAACTCCAGAGAGTTTTGCCTGATATTCGCTCAAGTGAGAGTAGATCCCGCTCGAGCGACTTCCACGCTGAAAATCTTCTTCCTTCTTCCATTTTTTACTTCAAATATGTTAAAAATTGTGCTCCTTGCTCTTGTATCAAGGTATTCTCAAATTCATCATACATTGGGAAGAAAATTGATTAGAATTGACATAAGTTAAGTGATTTCATAACAATTAACAGCTTAATTAAATCAACTTTTATCACTTAACAGGTTCTTCCCCTACATTTCATGAACAATCTCCAAGTTTGTCCAATAGTCTAGAGTTAGTATTGGATGAATTTCAAGATGTTTTTCAAGAACCTCGTAAGGGGCTTCCACCTCGTAAGGGGCTTCCACCTCTAAAGGGGATCGAATATCAAATAGACTTCTTACCTGGTTCATTCATTCCTAACCGGCCAGCTTATAGGGCAAACCTAGAAGAGTCTAAAGAGATCCAAAGGAAAGTTGAGGAATTACAAGATAAGGGTTGGGTCCAAGATAGCATAAGTCCCTGTGCAATGTCGATAATTCTCGTCCCCAAAAAGATGGGAGTTGACGGATGTGCACGGGTTGTAGGGCAATCAATAATATAACTGTTAAGTATAGACACCCAATCCCGAAGCTGGATGACTTGCTAGATGAGTTACATGGAGCTTTTGTGTTTTCCAAAATTGATCTGAAGAGAGGATATAATCAAATCAGAATTAAAGAAGGAGATGAATGGAAAACAACAAAAAAGTGCAAAAAGAAAACAAAAATAGAGAAGAAGGAAAAGAAAGACAAGGAGAATCAGAAGCTTTTGAAAATTTATGGACAAATTTTCTCCAAGGCGAGGAGGATGATGAGTCCTTAGATGCCCCGGAGACCAAAGAGATCATCGCTTGGAGGATCACTAAGGGCATGACTAAAAGGGAGCCTTTTTCTCACCCTTCACTTTAAATTTTCTTAGCATTTATTTTCTTAAATTTTAGAGACTCATTTTCACTTTTTTTTTGTAGGACCACTTTATACACCTCCTTTTTGAAGAATACCACCTCTTTTTGGTGGGAAAGAAGCCTTGGATCCATAGGATACATGCATGGGCAGCCCAAAGGTGTAGGATACTTCTTTTTCATATCCTACACCCCTTTTTGGAGAAGAAGAAAGTTGGGATGCGAGATTGATAGACTTGGGACAACCCAAAAGGAAGCACACCTTTTTTTTATGTTCTCCACACCTTTAGAGGTATTT
Source organism: Sphenostylis stenocarpa (assembly GCA_963425845.1). Lineage (NCBI taxonomy): Eukaryota > Viridiplantae > Streptophyta > Magnoliopsida > Fabales > Fabaceae > Sphenostylis > Sphenostylis stenocarpa. The sequence continues at coordinate 71,028,944 of OY731401.1, read as the reverse complement.
TTGGTGGGCTAGGATGAATTTAACATATTTGGACCATGGGGACTCTAGCCTTTAGGTTTAGGTTAAGTTTTGTCTCATTTTTGTAATTCCATCTAGGTCCCTCTCTCAAAAGCCTATAAATAGAAGGTTTTCCCTCATGTAAGTAGGTTTGTTGAATATAGAAGAAATAGAGTTTGGGATTAATCTCCCTTGTGCATAAATCACACATAGGGTAGTCTATTTATAGTAGAGAGATACAACTAAAAGAATAACTGAAAGTAACAGAATAAACAGAAGATATTGTTTGATATTATGGTTAATATCTAACAATATCTTAACAATATTAAATAATATCTAAACAATATCTAACATTCCCCCTCAAGCTGGAGCATACAAATCGTATGTGCCAAGCTTGTCACAAATATAATCAATTCTAGGACCCCGTAAAGATTTAGTAAAAATATCTGCTAACTTATCACTTGAGTTAACAAACTCAGTCTTGATGTCTCCAGACATAATCTTTTCTCGAATGAAATGACAGTCAATCTCAATGTGTTTGGTCCTCTCATGAAAGACAGGATTAGAACTAATATGAAGAGCAGCCTGATTGTCACACACAAGTGACATTTGAGTGACATCTCCAAATTATAACTCTCTAAGAAATTGTTTGAGCCAAACAAGTTCACAAGCAGTTGAGGCCATAGCTCTATATTCTGCTTCGCACTAGATCTTGCACAACACTTTGTTTCTTACTTTTCCATGAGACCAAGTTACCACCAATGGAGACACAATATCCGGATGTAGATCTTCTATCCGAAGGAGATCCCGCCCAATCGACATCCGAGTAGCAAACAACTCTTGTATGGTTATTATAATCATATAACAATCCTTTTCCAGGAGATCCTTTAATATACTTTAAGATACAAATGACTCGCATTCCAATGATCTTCACATGGGGAATTAAGAAATTGGCTTACCACACCGATCGCAAAGGAAATGTCGGGACGAGTAACTGTAAGATAATTCAATTTTCCAACCAATCTTCTATACTGCTCGAGGATCGGTATAAGCTCCCCCGATTTGGTAAAAGTTTAGTATTGGGATCCATGGGCGTATCAACGGACTTTGAATTCATCAACCCAGTTTCCTCTAAAATATCCATGGCATACTTCCTCCGAGATATAACAATACCATCATTGGACTGTGCCACCTCAATACCCAAGAAATATCTAAGTTTGTCAAGATCTTTAGTCCGAAAATGGTGACAGAGATGTTGTTTCAACTGAGAGATGTCATGGTTGTCACTACATGTAAGAACGATGTCATCAACATATACTATCAAGTAAACACATCCAGCACTTGAGTGTCGATAAAAGACAGAGTGATCTGCTTCACACCGAGTCATACCTAATTGTTGAACAACCTTGCTAAACTTTCCAAACCAGGCCCTAGGAAATTGTTTTAGGCCATATAGGGATTTGCGAAGACGACATACCATCCCAGAAGACTCCCCCTGAGCAACAAACCCAGGAGGTTGCTCCATATAGATTTCTTCTTGCAAATCACCATTGAGGAAAGCATTTTTAACATCTAGTTGATAAAGAGGCCATTGCTGAATAGCGGCCATGGAGATAAATAAACGAATAGAAGTCATCTTTTGCCACAGGGGAAAAGGTATCTGCATAATCCAACCCAAAAATTTGAGTATAACTTTTGGCCACAAGACGAGCTTTGAGGCGATTAATAGTACCATCAGGTCCAACTTTGATAGCAAACACCCACCTGCAACCAACAATAGATTTCCCAAACGGTAACGAGACCAATTCCCAAGTTCCACTATTATGAAGAGCACTTAGTTCATCTAACATGGCCTGACGCCAACCAGGATGGGCTAAAGCTTCACAGACAGTTTTTGGAATGGTCACAGAAGAAAGAGAGGAAAGACATGTATAAAAAGGTAATGACAGTCGATGATAACTCAAACCAATATAATGAGGAGAGGGATTACGTGTAGAACGGATACCTTTTCGAAGGACAATGGGAAGGTCAGACTCAGGTGTGACATCCGGAGGAGACAGAGTAGTTGACACTTGAGTAGAGTCACATTGTAGTGGTTGTGCTTGGTTTCGGCAACTATAAACCTGAAGAGGCAGTGAAGAAGAAGCTGACTACGGAGTAGAATCTAATGGTGAAGAAGGCATAGTTAGAGGGTCACAAACAACAGGAACATTAAATGTACTAGGAGTGTTGACAAGATTGGATGGAGACAGAGGTAAAGATTTACTTTTAAAATAAAAAGAGAACTCATCAAAGGTGACATCTGCAGACACAAAATAACGGTTAAGAGAAGGAGAAAAATATTTGTATCCTTTTTGTGATCTTGTAAACCCTAAGAAAACACATTTATGTGATCTAGGAGAAAGTTTGTCAGGACTAGAACTAAAATTATGAACAAAACATGTAGACCCGAAAACTTTCAGAGGTAAGGGATGAAGTGGTTCATGAGGGAATAAAATGGAATGAGGTATTTTATTATCTAGAACCGAAGATGGCATGCGATTAACAAGATAACATGCAGTAAGAAGAGCATCACCCCAAAAATGTTGAGGAACCTCTCCATGAATTAAAAGATTGCGAGTTGTTTCAATAAGATGTTTATTTTTACGTTCAGTTACACCATTTTGTTGAGGTGTATAAGCACAAGAAGTTTGATGCAAAATACCATGAGAAGCCATGAATTGTTTAAAAGAATGAGAAAGATATTCACGATCATTATCACTGCGCAAAAATCTAATAGAAACACCGAACTGAGTTTGAATTTCATTAAAAAAAGTTTGAAAGATATGAAATAATTCAGAACGATTTTTCATCAAAAATAACCAAGTGCATCTGGAATAATCATCAATGAAAGTAACAAAGCATTGAAAACCTAAAGTAGACTTAACGCGGCTAGGTCCCCAAATGTCAGAGTGAACCACGGCAAAAGGGGACGAAGCACCACGTATGACACTACGAGGAAAGGAAGTACGACTATGCTTGCCTAATTGACACGACTCACATGCCAAACTAGACAATTTAGATAAGGCAGGGACAAGTTGCTGTAACTTGGCAAGACTTGGATGACCTAACTGAGCATGGAGAAGAGAAGGAGACTCTATAACTGCACCAACATGTGTAAAGGGACGAAGATGATAAAGACCATGAGACTCACATCCTGTGCCAATCACTTGTTTCGAACTCCGGTCCTGTAAACACACAAAATCGTTGGTAAAAGAAACAACACAATCAAGAGAACGAGTTGGACGACTGATGGATAACAGGTTAAAAGGAGACCTAGGGACATAAAGAACATTATCAATGGTTAAAGAAGGGAAAAGTTTAACAGTTCCAACACCATGAGATGATACTCTAGAGCCATCAGCTAGTGTAACAAAAGGTAAAGGATCATGAAAGGATAAAGAGGAGAACAAAGATTTGTTACCAGTAATATGATCAGTGGCTCCTGAATAAAAAACCCAAGGACCAGAAGAAGATTGGGTCAGACCAGCAAAAGATGTACCTGTGTGTGCGACAGACACGGTGGAACTAGAAGATTGTTGATCCTTATACCATTTGAGAAATTTGTTGAACATAGCAGGTGTGTCTCGATGAAATAGAAGAAGGAGGATCCTTAGCAGATAAAGGTGGGGAAAGATCAGTCTGAGCAACTGTAGTAGATCGAGTAGGACGACCATGTAATGTATAACACTTGTCAATCTTGTGACCTAGTTTGCCACAATGTTCACACTCATGTAATGCATAACACTGGTCAATCTTGTGACCTAGCTTGCCACAATGTTCACACTTAGGACGCCCTTTTCCTTATTTGCGAGGGCGAGTTCGATCATCACGGTGAGATACCAATGCAGAAGAATCATTAACAGAAGCAGGTGTGTCAGGGTTGGGTTTTGCTGGTATACGCAAAAGAGTGGAGCAGGTCGATGTCAAGGTGGCGACAACCGGAGAACCCATAATCTGATCACGAATATGTGAATATTGATCAGCAAGTCCGTGTAATGCCCCTAGCATGAAGAACTTTGATCGTTGTCCTATCTCGGTGGCAGGGTCGGGGGAAGGAGGCAATAACTCATTGAACTCATGAAAAAGAGCATGAACTTTGCCCATATAATCAGTCATAGAATCTTGATGTTTAGAGGCAATAACATCTACAAATTTAGAACAGACATCATAGAGACGTTGAGTATCATTGGTGTATAATAACTTGTCATGTTCCCAGATTTTGGCACATGTTTCGTAGGAACGAAAATTTTTTTTTAACGAAGGATCAAGAGTACCCTTGAGAACCACGCATAATTGAGCATCAATGGTGTCCCAACGGTCTTCCTCACCAGGAGTGAGAGTAGGTGCTTTCGGGGAAAGATGATCAAGATACTTCTGCTCTTAAGCCATAATCTGATGTCTGATGACCATGTGGCATAATTAGGGCTAGTTAACTTGTCAATGGATAAGTGCACATTAACATAGTTAGTGTAGATGGAAGGATCAGACGCAATACTGATAGAATTGGAAGTACTAAAAGGAGCGGAAGAACTCATAAAGGGCGAAGGCGATAATGACAGCGACGTGAACCAGTACACTAATGGACACGCTTAAATACCAAGTTTTTCCTTGTTAGAACTTTCCTAGACATGCACTTTCACACTACCAAATAACCGACAGCGATAGCGGTAGTGATGGCTGCTTCAATAGTGGTCAAAGGCGAAAAAAAAAATTCAAAATAACCTTAAGCTCTAGATACCATGTTGAATATAGAAGAAATAGAGTTTGGGATTAATCTCCCTTGTGTATAAATCACACATAGGGTAGTCTATTTATAGTAGAGAGATACAACTAAAAGAGTAACTGAAAGTAACAGAATAAACAGAAGATATTGTTTGATATTATGGTTAATATCTAACAATATCTTAACAATATTAAATAATATCTAAACAATATCTAACAAGGTTGAACATTTATCACAAGTTTGTGAGGTTTCTTAGAGTGTTCCATCTCTTTGAGTGTCTTATCTTGAACATTGGTTCAAGTGGCTCATCCCCTAGTGGCGTGTCAGCACTCCACCACCACCATATTTCTCTTCTCTTCATCTTTTCTTATTTATTTCTTCACTCCATTTATTTATCCAAGGGGCTGGTCCATTTTTTCAACCCTTGTCTTTATTCTTTTCTAGTTTCATTCCATCACCTCCTCCCTCCATAATCCTTGAAAATGAACCTTCACATCTAGATAGACAACTATCTTAATGTCCAGGGGAAATTTTTCTTGGGTTTGCTTACTTTATTGCTTAAAATTCTACCATCTAGATACACCTTACTTTATTTTATACCAACTATCCTAAAGTTTTTGCTCCTATGGCACGGTTGGAGACAGTAAGATTAGTTGTTACTCTGGCCAATATTAGAGGGTGGAAACTGTGACAGTTGAATGTCAAGACTACCTTCTTAAATGGCTGGTTAGATGAGGAGATTTATGTAAGACAACCCCGTGGATTTGAGGTGAAGGGAAGTAAACAAAAAGTGTTTAAACAGAGGAAAGCTTTATATGGATCAAAACAAGCTCTAAGGGCTTGTAATAAAAAAATAAACACATTTCTTAATAGTGTTGAGTTTTTAAAAAATGCATTGTGGAGCATGGTGTACACGTGAAGACCACATAGTCAAGTGAAATCCTCATCATTTATCTTTATGTTGATGATTTGGTGATAACTAAGTTATATTGGTGTGGTTCCATCTATTTCAAGTTTTTTTTTTTTTCTCAATAACTAAGTTATATTGGTGCGGTTCCATCTATTTGTTCTATTGCCATATCTGTTTTTTCCACCCATCCGCTCGCTACATCTGTTTGTTCCATCTCCACTCGCTGTACCTGATTGTTCCATCACCATATTCGCTTATTTCTGTTCGTGGAAACAGAAAATTAGAACAATAAACGAGAGATAGGCACTGAAATGAATATGTATTCACAAAATGTAAACTGGATCCAGAAAACACAATTATTTATCAAATATCGTAAAAACATAATATTTATAACAGAAATTAGTTAACCTAATTGTTCAATTATTATCTTATCCAACCTGATTCAACCATCGATTCAACGTTCAAATTCTTTCTCCATATTTATTATTTCCTGTTTTTAACTTTAAGTGAATGACAATACATAACTAGTGTTAAACTGATCTCTTCTGATTTTGAGTTTTTATTATGATTTGGCTAAATTTTCTTATGAAAATCGTTTTACTTATTAATGATTTTTTTTATTTTAATTTTTGACTTTCTATTAGAGTTTTTAGCTTTCTTAGTAAATGAAAATTTAGATATTGTATTTATAATTAAAATTGTTTCGGTAAATTAAAATTTTAGGGAGGTATTTTTATTTTAAAGGTGAAAATAATTTTATACCACTGGTTTCTTGATATTGTAAAATTGCATACAACTTTAACTGTTTTTTGAGATTTGTGGGCTTTTAATTGTGGCATCTCAAGATGAGCCATAGGCCGACCCCGTATGGTATTATGTAGGTTTCTCTAGAATTGAGAGAATCCAAAACTACATCATAATCAATCACCAACATGAGTTGTTTTATTTTTGTCTTCACTCTTCCTACTATAACTCTATGTTATGCACTGCCACTCTTTGTTAGCCCCTAAAACTAATGTCATTTCACTAAGTATGTTCTCTAAAATTAGTGCAAATTTTTATTTGTGTCATTTTGTGCAGCTCCATATCTTGTTCCCTCCATTTTAGTTTCATTTTCTAGTAAAATGTTCTTTTAGAACTATGTTTCTCTTCATGAATGTTTTTGGCTCAATTGATGCATATTCAAAAAGGGTGTTTTCTAATATTGGAAACATAAGTTTATCTGAACATAATCATATACAAAAAAATTAATCAAGTTTATTTCAGCATGAAGTATTTGATACAATTATCTTTAGTCTAAGAATCTGTAAACATGGTATATATATTGTTTAATTTACGTTTTTATCTATTTCCAAGTTATGGGATTTTCCTTTCTTTTTTTTTGGTGTTGTTTTTATTGTTCGGGTGTTTGGGTCTTTCTTATTGGGCTTCAATGATGAGAGAGACCTCTCAGTGATCGGGGGTAGTTGATGACCATTGTGAAAGATGGATACTAGGTCTTGAGTCTAAGGATGAAGAGACAGTTTACTGCTTTTCAACTCATCCAAACAGGGAAAATTGTGTTGCGGAGGAGAAAATGTTCAATGAGACACCATTCTATCTTAAGATATTTTTCTTTAATATGTAATAAAATACGAAAAATGAAAGAATAAAAAATTTGCATGTACCACTTTTTCAAATAAAAGTTATAGATAAAGAAATATTTTAAATAAAATTTGTTAGGCATTAGAGTTTTCTTTACAAAAACTCTAAAAGAATATTTTAAAACAAATAAATATACGGTCTATTTTTCTCGATGTCACACTTAATCAACATATCTCATAAAATAACAATAAAATTAGTTTATATATTAAGACATTTACCTTAAATAAATCACAAACAACATAATAAAAGAATGAAAAATATATTTCAGATATATGTTATGAATACAGAAAAACTAAACACATTCAATTAACTTAGACAAAACTAAACCCGCACAAATGTCGCATTACCAACACATAATCAAAAATTCACTCAATGAACTTAATGTTTAAATGCTCTTATCTCTGTTAGAATGTGATATCATATAATTCATACATTTTTCAAGTTATCCAGTAGTACATAAATTGAATAACAATGACCTTATCAATCCACTTTAATTTAGAATAAGTCTAACAAGAGTTACGATAATATAGTTGGTCATGATTGACTTTCATCTTACTCATACGAGAGACCCTATACTCTAAAATCCTCATGACCAAGGTAGAAGACCATAGAGACTCTCCTTCATATATTGTATTCACCTCGAAGAAAGTATAACTAAATAAAAGTAGGTGTATATAAATGCATAACCCGTCTCAAATGATCAAACATAACTTCAATTTTCACACACTTAAGTCCAGTGGCTGATGTTGACCATTGATCTTGGAGGGGTCAAATAATATATTATTAATAAATAATAAATAAATATAAAATGAAGTAAAAAGATGAAAGGGTGAAAGGATAAAATTGTAAATATATACTTAAATATATTAAATGATCATTAAGTTTGAGGGAGACAAAATCATAAATTATATAAAAGTTACAAAACTGAGGAGATAAAATTGTAAATATACAAATAAATATATTAAATATTCATTAAGTTTGGGGGACCAAAATCATAAGTTATATGAGAGTTACAAAGCTTTACGGGGGGCCATGATCCCCCTCAACTCCCAAGAAGATCCGCCACTACTTAAGTCATTGCTTAGACTTCTCAGATGGTCAATCAAAACTTGAATTTTTACACTACTAAATCATTATTTAGACTTCTCAAATGACCAAGGATAACTTGGATTTTCACCTAACTAACTCAACCTTATAAAACTAACTCTCAAAAAGATTGGTTCCAAGGTTTGCATTTCACTATAAGATTTTGCATTCTCTACTACTCCCTTTATTTTAACTTTGTATTATAACTATCCACTACAAACTATATATATATATATATATATATATATATATATATATATATATATATATATATATATATATATAAACAACTTCTAATTTGAGATAAAAAATAATAATTAATATACTTCTTTTATCTTAAAGACAAAATTGTTGCCAGAGCATCAAGTTTGAAAATATGACAATGCTTTCAATAATTATTCTTAATAATGGTGTCCTAAAAAAAATATGATGATGAAATATTAATGTAATCACCGAAGTTAAAAAATGACAATATAATATTTTTACTTTTTTAAAAGTAGTTTGTTTTTTTTTCAAAATTTTCAAATTATTTAATATAAATTGAGACAATTTTTAAGAATAAAATTATTATTAAAAAATAAAATATCAAAATAAATAATATCTGAAATACAATAATGACTATAACAATACAAATAAATCTTAAAAGAGAACATCATTATTAAAATACATAACATCAAAACCAATTATCATTGACAAATAATAATTATATTTATCTAATTTTGTCCATATTAGAACTAAGATACCACTTTTTCAATTTGCTTTTTTCTCTACATCAATACTAACTCCAAATACTATATATATATATATATATATATATATATATATATATATATTACTTTTATTATAATCCATATAAAGAATGAAGATCCTATGATAAAAATAATTTATAATTTAATTAAAAATCTTTTAAATAAAAAACTCATTTATTTATTCTCAGCCTTAATTTGATACACTCTCAATAATCATCCTCGACCGTCTCATTCAATTATTTCACTATTTTCTAATAACAAAGAATTTCAAAAAATTGATTTTTTATTTACAATACCCTTTTTTATCCCTTTATTTATCTAGGGTCCCCCTCTCTTTCTATTATATTTTTATTTTTATTAGATCTTCCATCTCTTTTATATAATATTTTTTAAAAGTTTAATAATTTTTTCAGATAATTGTCATTGGCGAACCCAGATACTTTAGAATTAAAGACTCGATACTTCAACCACTAAACTGCTAGAATTTTCTAATAATAACTTACAAATAAATTATATTTATATACAAATAAATTATATTTATATACAAATATATATATATATATATATATATATATATATACGTGTAAATATATAAATACAAATATATGTATATATTTTGATATATTTATATAGTTATATATTTATATGTTGGATGTGAGGGCACACTCGAAGGTGAAAGTGTGTGCCGAGTAAGTTTTCAAAATTTGATGCTAAATTTGTGAGCGGGTCTCTTTATATGAGTTTGTAATTTAATGACAAAATATAATCTTTATAATTTATTTATATAAAGATAAAAAATAAATTTGGGAAACACGTCATTCGCTCTCAAGCGAAAAATACCAATTTTCGCTCAAGCGAGGCTTGAGCAAGTGAATTTCCGTGAGCCTTAACATATTTTCACTCAAGCGAGAGTCAATCTCACTTTCACCCTCGATCGAAAAATACCAATATAATTTATTTGTAAGTTATTATAAAAAAATTATAGTAGTTAGTGGTTGGAATATTAGCTTTCAACTCTAAAATACTCGGGTTCAAATGTTATCAGTGACAATTCTTTCACTTAAGTGAATTTTTAGCTGAAAAAAAATAAAAACACTTTCCAAGCAAATATATACAAATAAATATATATTTACACGGATATATATTTATTTATATATAAATATAATTTATTTGTAAGTTATTATTAGAAAATTATAGTAATTTAGTGATTCGAATATCTGTTTTCAAGTATAAAATATTGGGTTCGAATCTTGTCAGTGACAATTTTTTAATTTAAGTGAATTTTTGGGTGAAAAAATAAAAACAAAAAGACTTTCCACGTCGGTTCATTTGGGAACCGACGTGGAAAGTGTCAATAAAAGACTTTTAACGTCGGTTCATCTGGGAACCGATGTGGAAAGTACTTTCTACGTCGTCTCAGCTATAACCGACGTTAAATGACGACGTAGAAAGCATATTTTGTAGTAGTGAATAAAAATCCTAATATTATCTTAAGAAATAAAAACTACCAGAATCAAATAATATCATCCACATCTCACTAATCGTTGTCCAAGTATTCGATGAGTCGGTAATTGTCTGACCTTGTCTACAATAGTCTGAGTCACACTGTACCTCGGATGTACCTCAATATTTGTTTCAGCACCTTCTAGTGAGAGTAGCTCGGATTTTCCATCAATCGACAAAAATCTTAATACTCAACAAGTTGGGTTTGGTACTTGTAAGGTAACAAAGACTTCCCACTAAGCTCTAATGAAAGCTCGGATCAACTTGATCTCCTCCATCAAATTTTGAGAGTTTTGTCCCTCGTTCCATGTGGAGGAGAATAAAGGCTTCAAAAGCCAAATCATCAAACAATCAAGGAATCCAAACCTTCACATTCTCAGGGTTCCAACAAAAAAAGAAGAAAACCCTTTATCCCCCAGCAGATGCCCAAAAAGAAAAGGCCACGACAGAGAAGGTCGAATAAAATCCCCCCAAGTGAATCATTTCAGAAAAATCTACAAAAAGAAGAAATCAGAAATTCCTATCCCCAATGGAACAAAGAGCTTCACAAGATTAGTTCGCATCAATACTAATTTAGGAGCCAAGACTCCATCCCCCTAAAAGAAAAATCAAAGTTAGATCCCCAGGAAGTCAAATAATTCCCTGGTGGATCACCAAAAGGAAAAAACTTCATCCCTAGTGGATCCTCAAAAAGAAGAAAAAGCCTACGTGCATAAAAAAAAATTAAAAAGTAAAAAGGATCACGTATTATCCAAAAAGAAGCCAAATTTCAAATTCGCGAGAAAAAGAAATAAAATCGTGAGAAAAATGCGAAATCAAATAAAAATCCTAAACTTTAAGTAATCAGAAATACCATTCCCTAGCGGAATAAGAGCGTCACAAGTTCCGCTCATACCAGCATCCAACAAGGAGTCTAAAACTCCAAGGGGGCAAATCAAAATTAGATCCCCCGGTGGATCACCAAAAAGAGAAAATCATCCCCAGTGAGTCTACTGCAAAGGAAAATTCCAGGCTCATATCCTCAGAAGAGTCATTTGCCTATGCATACGCAAGATCTGGCAAGCAAAACCCAACTTCCCCAAGTGGAATATTTTCCTACTCAGAGGCATTATCAGAACCAACAAATCCCCAGTGGATTCCTGCCTACCTAAGAGGCATTCATCAAAAGAATCCCCAGGAACCAACAAGTTAGATGACTATTAGAAAATCCAAAAACGAAGAATCCCCAGCAACCAACAAGCTGGATGGCTATTAGAAAAGCCAAAAACGAAGAATCCCCAACAATCAGCAAAGCTGGATGGCTATCAGAAAAGCACAAAAAGAATCAAGAATCCCCAACGATCAACAAGCTGGACGGCTATTGGAAGAGCCAAAAACCAAAATTCCTGGCAAATCGGATGACTACAGAAAAGTCAAGACACAAATACCTCAAAACAAGAACGACTCCCCATGGAGTCGGCGCATAAGCTAGAGCAATAAGTCACCACCACTTTCTTTGTCTAAGGGGTCAGCCATCACAGTAAAAGGGGCGTCCAAAAGATAAAATTCTGGCGCATGAGCTAGAGTAGTAAGCCGCCACCACTTTCTTTGTCTAAGGGGTTAGCCACCACAACAAAAAGGGCGTCCAAAAGACAGAATTCCGGCGCATGAGGAAGAGCAGTAAGCCGCCACCACTTTCTTTGTCTAAGAGGTCAGCCACCACAACAAAAGGGGCGTCCAAAAGATAAAATTTCGACGCATGAGCAAGAACAGTAAGCCGCCACCACTTTCTTTGTCTAAGGGGTCAACCACCCCAGCAAAAGGAGCGTCCAAAAGACATAATTCCGGCGCATGGGCAAGAGTAGTAAGCCGCCACCACTTTCTTTGGGATCAGCCACCCCAACAAAAGGAGCATCCAAAAGACAGAATTCTGACGCATGAGCTAGAGCAGTAAGCCCCATCCACATTCTCTATCGGAAGGATCATCCACCATAGCAAAAGGGGCATCTGGAAGACATAGTCTCACACACATCCGCCGAAGCGTCAGCCACCTCATCGAAGGAGCATCCAAAGGCAGAGTCTTACAAAGAAGGCTGAAACCCGATGGGGGATCGTACCCATCAAAACCACATCGCTCGAAGGATCGACTCCGTCGCATAGGAATATCGGGAAGGCAATCCACCATCAGAAGGATCAGCTTTGCTGTAAAGGAGTATCCTGATGGCAGCAACCACATACATCGTCCGAAGGATCAACTTCGTTGCAAAGTGTTGAACATACAAGGCCCTGATGTTGAACTTACATGGACATGAAGCTTGTTGATTTTGATGATAATTCAAGAACAAAGAACTTAGAGTGTTGAAGACTTGTATTGTTGTGTAATAACTTTGTTTTGATGAGTTTGAGTCTGTAATATTAAAGTCTAAGATAGCCGGTACATAGTCTACTCTTTAGAAGCTTCAAAAACTCATATTTATCAGAAAGCCTCGGGTTTAATCGATTAAATCATCAGATAATCGATTATTACAGTGATAAAAACCATTTTCTGTATCTGTTCACTGTAATAATCGATTAACACACCTGTTAATCGATTAACAGGCCTGTTAATCGATTAACAGGGCACTTAATCGATTAAAACAGAGAGTTTTGGGGTTCTATTGATTTTGGCTCTGTAATAATCGATTAACACTTCATTTAATCGATTATTTCAGTCAGATTTTGATTTTCAACTTCAACTTAAACCTATTTTCGAAAACCCTAATCCCAATACTCCTAGTTCCGAAAATCCCCAATTCCTAAACCCTAATTCATCTACTTAAGGTTCTCTAAGGCTCTCAGAAAATTGAACAACCTTTTTCAAACAAAAGTTAAGTGTTGTGAGTGCCAGAGAACTGTTTGTTGGAGGAAAAAGGGGCTTTTGGAACTTGGTGTGGGCTAGAAGCGATAAGAATCACTAAGTGGAGTTCTTAGTGGATTGTGTGTTGTGCCGTCTCTAGGGAAAGTTTTTCTTCATCTCTTGTGGATTTCAAGAGAGGTATTTTCTTTACTTTATCTTTTCCATTGTTATCTGTTTGTAACAACTTTGATTATAGTGACAGCGTTAATCCTCTGTTTGAGTGATTAGCAACTGGACGTAGGGTCTTTTGATATGAACCAGTATAAATCTCCTGTGTAAGACTCTATCTCTATTCTATTTACGTTTACACAGCATTTTAATCGGTAAAATTTGGGAAAAAATTTTAAAACCTAATTTTTGTTAAGAAACCAATTCACCCCCCCTCTTGGTTTTTGTCCGACAACGCGAACATTCCGCTGCGCTCTAACAAGTGGTATCAGAGCTTGCTTTGATAGTCATTCAAACTTTTCAAAAATGGCCGGACAAAATCAAACTTTTGCCGAAGGTGCGTCTATCAACAGACCCCCACTTTTTGCAGGTCAAAATTATCCTTTCTGGAAAGTAAGAATGCAAATCTTTTTAGAGTCTGTTGATAGAGGCGTTTGGGATGCTATTTTAAACGGTCCCTATATTCCCAAAGTTACTGAGAACGGTGTAGACGTTCCTAAACTTTTTTCTAGATGGACAATAGAGGAGAATAGAAAAGCACAATTTGACGTTAGGGTTAGAAATATTATTTCATCTGCTTTAACCCTTGACGAGTTTTACAGGATCTCTGTTTGTAAAAGTGCTCAGGAGATGTGGAAAATGTTAAGAGTGACCCACGAAGGTACCAATGACGTTAAGAGAGCACGGAAAAATTCCCTAATCCAAGAATACGAGATGTTCCGAATCCAACAAGGCAAAACGATATTTGACGTTCAAAAGTGTTTCACTCATATTGTGAACCATCTCACCGGATTAGGTAAAATCTTTGACGTTGATGAATTGAATGTTAAAATCTTAAAATCTTTGGATAGGAAATGGAAACCTAAGGTGACGGCCATCTCGGAGTCACAAAACCTTGCCACAATGTCTATGGCGGCGCTCTTTGAAAAGTTAAGAGAGCATGAGCTAGAGCTAGGAAGACTAAATGAAGAGGAAGGACAATATCAAAAGAAGAACTTAGCCTTCAAAACCGAAATTTTCAAAGGTAAGAATAAAAAGGAAGAAGCAGGCTCGGAAAATGAAGAAGAAGAATTGAGTCTTATGATAAAGAAGTTTACAAAATTCATGAAAGTCAAAGGAAGACATCCCTTCAAAGGTAAAGGAAAGGTAAGGGAAAATTCTTCTGTATATATCAAATGTTATGGTTGTGGTGAAGCAGGACATATGAAGACCGAATGTCCAAACAAGAAAAATGAAGAAATCAAAGGCAAAAAGTTCTTCAAGAAGAAAGCCTACATTGTTTGGGACAACAGTGATTCAAGTTCGGAATCAAGTGACTTTGAAGTTGAAGCCAATATTTGCTTAATGGCAAATGACAACATATCTTCCGACTTTGAGGTAAGTGATTCCGACTCATCCTCAAGTGATGATGAAAATAACTATGATGAACTGCAAAATGCATATAATGAATTGTTTAGTGCCTTTAAGGACTTGAAAAATGAATATAAAGTTGTGAAGAAGAGTTTAAGTAGATCCGAAAAGGAGGTTGACTCATTAAAAACGAAAATCACATGCTTAGAGGAAAAGGAAACCTTAGAAACGAAAATTGTATGCTTAGATGGGAATGATGATAAGAACTTAGCATGTGCATCTTGTAAAGAGTATGAATATGACTTAGATATACTTAACCATTTGCTAGATAAAACCAAAAAGGAGATAAGTGATTTTAAGAAGGATAAAATTGTTTTAGCTCAAAATAGTGTAAATCATCAAGTTCCTTTGAAAAAGCCTAAAAAGAAAAATAAAAGAGTATGGGTAGAAAAAGGAACTAGAGCATCTATTGTTAGAAATGTATCTTATTCTAAAGCTACATCTAAAGCATGTTTTTACTGTATGAAACAAGGTCACACTTCAAATAAATGTAAAATAAAACATTTTGGTGTTCCTAAAGGTAAATACATTTGGGTTCCTATTATTAAATAATTTGTTTGTCTCTAACCCCAAGGACCCAAAAGTTATGGGGACTTAAGTTTACTATGTTCTTGTTTTGTAGGAAACTTCCAAATCAAAGAAGTCTATGTGGTATCTTGATAGTGAAAGTGATGAAGATCTTATTGAATTACTTTGGAAAAGATCTTGTTGATTTGATGAAGTCAAAGGCTACTTTGTGGCAGTCAAAGATCACTTAGATAAAAGAATAGTGGGATTAGTGAGTCTGCATCTCTGCTTAGGTAAAATCATTTTTATCTCTCTGCTGCATGAGGTTTCTTCATTTAAAAGATTTTGCAAATGCCTCTAAAAAATGTTTAAACGGTTAAAAACAAAGTATTTTGTTAAAAGATTTTTAATTAACTATTTTAACTAATAGTATATAAGCTTTATCAACTAAAATATTCTTAACACTTTTGTAATAGGTTTTTAACTCGATATGTTTTAGAAATAATTGATTGTTTTCATTAGAAGGATTTTTGAAAACCTTTGCCAGTATTTTAACCGATATAGAATTGATATAATCAATTAAAATGACTTAGAATATTTTGAAAAGTGTTCTGCGGAATTTTAATCGATACAAACTCGAAATAATCGATTGAAATAACTTGAAGTGTTTTGAAAGTTGTTTTGTCAAGTATTTTAATCGATACAAATGCAAAATAATCGATTAAAACAACTAAGAGTTTTTTCCAAAATGTTTTAATCGATTAAAACAAGCTTGCTATCAGTTAAAATCACTTAGAAAAGTTTATAAGAATGTTTTGCAATATTTTAATCGATTGAAAGACAAAACAATCGATTAAAACAAGTTTGGAAGATTTTTTTACAAAGAGTTTTAATTTATATAAACGATGTCGTATCAGTTAAAACAAATCTGGAAAATAATCAAAAACTTTTTAACAGATTAAAAGAAGTTTTAACAGATTAAAACAAGACTTTTAACATATTAAAAGATTATTTTAACAGATTAAATAAACCAGCAGTTTTGAAAATCTTCTATAAAAACAGAGTTGCTTGAACTTTTTAAAACACATCTTTTAGCAATCAATCAAGCAATCATAAGTGTTACTTTCAAGAGAGAATCGCGCTAGTTTTTTGAAGTTCATAGAAGTTCTTTCTTGAGGCAAAATTTGCATTCTTTTGGAGAAGAAACTCATACTACAGAGCTGCATAAATCTGGTTTGAGCGTTCTAGTTTCTTCTATTTGTTTCTTTACTTTCTTTACAGTATTGTGGGTGCCTGGAATTGTGGGCACTGGTTTCTGTAGCTGGAATTTGGCTGCAGGGAGTATAAATCTTGGTTGTATCTTTCTAAATCTTTCTCTCCTTTAATTCTGTGACTGCATTTATTTTGATTGCTTGCTATGTGTGATTCAAGAATTGGTCAGGATTCTTAATCTTTGAAATAGATAATCTGTAAATTGCGAAAATCTTTCAAAGATCAATTCACCCTCCCTCTTGATCTCAGCCTACATTTCTAACAGATAGCGGATGCTCAAAGCATATGACCGGTGATAAAACGAAATTTGTGACTTTCAAAGCTGAAGAACAAGGATATGTAACTTATGGGGACAACAACAAAGGGAAGATTCTTGGAATTGGAAATATAGGTGGTGCAAACACTTTGGAGATTAAGGATATGCTTCTTGTTGATGGACTAAAGCATAATCTCCTTAGCATAAGTCAACTATGTGACAAAGGATTTAAGGTAATATTTGAAAGTAAATTTTGCACTATACATTTGATAGATTCCGAAAATGTAGCAATAAAAGGCATTAGGCATAATAACATATACTTGATTGATTTGGATTGTTTACATGATTCTAGTATAACATGCTTAGTTGCTAAGGAAGAGAACCCTTGGTTATGGCATAAGAGAGTAGATCATATAAATATGCATCATTTGAACAAATTGATTTCAAAAGACTTAGTTATTGGTTTGCCAAAGTTAAAATTTGAAAAAGATAGATTATGTGATGCATGTCAAAAAGGTAAACAAGTAAAATCATCATTTAAATCAAAGAATGTTATTTCCACTTCAAAACCCCTAGAATTATTACATTTAGACTTATTTGTTCCTTCTAGGATAAAAAGTTTTGGTGGAAATTATTATGGTCTTGTGATTGTTGATGATTATTCTAGATATACTTGGACATTTTTCCTAACAATGAAAAGTGAAGTTTTTAAGGTTTTTAGAAAGTTTGCAAAGCAAATTCAAAATGAGAAAGACTTAAGAATTAAAGTTTTAAGAAGTGACCATGGTGGTGAGTTTCAAAATGAAAAATTTGAAAATTATTGTGATGAAAATGGAATATTGCATAACTTTTCTGCTCCTAGGACTCCCCAACAAAATGGTGTAGTTGAAAGGAAAAATAGGTCACTAGAGGAACTTGCTAGAACAATGTTAAATGAATCAAATGTTCCTAAATATTTTTGGGCTGATGCGGTTAGTACTGCTTGTTATATTTTAAATAGAATGCTCATTAGGTCAATTATAAAATAAACTCCCTATGAATTGTTAAATGGTAGAAAGCCTAATGTTGCTCATTTAAAAATATTTGGATGTAAGTGCTTTGTGTTAAATAATGGAAAGGACAACTTAGGAAAATTTGACTCAAAAGCCGATGAGGGCATTTTCTTAGGTTATTCATTAACTAGCAAGGCTTACAGGGTATTTAATAGAAGAACCTTAAATATTGAAGAATCTATTCATGTTACCTTTGATGAAATTGTAGACCTTGGGGGAAATCCTCTTGAGTCAAATAAAGAACTTGCAGGTGATGATGAGTATATAAGAGAGGCTCTTGATGAATTGTATTTGGAAGAAAATGAGCCTTCTCAAACACCTGTATTAGCAAAAGAATGGTAATCACCAAAAGGACTCTCAATGGACAATATCATTGGTGATATCTCAAAAGGGGTAAGAACTAGATGTATGACCAATTTCTGCATGTCTGTAGCTTTTGTGTCACAGATAGAACTCAAAAATGTTGAGGAAGCGCTTAAAGATAACCAATGGTGCATAGCTATGCAAGAGGAACTTAACCAATTTGAAAGGAATCAAGTCTGGGAATTAATCCCAAGAGAAGAATCACATCAAGTAATTGGAACTAAATGGGTATTTAGAAATAAACTTGATGAAGATGGAAACATAACAAAGAATAAAGCCAGACTTGTTGCCAAAGGCTACTGTCAGGAGGAAGGTATTGATTATGATGAAACTCATGCTCCTGTTGCTAGGTTAGAGGCTATACGCTTACTTCTTGCTTATGCATCTTTGATGAAATTTAAATTATATCAAATGGATGTTAAAAGTGCATTTTTAATTGGTTTTATTAAAGAAGAAGTATATGTGCAGCAACCCCCTGGATTTGAAGATTTTAGTTATCCTAATCATATTTTTAAATTAAAGAAAACATTATATAGGTTGAAACAAGCTCCTAGGTCTTGGTATGAAAGACTAAGTAGTTTTCTAACTTCAAATGATTTTTCTAGAGGAAAAATTGATTCTACTTTGTTTCTAAAGAAAGTAAAAGAACATATCTTATTGGTCCAAGTATATGTTGATGATATTATTTTTGGATCAACTGATATTTCTTTGTGTGTAGAATTTGCTAAGATAATGCAGGGAGAGTTTGAAATGTCTATGATGGGGGAATTAACATTCTTCCTTGGACATCAAATCAAGCAACTTAAAGGTGGTATTTTTGTCTCTCAAACCAAATACTGCAAAGAGATACTCAAAAAGTTTGGAATGGACACTTCAAAGGAAGCTAACACACCCATGGGAACTTCATGCTATTTAGACAAGGATGAATCAGGTTTGGAAATTAATCAATCTATGTATAGAGGTATGATAGGTTCACTGTTATACTTAACTGTAAGTAGACCTGATATTATGTATTATGTCTGTGTGTGCGCTAGATTTCAGGCATGTCCAAAAGAATCTCACTTAACTGTAGTAAAACGTATTTTAAAATATTTAAAAGGAACTACTGGTTTTGGTTTATGGTATCCATCTGAAGCTTGTACTAGTTTAATAGGTTATTCTGATGCTGATTATGGTGGATGCAAAATAGATAGAAAGAGTACTAGTGGGACATGTCACTTATTAGAATCATCTTTAGTATCTTGGCATTCTAAGAAACAGGCATGTGTTGCTTTATCCATCACTGAAGCTGAATATATTGCAGTTGATAATTGTTGTGCTCAAATTTTGTGGATGAAACAACAACTAGAAGATTATAGTATATTTCTAAATGACATTCCTTTGATGTGTGATAATACGAGTGCAATCAATCTTACTAAGAATCTAGTAATGCACTCTAGGACTAAGTATATAGAAATTAGACATCATTTTTTGAGAGATCATATAAGCAAAGGAAACTGTAAAATTGAGTATGTTGATACAAAACATCAATTAGCAGATATTTTTACTAAGCCTCTACCCAAGGATAGATTCTATGATCTTAGAAGAGACTTAGGGATATTAGAAATAGCTTAAATTCTGCTTAATTATACAGTTTTTGGATGGTTGTAATGAAATAATTCATTATGTAGAATGTTAATAGATTATCATGTGTACAAACCTCAAAAATTTGATGAACTCTCTGGAATAATCGATTATTTGGAGTTATAATCGATTATTTGCACCCAAAACACCCAAAACATGACATTTCTCTCTAGATTAATCGATTAACTCGCCAGATAATCGATTAAACTCAGTGTTAATCGATTAACTACTTGAATTAATCGATTAAATAGGTCTGGTACTGGTTTAATCAATTAATTCAAGATTTAATCGATTAAACCTGGCAAGTTTTGTTTTCTAGCCGTTGCCAACGGCTCTCTTGACCTTCATTCACTCCCATATGACCGTTGGAGATGCTTGGTTATAAATAGGGACCTCCATTTCACTTCTACTCACTTCTATCTCTTGAATTCAAGCTTTCTTGCCTCATTCTATCAATCTTGCCTTCTTCTAACATCACTTGTCTTCCTAAATCTTTCTTGTTACTCCTCTAATTCTACAATGGCCTCATCTTCTCGTGCTAAAATTCCCACCAGAAGAAGATTTGCACCCTCATCTCATCCCCGTCCTAATTCTGTAGAAGGATGGATCTCTGATGCTGAAGGCCGACAAGAATTTTTGTCTTATTGGAAGGAACGTGGTATTATCTCTCCCAAATTCCTTATTGGTGATCAATTCATCAATAGGGGATTCAATTTTCCTAATCTCCTTGAAATTCAAGGAGTTCTCCCTTTCATCCAAATGCAAGGTACGTATTATCCTGACTTAGTTAGGGTATTTTACTCTAGGTTCAAATTCAGAGATCAAATAGCTACCTCTCGTGTAAAAGGGGTAACAATTATTCTTGATGATGATATTTGGGAAAGCGTTGCCCATTTTCCTATAAGAGAAGATGCTATTAACGTGTTTGGTGAGTTAGATGATTTTGACAGGATCATGGCTTACCGTTCTTTTTTGCGAAACCCTTCCATGGACATTGGGCGTCTCCTTCTAGTTGGACCTTTGAAGAAGGAGGAACGCATGATTTTGCATTTACTTGTCTGGATCCTATGTCCCCGGGCTACGAATCATGCTCAATGTTCTTCAATCGATCTTCGTATTATTCATGCCATAATGAATAATGAGCCCTTAGATTGGGGCATTCTTGTCACCATGACTATGTTAAAGCCAAACGCCATCCCACCTTCAAAATTCCATATGCCCTCCTTATCTCTCGCATTCTTGAATATAAAGGAGTAAATATCAAAGGTGAACAAACAGTACGAACGACTAACTTTAATCGCATGCTGGACAACACATAAACCCAACTTCAAATGGTGCGTGTCAACAATATTTATGTTCACAAGGATGACGTTCCAAACGAAGATGAAGATAATGAAGATTATGATGAAGATATGCCCCCTGCTGCTGAGTTTCCCTCTGATCAGATCCAAAGTGCTAGGACTTCCTCTGCTCATCCTGCAACCCGGCAATCTATGGAAGATAGTTATCTGATATGAACCAGAGGATGCAGGCATTCTTCACTCTTTCTGGAGTGCGGCATGAGGAAATAATTCGTCGTATCTCTGATGTAGATGATAAAGTGTGTCATTTAGAAAATAAATTTGATGCACACTTTCATAGTGATAGTGAAGAATTTTAAAGTTTGTTTTTTATTTTCTCTTGTGTTGTAATGTATTTTCATTTCTGAAATAAAATGTGGTATTCTTTTATTGCTTTGTTTGAGGGGGAGTTATCTCCAAGTTATGCATATGTTGAGGGGGAGCTCTTAATTTTTTATTATAATCAAAATAGGGGGAGAAATATTTAAAGTCTCTTATGATTGAATTTAAATATTTTCTGATATGTTTAATGTGTTTGTTAGTGTGACAGATAAAACAGGTTATTACAAGGCTTTAAAAGAAAATTTTGATCATCATCAAAAAGGGGGAGATTGTTGAACATACAAGGACTTGATGTTGAACTTACATGGACATGAAGCTTGTTGATTTTGATGATGATTCAAGAACAAAGAACTTAGAGTGTTGAAGACTTGTATTGTTGTGTAATAACTCTGTTTTGATGAGTTTGAGTCTGTAATATTAGAGTCTAAGATAGTCGGTACATAGTCTACTCTTTAGAAGCTTCAAAAGCTCATATTTATCAGAAAGCCTCGGGTTTAATCGATTAAATCATCAGATAATCGATTATTACAGTGAGAAAAATCATTTTCTGTATCTGTTCACTGTAATAATCGATTAACACACTTGTTAATCGATTAACAGGCCTGTTAATCGATTAACAGGGCACTTAATCGATTAACATAGAGAGTTTTGGGTTCTGTTGATTTTGGCTCTGTAATAATCGATTAAAACTTCATTTAATCGATTATTTCAGTCAGATTTTGATTTTCAACTTCAAATTAAACCTATTTTCGAAAACCCTAATCCCAATACTTCTAGTTCCGAAAATCCCCAATTCCCAAACCCTAATTCATCTACTTAAGGTTCTCTAAGGCTCTCAGATAATTGAACAACCTTTTTCAAACAAAAGTTAAGTGTTGTGAGTGTTAGAGAACTGTTTATTGGAGAAAAAAGGGGTTTTTGGAACCTGGTGTGGGCTAGAAGCGATAAGAATCACTAAGTGGAGTTCTTAGTGGATTGTGTGCTGTGCCGGGAAAGTTGTTCTTCATCTCTTGTGGATTTCAAGAGAGGTGTTTTCTTTACTTTATCTTTTCCATTGTTATCTGTTTGTAACAACTTTGATTATAGTGACAGCATTAATCCTCTGTTTGAGTGATTAGCAACTGGACGTAGGGTCTTTTGATCCGAACCAGTATAAATCTCCTATGTAAGACTCTATCTCTATTCTATTTACATTTACACAGCATTTTAATCGGTAAAATTTGGGGAAAAATTTTAAAACCTAATTTTTGTTAAGAAACCAATTCACCTCCCCTCTTGGTTTTTGTCCGACAACGCGAACATTCCGCTGCGCGATTCTAACACAAAGGAGTATCCGGAAGACAATATCTTCACATACATCATCCGAGGGGTCAGCTACCGCATCGAAGGAGCATCCTGAGGAAAAATCTTCATTCATCAGTCGAAGGGTCAGCTACCGCATCGAAGGAGCATCTTGAAGCTTCACATACACCATTTGAGAGGTCAGCTACCGCATCAAAGGAGCATCCCGAGGAAAAATTTTCAGTCACCAGCCGAAGGGTCAGCTATCGCATCAAAGGAGCATCCTGAGGTTTCAAACATATCGTCCGAAGGGTCAGTCTTCGCAACAAGGAAGCATCCTGAAGACAGCATCAAACTGCATTCTTCATCTAGAGGGTCAGCTACCACGTCAAGAGGAGCATCCGAAGGATAACCGGGCAAGAGGGTTAACTCCTTCACCTGTCAACCGATCTTATGGTACTTTAGACTAGCAGTCGATTAGTCGGGTGAAGGGGGGCAGTTGTAGACCCCAGCTTCATAATAAAATACCAGAATCCCTCCGTTCAAAGATAGACAAAGCTTCTCAAGGCCCCTAGTAGTGATTACTAGGTTTTATTTAGGATAAGGAGGGACTTCTGGGGAAATAAAAAGTCATTTTTTGATAGGGAAGCAGCAGATGGTCGTCCAGCAAAGTCAGACGATCGTCCATCTTGATTTTTCAGGCATGGACGGTCGTCCACCTTGA
Source organism: Sphenostylis stenocarpa (assembly GCA_963425845.1). NCBI lineage: Eukaryota > Viridiplantae > Streptophyta > Magnoliopsida > Fabales > Fabaceae > Sphenostylis > Sphenostylis stenocarpa. The sequence goes on along the minus strand of OY731401.1, from coordinate 71,005,077 downwards.
CCAGACGGTCATCCACTCTAAAATGGAGTCATGGATGGCCATCCATGCTCCTTTTTAGCCCTGGACGGCCGTCCATGCTAACCAGACGGTCGTCCACTTTTTCTAGGCTCGCTTCCCTATAAATAGGAGTCTCATTTACCTCATTTCCACACACCTTGCACTCATACACTCTCTAGAAAGTCTTTTGACACTTGAGAGCGACTCTGAGCATTATTTCCAGAGTTCGAGTAAGTTTTCTAATATCCATTAAGGTAGAGATCAATTAAGAAGGTCTCCTATTGAGACATCCTACTCTCAGTAGAAGTGATATGTTCTCTTCTTTTGTGAGGAGCATGCTTGTAGAGTAAGGGGATCGCCGCAACGCATCCTCTAGTTCGAAGGTTTAATATAAAGCTCGCTTCAGAGGTTTCTTTTTTTATTTTCTCTCTTTTATCGCTTTCCTTTATCGCTTTTCTTGTATGCATTAGAAGTTAGGGTCATGTAAATTTTTAATTACTGCAAGTAGATTAATAAATAGGGAAAAAGCTTAGTTTTTTTCAGTTATTATTTTATGAATTAATCCATCATAGGGAACCCGAAAGGGGTGTTGTGGGGTGCTCACACCTTCCTCACACGTAACTAACTCCCTTACCCAACTCTGGTTGTAATGGCCAAAGTTGGTTTTTAAAACCAATGCCTTCTTTTTTCCTTTTTGATGTTTATGGTAAAAACATTGATGGAAACTCCATAGAACCCTTTACGAAAACCTCACTTTCATGTTCAGCCTGGTTATCGGACAACCTAAAAGCGTTGAACATCTTTTACAAAAACGCGAGTCTCGAAAAACCATCGCGTCACTCCGACCGCTTCTCTCGACAGTGGCGACATGGCCTCAACTGCCTGTGAACTTGTTTAGCTCAAGCAATTGCTTAAAAAGTTACAATTTGGAAATTTCACTCAAATGACACTTGTGTGTGACAATCAGGCTGCTCTTCATATTAATTCTAATCCTATCTTTCATGAGAGAACCAAACACATTGAGCACTACAAAAAAAAAGCCTATTACCTGCAGAATATTACCTACGGATAAAAATCCATAGGTAAATTGTACATTACCTACGGATATTACCTACGGAATTTTATCCGTAGGTAATTATCCATTACCTACGGAAATAATCCATAGGTAATGTAATCCGTGGATAATTCCGTAGGTAATTACCTACGTAATTACTATCCGTAGGTAAATTGTATTAAACTAAAAGAATTGTTATTAGCAAGAATCGAACCCAGTGCCTTAAAGTTGAAAACTCATACTCTAACCACTAAACTATTAGGATATTCTAATAATAATTTACAACTAAATTATACTTATATTTATTCGTGTAAATATATAAATATATAAATGTATAAATATATAAATGTATAAATATATAAATGTATAAATATATAAATGTATAAATATATAAATGTATAAATATATAAATGTATAAATATATTAATATATAAATATATTAATATATAAATATATTAATATATAAATATATTAATATATAAATATAAAATATATAAATATAAAATATATAAATATAAAATATATAAATATATAAATATATAAATATAAAATATATAAATATATAAATATATAAATATATAAATATATAAATATATAAATATATAAATATAAAAATATATAAATATATAAATATATAAAATATATAAATATAAAATATATATAATATATAAATATATAAATATATAAATATATAAATTTATAAATATATAAATATATAAATAATAAATATATAAATATATAAATATATAAATATATAAATATATAAATATATAAATATATAAATATATAAATATATAAATATATAAATATATAAATATATAAATATATAAATATATAAATATATAAATATATAAATATATAAATATATAAATATATAAATATATAAATACATAAATACATAAAATACATAAATACATAAATACATAAATACATAAATACATAAATACATAAATACATTAATACATTAATACATTAATATATAAATATATAAATACATAAATACATAAATATATAAATACAAAAATAGATAAATACATAAATATATAAATATAAATATATAAATATATTTTATATTTATATATTTATATATTTATATATTTATATATTTTATATTTATATATTTTATATATATATTTATATTTATATATTTTATATTTATATATTTTATATTTATATCTTTACACTGGATAAATATAAATATAATTTATTTGTAAATTATTATCAAAATATCCTAATAGCTTAGTTGTTGGAGTATCGACCTCCAACTCGAGGTATTGGGTTCGAATCCTGCCAATGACAATTCCCTTAATCTAATAATAATTCAAAGTTCGAAAATATAATAAATAATAAAAATATAATATAAAGGGGAGGGGGGTCCTAGTTAGTAATAAAAAATAAGGGAGGGGGTTGTAATAAATAAAAATATTTTGTTTAGGTGAGTGCATTACCTACGGATTATATTCCGTAGGTAAATGCTCCAGCTTGAGGGAGAGTGTTGGATATTGTTTGATATTGTTAAGATATTGTTAACCACAATACCAAATAATATCTTTTATTTACTCTATTTATTTTTAGTTACTCTTTTTTTATGTACCTCTCCTATTATAAATAGATTACCCTATGTGTGGTTTATACATAAGGGAGATTAATCTCAAACCCTATTTCCTCTATATTCAACAAAAACATTTTTACCTGTTTCTAAGAAAGATTTTTTTAGAATTATCATGGCATTAGTAGCTCATTATGATCTTGAGTTGCATTAAATGGATGTTAAAACTGCCTTTCTGAATTGGAATTTAGAGGAGGATGTTTATATGGACCAATCGATGGGGTTCATTAAATAAGGAAGGGAATACATGGTGTGTAAACTTAAGAAATCAATATATGGACTTAAACAAACTTCGCGGCAATGGTATCTTAAGTTCAATGATACTATTTTGTCCTTTGGATTTAAGAAAAACACTATTGATCGATATATATATCTAAAGATCAGTGGGACCAAGTTTATATTTTTGATTTTGTATGTTGATGATATCTTGTTTGTGACTAATGATCTTGGTCTATTAAGTGGGACTAAAAAGTTTTTCTCTAACAACTTTGAAATAAAAGATATGGGTGAGACATACTATATGATAAGAATAGAAATATTATGTGATAGATCACAATGACTATTAGGTTTATCTCAAAAAACATGTTAATAAAGTTTTAAAGAGATTCAGAATGAATAAATGTTCAACATCTCTCGTTCTAATACAAAAAGGAGACAAATTTAATCTCATACAATGTCCTAAGAATTACTTGGAACTGAAATAAATGGAACACATCCCTTATGCATCTGTTGTTGGGAGTTTGATGTATACTCAAACATGTACGAGGCTAGATATTAGTTTTGCAGTTGGTATGTAGGGTAGATACCAGAGTAATCTTGAACTGAATCATTGGAAAATTGTAAAGAAAGTTTTAAGATACTTACAAGGAACAAAAATTCACATGCTTACTTATAGGAAAGTTGATCACCTTGAGGTGATTAGATATACAGATTCAGATTTTGTTGGTTGTATGGATACATGAAAGCCTATATTTGGTTATGTATATCTTTTAGCTGGAGGAGAGATTTCATGGAAAAGTGTGAAGTAGTCTGTCATTGTTGCATCTACCATGGAAGCTGAATTTGTGGCATGCTTTGAGACCACAATTCAGGCTAATCGGTTGTGGAATTTTATTTTAGAACTTGAAGTAGTCGACAGCATTGTCAAGTTGCTGAAAATTTATTGTGATACTTTTACACCAGTCTTCTTTTCTAAGAACGACAAATATTCCAAAGGTACTAAGCATATGAATGGAAATACTTTATCGTTAAAGAAGAAGTTCAGAAACGAAGAGTGTCAATAGAACATATCAACATTGATCTTATGATTGTTGATCATTTAACAAAAGGATTACCGCTCAAGTTGTTTGTTGGCCATATAGTGAATATGAACATTATGTTTATTAGTGAATGTTGAATGTTAATATTATTATTAATGTTTATGTGACACTTTGAGATCTTTAATGTATAAGTTTTTGAAATTTATGTTTTTCTTCTTTATTTATATGCATGCAAATTATGATGAAGAAAACAAAGTATGTTATTATTATTGAAAATGATATTATGATTGAACACATTATGGACTTTTCATTATAAAGTCATATTAATGAGAAAGAAATCATATAGTAGTACATGGAAGGGAGCATGCCGTTTGAATGACATGTAACCATCATGACTCTTATTATAGTTGTATATTTAATTATGAATAATGATAAAACCAATTTATGTAATGTCCTTTAATACGTATTATGACTTAAGTATTAAATCACAGAATGATATGACATCACATGAGTCAAGTGGGATAATGTTAAAATTAATTTAATTCATTCATTCTATTATGTGACTTATGTGAAATATAACGATGGTTCAAATGTGATTTAATAAAATATAAAGATCTCTTGGTTATTTTGGGAAGTTAGAATAAAATAAAATAAAAATTTACGATAACCAATTTGATAGATGTTGGTTAATAAAAGAGGATTAAGGTTTTGTCTCTGGTCATAAGGTTATTTTCATAGTAAACCATTAGAAAAGTGTGACAAGAGAAAGAAAGATACAAAAATAGATTGGGAAAAGGACGTCGGAGAACAAAGACGTTGAAGAATGCATTCTCATATCTCTCATGGATCAAGGTTAGTCTTCTTATTATGATTTATGTTATTATGTGAGAATCATGAATATAAAGATCATGTAGAGTAGTTTTCTAGAATGAACAAAGAACGTAAGAAAACTACATAATTGAATTACAGTCGAGACACTCTCGATCTTTAATCGGAACATTAACGTTCACCGTGGGGCCAAGAGTAGAGTCTCACTTCACTTATACACATACACCCCTTAATCCTCGACTAGGGACTTATGCTCATGAAGTCCTACATGGCTTAGGAGTCGAGGCCTGGAGCTTCCGCTCATAAAGTTTCACATCACTTAGGAATCGAGATCAAGGGTAGTTTATATACACTCTCCTCCCTTAACCCACCAAGACATCTTTTTAGGACAAAACCGTGACAGATGAGAGTTCCAAAGCGAACAATACCTCAAACGTAAAAATTGACTCTAACGATATTAAATGCTCCCGATCCTTAATAGTAACATTTACAAATGATCCACAAAGCCCGTTAAATCATTAAATTAAGGTTATTTATCATTTATAAATTATTTAACCATTTTATTTTTACTAAATCATTTAAACTATTAAATTATAATTATTTATCACTTATAAATTATTCTAACTTTTTTATTTTTATCAAATTTTCAAACAAACACTTGAATTCTCGTCAGTACCAATGTTTTATCACTTCTAAAGTCCTTTCTTTCTTTATCAAATATAATTGTCCCTACTCTAATTAATGAATAAAATGGTGGTGACCCATTTGCAGAAAACGGTGACGTCAATAAATTATCGCATTGTGAATTTTGGGTCACAGAAGTTACAGCCAATATCCACCACAGTATCTCCTTCAAGTCTTGTCCTCACTCAAACGTCACAAAGCCACAAGTTTTGACAACAAACAAGACAAAGCAATTCACAAGATAGAACGTCTTCCGAGAAACTCGTTGTGTCATCTCACTGTCCAAATGACCTTCTCATTCATGAAAAAAACATCATAGCGTATAAATATATACAGAACAAAATAAATTGAACAAAATTTACTGAATTAAACAAATTATATAAATACAAACGAGATAAATAAAAGAGATATGAGAAATATATCTACTGTAAATACATATAAAATATTGGGTATACACAAATGTTACCTTATAATAATACTTAATCATAAATATGTTTAAACTAATCTCAGCAGAAATATTATGTTATTAACATCTTTCATCATAAGTTCACTCAATATATAAATATTTTTATATTTTTTTAACGTGATATTGTATAATATACGCATTTTTAAAGTAATTTTTTAGTATATGAATCAAATTAAAATAACCTTATCACCTTACTATTAACTAGAAGGAGTATAACAGAAATTAATCAAGATAATATATTATCTTAGTTGTGATTCATCTTTGGCTTAAATGAGAGATTTTTTATTCTAAAATTTCCACAATATATTAAGATAGAAGACCATAGAAAAATTTCCTTTATATATTAATAAATAAAATTTGTGCACATAATATATATTACGCATAAATGCATAATGTGTCTCAAATGATCTAATACAATTTTAATTTTCACATTATTAAGTCATTACTTAAATTTCTCAAATGATCAAATATAATTTAAATTTCCACTAATTAATCAATCTTATAAAACTAATTCTCAAAACCCTAAACTAATATAATATAATATATATATATATATATATATATATATATATTAATATTAGTTTAGGGTTTTCAGAATTAGTTTTATAAAATTGATTAATTAGGTAAAAATTACGAATTAGTTTTATAAAGTTGATTAATTAGGTGAAAATTACTAATAATTTATATATATATATATATATATATATATATATATATATATAAATTATTAGGTTTACATACGAGAATTTGTTACTTTGTGGTAAAATAACAATTTAAAAAACTTAGAAGTTTGAAAAAAAAATATTTTAAAGGCAAGATATCATAACAATAGCATAATTATGACAATAACTTCAATAGTTATCTTTAACAATGGTATGTAAAAGATATAAGAATGAAATATTAATGTTATCACTCTGGTTAAAAATTAAGAATATAATACTTTTATCTTTAATTAATTTGTTTTTTATATTCAAATTTTTCAAATTACTTCATTAAGTTAATTTTTAAGAATAAAATCATTATTAAAAGATAAAACATCAAGATAGATAATATTTAAAATATAATAATGATAAAATATAACAATACAAATAAATCTTAAAGAAAAAACATCATTATTAAAACACATGACAACAAAACCAATTATCGTCGACAAATTATAGACCATATTTATTTAATTTTGTCCATATTTAAATTAAGAAAGCACTTTTTTAATTTATTTTTTTCTTTACATTAATACTAACTTCAAATACTACAATTTTTTTTTTACTTTTATTAGAACCCATACAAAGAATTAAGACCCCTTTGATAAAAATAATTTATAATTTGATTAAAACTATATTAATTGTTAATTGAGATCATTTGGGTTCATTTTCAAAAATATTCTCGGAGAAGATACTATTTAATTTCTTCTTAGCCTTAATTTGATAGACTAACAATTATCCTCCATCATCTTAATCAATCATTTCACTATTCTTACCCTTACTTCTACATACAAACACTTAGTTCATACTGCACATGCTAATTGCTTCTCCAATTTTTCATTTTTCCTAAATTTAAACTAAGAAGTCTCTGCATAATATTTTATTCATAGAAGTTTCTGACGAATCGATAAATACTATGGTGAAGAAAGACATAAGAGAAAAGAGTACGAGAAATAGAGAAAAGAGATTATGTGATAAAAAAAATTAGAGATATAATAATCAGTAACTACAATCGTCATCATACTAAATAAGTTTTATAAGATTAAATTAAGTATTTCACTATTTTTAATATGGTATTAGAGTCTATTTCATATTAGAACATGAAACAAAATCTTCTTTAATATAAGAGAGTTTGACGAGAAAATCCTCCTTAAAATGAAGAGGTGTAATAATTTCATATTGATTAGAAATATTATAATATATAAGTCAGTATAATTTTCAAATTACTAAACTGATTTTGTACGATTAAATTAAGTATTTTTACCATTTCATTCTAATTGGGATAAAGAGAGAGAAAGAGAGTTGAACAAATAAGGAAAACAAATTGAAAAGAGGTCTAGATCTAGAAAAAAATGGAAGAATGAGTAAGAAAAAAAAAGAGGAGAAAGAGAGATTGCAAATTTAAAATAAAACTAAAGTTACAGTATGTATGATATATTGATATTTCAACTTTCTCATTTCACTTCATTTTAAATGACATTATTTATGTGGTATATATAATCCCTTTTAAATCTTTTTAAATTAGAATCTATAAAATTTATACTTAAGATTTTATACTAGTGTCATTTTCATCTTTTACTAAAGTATTCTTAAAAAAAAAATCATATTATCATGCAATGGAACCAATTTTACTCCATCAAAACTTATATATATATATATATATATATATATATATATATATATATATATATATATATATATATATATATATATATATATATATATAGTATCAAATTCTATTAATGTGACTACAGTTTTATAAATATTGAATATCTTTTGTATGGAAAATAATTAAAAACATATATAGTCGTTGCAATTGTATGCGTAAAAATATTTTATCATGTGAAGATTTAATGATTTTTTTTTTAGATTTCTCTATTTTTCACGGTTTTTCCTTTGAATAAAGATATTTCTACTTTCTTTCACTTTAATCTCATTCACACATTCTTACGTCTTCTCTTTTTAAGATAAACCTGCCTATTAAAAGTTAAACCTTCGGCTATTATATAAATTTTTCTCTTATTTCATTAATTTTTTTTCAAGACTTTGATATTTGAGTTATCTTTTATTTACTATAACAATATAAAAAAATAGACTTTATAAAATTAATTAAGAACTACTGATATTAAATAAGATCATGCATAATAAACTAAAAATATAAAGGATATTTTATTATTATTTTAATAATAATAAGAAGAAGAAGAAGAATAAGAATAATATTTTAAAATAAGTATACTGAAAACTCCCCATTTTGAGAATTATTTATTTTATAATATTTTAGTTTAATTTGAAATATTTAAAATTATATTTTATAACTTTTCTACAAATATTAAAAACTATAATTTATTAGTAAAAAAATTATTATACCACATACTTTTAATTCTAAATTGAAAAAATCGAAGTTGAAAAAATGAAAGTTGGGACACCTTGTTATCTTAAGTCTTTTATTTAAATTAAATCAAATTTATTTCCATGTTAATCAAAATATTTAAAATTAAATTTATTAATTTTTTTATAAATATTAAAAATAAGAAATTAGTAGGGAAATAATTATTTGAATGTGGCATATTTTAAGTTGTAATTCTAAAATTTAAAGATGCAAGCAACTTATTATCTTAAATATTGGATCTAAACTAAATAAAATTTATTTCCATTTTAATCACAAAATTTAAAATTAAAATTTATAATTTTTATATTAATATTAAAAATAAGAATTTATTGAAAAAATAATTATTTGAATATGAGATTTTTTTTCCTATTAAATTTTAAATATGCAAGTTGAGACAATTTCTTATTTAAATATTTTTATCTAAATTAAAGCTTACAAAATTAAACTAATAAAAATTTTAAACAAATATTTTATAATCATTAAAATTAAGTTCTAGAATTAAAATTATAATAACACCTAAAATTTAGATATTAAATTAATTTGATATAATATTTTTTTAATTTTTATGACTTATTAAGGAGGCATATTGAGACAATGTACAATCTTATAATTATTTTCTCTAAATTAATATTTTTTTTGCAATGATAATAATAAAAAATATTTCTACATAATTGAGTTAGATGTATGAGATTTGACCGTCAAAATTTTCTAAATTTAATTAAAATAAAAATGTAATTAACGATTAAATTAAGAATCATCAATTTATAAATATTAAAAAAATTTGCATAATTCTGATTCTCCTACAATACTATAAGTAGAAAGATTAATGCAACAGAAAAAATAACTAAATAAAATAGGTCACATTTAGAGAAAGAGACAAAGTAAGGGCTAACATTCCGATTAGAGAAAGTAACTTACATTCTTATGCACGATGGGATGCAATTGTCATGAGAGGGTATTTTCTATGCGTGGACAACCCAAAAATTTCAGTGATGTTCAGTGTCTGATCCCCCATTACTCCACTAGGCACTTCCCAATCAAATTGGTGTAGAAGGTTTGCTAGGACCAGCTCAATCTCAATCATGGCAAACGTTATTCCTGGACAGCCCCTCCTTCCTGCTCCAAATGGTATCAGTTCAAAATCATGTCCTCTCACATCTATTGAACTATTTAAGAATCTCTCTGGTTTGAACTCCAGAGGTTGCTCCCAATAAGAAGGATCTCGTCCAATTGCCCAAACATTAACAACTAATTTTGTGCCCTTTGCAACGTAATAACCCATCACTTTCACATCTTCCCTGGATTCCCTTGGAATCAACAAGGGTCCAGGGGGGTGTAATCTAAAAGTTTCTTTGATCACTGCCTTCAAGTAATGCATGCTGCTTAAATCTTCCTCAGTCACGCGAGTTCTGCCACTAACCACATTCCTTATCTCACCTTGTAGCTTCTGCATCACAGTTGGGTGCCTTAAGAGCTCTGTCATTATCCAGCTTAGGACTGTGAAGCTAGTGTCAGTACCCCCGGCAAACATATCCTGAAACAAATACCCTTCAATTCTCAGTTTCATTCTCTATGAACACCGAAATTCCGCAAAGGAAAATAAATGTATTAATACGTGACCTAACTTTTGCTTAGGAAAGTAGTGTATAAAAATATACAAGTTTTCTCAGTATTATTGCTCTAATTAAAAAATAATTCATGGACATTCGTCATTACACATATATTTCATTTTAATAGTTATTTATTAAATATATATATATATATATATATATATATATATATATATATATATATATATATTCTTTCTATTTACGTAAACTTTTTAAGTGTAACACACATTGTACTAATCTTACATACCAGGATCAATGCCTTTATGGTTGTTCTGTCAATCTGGAACCCCATGGAGTTTGTCTTCTGGATCCTCAACATAACTTTCAGCAAATGAGTCTGCTCATCATCATCATCATCGTCACCATCACCATCACCATCATGCCCTCTTTTACTAACATCCTCATCAATAACATCATCCAAAAATTCATCAAGCTGTTTAGCCACTCTCTTTGCCCTACCATACATTCCATTAACTGTTCCCAACCAATCAAGCCAAGGTATGTAGTCCCCTATAACTGCAGCACCCAGCAGTTCCATCATCTCATTCAATGGCTCCCGAAGCTTTGCCCCTCCTTCTCCACTGTATCTCCTTCCGAGAGCAGCTTTACACACTATGTTATTTGTGAGTTTACAAAATAAATCAGTTAAATTCACAGGCATCAAAGAAGAACAACACTTCTTAATCTCTTCCATCAATATGGAGATTTCCTCTTCTCTCACTGCACCAAAGGATTGAACCTTTTTTGCACTGAGAAGATGCAAGACACAAATACTCCTCATCTGCCGCCAGTAGTTTCCATAAGGAGCACTTCCCACATCTTTGGAATCATATAAGAGGATATCATCCATCTTAGAATGTGGTCTATTGGAGAAAACAAGGTCATGGTTTTTCATAACCTCGCGAGCAGCCTCAGCTGTTGACACCACGAGAACTGGGACCTTCCCAAAGTGAAGCAACATTACAGGGCCATAGGTTTGAGCAAATGAATGGAGACTGCGGTGAACGAGGGTGCCAACTTGGTGTAGGTTTCCGATTATTGGAAGCTTTGGAGGAGATGGTGGTGAGTTTTTTTCTGCATTGGAATTGAGTTTGGATAGAAGATTGAGTATGGTGGAAAAGGCCAGTATGATGAAGAATGCTTGCATGGGAATGAACCACAAGGAAAAGGTTCCATTGAGAAAATCCGCCATTGGCTTTCTGCTTCAAGAGTAAGATCACTGGTGGATTTTGTAATTGTCTGCTGGTAATGTGTGGGTTTGTGTATGTATTTAACAAGTTCACGAGGGATAATTGTTTTATGGCACATGCAACTTGCAGCACAAGGGTTAAAATGCGTTACAAAGAATCTGGGACCATTCACAACCCCAAATCATAACATCTTCGAAAACATCCCACTTTTAATATTATAATAATAATATTAATTTATTTTCATTTTTATTAAATCATTTTATAATTATTATATTAATAAAAGTGGATTGTTTTAATGATTTTTTTATTTATAAAATTATCAAATATCATTTCTCTAATAATTATGAGAAAAAATATTTAACACAAACTTTAATTTATTTATTTTTTGGAGGGAATGACGAATTTATATAGGACGAAGATCAACGTTATTAATTGAAATCAAATTTTGGAAAAAAATAAATAAAGTATTTTATCATTTATCATCTTTCTTTTTATAATTTTTTTTAGTCATTTTTGAATTTTATTTTATTTTATTTTTATATCAAAATAAAACATCATAAAATAATAAATAATTAATTAATTTATAATAAATAAAAAATTATATCAATAATTTTATATTTTTATATTACATTATATATATTAATTTATTATATTAATAAATAAAAATGATAAAAAAATTATGAAAAAATAAAATAAGTGATCGTTAAAATGAAAAAATTAAAGAAAAGATAAAAGATAAATTTTTTGTGCGGACCTACCGGCTGGTCCCCTATATTTGCTCTTGCCTTTTTTAATTAAAAATTATAAACTTGGTCTATTCTCATAATTCATTTAAATCTTTTTTTGTTATATATTATCATAAAGTTTAACCAGTATGAATATTAATTAAAAAATTGTGTTTTTAATATATTTCGTTCTTATATATATATCACCTAACATGATATATTCATACGCAGTCACGTAACTTTTTTTTCCTTTCTTTTCATCTCTCTAGTTTTCTCTAATTGACATTTATTTTTATTTTAGTTTTTTATCTTTAAATATTTTCTCATAAAGTTATATAAAATAAACACTAATTAAATTAAAAAATATATATGCTTTAAAATAATTAAAAACATATTTAAAGATTTATATCACATGTTCTACAACATAAAAAATATTATAACTAATAATCACACAGCATGTATAAACCCTTCAGAACATAATATATTTACGTATAAAAAATTAAAAAAAAAACTAAATACGTGTATTTTAAAAAAGATAATCAAATTGATTTTATAATTGATTTGTATTGGAATTTTGATCCATTATTGATATCTCTCCTTAAATTTGTGTTTGGATTAGGGTGGAAATTTGAAAGAGTGAATTTCATTGAATTTAGAAGTTGTTTAGATTGAAGAAAAGATAGTAGATATGAAGAGATCCAACTTTATTTATCGTAACTGATATGATTAAATATATGATTATTGAATAATAATTCAATGAATTTAGAAGTTTTTTATATTGAAGAAAAGATAGTAGATATAAAGAAATCATATTTATTTATCGTAACTGATATGATTAAATATATGATTATTGAATAATAATATTTTTAATATAAAGAACAAATTATTTTTAGAGATGGAATGGATAAATTAAGTAGATTCATATAAAGAACAAATAAATTAGAAGATGAGAAAAGTTAACAAGAGTAATTCAGATATTTGTTACTTAACCACCAACTTTTTCACCATTTATCATTGTTTCATAATAGATATAAATTACCCTTATGAAATAAAATGGATAAATTAAGTAGACATTAGAAGATGAGAAAAGTTAACGAGAGTAATTCTTACTTAACCACCAACTTTTTCACTATTTGTCAGTGTTTCATAATAGATTTATGATGGTATGAGACTTACCTCCCTATCATGGCATATCCACTCAAATCAACAGAAACAAATCAATAGATATCTCCACAAATCTCCTCTTCAAATTCTCTATCATAGTAAATCAGTACAAACAAACAAAAACATATACTATTAACACATTATTTTCATAAAGCAAATATGAAAGGAAGAAGGTTTTAGGTGTTCAGTAATGAAATAAATATATTAACGACAGATTTTTTTTATAATAGATATATTATATTTTATATTTTATTTTAAGCAAAATCGTGGAAATATGATCCGATCTATTTGTATAATTAATCTTTTAAAAAGAAAAAAATTTTCTACATGTATAGTAAGTTATTTCTATAAAACATAATAAAGCGGAAACATATAAATATTTATTAACATTCAACCATTGTTCTAGAGCAAAGCTTTTTTAATACGTTTCTTAGTTTCCCAACCTTAATTCCCTAGCACTATGGTATGGTATACTAAAGAATAGAGCAAATTTGGTAATCTTAGAGCACTCGAGCATATATAGTATTTATAGAGCATTGGTCATCACAAAATTCTAAATCGCAACCTGTAAAACTGTCAAATAATGGGTTTCTGAAAATGGAGCATTCTACGCAAATTTTGGGATAATCACTAGATCAAGGGATAACCACCAGATCATGGGAAGGTGAGATGGATTGTGCAACATTCTTCCATTTATTCTATTATCAATCTTAAGAGAAACTAAATATATAAATCATGGTGACAGGTCATCTAATAATGAGTATTTCCCATGTATCACAATATATTAAGTCTCTCATAAAATGTTCTTTAACATTAATGAATAAACCTTATGTTTATTCTTGGTCAAACTAATGATATTTCTAACAATTAAACAAATATGTGCACAAATAAATGAGAAACCATGAAACTGAATGAGAGCTTTATAAAATTATAAATTATCACAATATGGAACTAAGTCTTATTTTTGTTAGATGATCCTTAAAATTCTTTTGTGGCATGCCTTTAGTCAAATGATCAGCAATCATCAACTCAATGTTAATATGTTCAATGACCACTTTCTTTTCCTTAACATATTCTCTTATGGCTAGATACTTGATGTCGATGTACTTACTTCGACTTCCATTCTTATTTTGCTTAACCATAAATGTTGCAGTAGAATTGTCACAATATAACTTAAATGATCTAACAATTGAGTCCACAATTCCAAGCCCAGATATAAAACTCTTCAACCATACACCATATGAAGTAGCCTCAAAACAAGAAACAAACTCAACCTCCATAGTAGAAGTAGCAGTCAAGGTCTGGTTTTTTTATGCTTCAAGATACAACTCCACGAGCTAGAATAAAAATGTAACTAGATGTAGATTTTCTGGTATCAGTGCAGCCAGCAAAGTCTGAATCAGAGTAGTCTATCACATCCAAACTATCAGTTTATGTTTGTATATGAGCATGAAATCCTTTGTTCATTGAAGGTAACTCATTAATTTCTTTGCAGCTTTCCAGTGGTCAACACCTGGATTACTCTGATATCTTCCCAAAACTACAACTGCAAATGCAATGTCTAGTCTGGTGCAGACTTGAGCATACATAAGATTTCCAACAGCTGAAGCATATGGGACACTCTTCATGTGTTCATGCTCAAAATCATTTTTTAGACACTGACCTAATTCAAGCTTATCAACCTTCACAATGGGAGCCACACTCGGTGAACAATATTTCATGTTAAACCTCTCTAGAACCTTGTTGATATAAGCCTCTTGAGATAAACCCAAAACACCTCGAGATCTTTCTCTATGGTTTGTAATGCCTATGACATAAGATGCCTCTCTTATATCTTTCATATCAAAGTTCTTTGAGAGAAATTGTTTCACCTCATATAGCATTCCCTTGTCATTAGTTGCAAGAAAAATGTCATCCACATATAAAACAAGAAAGCAAATTTTGTTCCCACTAATAATCTTCGGGTATATACATTGATCCATGATGTTTTCCTCAAAACCAAACGAAAAATAACTTCATGATATTTTAAATATCATTAGCGTGAAGTTTGTTTTAATCCATAGATGAATTTATTAAGCTTACATACTAAGTGCTCATCATCACTACTGAAGAATCCTTCAGGTTATTTCATATAAATCTCTTCTTCTAGATCACCGTTAAAAAATGTCATTTTCACATCTATTTGATGTATATCAAAATCAAAATGAATTGTTAATGCCATGACTATCCTTAAGGAATCCTTCTTAGATACATGAGAAAATGTCTCCTCGTAATCGATTCCTTCTCTTTGAGTGAACTCTTTGGCAACAAGTTTTGCTTTATGTCTCTCAATGTTACCTTTTGAGTATTTCTTAGTCTTAAAGTCTTAAAGATCTCATACTTGATTAGAAGTTATAGAATTCATCTCATCTTTCATAGCATTATACCACAAATATGATTCCTTAGAATTCATGGCTTGTGAAAACGTTTTAGGATCATTTTCGGTTCTAATGTTATAATTTGGTTCTTGTAAACACACTTCATAATCTCTAGAAATAGATGATCTTTTGATTCTTGTAAATCTTCTTAATGTTCTCTCACTAACTTGATGAGAAACTTGTTATTCAACCGGTTGTTCAATAGGTTGTTCAACATCTATTTGTTGTTTTCTTCAACAATTGGATCTACATTATCATCTCCAACTACTTGTGGAACTTGAGTAACTGGTTGTCTAACACGCTCTTGAACTAAAGGAGCGTGGATGTCTATTATTTGATTGAAAGGGTTGAACTTTATAATGATCCTTTTCAAAATTAATATCTTGAATTAAATCACTCCAACTAATCAATTCATTTTCAAGAAATTTTTCATTTCTTGATTCCACAATTCTAGTGTTATGAGATGGACAATAAAATCTATACCCTTTAGGCTTTTCAGCATATCCAATGAAATACCCAAAAATAGTCTTAGGGTCTAGTTTCTTCTCTTGTGGGTTATAAATCCTTACTTTAGACGGATATCCCCAAACGTGTATATGTCATAAACTAGGTTTCAAACCTTTGAATAACTTAAAAGGTGTCTTTAGGACGTCCTTAGTTGGAACTTGATTTACTATATACACAACCTGTTAAGTGCTTAAGTCCATAAGAATTGAGGAAGTTTCGCATTACTCTTCATGCACCTCACTATATCTATTAAAGTTCGATTTCTTCTTTTTGTCACACCATTCTGATCCGGAGAACCAGGCATAGTGTATTGGGCAATGATCCCATGCTCTTGAAGAAATTTCGTAAATGGACCAGGTGTTTGTCCACTCTCTGTGTATTTACTATAATACTCTCCATCTTTATTTGATCTCGCAATCTTAATTTTCTTTCCTCATTGTAACTCTACTTCAGCCTTAAAAATTTTGAAGGCATCCAAAGCTCCGTCCTTGGAACGAATAAGTAGAGATACATATATCATGAGTAATCATCTATAAAGGTGATGAAGTATCTCGAATTACTTGCATCCATATTTGGACAACAAATATTTGTATGAGTGATTTCTAGTAAATTTGAACTCCTTTTAGCATCCTTTTTGGACTTATTAGTTTACTTACCCTTAATGCAATCCGCACAAGTCTCAAAATAAAAAAAATCTAAAGTACTAAGTACTCCATCATTCACCAATCGTTTAATTCTCTCAATGGAGATATGTCTCAATCTCTGGTGCCACAACATAGAGGAATCCACATTCACAACACATTGTTTTAACCCGGAAGAAACATACATAGAATTATGTGTAGCATCATTTTGTAAATCAATGGAGTAAAGTCCATCTCGTAATCAACCAAAACCAACAACCTTGATTGATTTAATAAAGTAAAACCAGAGTTTATAAAATTGAATGAAAATCCCAAAGGTACAAGTTGTGAAATGGAAATCAAATTTTTACAAAAACTAGGAACATAGAAGGTCTTTCCAAACATAAAACGAAACCACTACTTAAGATTAACTTTCATGTCCCAATGGTCTCCACATGTGAGCTCATCATGCTTCCTAAATAGATATATTGCTCACTTCCCACTGGTCTCCTCAAGTTCTGCATACCCTGCAAGGTATTACAAACATGGATTGTAGATCCAAAATCAATCCACCATGTGTCATGACTAATACTAGTCACATTAGATTCATAACATACAAGATTAAAGAAATTATCTTTCTTCTCTAACCAATTCTTAAATTTTGCACAGTCTTTCTTCATGTGTCATTTCTTTTTACAGAAGAAACACTTAGACTTTTTCTTTATAATTGGTTGAGCATAAATTTTTCTCTTCTACTTAACTTGATTCTTCTTTTTCTTTATAGAAGTAGTTAAGTTCACTAGTTCACCTTCTTCCATCAGCAATCTCTCCTCTTCATGTACACACATGGTCAGCAATTCATTAATAGACCACTTATATTTATGTATGTTGTAAGATATGTTAAATGGAGCATATTGATGAGGCAAAGTACATAAAATATAATATATTAGAAAGGAATTAGACATGGTAACTTCTAGGACTTTTAGTTGAGTCACAATGTCCCTTATGCGCATGATGTGATCACGCACTCCCTTTAATCCCGATGAGCTTCAAGGATAAAAACTGCATTATAAAAGTGCTAGCAAGATATTTATCTAATGTAGTAAATTGTTTATCAATGGCCTTCAATAAATCTCTCACATTGTCATACTGATCAACAGAATCCCGAATTCCAGCAAAAATGTTGGTCTTTATAAAGGTTATAGAGAGACGATTTGATCTCTCCCACTTTTCATAAAGATCAACAACATCTGAAGTGTTGGTCTCAGTAATAGCTGGTGGTTCAGGTTTCCTAATAACATAATCAATGTTCATCCAACCTAAATGGAGAAGAACTCTCTTTTTCCAAATGTTATAATTGTCACCTCTCAATTCAGGAATATCACACTTTATATCAAAAAAACTCATAGGTTGTGAAACTACAAAGTTTAAAATATATACTCATTACCAAAATTTGAGACTATAATGAATGTCATATCTTACCAATATAAGACATGTCTTAATTAATGAATCTAATAACATAAAACTTGCATGTGGGCTAAAATTATATTCAATTTAAACTCATAACTTTATGACAAAATTATCATGTTCCTTTTCTTAACACCTATGATAAATTAAGAAATATAATCTAATATTTTATCCTAATTAATCACACAAAGTAAAAAAAATTATGTGGATGTATGTTATTACATTAATGTAATTAATTATAATTAATGTTTACAATATAAATATTCATAAATAAAATATGTTGTGGCTACTTTCTAATTTATTAAAATTATATCTACCACTCAACATTAAGAGAACCAAATATTTGTATTTAATAATATCTATAATGCAAACAAATAAATAAAAATAATATATAAATATATTTTAAAATATACGTTAAAAATATAAATAATCAATTCATAACACATAAAAAATCTAGTTGCTTATTTAAACCCCAATCCAATTATGGGTTCAATTCTTGAGAGTTGAAAGTTATTTTTATTCTTAATCAAGATTTACAGATAGAAAAAAGAATTATGGTATACACTTTCGTGTACTTACGTTTGTCTATTGGAGATCATGTTCAATCTGGTACCGTAATAGGTAAACTTGAAGGGGAAAGAGAAATCACGAAGATCATGTTCAATCTGGTACCATATTAGGTAAACTTGAAGGGAAAAGAGAAATCATGAAAAATTTCACCAGTTCTAACCATCATGAAAAATTCGCTTACACAATTAAATACACAATAACATCCCATATATGACTTTTCCTCAAATTCAAAATTTCATTTTTTATACATGTCCAAACAAGACAAAGGTAAAACAAGCTCATCCAAACAAGACAGAGGCAAAACTAGGCTCTGATACTAAATATAAAACATAATAAAGCAGAAACATAAAAATATTTACTAACCTCCAACCATTTTTCTATAACAAAGCTTTTATAAAACGCTTCTTAGCTTCCAAACCATAACTCCCTAACACTAATGGTATGTGTTAGATATTGTTTAGATATTATTTGATATTGTTAAAATATTGTTAGATATTGGTAACCACAATATCAAACAATATCTTCTGTTTATTCTGTTACTTTCAGTTACTCTTTTAGTTGTATCTCTCTACTATAAATAGACCACCCTATGTGTGATTTAAACACAAGGGAAATTAATTTCAAACCTTATTTTCTCTATATTCAACATGGTATCAGAGCCAAAGCCTAACATCTTTCCGGTTATTGTCATGGGCCAAAAATTGCCCTTTAGTTGGGTCAAAAGTACCCTTTGCCTGGTCCGGCGGGCTTCGTTGGAGGGGGTGTGTTGAAAGTCCCACATCGCATACCTCATATCATTTGGTATGGTTTAAATACATGTTAGGATACTCCACATATTGTCAATTGATTTTATGTTGGAACCTTAACATGGGTTGCTCCATATATATTTCTTCTTGCAAATCACCATTGAGGAAAGCATTTTTAACATCTAGTTGATAAAGAGGTCATTGTTGAAGAGCAGCCACGGCGATAAATAAACGAACAGAAGTCATCTTTGCCACAGGGGGAGTCTTCTGAGATGGTATGTCGTCTTCGCAAATTCCTATATGGCCTAAAACAGTCTCCTAGGGCTTGGTTTGGAAAGTTTAGCAAGGTTGTTCAACAATTTGGTATGACTCGGTGTGAATCAGATCATTCTGTCTTTTATCGACACTCGAGTGCTGGATGTGTTTACTTGATAGTATATGTTGATGACATCGTTCTTACAGGTAGTGACAACCATGACATCTCTCAGTTGAAACAACATCTCTGTCACCATTTTCAGACCAAAGATCTTGGCAAACTTAGATATTTCTTGGGTATTGAGGTGGCACAGTCCAATGATGGTATTGTTATATCTCAGAGGAAGTATGTCATAGATATTTTGGAGGAAACTGGGTTGATGAGTTCAAAGTCTGTTGATACACACATGAATCCCAATACTAAACTTCTACCAAATCAGGGGGAGCCTATATCTGATCCTGAGCAAGTATAGAAGATTGGTTGGAAAATTGAATTATCTTATAGTTACTCGTCCCGACATTTCCTTTGCAGTCAGTGTGGTAAGTCAATTTCTTAATTCACCATGTGAAGATCATTGGAATGCGATCATTCGTATCTTGAAGTATATTAAAGGATCTCCTGGAAAAGGATTGTTATATGGTTCTAATAACCATACAAGAGTTGTTTGCTACTCGGATGCTCGATTAGGCAGGATCTCCTTCGGATAGAAGATCTACAATCTGGATATTGTGTCTCCATTGGTGGTAACTTGATCTCATGGAAAAGTAAAAAACAAAGTGTTGTGGCAAGATCCAGTGCGTGAAGCGAATATAGAGCTATGACCTCGAGCTTCCTGTGAACTTGTTTGACTCAACCAATTGCTTAGAGAGTTACAATTTGGAGATGTCACTCAAATGACACTTGTGTGTGACAATCAGTCCGCTCTTCATATTAGTTCTAATCCTGTCTTTCATGAGAGGACCAAACACATTGAGATTGATTGTCATTTTGTTCGAGAAAAGATTATGTCCGGAGATATCAAGACCGAGTTTGTTAACTCAAGTGATCAGTTAACGAGATATTTTTACTAAATCTTTACTGGGTCCTAGAATTGATTATATTTGTAACAAGCTTGACACGTACGATTTGTATGCTCCAGACTTGAGGGGAGTGTTAGATATTGTTTAGATATTATTTGATATTGTTAAGATATTGTTAGATATTGGTAACCACAATATCAAACACTATATTTTGTTTATTCTGATACTTTCAGTTACTCTTTTAGTTGTATCTCTCTACTATAAATAGACCACCCTATGTGTGATTTAAACACAAGGGAAATTAATTTCAAACCCTATTTTCTCTATATTCAACAGTATGGTATACGGAAGAAAAGAACAGATTTGGTGACCTTGAAGCATGAGCATATGCGATATTTTATAGAGCGCTGGTCGTCACAAAATTCTAAATTGCAACCAAAAGATCCATTAAAGTGTTAGATAATGGGTTTCTGAAAATGTAACCATTTATGTAAATTGTGGGATAACCGCTAGATCATAAATAGATTATAGGATAACTACCTGATCATGGGATAATCGGATCATGAGATGGGGATGGATCATGTAATAGTTTCTTCATTTGTACATTATACTTCTTTTTACATTAATATAAATATACATATATATATATATATATATATATATATTATTTATTTATTTATTTTTCTCTTCACTCTTAAGATATAATTTTCACTCGTATCATAACTTTTTTTTCTTCTATCTTCTCTTTCTACTATTTTATAAATATAAAAATTATGGCATTTTTTTCTTTCTCTTTTTGATATAAAAACAACTATAAAAAGAAGAAATATTTTTGTAATCGATTTCTAGTGTTAGAAAAAAATGTAACTTATATTTATGTTATATTTTGTTTCTTTACTTCTTTTAAATCATATACTTCTCTTAATAATTTCTCTTACATATAAAATGATAAAAAGTTTTTTTTTCTTTTTTATCTTTTCAGTTCTTAAAACTGTCTTACATTTATTTATGTTTAATAATTTATAATTTGAAGGATAAATATTTATTATTTTAAATTTATATATATATATATATATATATATATATATATATATTAAATCGTAATAAATTAAAGTAAATAAACATAATAAAAATACTAACAGATACGTCTGTGTCTTTTTACTAGTATATAACGTAGATATTATTATTTTTTATTCTCTTCCTTTCTTCACTCCGATGTGAAAATATTAAAAAATAATTATATATATAATATAATATAGATGCATTATATTTATTTACATTATAATTGACATATTTAAAGTTGTTAGATTAAAAAAATAAGTTATTATTTTAAGATTAAAAATTAAAAACTTCTGCTGCTTTTTTAACCTTTATTGCTTTGTGACCACCATTGTTATGGAGTTTTCGAGTCTTCTTCGTTTGAGAATTTGTATTTACGCGTGTGGATTTTGAATGTGATGAGTTTTGTCACGTGAGTTATCAGAGTTGGATGAGGATTGTGGTCGAGCCGCGTTGTGAGTGTCGGCAGCTGCAAGGGTCCCCAGGAAACATTTCAGATTTACCGAAAGAAACAAACAAATATTTGTTTTGTTGGTGTTTTAAATAAAAAATATTTATTTTTTAAATTATTGAAATACCTTACAAAATTCATATTCTTTTTTTTCACTTTTTATTTCTAATCAAAATAATTTAATTTTTAACCCTTTTTTTTCAACCCTCTCAGTTCTTATGCCTAATACAACGAAAGTTGCAAGAGAGAAAAAAAATATTTAACACAAATTTTAATTTATTCGTTTTTTTAATTAAAATTTATTAAAAATTATACAATTAGTATATTTTCATAATTAATTTAATACTATTTTTATAATAAGAAAATTCGAGCAGAAAATAATAATAATAATAATAATAATAAAATTAAAGTAAGTGTATTATATAACACATGCATAATATAATGTGATAATGCAATAAACATGTGGTATACTGTCATCATCAAACACAGTTGGCACAACAACTTTTATTTTCTCTATCACACGTTTTTTATACACTGATATCTATGATCATTACTGGCACGAGTACAGACACATGTACCCTTTCCAGGGCTACCTCTGTCTCTGTGCGACGTCTCTTGTTAGCCAAAGAAATGTTAGCTCTATTTTTCTCTTACCTGATCCCCATTACGAGGAATGAATTTCTTAGCTCAATGCAATCAATAATTTCCATCCCATACATTTCTTCTACAAGTAATACGCTATATATGTTTTAAATATATATTTATAAACTAAGACTAATCTCTCCCTTATATATTATAATTTGAAGAATATATATTTATTATTTTAAATTAATATATATATATATATATTAAATCTTAATAAATTAAAATACATAAACATAATAAAAATACGAACAGATACATATGTATCTATTCTTACTAGCTAGTATATAGTGTAGGTATTATTATTTTTAATTCTCCTCCTTTCTTTACTCCATGACAATATTAAAAAATAATTATATATATAGTATAAGTATAAATGTATTATATTTATTTATATTATAATTGACATATTTAAAATTGTTAGGATTAAAAAAATAAGTTATTATTTTAAGATTAAAAATTAAAAATTTCTGCTGCTTCTTTAACCTTTACGGCTTTGTCACCACCATTGTTACGTAGTTTTCTAGTCTTCTTCAATTGAGAATTTGTATTTTCGCGTTTGAATTTTGAAAGTGAGTTTGGTCACGTGAGTTATCAGAGTTGGGTGAGGATTGTGGTCGAGCTGTGTTGTGAGTGTCGGCAGCTGCAAGGGTCCCCAGGAAACAGTTCGGATTTACGGAACGAAACAAGCGAATATTTGTTTTGTTGGTATTTTAAATAAAAAATATTTATTTTTTAAATTAGTGAAATAACATACACATTCTTTTGTAAAAAAATCGTAAAAAATAAGAAATTTAAAATAAATAAAACTTCAAACATACAAATTCAATTTAATAATATTATATTATATTAAAAATTTATCGTTTCTTAAATAAAAAAAATATTATCTTTATTTTCACTTTTTATTTATAAATCAAAATAATTTAAATTTTTTTTTAATTCTCTCCATTCTTATGCCTAATCCAAACAAAAAATAGTTGGAGAAAAAAAAAACATAGATCTTAATTTATTCGTTTTTTATAAAATTTATTAAAAATATAAATTTGATTTATTTTCATGACAAGAATACGTGAGCGAAAAAATAATAATAATAATAAAATTAAAGTAAGTACACATGCATGATATAATTTGATAATGCAATAAACATGTGATACACTGATATCTATGCATTACTGGCACGAATGCAGACCCATGTACCCTCTTGCAGGGCTACTTTGTCTCAATGGGACGTCTATGGTTAGCCAAAGAACTGTAAGCTCTATTTTTCTCTTACCTGGGCCCTACGAGGCATGATTTTTTTTTTAGCTCAATTCAATCAATCATTTCCATCCATACATTTCTTCTAGAAGTAATATATATATTATTATTATCACGTTGATTTCCCGGATCTTTGTCGTTGTTACTGTGCATCTGATAGTAGGGTTTTTTGGAGCCTAGTTTATTGGATTTGACTGATGAGAGAGGCATGTGACCTTAACAGTAGGGATAGTTAGGAGTACAAGGTGAGTTAATAGTCTATGCGAAGGAGATGGAAATTTCACCTCAAAGAGTACAGAGTAATTATGACGGTAGAATAAATTAAGTTTCCATCCATTTAAAAAATATGCAACGGAATATTTATTCCGTAAATCTATTTTTGACTTATTCAAGAAGTTAAAAGTGGGGCGTGTTCATTCTTTAAAAATTATTTATATATTAAAATAAAAAATTATAATTATAAATATTATAATTTTTATGTATGATATTATTAAAAATATATATATATATATATATATATATATTTATTAAAGTTTTAACATAAAATTAATTAGATGATGGGAGATTTTAACATATCTTTCAAATAAAGTTTATCAGATTAAATAAAAGATATTTTTAATTCAATGAAAGAATAATTTTTTATCCAAAACAATAATAAAAAAGTTTATTTTTTATCTAAAATAATAAAAAATATTAAATTTTAACTCTAATACTATAATTTTAATTTAAAATCAATTAATAATATATAAAATAATTTAACATAATTTAAATCATATTAAATAATATAAAATAAACATGAAACTTTCACCGTTTAGGTATCTAACCTATAGATAGGAGTACAAGGTCAGTTAATAGTCTATGCTAAGGTGATGGACATTTCACATCAAAGAGTACAGAGTAATTATGACGGTAAAATAAATTAAGTTTCCGTCCATTTAAAAAATATAGAACGGAATATTGATTCCGTTAATCCATTTTTGGCTTATTCAATAAGTTAAAAGTGGACGGGTTGATACTTTTAAAGTTATTTATATATTAAAATAAAAAATTATAATTTTATATATGATATTATTAAAATATATAAATATATTAAAATATTATATTTTAAATTATAAAAAATAATTAATTGATTTTCAATTATTTTATTTTAATTATTTATTTTAAATATATAAATATAATGATTTTTTAATTTACTTAACAAAAATATTAATTAATAAATAAATATTTTAAAATTATTTATTTAATTAAAAATATATGTTTTAAAAAAATTATATATAACTCTGCAAGAATATGTAACATACCAAAAGTTATAATCTAAAAATTTTTAGATTTATTACATTAAATTATATCATTAATAATTTAAATATATTTATAATAAAATACGTATTTATAAAAATATATATTATTAATTTATTATAAATAAATATTTATTACAATTATTTATTATTATTAAAATAAAAATATATCTATTAAAAATTTATTATTTATTATAGTTATTATTAAATAAAATAATAATAATAATAATAAATAATAAAATAATTATTATTAATGAATATATATATATATATATATTATGAAATTAACCATAATAATTATTATTATATTATTATAATACATTATCAAATTATTATTATTAATAATTATTAAAATTAAAATATATAAATTAATAACAATAATTATTATTATATTATATATTATTATTTATCTTTTCGTACAAGAAAAGATAAGTCTGAATAAAAATAAATAATAATTTAATGAAAAAGATAAAAAACTGAATAAAAATAAATAATAATTTAATGAAAAAGATAAAAAACATTAATGATACGAAGGACAAAAATTAAAATAGAATAAAAATATTACTATATAAAGAGGTAAGTTGCAGTGAAAAAACAAGAGAGGTAAGAAAGGAAGAGAAGAAAAAGAAAGGAAGAGAATAAAAAGAGATACAGAGATAAAAGAAGGAGAGAGGAAGACAAGAAGATAGAAAAAAACTAATTTACATATAAATTTTGATATATCATCTACAATATTAAGGTAGGAGAAAAAATTATTATTATTATTTTATCAATTTTATTTTAATTGTAGCTGTAAAGTGAGATGTCATTAATCTCATTTTATTTATTTTGTTATTTATTTACTTATTTCTAATTACATATTGATATGTTTTATATTTATTTATTTATCTCTAGTCCTACATTGGTTCGATTTTAATTATTTTTAGTTACGTACTAGTCTTATTTTATGTTTATTTATTTATCTCCAGTCTTGCATACTGGTCCTATTTTAATTATTTTCGAGTTATGTATTTGGTCTTGTTTTATGTTTATTTGTTTATCTTCGATTCTTGCTAGTTTTATTTTAATTATCTCCCGATTACGTACTTAGTCATTATCTTTAGTCCTATATTGCCCCTATTTTAATTATTTCCAGTTATACATTAGTACTTGTTTATTTATTCATATTTATATTATTTTAAATAATAATATCCATATATGAATATTTGATGATATTGTAAACAGAGGTTGAACTTTAGGGATTGAAATGAGTAAATATTGATGAAGAAGTAAGAATCTTGGAAACCTTGAAGATTTGATGAAGTAAAAAAAAAGTCATAAAATAAAAGATGTATTGTTAAGTCCATTAGTGAGTCTGGATCTTATTGAGTAGGTGTATTCATATATCTATTTCTATAGCATGAGTTTCTATCATTTACAAATGTATAAAGTGCCTCAAATATTTTTAATATGTTAAAAATCATTTTAATCGATTAATATGTTAAGTCACAGTTTTAACTGATAAATTTTCAAAATAATCGATTAAAATCACTTAAGAATATTGAAAACACCTTCTGTCACATTTTTAATTGATACATTTTCGAAATAATTGATTAAAATCACTTAAATCAAGTGAAAACATTTTATGTTGCAGTTTTAATCGATATATCTTCGAATTAATCAATTAATTTCACTTAAGAAGTTTTGGAAAACCTTTTATCAGTATTTTAACCGATATATCTTCGAATTAATCGATTAAAATCACTTAAGAAGTTTTGGAAGATCTCTTGTCAGTATTTTAACTTATATATCTTTGAATTAATTTATTAAAATCACTTAAGAAGTTTTAGAAAATTTATTGTCAGAATTTTAATCGATATAACTTTAAATTAATCGATTAAAAATACTTAAGCAATTTTTTATCATTGTTTTAATCGATTAAAACTCATTTTTATCGGTTAAAACACCTCTGAAAAATTTTCGAAATATTTTCATGGATTAAACTGCGTTTTTATCCGTTAAAACTTCTCGGGAAAAATTTGTAGAAACTTTTAATCGATTAAAAGGAATTTTCATTACTTAAATTCATTTAAAGTTATTTTAATTGATTAAAGAGTGAATTAATCGATTGATTGAATCAATTAGTTAGATAAATCTCTATATAAACAAATTTTCTCTAACATTTTAAATCATCTTTTTGAGAAATCATTCAAGCAACCTTTAAAGATCTTTTTTAAGAGAGAAGCGCGCTCTTTCCATAGGAATTCCTTATAAATATTTCTTGAGGCTCTTTGTTCTTGGTTTTTGAAGAAACTCATTCTATAGTTGGATTCTTGCATCTGCATACTGGTTTGATTATTTTAGTTTCTTCTATTCTTTCAATTTTTTGTCGATGTTTTGTATTCTTGGTGTCTGGAAGTGTGGGCACTGGTTTAGCAACTGGAATTTGGTTGCGTTCAAGGTTTAAAGAACTAGGTCTAAGTTCTTGGTGGAGATTGTGTATTTGCAACTGTTCTTCTAATCAAACAAATTTTGATTAGTGGAACTCAATTGGAATTTGATTGAGAAGTGGATGTAGCCAAGTGGTTTGGGTGAACCGGTATAAATCTTGGTGTTCTTATCGTTCTTTTGTCACTATCTTTCATTCTACTTGATAATTCTTGGTTCAATATTTGATCAGATTTTTAAATCTTTGAAAATTATAATCTGTATATGAAAGTTGCAAAAAGTTTGTTTAGATCAATTCACCCCCCTCTTGATCTCAGCCTGTAATTCTAACAATTGGTATCAAGAGCTGGGTCTTGAAAGTCACTCAAGTCTTTCGATCCTAATTTTTTTTCCTGTTATAGATGAAAACAAATTACCTTTTTCAGAGGGAGCATCTATCAATAGACCTCTACTGTTTTGTGGTACAAATTATCAATTTTGGAATATTAGAATGAAAATCTTTATTGAATCAATTGAGAGGAACATTTGGAATTATTGAAATAGGTCCATTAGTCACAAATAAAGATTGGTTTACATTGAATGATGATGAAAATAAAAATATTCAGCATGATTGTACTGCAAAAAATATTATCACATAAGTTCTTAACATGGATGAATCTTTCAGGGTATCTCAATGTAAATCAGTCAAGAAATGTGGGAAGTTCTTAAGGTAACTCATGAAGACACAAATGATGTTAAAAGGGCCAGGAAACACACTTTCATAAGAGAGTATAAGTTGTTCAAAATGCAATCAGGAGAAAGTATAGCTGATGTTCAAAAAATATTCACACACATCATTAATCATTTGATGGGTCTTGGTAAGACATTCGATAAAAAAGAATTGAATATTAAAGTTCTAAAATATTTTGAAGCTCTTGGCAACCGAAAGTCACAACAATCTCATAATCAAAGGATTTATCCACCATGACCATAACTTCTCTATTTGGAAAACTCAGGGGACATAAGATGGAAATCAACAGTTTCAATGAGCAGGAAATTTCAGAGAAGAAAGTAAAAATCATAGCACTTACAGCAAGTGATAAAGAAGAAGAATCAGAAGAAGAAAGTGAACATCTTGGTCTGTTGGTCAAGAAATTTAACAGATTTCTCAAGGAGAGGAATAAAGATAAAATTGTACAGAAACGATATGTAAAGAAACTTGATTCAAATTCTTTTAATTACAAGTGTTATAGTTGTGGCAAACAGGAACATGTAAGAATGGAATGTCCTAAAAAGATCAAGAACCAAGACAAGAAAAGTGAAAAGATTAAAAAGAGATCCTACATTGCTTGGGATGATAATGGTACATCATCAACCAAAAATTCAGAGGAAGAAGAAGCAAATGTGTGCTTAATGACTGGTCAAGAATCTCTAACCAGTAGTATAAGTTCAACCTCTTCTAACAATACAGTTCTTTGCAAGAAGCTTTCAATGAAAATGCATGAAGAAGCAAAGAGACTTGCTAGAGAAAATAATAGATTGAAAGGTATGAATAACTAGTTAGAAGATAGAGTAAACACACATGAAAATAAACTTTTTGAAGAGAAAATTGATTCTGAATATCTTAAAATGATTCATAACAATTCTGACTATGTGTGTAAGGAACTAAACCTTGTGAAAATTGTTTGAATTACAAAAGAAGATTGCATATTTAATCAAAACTGTTTCAAAGTTTGCACAAGGAAATATTAATCTTGATGTTCTTCTTGGATCACAAAAGTTAGTCATTGATCGTGCAAGTATTGGTTTCACACCAATTGTTGGTAAGAAAACAAAAGCATTCAAAGATTATTTTTCATATAGAACACCAATTTCTACATCATTCATTACATGTTTCTACTATATGAAGAAAGGGCAGTTAGTTAAATTCTGCAAAATAAAAAGATATGTTATTCCCAAGAAATTATTTCAAATAACTTAGATGGACCCTATTATTCTCAAAGGGTACCAAAACCATGTTGAATTCTCTTTCAAGAACAACAGACTGAGAACCTTTAGTACCTAGACAATGGTTGTTCAAGGCACATGACCGAAGATGTTTCCAAATTTCACAATCTGAAACTTAAGTGGTGAAACTATGGTTTATGGAGATAACAACAAAGGTAGAATTCTTGGTATAGGTTATGTCAAATATGCAGAATCAGGAATCATTAACAATGTATTATATGTTGATGGACTAACACATAACTTGATTAACATCAGTCAGCTATGTGATAAAGATCACAAATTCATCTTTGAATCTTAACATTGTCGAATACTTAGACCTGGTTTAGAACATGTATCAATCACTAGTAAGAGAGTCACAACATATTGTTGAATTATTGGCAAGTGTACCAAATTTATCAACTGTAGTATAGTATTTCGATTAAATAAAAGTCAATTCCACGAGGAACGGATTCAATGAAAATTTCAAATTATGTTTACTAAGTGTATTAAAGAAAAAGATGTTTTTCATAAAGAGTTGCAATGAAAATAAAATGACAAAGAACAGTAATTTGTTTAGAAAAGATCAATTAAAAACACTTAGAATTGGTTTCCTTCATTTTCCCTCTTTTGCAATGGCTATGTCGGTTTAAGAACATCAATTAACCTAATAATGTTGATGTCACCTACTCAAATCATCCATGTTGATCTCTCACACATGAAATTCATAAGAAAACCTAATAAATGTTGATTTCGCACACACTTAAGAGATTTTCCAACATTAGGTTTATGGTGTTAAGCAATTGATACATTCATCCCATGTCTGACAATTAACGTAACAAATATTCCTACCATGATCCAGGGTTTAAGATATATTTCTCAATCATATCCCAAACATCAAGAATAATCATTCAAAAGCATAAAGGATAAGAATAACAACATGAAAACATAGATTAAAATCTCAAAATATTGCCAAGATATAAAAGAGTTCAAAAGGAAGTGCATCCAATCCCAAGAGAATGAAGCTAGCCACTCATGGTGGGCATTACAATGCTTTAATTGATGAAGAAGTGAAGAATTGATGAAGATTGGATGAAACCCTAGTAGTAGTCGCGCCTCCTCTCCCAAAACCTAACCTCCTTTCTCAAAACACAACTTCTCTATTTATAGAAAATTTTTGGGTCGAGACATTCGCTCAAGCGAAAGTTCCACATTTTCGCTCAAGCGAGAAAATATTCGCTTGAGCGAATTAACTCCTGAGAAGTTTGCCTGATTTTTGCTCAAACGGAATTTATGGCGCTTGAGCGAGTGAACTCCAGAGAGCTTTGCCTAATATTCGCTCAAGCGAATTTTATGGCGCTTGAGCGAGTGAACTCTAGAGAGTTTTGCCTAATATTCGCTCAAGCGAGAGTAGATCCCGCTCGTGCGATTTCCAGGCTGAAAATCTTCTTCCTTCATCCAGTTTTTGCTTCAAATATGTTGATAATTGTGCTCCTTGCTCTTATATCAAGGTATTCTCGAATTCATCCTACATTGGGAGGAAAATAGATTAGAATTGACATAAGTTAAGTGATTTCATAACAATTAACAGCTTAATTAAATCAACTTTTATCACTTAACACATATACGTGTTAGACACAAATTCTGCTAAAAATTACTACTTAGTTACTAAAGAAAATGATTCTTGGTTATGGCATAAGAGATTGGCTCATATTCATATGCAGCATCTTAATGAATTGATTTCTGAGGAACTTGTAACAGGGTTGCCAAAACTAAAGTTTGGCTCATATTCATATACATCTGCCTATTCAGAGGCATCACCGAAGATACAAATCCCCAGCGGATTGCCACCTACGAGAAAAGGCGTTCACCAAAAATCCCCGACAAACAGCATAGTTGGATGGCTATCACGAAAAGCCCAAAAACAAAGAATCCCCAGCACTCAACCAGTTGTAAGAAAATCAACAAATCCCCGGCA
Organism: Sphenostylis stenocarpa; assembly: GCA_963425845.1. Taxonomy (NCBI): domain Eukaryota; kingdom Viridiplantae; phylum Streptophyta; class Magnoliopsida; order Fabales; family Fabaceae; genus Sphenostylis; species Sphenostylis stenocarpa. Next base: position 70,972,728 of record OY731401.1, on the reverse strand, counting down.
AGCCAGAAGACTTCACCAGAAAAGTAAAAAACACAAGCTATCGAACAAAATCACTCTCCACATAAACAGTGCATGAGCTAGAGCAGTAAGTTGCCAACACCACCAGTCCTACGAAGTGGACTGCACCAGCCAAATGAGGGGGTTTATACTCATCAACCGAGAGGTCGACTACCGCAAGAAGGAGCATCCCGAGGTTTATCACTAGCCTGATGGGGGGTTTATACTCATCAATCAAGGGGTCGGCTACCGCTATAAGGAGCATCCTGGAGGTTTGCACCCTTTTGTCTGAAGGGGTTGGCTACCGTAAGAAGGAGCATCCCGGAGGCACACACACATTTATCGTCTGGAGGGTCGACTACCACAAGAAGGAGCATCCGAAGGACGACCATGTTGAACATTCAAGGACTTGATGTTGCAAATAATGATCATGAAGAATGTTGATTTTGATGATGATCCAAGAGCTTAAAGACTTAGAGTATTGAAGATTGAAGATTGATGATTTCTGTATTGTAATAACTCTGTTTTAGTTTGATTGAGTCTGTAATTATAGAATCTAAGATAGCCGGTACATAGTCTGTAACTTAGAAGCTTCAAAAAGCTCAAATTTATCATTCAGGCTCGGCTTTAATCGATTAAATAGGTAAATAATCGATTAAAATAGTGAGAAAACCATTTTCTGTACAAACTCACTGCTTTAATCGATTAAACAGCAAAATAATCGATTATTCCGTACAGTTCCGTACAGATAATCGATTATTTCACCAAATAATCGATTAAACCAGAGAGTATTGGGTTCTGACGTATTTGGCTCTGTTTTAATCGATTATTACTCCAAATAATCGATTATTCCAATCTGTTTCTGATTTTAAACTTCAAACAAACCCTATTTTCGAAAACCTAATTACCAAGAACCCTAGTTTCGAAATCCCCAATTTCTAAACCCTAATTTCCCTACTTAAACTCTCCTTTGGCACTCAGAAAGGAAGAACAACTCTTTCCATACAAAAGTTAAGTGCTGTGAGTGCCAGAGAACTGTTTGTTGCAAGGAAAGGGGGCTTTCTGAACCTGGTGTGGGCTAGAAGCGATAAGAATCACTAAGTGGAGTTCTTAGTGGATTGTGTGATGTGCCGTCTCTGGGGAAAGCTATTCTTCATCTCTTGTGGGTTTCAAGAGAGGTGTTATCTTTATCTTTATCTTGTCAATTGTAATCTGTTGTAACAACTTGTTTATAGTGACAGCGTTAATCCTCTGTTTGAGTGATTAGCAACTGGACGTAGGGTCTTTTGATCCGAACCAGTATAAATCTCCTGTGTAAGATTCTCTATCCCTTTCTCTATTTACATTTACACAGATTTTAATCGGTAAAATTTGGGGAAAATTTTGAAAACCTAATTTTTATTAAGAAACCAATTCACCCCCCCCCCTCTTGGTTTTTGTCCGACCACGCGAACATTCCGCTGCGCGATTCTAACAAGTGGTATCAGAGCTTGCTTTGATAGTCATTCAAATTTTCGAAAATGGCCGCACAAAATCAAACTTTTGCCGAAGGTGCGTCTATCAACAGACCCCCACTTTTTGCGGGTCAAAATTATCCTTTTTGGAAGGTACGAATGCAAATCTTTTTAGAGTCTGTTGATAGAGGCGTTTGGGACGCTATTTTAAACGGTCCATATATTCCTAAAGTAACTGAGAACGGTGTTGACGTTCCCAAATCTTTTTCTAGATGGACTACCGAAGAAAGTAGAAAAGCACAATTTGATGTTAGGGCTAGAAATATAATTTCATCTGCTTTAACCCTTGATGAGTTTTACAGGATATCAGTTTGTAAGAGTGCTCAAGAGATGTGGGAAAAACTAAGAGTAACTTATGAAGGAACCGATGATAGTGACTCGATTTCAGAATCAAGTGACTCAGAAATAGTAGCTAACATTTGCTTGTTGGCAAAAGACAATATATCTTCCGACTTTGAGGTTAGTGATTCCGACTCATCCTCAAGTGATGATGAAAATGATTTTGATGAATTACAAAATGCATATAATGAATTGTTTAGTGCTTTTAAGGACTTGAACAATAAATACAAAGCTGTGAAAAAGAGTTTAAGTAGTTCCAAAATGGAGGTAGAGTCCTTAAAAATGAAAATCACATGTTTAGAAGAAAAGGAGTCCTTAAAAACGAAAATTTCATGTTTAGAGGAAAAGGAAACCTTAGAAACGAAAATTATATGCATAGATGAGAATGATGATAAGACTATAGCATGTGCATCATGTAAAGAGTATGAACATGATATTGATTTACTTAGACATTTGCTTGATAAAGCTAAAAAGGAATTAAGTGATAGTTATAAGAATAAGGATAATGTTCAAATTAAAGAAAATTGTCATGTTCCTTTGAAAAAGTTTAAAAGTAAAAATAGAAGAGTATGGGTTGAAAAAGGAACCAAAACTTCAATAGTTAGAAATGTATCATATTCTAAAATTACATCTAATGCATGCTTTTATTGTATGAAACATGGTCATACTTCAAATAGATGTAAAATTAAGCATTTTGGAGTTCCTAAAGGAAAATATATTTGGGTTCCTATAGTTAAATGAACTATTTGTATCTTGTATTTATTCAAAGAAAATGGATCATTTAGTATGTTTTAAACAGAATGTTTAGGTAAAATCATTTTATCTTTTCTACTGCATGAAGGTTCTTCACTTAAAGATTTTTGCGAAATGCCTCTAAAATCGTTTTAAACAACTAAAAACAAAGTATTTTTACAAAAGCTTTCTTAAACATGTTTTTAACTGATATAGTTTTGAAAGAACCGATTAAAATCACTTAGAATGTTCAAAGAAATGTTTTTACAGTATTTTAATCGATACAACTTAATTTTAATCGATTAAAACCATTTAGAACTCATTATGATCGATCAGAACACAAATATGACCGATCATAATCAAATGTGATCGATCAGATTTTAATTATGAGCGGTCAGAATTTTTTCAATCGATTAAAAACACGTTTCAATCGATTAAAATCACTTAAAGGGTCAGGATGATCGATCAGAATCAAATTATGACCGATCAGGAGCAAATGTGATCGATCAGATTTTAATTATAAGCGATCAGAATTTTTTCAATCGATTAAAACACGTTTCAATCGATTAAAATCACTTTAAAGGGTCAGGATGATCGATCAGAATGCAATTATGACCGATCAGAATCAGTTATGATCGATCAGAATTTAGTTATGACCGATCAGAACTCATTTAATCGATTAAATCTCGTTTCAATCAATTAAAACAACTTAGAAATTTTCTACACAGCGTTTTAATCGATTAAAACTTATTTTTATCAGTTAAAATAACTTGAAAAGTTTTATAAGAAAGTTTTGCAGTATTTCAATCGATTGATGAGGGCATTTTTCTAGGATATTCATTAAATAGCAAGGCATATAGAGTGTTTAATAGGAGAATTTTAAATATAGAAGAATTTATACATGTTACCTTTGATGAGATTGTAGACCTTGGGGGAAATCCTCTTGAGTCAAATAAAAGACTTGCAGGTGATGATGAATATATAAGGGAGGCTCTTGATGAACTGTATTTAGAAGATAATGAGCCTTCTCAAACTCCTCAATTAGCAAAGGAATGGCAATCACCTAGAGGACTCTCAATGGACAACATCATAGGTGACATCTCAAAAGGGGTAAGAACAAGAAATATGACTAATTTTTGTATGTCTGTAGCTTTTATGTCACAGATTGAACCTAAAAATGTTGAGGAAGCACTTAAAGATGAACAATGGTGCATAGCCATGCAAGAAGAACTTAACCAATTTGAAAGGAATCAAGTCTGGGAATTAATCCCAAGAGAAGAGTCACATCAAGTTATTGGAACTAAATGGGTATTCAGAAATAAGCTTGATGAAGATGGAAACATAACAAAGAATAAAGCCAGACTTGTTGCAAAAGGCTATTGTCAGGAGGAAGGTATAGATTATGATGAAACTTATGCTCCTGTTGCCAGGTTAGAGGCTATACGCCTACTTCTTGCTTATGCATCTATGATGAAATTTAAATTATATCAAATGGATGTTAAAAGTGCATTTTTAAATGGTTTTATTAAAGAAGAAGTGTATGTAGAGCAACCCCCTGGATTTGAAGATTTTAATAATCCTAATCATATTTTCAAATTAAAGAAAGCATTATATGGGTTAAAACAAGCTCCTAGATCTTGGTATGAAAGATTAAGTAGTTTCCTAACTGCAAATGATTTTTCAAGAGGAAAAATTGATTCTACACTGTTCATTAAGAAAGTAAAAGAACATATCTTATTGGTCCAGGTATATGTTGATGATATAATTTTTGGATCAACTGATAATTCGTTATGTGTAGAATTTGCTAAGATTATGCAGGGAAAGTTTGAAATGTCTATGATGGGAGAATTGACATTCTTCCTTGGACTACAAATCAAGCAACTTAAAGATGGCAATTTCATCTCTCAAACTAAATACTGCAAGGAGATCCTCAAAAAGTTTGACTGATATAATTTTTGTATGTCTGTTGCTTTTGTGTCACAGATTGAACCTAAAAACATTAAGGAAGCACTTAAAGATGATCAATGGTGCATAGCCATGCAAGAAGAACTTAACCAATTTGAAAGGAATCAAGTCTGGGAATTAATTCCAAGAGAAGAGTCACATCAAGTCATTGGAACTAAATGAGTATTTAGAAATAAGCTTGATAAAGATGGTAATATAACAAAGAATAAAGCCAGACTTGTTGCAAAAGGCTATTGTCAGGAGGAAGGTATAGATTATGATGAAACTTATGCTCCTGTTGTCAGGTTAGAGGCTATACGCCTACTTCTTGCTTATGCATCTATGATGAAATTTAAATTATATCAAATGGATGTATAGAGTGCATTTTTAAATGGTTTTATTAAAGAAGAAGAATATGTAGATACCAAACGTCAATTAGCAGATATATTTACTAAGCCTCTACCCAAGGATAGATTCTATGATCTTAGAAGAGACTTAGGAATATTAGAAATAGCTTAAAATCTGCTTAATTTGACTGTTTCTGGATGATTGTTATGTTAAAATTCGTGGTGTAGCATGTTCATAGGTTATTATGCATATAAATCTCAAAAACTTGATATAGCCTCTGGAATAATCGATTACTGGAAGTGATAATCGATTATTTTCCCTCAAAATGTCCAAAACAGGGTATTCTCCTCTGGAATAATCGATTATTTCGTGAAATAATCGATTAAATGCCTCAGATAATCGATTATTTCTAAATAATCGATTAAAGTTGTCTGATATAGAGATAATCGATTATTTTGAGATATAATCGATTAAATGCGACCAGTCTTGCCTCCTAGCCGTTGCCAACGGATATTTTGCCATGGAATCTCTTCTATATGACCGTTGGAAGTATTTTCCCTATATATAGAGACCTCTAGTTCAATTTGATGCACACTTTAATGATCATGATAGTGAAGAATTTTAAATTATGTTATGTATTTTCTCTTGTTATTGTCTTGATATGGATGAATGATTATGAAATAAAATATGATGCTTCTTTCATGCTATGATTAAGGGGGAGCTTTCTCTAAATTATGCATATTTTGAGGGGGAGATCTAATGTTTGTTCTTTCAGAGTTCTTTTTTATTATAATCAAAATAGGGGGAGAAAAATTTAAAGCCTATATTCAATTTTAAATTTTATCTGGTATGTTTAATGTGTTTGTTAGTATGACAGATAAAACAGGTTATTACAAGGGCTTTAAAAAGATAATTTTGATCATCATCAAAAAGGGGGAGATTGTTGAACATTCAAGGACTTGATGTTGCAAATAATGATCATGAAGAATGTTGATTTTGATGATGATCCAAGAGCTTAAAGACTTAGAGTATTGAAGATTGAAGGTTGATGATTTCTGTATTGTAATAACTCTGTTTTAGTTTGATTGAGTCTATAATTATAGAATCTAAGATAGCCGGTACATAGTCCGTAACTTAGAAGCTTCAAAAAGCTCAAATTTATCATTCGAGCTCGGCTTTAATCGATTAAATAGGTAAATAATCGATTAAAATAGTGAGAAAACCATTTTCTCGTACAAACTCACTCGCTTTAATCGATTAAACGACAAAATAATCGATTATTCCGATACGATTCCGTATGAGATAATCGATTATTTCACCAAATAATCGATTAAACCAGAGAGTATTGGGTTCTGACGTATTTGGCTCTGTTTTAATCGATTATTACTCCAAATAATCGATTATTCCAGTCTGTTTCTGATTTTAAACTTCAAACAAACCCTATTTTCGAAAACCTAATTACCAAGAACCCTAGTTTCGAAATCCCCAATTTCTAAACCCTAATTTCCCTACTTAAACTCTCCTTTGGCACTCAGAAAGGAAGAACAACTCTTTCCATACAAAAGTTAAGTGCTGTGAGTGCCAGAGAACTGTTTGTTGCAAGGAAAGGGGGCTTTCTGAACCTGGTGTGGGCTAGAAGCGATAAGAATCACTAAGTGGAGTTCTTAGTGGATTGTGTGTTGTGCCGTCTCTGGGGAAAGCTGTTCTTCATCTCTTGTGGGTTTCAAGAGAGGTGTTATCTTTATCTTTATCTTGTCAATTGTAATCTGTTGTAACAACTTGTTTATAGTGACAGCGTTAATCCTCTGTTTGAGTGATTAGCAACTGGACATAGGGTCTTTTGATCCGAACCAGTATAAATCTCCTGTGTAAGATTCTCTATCCCTTTCTCTATTTACATTTACACAGATTTTAATCGGTAAAATTTGGGGAAAATTTTGAAAACCTAATTTTTATTAAGAAACTAATTCACCCCCCCCTCTTGGTTTTTGTCCGACCACGCGAACATTCCGCTGCGCGATTCTAACAGACCAGACAAGAGGGTCAACTCCTTTACTTGTCAGTCGATCTCGCTAGCATATTGAGTTAACGGTCAACTAGTCAAGTGAAGGGGGGGGGGCAGCTGTAGACCCCAAATCTTGTCCGGCCTCAAAATAAAGAACAGAAGACTTCCGTTCGAAGATGGATCAAGCCTTAAAGCATCCCTAGGATTGTCCACTAGGCTCCATCGTAGAATAGGAAGGTTTTTTGTACAAAAAAATAAAGAAATTCAACCCGGAAAGTCGAGACCGCCGTCTTGTTTGGCAATACCGCTGTCTCGCCATTCATCAATGGCGAGACCACCGTCTCATTTGGCGATATCGCCGTATCACCATTCATCAATGGCAAGACCGTCGTCTCGTTTAGCGAGATGGCGGTCCCAATTTTTGAGATAGCGGTCTCGACCTTGCCAGATGAGACTCCCTTCTCGGTCTGATAGGCGCGAATTTTTATAAATAGGACCTTCATTTGAGGCCAAAGGAGGAAGACACGACTTTTTTACCTAGAATTCACACGTTTAAAGCACTCAGAGCACGCTGTTATCTTGTCCACTAGCTACTAGAGCCCAGTGTTAGCTCATTTCAACTCCAGGAGAGTTTGTGTAGAGTGCGGAGACTGCCAAAAAGTGTCTCATTCAGAGAACTAATATAAGAGCTTGCTTCGAAGGTTCCCATATCTCTTATCTCTTTTACTGCTTTCTTATATCTATCTATGCATTAGCTGTTAGGGCCATGTAGTCATCACTTTATATATTGTAATGAATAAATAAGGGTAAAAGCATAATTTCAAGTCCTGCATTTATAAGTAAATGGTCCATCATAGGGAACCCGAAAGGGGCGTCGTGGGGAAGCTAATACCTTCCCTGCATGTAACTAACTCCCTTACCCAACTCTGGTTGTAACGGGCAAAGTTGCCTCTTTCTTAAAACCAATGCCTTCACTTTTTTTCCTTTTCCAATGTGTCCGGATAAAACATTGGTGACGACTACAAAACCCATTTTTGAAAACCTCACCCCTAGAATAGTTTAGTTATCGGACATTCTAAGGGTGATTACCACACTTTTCACCAAAAAAACGCGGGTCGAGCAAGAACCGTCGCGTCGCTCCAACCGCCCCCTTTTGGATGGCAGCGACACTAGTGAAAATGGAAAAGCTATGAAAGGGACATATTATTGTCCATGTGTTCGTTGTTTGAATCAAATTCGTCATAAACTTGAGGATATACATGATCACTTGTTTATTTATGGTATTATTAAGAGTTATACAATATGGACATGACATGGAGAAATATTAGACACCCCAACTATATCAACTACAGACAATTTTGAAGATATGATGGATGATAATCTAGAGGATATGATACGTGATATTGGTGAAGAAAATTTTATGAAAGCACATCTATATGATTCTTTGAAATCTGATGTGAGCAACAATTGTACATAGGATGTAGTTTTACAAGATTATCAGCAACTTTAAGATTGTTTACTTTAGAATCAAGAAATGGATGGACTAATAAAAGTTTCACCAAATTATTGGAGTTGTTGAAGGAGATGTTTCCCGAAGATAATACATTACCTATTTGTAACTATGAGGCAAAGAAGATATTATGTCCAATGGGTTTACAGTACAAGAAAATACATGCATGTCCTAATGATTATATATTGTACATAAATGATTTTGCTACATTAAAGATGTGTCCAACATGTGGTTTGTCGAGGTTCAAAAACAAAGTTGAGGGAAGTAATGTTGAGGAAGAACTAGATGGCCCCCCTGCTAAGGTGCTATGGTATTTGCCAATAATACCTAGGTTTAAAAGATTATTTGCCATAAAAGAAGATGCATGAAACTTGACATGGCATGCGAATGGTAGAAAATGTGATAATCTTCTTCATCATCCAGCTGATTCTCCACAATGGAAAAGGATTGATGAAACCTTTCTAGAATTTGGTGCAGAGCCAAGAAACTTGAGAATTGGATTGGCTACAGATAGGATGAATCCTTATGGAAATTTAAGTAATAAACATAGTTCATGGCCAGTTTTGTTGATGTCGCCGCCGTCAAAACGAGGCGGTCGGAGCGACGCGATGGTTTTTTCGACCCTCTTTGATTTTCGCATTTTTTATGGGTGGTTACAACGTCCTTAGGTTGTCCGATAACCGGGCTAACCTAGAGACGAGGTTTTCAAAAAGTGTTCTTGGGTTGTCCGATAACCGGGCTAACCCAAGAACGGGTTTTGAAGGGTTCGTGGAGTCGCCACCGATGTTTTTACCGGAAACATGGGAAAAGGGGTTAAAAAGGCGTTGGTTTTCAAAAACCAACTTTGGTCGTTAGAACCAGAGTTGGGTAAGGGAGTTAGTTACGTGTAAAGGAAGTGTTAGTTCCTTTACGACGCCCCTTTCGGGTTCCCTATGATAGGCCGACTATTTTAGATAAATAATTAAACTGGAAAATTGCGCTTTTACCCTTTTATTATGCGGTATTTAAAGATTATGACTACATGACCCTAGCGTCTATTGCATAATTTTAAATGAAAGCGGTAAAATTAGAAAGAGAGAGAGTGCACCTCCAAAGCAAGCTTTTTTTGTATTTCTCTTTAAAGAGTGGGTGCTTTTTGGCAACCCTTCACTCTACAAACTCTCAGAAACTCCGGAAATGCCTCGGAGGGATTCTAAAGAAGATTTAGAACGCTCAATTTTATGCTTAGAGACACTCAGAAACTCCGAAAATGCTTCAGAGGGGTTCTAGAGAGAGAAAATCTAGAGAGAAGGGAGAGCTACTGTGCTTGGTGTGTTGAAATGAGGGGAGGGAGCCCCTATTTATAGGTTTTCGCATCTGACAGTGGCGAGACCGCCGGTCTCGTCTGACAGGGTCGAGACCGCCGTCTGGACAATCCAGACCGCCGTCTCGACCATGGTAGGGGTCGAGACCGCCGTCTGGAAAACCCAGACCGCCGTCTCGACCTTTGCAGTGGCGAGACCGCCGTCTGGACAATCGAGACGGCGGTCTCGTCCCTAGCGTGAGGCGAGACGGCGGTCTGGACCTTCCAGACGACGGTCTCGTCCCTTCAGGGCAAGAAACTTTATTTTTCGGGCCAAAAAACCCTCTTATCTTAATACGGGGGCCTAATAGTCTCTCCTAGTGGCTTGTTAGGCTTCGGCCGTCTTCAAATAGGAAGTTTTCTGACTTTATTTGGAGGCCGGGCAAGATTTGGGGTCTACAGTTGATCATTTACAATTTTCCTCCTTGGTTATGCATGAAGAGAAAATATATAATGTTATCTATGATGATTTCAGGACCTCGACAACAAGGAAATGACATAGATGTATATCTTAGTCCTTTAATTGATGATTTGAAGATGTTGTGGGAAACAGGAGTGGAGGTATTTGATTCATATCACGAAGTGAATTTCAGGTTGCATGCAATGTTATTTTGTACTATAAATGATTTTTCAGCATATGGTAATTTGAGCGGTTATAGTGTGAAAGGTCATTTAGCGTGCCCTTTATGTCAAGAAGATACAAGTTATATCCAATTGAAACATGGACAAAAACCTGCATATAACATGCATAGAAAGTTTCTAGTTCCTAATCATCCATATCGTAAAATGAAGAAAGCATTTAATGGATGTCAAGAGAATGTTGTTGCATCAGTACCATACAATGGTGAACAAGTATATGAGCAAGTGAAAAATATTAATATTGTGTTTGGAAATACCCAAAAGAAATTCAATGAGAAAAACATTTGGAAGAAACAGTCTGTATTCTTCAATCTTCCTTATTGGTGTAAGTTGGAAGTTAAACACTATATAGATGTGATGCATGTTGAAAAAAAATGTTTGTGATAGATAATTGGGACATTTCTTAACATAAAAGGAAAGACAAAAGATGGAATAAAAGCACGACAAGATTTGGCAGACATGGGTATACATTCTGAATTACATCCACAATCAGTTGGAAAACGCACTTACTTACCTCCAGCTTGTCATACTCTATCAAAGAAAGAAAATAGAAGCTTTTGTGAGTGTTTTCATGAGGTCAAAGTGCCACAAGGATACTCCTCAAATGTTAAGAGTTTTGTGTTTATGCAAGAGTTGAAATTAGTTGGTTTAAAGTCTCATGATTGACATGTGTTAATGCAACAACTTTTACTAGTGGATATTCGAAACATTTTACCAACTTCTGTTAGAGTTGTTATTACTCGGTTGTGTTTGTTTTCAACACCATTTGTAAAAAGGTAATTGATCCAAAAAAGTTAGATGAATTGGAAAATGAAGCAATTATAATAGTATGCCAGTTAGAAATGTATTTTCCCCCTTCATTTTTTGATATCATGGTGCATTTGATAGTTCATTTGGTAAGGGAAATTCGATTATGTGGTCTGATTTTTCTTAGATGGATGTATCCTGTTGAGAGATACATGAAGATCTTAAAAGGATATGTGAAGAATCAGTACAGGTCAAAAGCTTCTATTGTGGAAAGGTACATTGCAGAAGAAGTCATTGAGTTTTGTTTAGGATACATGTCAAAATCAGAACCAATAGGTATTCCTAAGATGAGACATGATGGAAGATGTGAAGGTAAGGGTACTCGAAATTTAAAGATTAAAAATATTAGTCGGAAAGAAATTGACCAAGCACATTTATACATATTGAACAACACTAATGAAGTCATCTTACATATCGCAACACATAACTGAAATAAAGGCAACACATCCACAAATGAATGAAAAAGGGGTATTGAATGAACATAACAAAAGTTTTCTTTCTTGGTTTAAAAAAAAGGGTATATGTTGAGATTATTGTTTCAGAAACACTTTTGAGACTTGCTCATGGGCCTAATAGTGATGTCATTACATTTGGTGGGTATGACATTAATAACTATTGTTTCTACTAAAAAATAGAAGATGATAAAAGTAGAGTACAAAATAGTGGGGTCACAATTCAAGCTGAATCTATGCACTTTTCTAATTCTAAAGACAAAAATCTCATCACAGCTTCTATGAGTTATTTTGGGGTCATACAAGAGATATGGGAAATTGATTATGTTACTTTTAGGGTGCCTGTGTTCAAGTGTAAATGGGTTGAAGGGAATACAAGTATGCGAACAGATGACCTAGGATTTACTTTGGTTGATTTGAGTAAAGTCGGGTATGAGGATGAACCTTTTATTATGGCATATCAAGCGAGACAAATATTTTATGTGAAGAATCCATGTAATGAGAGATGGCCAATTGTCCTTGAAGGAAGAAGCATGCACGAAATTCATGAAGATGAGTCTCTAGATATACATGAAACACCTTCATTTTAAAGTAAACCATTTGATGACATAGTTGACAATGAAGTTGATGACATACATGCAATTCGAAGTGATCATGATGAAGGGATATGGGAAAACATATCAACATAATAGGTGTTTATCTTCAAACTTTCTAGTTCTTTTTATTCAAACTTATAAAGTATATTGACTTCATATTGTTTTGTTTTTCAGAATATGTCGGATTCCACATCTGGTACTGGTAGTGTGTTAAGTGGTAAAAAGTTGATATAATTATGCCTTAAATTATTATAAAACCACTTAACTTATGTTAATTCTAATATATTTTTCTCCCAATATAGGATGAATTCGAGAATACCTTGATACAAGAGTAAGGAGCATAATTGGAGTAAAAGTGAAAGAAAGAAGAGCACTTAAGCGAATGAATGATGCGAGGCCCGGTCCAAATTCTCTTATAAAAAGATTAGATGTGTTTTGAGAAAGGAAGCAGTCTTGGAGGAGAGGAGGCACGACTAATGTTAGGGTTTTGTCTAATCTTCATCAATTGGAGCATTGTAATGGCCAACATGGGTGGCTAACTTCATTCTCTTAGGATTCGGTGAACTTCCTTTGAACTCTTTTGTATCATGGTGATATTTTGAGATATTAATCTATGCTTTGATGTTGTTATTCTTATCTTCTATGCTTTGGAATGATTTATTCTTGATTGTTTGAGGTATGATTGGAAAATATATCTTGAACCCTAGATCACGGTAAGAATATTTGTTACGTTAATTGCCAGGAATGGAATGAATGTATCAATTGCTTAACACCCTAACCCTAATGCTGGAAAATCTGTTAATTGTGCGAGGAATCAACATTTATTAGGTTTTCTTATGAATTCCATGTGTGAGGAATCAACATGGATGATTTGAGTAGGTGGCATCAACATTGTTAGGTTAATTGACGTTCTTAATTAACATAACCATTACAAAAGAGGGATAAGGAAGGAAGTCAATCCTAAGTACCTTTAATTGATATTTTCTCAACAATTTACAAGTCTTTGTCATTTAATTTCAATTCAACTCTTATTTGCAAAACCTAATCTGTTTTAATCTACTTAGTAAGCATAATTGGGAATTTCCATTGAAACTGTTCCTCGTGGGATCGACTTTTATTTAATCGAAATACTATACTGCGATTGATAATTTGGTACGCTTGCCAATAATTCAACAAGTATTTCTGGCGCTGTTGCCGGGGAACGGTGTTCTTAGAGAATTCTTTGTTTAGCTTATTGAGTATTTTATTTTTATTTCTGTTATTTATTTTATTTATTATTATTATTATCATTATCATTATTATCATCATTATTATTATTATCATTATCATTATCATTATCATTATCATTATCATTATCATTATCATTATCATTATCATTATTATTATTATTATTATTATTATTATTATTATTATTATTATTATTATCATCATTATTATTATTATTATTATTATTTAGTTTTTAGTTTGTGTTAATATTTGCTTGAGTTACTCTTTTGATTTATGCGTTTAAGAGAACAAGTATCTTCAAAACAGTTAGAATTTAATCCAGAAATTGAAAAAATAGCTCGGAGTAACCGGGTAGAAGAAGAAGGGAAACTCAAGAACAAGCCACAAGAGAATCTGTTAATTCTTCTTTCACACTTGATTTACTAGACCCAATTATAGAAGATATGGTAGAAGAAGGAGCAAATCCATATCCAAATCCAAATGCAAATCCACCTAGAACAACTCTTAGAAATTGTGCTATGCAGCAAGGTAGGGCAAAGGAATGGCTGAAAGCACATCCTAATCAGAGTTTGACTAATTGGAGTAGTGTAGAAGAAAAGTTTCTGAATAGATTTTTCCCACCATCCCGCTACATCAAAGCAAAATCTGACATCACTTCTTTCAGACAAGAAGCAGATGAACAATTTTGTGAAGCATGGGAGAAATTTAAATCACTGTTGAGAAGATGCCTAAATCATGGATTTGATGACGTTTCTCAGTTGAATATTTTCTATACTGGCTTGCGACATGATGCAAAGATGTTATTAGAGGCTGCAGCACGAGGATCCATGTTGGATGTAGAAATTGATCATGCAACCAGAATTATTGATGCACTAGCCTTTACAGACCAACAGGCCCAACATGATAGACATCCAATTCAAAGAAAAGGAGTCCTTGAACTTAACACCACAGATGCTCTCTTAGCCCAGAATAAAATTTTGACCCAACAAATTGAAGCATTGAACCAGAAAATAGAGAAATTACCTCATCAAATGCACACAGTACAAATTATTCCTAATCAACAGAGGAGTTGTGATTTGTGTGGAGGTGATCATTCAAATGAACAATGCTCTTATCAAGGCAACATTCAACAAGAATAAGCTAATTATATGGGTGCCCAAGGTAGTAGTCAAGGCAGACAAGGTAATTTTCCTAATCCTAACAATTATCATAATAATACTGCACAAGGATGGAGAGGGAATCAAAATCAGAATCAGAATTTTGGGGGGAACCAAGGTGTTAGCTCATCTACTAGACAACATGCATTTCAACAACAGTCATATCAACAACCCCCATATCAACAACAACAACAACATTATCCTTCAATGCCTGACAGAATAAGTAAATTGGAGGATACTTTAGAAAAATTCATGCAAGGCACTATGGTTAATCAGAAAAATACTGAGGCTTCATTCAGAAATATAGAGACCCAAATAGGTCAACTGGCTAAGTAATTATCTGAGCAACAACAAGGAGGACAGTTTTCAGCTAACACACAAACCAACGCCAGGGAGCAATGCAATTCAATAACTACAAGGAGTGGAAAGATTGTAGGTAAGGGGATTGGTGACAATATAGTTGTTGAAGAAGAAGTTTTGGTAAAAGAAGATGAAGAGCAAGAAGATGAGAATAATAAAGAAAGACATATTCCTAATAAGAAGAACGAAGAGAAGATAGAAAAAGGAGGGAGTCAAAAACCATTTGTAAAGAAGTTACCGTATCCCAAGGCTCCTTCACAAATAGATAAAGAAAGACAGTTTGCAAGATTCATGGATATTTTCAAGCAATTGCAAATTAATATATCATTTGTGGAAGCTATGGAGCAAATGCCAACATATGCCAAATTCATGAAAGAGCTCTTAACTAAGAAAAGAAGATTTACTGATGAAACAGTAGAGTTAGAGGTAGGATGTTGTGCTATATTCTAAAAATCATTGCCTCAAAAGTCCAAGGACCCTGGAAGTTTCACTATACCAGTCACATTTGGTGAATTACCGGTGAAAAAATCATTGCTTGATTTAGGGGCCAGTATAAACCTCATGTCATTATCTATGCTCAAAAGAATAGGAGACTTGGAAGTAAAGCCTACAAGAATGACATTGCAACTAGCTGACAGATCTCTAAAGATTCCTTATGGAGTAGCAGAAGATGTTTTAGTTAGAGTGGACAAATTCATATTTCCTGTTGATTTTGTGATTATGGACATGGAGGAAAATGAGGAAGTCTCATTGATCCTGGAAAGACCATTTATGAAGACTTCCAAATTAATTATAGATGTTAACATGGGCAAGTTGAAAATTAGAAGTGGAGATGATGAAGTTAATTTTAATCTGTTTGAAGTTGTACAACAACCGAAAAACAAGAAAGATTGTCTCAGAATAGATACTTTGGATGAATTACCCATCCTAACTGAAAAACAAGATTACAAGCCTGTTGCACAACCCCAAAGACATCTTAGTCTGACTATGAAGGAAGTTATTCAAAGAGAGGTACTGAAACCTCCTGAAGCAGGTATGATTTATCCAATCTCTGGCAGTTGTAAGGTTATTCGCAATGAGAAGAATAAATTCGTTCCCACAAGGACAGTTAAAGGATGGAGAATGTGTATATATCACCTTGATCACTCACTTGCATGAGCCCTAAAGCAAATAGGCGTCAAGCTGAAGACGTTAAACAAGCGCTCTTGGGAGGCAACCCAATGTTTTGAATTTTTTTTTCTTTTTGCAGTTTAAGTTTTTTTTTTTTGTGCATTTTTCTTCCTTAGGTTCTTTCTTTGCAAGATTGCTCTAGGTACACAGTGCACTTCTCCTCAAGACTTTGAAGCCTTACTTCAATGGCCTGGGGACAGTCCAACTTTTCTGGAGAGGGTGAGAAAGTCTGCAGCTGAGGCTGAGGCACAAGATAAGGAGTACATGACAAGTGAAGAAAATGAGGGAGGAAACTTACTTTACTTTTAATGTTTTTAATTCCTTTGTTTTTAATTGCTTTATTTTAAAATTTGAATTCCCTTGTTGTCCCATAATTTGTTTTAGAGCCATATATGAGATTATTGCTTATTGTCTACTTCAAATTTAGAACATGAAAAATAATTTTGATTGTTTCCAATAACAAGTGATTTTGGGATATTGAGTATGATAGTGAAAAGGAATTGATGAGGAAAATTAGGAATTAACTGAATTGGAGAAGCTAGCCAAAACCCAGGTGAGCAGAGTACCACAAACAGATAAATTGAGTGTCAACATTTTGTGATGATAACTGATGTTGGTTGATTCTTTGATGTGATTGCATGTTGGCAAGACTTGAAAATGATAAAGGCATTTTTTCTTTGTAGTAGATATAACCCAGAGTCAAATAGTCAACCATGCATTAATTATAGGACATCCATTTGAACCCCTTCTGAGCCAAAAATAATATTGTTTCTTAAACAGAACCCTTAAACCTAAACACTATTTATCTACCTTCCTATATTTGAGAAAGAAAATGAGTATGAATGTCACTATTTTTCTTATTGTTGGGTATTGCTATTGTTGTCCTACAGGTATTGTTGGGTTGTTATTCTTAAAAAAAAAGTGTAAAGAAAAAGTGTAAAGAAAAAGGAAAAGCAAAGCTTAAAAATTTGCAAAGCCAAAAAAAGGATACATGCAAAAGCAAAAAAAAAAAAAAAAAAGAAGTCAAAAGGGGGGTAATAACTTGTGAGATTATTAACTCATTGTCATTGTGTTAGGGACAAAAGCATGAAGTTTGAAACCTGACTTGAGGAATTGTTAATAAAGAATCATTCATATGAGTTGAATTTCTCAAATATTTTTTTATATCCCAGAAAAACCAATAATTCTTTCTTAGCCCAGCCCCATTACAAGCCTCAAAAGACCTTTTGATTTAAGTCTTGTTTAACAATTGTTGATTGCTTGAAGATGATTATCATTATTGGATTGCCTAAGTGAAGTGATTGAATGAGATAAACACTTACCTGTGAGAATTAGAGATGAGTATATATAACTCTATTTGAGAGATCATGTTTCTCTAAGGACAGTTGAGGATTAATTATTCTTTGTTGGTTTCTATAACTTGAATGCTTATGTGTTCTATTTTCATTTGGAGTTGTGAGCATCACCCCTGAAAATTTTTATGTTGTGGTTCTAGAAGAGAAAGAGATAATAGGTGATGATTTTGTTTTGAAAAAATTACTTTGCTTGGGACAAGCAAGATTCTAGGTTGGGGGAGTTGTTAAGTGGTAAAAAGTTGATATAATTATGCCTTAAATTGTTATAAAACCACTTAACTTATGTTAATTCTAATATATTTTTCTCCCAATATAGGATGAATTCGAGAATACCTTGATACAAGAGTAAGGAGCATAATTGTTAGCATAATTGGAGTAAAAGTGAAAGAAAGAAGAGCACTTAAGTGAATGAATGATGCGAGGCCCGACCCAAATTCTCTTATAAAAAGATTAGATGTGTTTTGAGAAAGGAAGCAGTCTTGGAGGAGAGGAGGCACGACTACTGTTAGGGTTTTGTATAATCTTCATCAATTGGAGCATTGTAATGGCCAACATGAGTGACTAACTTCATTCTCTTAGGATTCGATGCACTTCCTTTGAACTCTTTTGTATCATGGTGATATTTTGAGATATTAATCTATGCTTTGATGTTGTTATTCTTATCTTCTATGCTTTGGAATGATTTATTCTTGATTGTTTGAGGTATGATTGGAAAATATATCTTGAACCCTAGATCACGGTAATAATATTTGTTACGTTAATTGCCAGGAATGGAATGAATGTATCAATTGCTTAACACCCTAACTCTAATGCTGGAAAATCTGTTAATTGTGCGAGGAATCAACATTTATTAGGTTTTCTTATGAATTTCATGTGTGAGGAATCAACATGGATGATTTGAGTAGGTGGCATCAACATTGTTAGGTTAATTGACGTTCTTAATTGACATAACCATTACAAAAGAGGGATAAGGAAGGAAGTCAATCCTAAGTACCTTTAATTGATATTTTCTCAACAATTTACAAGTCTTTGTCATTTAATTTAAATTCAACTCTTATTTGCAAAACCTAATCTGTTTTAATCTACTTAATAAGCATAATTGGGAATTTCCATTGAAACTCTTCCTCGTGGGATCGACTTTTATTTAATCGAAATACTATACTGCGATTGATAATTTGGTACGCTTGCCAATAATTCAACATAGTGGTAGTGGCAGTGGCAGGAGCGGAGGTGGAGGTAGATCTGTCACCCGGTTAAAGGGCTAGAGAGAAAACTCAAGTTGAAGTTGATCCACGTTCTGGTAAGGCATTTGGCCCAAATACTGCTAAGTTTAAGAGCTATTTGGGACTACTAGCTCGACACCATGTTCTGATTACTACTCCATCTTGGGATGATGTAGAGGAAACCGAGAAGAACCTCATGTGGCAGGATGTTTAGGTATTTCTATTTTTGTTGAACACTTTATATATCATTAATTGAATTTAGCATTTATTGGTCATTACACAGCAAAATTTCGAAGTTCCTAACACTAAGGTGATGAGGAAGAAGATTTTATCCTCCATTGTCACTAGATGGACGGACTTTAAGACTTTCTTGACACGGGAGTATGTATTTGGAAAGTTCCAAGATGAATCTCCCTGTCTAAAGTATCAAATTAGTGAGGAGGATTGGTTATAGTTTTGTGCCAGCCGAATAGACCCCTCTTGGCAGGATAAAAGACGTGTTGCCCAACAACATCAGAGGTCCAATGATGCACCCCATGTATTATCACGAGAAGGGTATGCATTATTGGAGCAACGTCTCATGAAAGCCAGAGAAGAGTCAGCAGGAGTTGAGTCTACTGACCTTGCATCTCCACCCCCTTGCTATGAGATGTGGAAGGCAGCCTAGACAAAATCTGATGGACAAATGACTTTTGAGTATGCACGAATCATTACTCAGAAAATCGTAAGTTATAATGTCAATTTGAATTGATTTTGATGTGAAAGTTAGTGTATGACTTAGTTATTGTTAATGTGTTGTAGGATGATTTAGTTCAGCAGACCACCCAAGGATCATTTATTCCTCATGGTCAACAAGATATATTGGCGACAGCCATAGGAAAACCAGATTACTCAGGACGTGTGCGTAGTACTGGTGGATCCTGGGGCCTTCGTGATTACTTTGGTCCAACATCACGAAGGATCACTGCCGACTCTTGCAGCCAGGAGGCCTTGCATAAAATGAAGATGCAGTTTGAAGAGAAGTTAAATCAAATAAGGCAGTCCTTGCAACAAGAGTTTGATGAGAAACTTGAATCTCTCGCCCGCTCTTAGCAACAGACTCAAGGAACACCTCAAACAATTGAACATGATGTTGTTCGAGTCAGCACTAAAGGGAGTTGTGTTGTTGTTGCTGATCCTTCAGGAGAATATACTCAGACTGATGCACCACACCAGTGTGAGTTATATGTTGAAGATGACCCCCTGCGTCTAGTGGCTATTGGTCGAGTTTTTTAGGGTGGCTTAACCATCCATGGTGTCCCTCTACAGGCAGACTGGACACGGGTAGTAGTTGATGAAGTTCATGATGTTGATGCTCCAATGCCTTTTCCTAATGAAGAGATTCAACTAGTGGGGCAGGCAAACGGGACATTCTTGGCTTGGCCAAGACGTTTGGTTATGCCACTATCAGCACGGACCAAAGTAATATATACATATATATATATATATATATATATATATATATATATATTGTCCATTTTCTCTTTTCTAGTATTATAATTATATTAATGTTTAATTAATTTTTATCATTTGTTTAAGAGGACTTGCGTCGTGCTAAGCATAAGAAACAACATGTTATTGATGAGGACATGACAGAATGTGAGGATGATCTCATATCTATGTTGTTGACCATATTACCACGGTTGAGGAAGAGATCGTGTCAGATACAATGGGAGATTAGAGTGTTTGGAATTGACAATTCCAGTGTTCCATTATACATTTTCTTGTCTGATGCATTAGAAATTGTTGGGGGAAACTACATGTTAAACATTTCCATCATACAACTATGGGCAATGTAAGTCATATTCATTTATGTTTCTAAGATTATAATAATTATATTCAACTTATAATTCATTTTTTTAGGTACATTGACAAATTGAGTGTGGAACAAGAAAAATATGAAGTATACTGGATTTATCGAGCCTCAATCCATCCAAAAATCTGGAAATACAAAGGTCTGAATCCAACAATATATGCAAACATGGATGAGTGACTCAAAAAGACATATATATATTTGGCTCCATACATTGAAGGGTTAGTATTTTAATTTGTATTTGAATTTATATTTTTTTAAACTAATTTTTATGTCATATAATGTAGATTCCATTGGCAGCTAATTATAATCATGCCCTAGGATTACACTCGTGGTGTCGTTTTGTTCATTACATCGAAAATCGAGTCAAGAAATGAAAAGCTTGTTACAAGGGTAACTTTATCTTTTATTCATTAATTATGTTTTTAAATTGTAAATACATATTGAATAATATATGACTTTTTTCACTTAGAATCGTGTTTGGAACTAATGTTCTAAGTGGAAAACTCAGAACAAAGACTTTACAGTTCATTTATCATAAGGTTAAAAACTTATTATAATAAGTGAATACCATAATTATTGTTTGTATTTAAATTTTAAAAATAACATTATGTTTTATTCATCATTTCAGTGTAATAAGCAAACAGACTCATTTGAATGTGGTTACTATGTTATGTAATGGATGAGAGTCATAGTTTGTGCGAGTATAATTGTTCTTGGACGGAGGTAATTACTTTCAACATTTGTTAAGTTTATTTAACTTTATGCGTGTTGCATGTTTACAAGAGTCAAATTAATATTTCAGGTATTTTAAGATTCATCTCCATTGCCAGAATATGATATCACACAAATTAGAGAATAATGGGCAAGGTTTTTCGTTCAATAATTCTAGTACTTAATTTTTTAGGTTATTGTTCATATTATATTGTGTGTATTATGTAGTTTAGGTAGCTTAGTTTGTACTAACTTTTTAGTTTGTAATAGATTTTAGTTTATAGGTTATTGTTTATATTATATTGTTTTATTATGTAGTTTGAATTATATATAATATTATATTTTTTATTTACTAGCTAAAGAAACTTGAACCTCTGGATTGTCTGGTTATATATTTGCAGTGTTTTGGTTGTAAGATAAAATAAACACAACAATGTAAATTTACGTCGCATATACTAATACGCGACGTAAATTTGCTCTAAATTTTTAAATTTTTGAAACTTTTTATGTCTATTTAGTGTCTATACAACGTAAATTAACGTCGAGTCTCGATAACTGACGTAAATTTACGTCGAACTAAGGATCCGACGTAAATCTACGTCTCCCATTTTAATGTTATTCTTAAATACGATGTAAAACATTCAAAATATCTCGATATAAAAACCATTTTTTACACTAATAAAATATAAAAGATTATTTTTTTTAATTAACTTTAATATTTTTTTTCCTCATCAGCAGTACTTACTTTCTCACATAAGTTTTTTAATATATATATATATATATATATATATATATATATATATATATATTAATTACTCAAAAATTTATAAATTATCCTCATTTCTCTTCTTTTTATTTTTTTTACTCTGATTAAAATAAATTAATTTTTCCATTTATTTCTATTTTCCTTTTCAACTCTCTCAGTTTTTATTTTATGTCTTATCTAAAGAAAGTGTAAGAGATAACATATAATAATAATAATAAATAAAAATAGTATGTAATATATGCATAATATAACGTGATCATGCAATAAACATATAGTGTACTGTCATCATCAAACACACTTAATCACACAGTTTGCATAACTTTTATTCTCCCTATCTCACATTTTTAATATGCTCATATCTATATATCTATGCAAATATCTACCATTAAATAACTATAATTTTTTTTTTTTTACAAACTTCAATCATTAATTTTATTTTATTTATTTCTTAAATTTTTTAATGTTTATAAAGTTTTATTATTTTCACATAAATCAAATTTGGATTAAACTACTAACAAATAAAAAATCTCACTTCTGCAACATCCTAGTCCAGTCACATCCACTCTGCAACCATCTTATTTTTTAAATTATTATGTTAAATAATAATATATATATATATATATATATATATATATATATATTTTTGAATATTTTATTAATTTTTATTTTTCTTAATTATATTTTATTCTTTATATGTGAAAGTCTTATCTTATTCCGACATTCCTGGCACGACTGCAGACACATCACTCTCTTCCTGGACCATCTTTGTTTTATCTCGTTGGATGTCTAATATTAGCCAAAAATATCATTAGCTGTACTTTGGTCCCCATTATGAATAATAATTTGTTCCAGAATATATATGTTTTAAATATATAAAATTTTATAATATATAACAAATATATAATTCTAATTATATATAAATTCAAATTATAATTACATTATATATATATATATATATATATAATATCAAATTAAAAAATATATCATAAATATTTTATATTATTTATATATTTATAAGTTAAGAGTAATTTCTCGCTTAGATTATATATCAATAAATTAATATTTTGAGAATTAGAGGTGATTTAATAGTAGCTTTTTAAAAAATCTTAATAAATATCATTAAAATAGATTTAAATATAATTCTAAAATTGTCACTATTTTAATATTATATTAAAAAGTGAATATATTCTAACTTAATCTTATAAATCCGATTATTTAAATAAATATTTAATAAATTTTATTTAATATTTTCTTCACTAATTTATATCAAAATTGTCAAAATGCCTAACTCTTTTCAAATCACATTTAATTCACAATCCAAGTCTCACAATTAAAATATATATTATATTACAAAAGCATATTTTCCTATTTCCTCTTAACCAATGACAAAAAAAATAAAAAATTGACAAAGTTAATGTGAGGATAAATGGGTTCTCAAGGTTGGTTTCAAATTAACATTTCACTATATAATTTTGCATTCTTTATTATTTCCCATTGTTTTACTTTGTATTCCCTCTTACGACAACTCAATATTATGCACTACTGTTTCTTAACCTCCAAAACTAATGTCATTCCACTACATATGTTCTCTACAATTAATGCAAATTTTTATTTTTCTTTCATTTTCGTAATTTCTATTTTTATTTGTGTTGTGCAACTCCATGTTTTATTCCCTCTTCCATTTGAATCGGGTAAAATGTTGTTTAACACGATGTATTTGATATAATAATATTTAGTCTATGAATCTAGAAACATGATATATTGTTCAACAATGCCCAATTAACTTGGCCTCAATCCCTATTTATTATTGATATTTTGTATTTTAACTAATAATAAACAAAAGTTTTGACAAATTTATTAAATAACCAGAATGGTGACAGAATGAAACTAGAACAGAAAAATGGGCCGTAATGGGCTCATTGCAATCCAAAAAACAAACGAGAAAGTGGACAACGGCGAGAGAGGAAAAAAAAAGGCTTACTTGAAGATCGAAATACTAAATACACTTACATCTAATTATATCATGCTATATTTTTGTATGACATTAACAAAATTAATAAATAAAAATAACATACTTAATAAAAATATTTTTTTTAATTTTTATTGATAGATTCTTTAATTAACACCTTTAACACATTGATTAACAAACTTTAAATATCTACTCTACTAAGACATTAGGGATTTTGTTAATTGGATGTGGCCAAGAAATGAGAATATTTTAGAAATAAAATATTTTTTAAAAATATAATAAAATCATTATGTATTTAAACTTAATTTTAATATATGTAAATATAATTTTATATACTTTTTAGTTACTATAAAATATTTATAAATTTTTTTTCTACCATATTTTTAGTCTTGATCATTAACTAGTTTAAAATTAAAAGTATAATATATTTAATTTTATAGTTAAAATAAAATTACAAACTAAAAGATTTAGACCTTTTTATACGTAATTTAATTAAGTAATATATGTATTATTTAATAAAATAAAAATTATATATGTTATTTTAACATTTCTATTCAATAATGGACTTTTTCAATTTTACTTTTAGTAAATATAATTACATTTTACTTAGGGAGCTTATTTTCCAATTTTTATATATTAATTTTCATGTGAAATCATTCTAAAATATTTTTTAATCTATTTTCGAGAAGGAATATAAAAATACAAATATATTTAAATTTTAGAATTCATAAATATAATATTGTTAAAATTATATACAATATAAAGAAATTTGTATACGATTAAAAAATAATCATTACCTTTTTTATCCTTGTACATTTTAAAATAATATAAATAATTTCTAAATCAGCGTCTATGTAATTTTTATTTATTTTAGATTTTATAAGTTTTTATACATTATTGTTATATATTTTAAGTTTTTGTTATAATTAATTAACTTAATATTGATTAAGAATTCAGAAAATATATATTTTCTATGCATACGAAACTACACTTGAGATAGTGTCAAAATTCAAGTGTAAATAAAAATTCCATGTAGTTAGAAATAGTAGAATGAATAATATATAAATAGGAAAGATTCACGAATCTATTAAGATTTTATGTTAAAAATAGATTATTTTTTTTTATAAAATTATCTTGTCTATCTTAATTAAATTTAATTTAACATAGTGACATTAACTTCTTTTTTTAAAAAAATTATTGACGATAATGATATAAATTTGATGTTACGTATGATTATCAAAATCGGATCGAACTAATCCGTTCAATCAAATAGAACATACATCGGTTTGGAACTCCCTACAAATACAAATCAGATGAATAATAAATCAATAAAAAAACTCGATAAATCGGACAGGTAAAGGGATTCTTTAATTTAACACAGTGATATTAAGTGAAGAGAGAAAAATATTTTTTGTACTGATAATATTCTTTTTTCACTATAGTCTTCGTTCTTATAACTGTTATGGCCACTGTCACCCACTATCTTTCATTGTCTCCTTTTGATTATACATTTATTGTCTATTATTATCATCACTACAATTATTTCTGAAAATATCACAATCTCTTCATTTCGAAAAATAATTTTAGAAATGTTACACGGTGAAGAAATAATATTTTTAAAGAGATTTTCAGTGCATATATTAATGAAACTAAATTTGATATTTTCTAAAATTATGGTTTTTTAAAATTGAAGTTTTCTAAAATTGTGATAATTTCTAAAATTACATATTAGGAGTAAAATTGATATTGATGAGTGAGCATTAGGATAAGTGTAGTGAGTTATTATTGGGTTATATAATTATGTCTTGAAATAAAATAAAATAAAACAAAATATATAAATATTTAAAATTAGATGTAAAGGAAGATATGACTTAATTTTTTTTCCTTAATTATATTTTAAGTTAGATGAAAAAAAAATTAATTATTTTGTAAGTTAGTTTTAGTTTTTTTTTTCTAATTATTTTAAAGTTATGTTTAGTAACACAATTTTTTCTCTAATTACTCCATATTCCAAATGTTTGATAATATATTTATTCATATTATTTTTCATCTTATATTTTACATATCATTTTTATTATTATATAATATTTGTTTAAATAAGGTTTATTAAAATATATTATTTTATTAAACTCAATTTACCATTATACTCCTACTAAACCCTATTACCAGTCCGGTATGTTAGGGTACCTTCTTATCAGAATGTGTGTGTGTGTGTTTTTTTTTATGACAGATCCACTTACAGGATGCAGCAGCGTCAAAGATCGAATGCTAAATGATCTTAGTTATCATCAAATATTACAACTTGCGTATATAGATACATATTATATATAAAGTTTATATTTTTTAGGTAATTAAAATTTAAATAATATTTTTTATATTAATTATAAGTTTAATCCATATAGAAAAGTTAGTTTGAATTTTTGTTTTTTAATAATTAAGTTGGTGCGATTTTATCTATTTGTTCTGTTGCGGTATACTACCGCATCACGAATGAAAAATTCAACACAGGTAAAAATAAGAATAGTGAAGAAACAAGAAAATTTTGTAAAATTGCCACAAGGAGAAAGAGAAATAAGAAAATAAATGTGAAAAAAATTAAATTAATTTTTAACTTATTTACTATGTCAATTAAAAATTAAATTAATATAAGAAATATTTATTATATTAATTAAAATTTTAATTGGTATAATAAGTAGTCATTTAAGTTGAGTGAAAATTAAACTAACCTTCCCAAAATTTAAAAAAAAATTGTAAATTAAAAATAGAAAGATATAAACATTATATAACTTTCCCAAAATTCCTATAAACTCTGAGAATTCAA
Source organism: Sphenostylis stenocarpa (assembly GCA_963425845.1). Lineage (NCBI taxonomy): Eukaryota > Viridiplantae > Streptophyta > Magnoliopsida > Fabales > Fabaceae > Sphenostylis > Sphenostylis stenocarpa. The sequence goes on along the minus strand of OY731401.1, from coordinate 70,945,889 downwards.
TTTATTATCAGCAACCACTATTTCAAAATCGATTCTCTAAATAATGGTTGAGTAATTACAAGATCGATCAAAAGTGTTTCAATTGAAAAAAAAAAAAAACTATTTTCACATGTTATTAAATATTACGTATCTAAAAATAAATGAATAATTGTAAATTAAAAATGAAAACCTGAGAATTAATTTTAAACTGCCGTTACTGGTTTCTTGATATTATGAAATGGCATGCAACTATAACTGTTTATTGAGATTGTTGGGCTTTAAATTGTGGCATGTCTAGATGAGCCATTGGGCCGACCCCGTATGATATTATGTAGGTTTCTCTAGAATTGAGGGAATCCAAAACTACATATATTGTTCAATGATTTCATCTATTATTATGTTTAAGTGATTGAGTTGGTTCAATAATATTTATAGCTACATGTGAAAACAGGAATTTTTTTGTCAAGAAAAAAATAATATTTTCTATAATAATTATTTTTATAATGATATTATGAGTAAGATAAATATTTTAATATATAAATAATATATTATAATTTGTAGATGGAAAATCCTCATAACCAAAATAAGAAAAAACCTTTTTTTAAAGTATAAAAATAAAAATAAAAAGATAAAACTTAAGTTTGTATTTGAAATTCCACTTAAGAGAAATAAACACTGTTAACATTTTTTTTAAGGTTCGAATCTTAAAATTTAACTTTTTATACCATTTCTTTTTTTAATAATTTTTTTAACAAATATTTAATGGGACTTTATTTTTTAATATTTTTTCATATGGGCCTCATTGCGACACGTCAATCAATCAAAATAAACTACAAGTAGAAAGATTAATGCAACAAGATAAATAAATAAATAAAAAAAGTCACGCAGAAAAAGATAAATTAAGGGCTAATCCTTCCGTTTCAGTTATGTCCAGAGTCTGATCTCCCATTACTCTACTAGTAGGGATGTTAAAAAAATCTGTACTCCGTGCAAGCATCTGCCGATAAAATTCGCAACTAATAAAAAATAGATATTATAAATGGATATTGTAAGTAATGGATATGAGTATTTTTATACCCGCATATTAATCAGGTGGGTATCGTTATCATAATATCCATACCCGTGGATATCGTATACGTTAATCTTGTTGGAGTTTGAATTTATCTTAGTTGAATAAGTTATGTATGGTTTTCCAATTTTTAGGCATAGTTGAACTGTTTCTTAGTTTTTAGCTTATTTGTTATTTCTCTATTTCTCCTGTAAGGTTATATAATGTCATGATCTTTGTTTAATAAATACATCTTTCATCTTCATATTCACATTTGGTATCAGAGCTTGAACCTGAACCTGTGTGAGAAAGTGATCAAGAGAGATGTCTGACAAATCTGAGAAATTTGTGCAGCCAACCATCCCAAAATTTGATGGCCATTACGATTGCTGGTCCATGACGATGGAGAATTTTCTGAGAAGCAGAGAATTATGGAGCCTTGTGGAAGATGGGATTCCGGCAATGTTGATCGGAACAACACAGGCGAGTGAGGTGCACAACAAATCTGTAGAAGAGGCGAAATTGAAGGATTTGAAAGTCAAGAATTTCTTGTTCCAGTCCATTGTTCCAGTCCATTGACAGAGAGATTCTGGAAACTATTCTTGACAAAGATACTTCTAAGGCGATCTGGGAATCCATGAAAAAGAAGTATCAAGGCTCTACAAAGGTGAAAAGGGCGCAATTGCAAGCTCTGAGAAGGGAGTTCGAATTACTGGCTATGAAAGAAGGAGAGACGATCGACATTTTTCTAGGAAGAACCTTGACGGTGGTAAACAAGATGAAGGTGAATGGTGAATCAATGGAGCAAAGCACGATCGTGAGCAAAATTCTCAGATCACTACCCTCGAGATTTAACTATGTGGTGTGTTCAATTGAGGAATCGAATGATCTGAGCATGATGAGTATCGATGAATTACATGGCAGCCTACTTGTCCATGAGCAGCGATTGAATGGATCTGTGCAAGAAGAGCTGGCACTTAAAGTGTCTCAAGTTGAACGACCTAGTAGAGGAAGAGGTCGTGGAAGATTCCGAGCAGGACGCGGTAGAGGAAGAGGAAGAAACGCAGTTGATCGTGCTATTATCGAGTGCTACAAATGTCACCAACTAGGGCACTATCAGAACGAGTGTCCTGAATGGGAAAAGAATGCGAATTTTACTGAACTAGAAGAAGAAGAGATGCTTTTGATGTCTTACCTTGAGAATCATCGGGCAAACAAAGAAGAAGTTTGGTTCCTTGATTCCGGGTGCAACAATCATATGACCGGATGCAAAGATTGGTTTTTCGAATTGGAAGAAGGTTTCAACCGATCTGTGAAACTTGGCAATAACACAAGAATGTCGGTGGTGGGAAAAGGAAGCGTGAAAATACAAGTTAACGGAGTCACCCAAGTCATATCTGAAGTTTATTATGTCCCGGAGCTCAAGAACAATTTACTAAGCCTTGGACAACTGCAGGAGAGAGGCTTGACCATTTTGATTCGTGATGGAACCTGCAAAGTATATCATCCCAAGAAGGGTGCAATCATGGAGACTAATATGAGTGGAAACAGGATGTTCTTTCTTCTAACATCCAAATTGCAGAAAAACATGATGTGCTTGAAGACAGAAGAAGTGATCAAGAAGGAGACAAATTTATGGCATCGCCGTTTTGGACATTTAAACCAAGAAGCTCTAAAACAACTTGCACAAAAGAAGATGGTTATTGGGCTGCAAATGCTGAAGTCCACGAAAGAGATATGTACAGTGTGTCTGACTGGAAAACAACATAGAGTATCAATGTCAAAAAAGAGTCTCTGACGTGCATCAAGACAGCTGCAGTTGGTGCACTCGGATATATGTGGTCCGATTACACCAACTTCACACAGTGGAAAATGGTACGTTTTGATTTTCATTGATGATTTCACTAGAAAAACTTGGGTTTATTTTCTCCATGAGAAATCGGAGGCCTTCATCACCTTCAAGGCTTTTACAGCAAGTGTTGAAAAGGAGATTGGAACCTTCATCACTTGTCTGAGGACAGATCGCGGAGGGGAATTCACGTCCAATGAATTCCGAGAGTTTTGTAAAACTCATGGTATCACCCGACAATTGACGACTGCATTTACGCCACAACAGAATGGAGTGGCAGAGAGGAAGAATAGAACGATAATGAATGCGGTACGATCCATGCTGAGTGAAAAACACGTCCCAAAAGAGTTTTGGTCTGAAGCTACAAGATGGAGTGTGCACATCCAGAATCGATCTCCAACAGCAGCATTAGAAGACATGACACCGGAAGAAGCTTGGAGCGGTTCAAAACCTGAGGTGGAGTATTTTCGTGTCTTTGGGTGCATAGCATATGTGCACGTACCTGATCAAAAGAGAAAAAAACTCGATGACAAAAGCACGAAATGTGTTTTTATTGGAATCAGTGAGGAATCGAAAGCATGGAGGTTGTATGATCCGGTTACAAAAATGATCATTATAAGCAAAGATGTAGTGTTTGATGAAGACAAAAGCTGGGATTGGAATCAAACCGGTGTAAAAGAGACAATACTCGACTGTGGAGAAGAAGAACAAGATAAAGAAGAGACAGAACGTGACATAGGTGACATGACTTGTTCTCCGTCAAGCGCGCATTCGTTGCCTTCTGGTTCATCTTTGTCTTCCGCATCTGGTGGTTCATCACTCTCATCCAGATCGATTGAAAGAGAAGTGATTGCAGGCCCACGAGTAAGGAGACCACCAGGTTATTTGGCTGATTATGTCACGGGTGAAGGAGAAGATGAGGAAGCAAGCCTATCGGCCCTGCTATTTATGATGATGACAGAAAACGATCCAGTCAAATTCAAAGAAGCAGTGAAACATAAGGTGTGGAGAGAAGCCATGAAAAACGAGATTGAATCAATCGAGAAAAACAATACATGGGAGCTAACTATTCTACCTGCAGGTTTTACACCAATTGGAGTGAAATGGGTGTATAAAACGAAGTTGAATGAAGATGGTAAAGTCGACAAATACAAGGCAAGGTTGGTGGCAAAGGGATATGCTCAATGTTATGGCATAGACTATACCGAAGTCTTTGCTCCGGTGGAAAGGCTCGATACGATTCGAACTATACTCGCGGTTGCAGCACAATCAAATTGGGAAATCTTCCAATTAGATGTCAAGAGTGCGTTCCTACATGGGGAACTAAAAGAGAATGTGTATGTGCGACAACCGGAAGGATTCATAAAGAAAGGAGAAGAGGAGAAAGTGTACAAACTGAAGAAGGCATTGTATGGGCTCAAACAAGCCCCGAGAGCTTGGTACAGCCGTATTGAAGGATATTTCTTGGATGAGGAGTTTGAGAGGTGTTCGAGCGAGCATACTCTATTTACCAAGACGAAAGGAGGTAAAATTCTCATTATCAGCTTGTATGTTGATGACTTAATATTTACTGGAAATGATGCAGCTATGTGTGATGAGTTTAAGAAGTCAATGATGATGGAATTTGAGATGTCAGATTTGGGAAAAATGAAACACTTTCTTAGGGTAGAGGTGAAGCGGAGTGTTAACGGTGGTTTTTTTATTTGTCAAACACGGTATGCTCGTGCAGTTTTAGCAAGATTTGGAATGGAAGAAAGTAATGCTGTCAAAAATCCAATTGTGCCAGGAACGAAGCTCACAAAAGATGAGAATGGAGAGAAGGTGGAAGCAACTATGTTCAAACAATTGGTTGGGAGTCTTATGTATCTAACAGTGACCAGGCCAGATTTAATGTATGGAGTATGCCTCATAAGTCTATTTATGACAAATCCAAGGACATCACATTGGCTTGCTGCGAAGAGGATCTTAAGATACTTAAAAGGTACGATCGAACTTGGAATCTTCTATAGGAGAAATGAAAGCAGCAATATGAAACTTATGGCATTCACGGATAGCGACTACGCCGGCGATTTGGATGATCGGAGAAGCACAATAGGGTGTGTGTTTTTGATAGGGTCGGTGCGATTTCTTGGGCATCGAAAAAGAAGCTTGTTGTCGCCCTTTCCACCACTGAGGCCGAATATATTGCCGCTGTCTTTTGTGCTTGTCAATGTGTATGGATTAGAAGAATCTTAGAGAAGATTGGAGCAAAAGAAGAATCTGCAACTGTCATTCATTGTGACAACAGTTCAACGATTGTTTTGTCCAAACATCCAGTCCTTCACGGAAAAAGTAAGCATATCGAAGTAAGGTTTCATTATCTCAGAGAGTTGGTGAATGACAAAACTGTTAAAATGGAATATTGTGCAACAGAAAACCAAATTGCGGATATCTTTACGAAGCCGTTGAAGCTGCAGCAGTTCGAGAAGCTGAGAGCATTACTTGGAATTGTTAACTTGTCTGAAGTAAGCTTAATTAAGGAAAGTTAAGCTTAAGGGAGAGTATGTTGGAGTTTGAATTTATCTTAGTTAAATAAGTCATCTACGGTTTCCCAGTTTTTAGGCGTAGTTGAACTGTTTCTTAGTTTTTAGCTTATATGTTATTTCTCTATTTATCCTGTAAGACTATATAATGTCATTATCTTTGTTTAATAAATACATCATTCACAAATCTTTCATTGAATATCTAAAATTGAGTTTTATATATAGATTTTTTATAAATTTTTATATAGATCTAATAACTATAATTTTTAATAATTTTATATTATTTTTATAGATTTTTATACAAATTTTTTATAGCTTTTTATAGTTAAAATATTTTATTAAATTTTTTAATTTTTTTAAAAATATTTATGGATACCCGTTGAATATTCGTGAATATTAAAAAAAATATACGAATACCTGCATAATGGATACCCACACGAATACAGGAACGAGTACAGAGAATGTTTATCCAGCGGGAAGATTACTGAGAGCTAGTACCGGTACCCGCCCCACCCATTGACATCCCTGTACACTAGGCACTTCCCAATCAATTCGGCGAAGAAGTTTTGCTTGGACCAGCTCAATCACACTCGTGACAAACGTTCTCTCCTCCAAATGATATCATGAACGTGTTCTGGTATCACTTCTAAGAAATTATTTAATATTTTTAATTTATATTTTTAAAATCAAGATTATTTCTTTTAAATTTTTTATTAACCCCTAATCAAATTTAATTTTGATTATTATGGTTCATTTTATTGGAGTTAGGAGTTGATTGTTAAGGAAATATACTTGAAGGAATTTTATTTGATACTGATAAATCTTGATTATTATACTAGAGATCAACTAGCCAAATTTATATTATTTTTTTTCAAATTTGTAAAAGGTCTATTTTTTATTTTTGTGTTTACATGAGGCCTAATATAATATTTCTTAACTACCATGAATATTTGGGATATTTTGTTCGATCATATTTTCTTAATTATTTTCATTTATTGAATTGGTCATATTTTTCTATTATTTTGATTCGTATTAATATGTGTTGTATCAAAAATAAATATAGAGTTAAATGTAGAACTTTGTATATTTTGACTTGACATGATAATCTTATCACTTTTTAATCTTGTATATTGTCTATTTAAACCCTCTAAAACTTAATATCGATTGGTTCAACTGATGTGTCAAAGTAAAAAATAATTCAAGATCAACGAGTTTAGTCTAATATTTTTCAATTTAAAAATTGGTTTAATTAAATTAGAAAAAACAAGTACATTCAATAACATTTTAGTCAACAATATAGATTAATTTAATAAAAATATTTATAAGATTATTTTAATTGTAAACTTTAATATTAAGTATTAATTCAACCTCTCATAATTATTTAATAGAAATTCATTGAAACAACTTAATAAAAAGATAAAATGCATAAATGTAAATTGTGAAAAATTGTATATTTGAAAAGTAAACTACAAGAAAGAATAAATTATGAACTATAATTTACATTTATGTAATATTTAAAAGGTTTTTGTTTCAAAACAGCTTTTAAATTTATTTGCATGTCTAATTTAAGGTTGAGTGATAATTTAAGCATACATTGTGAAAATTCATAAAGGAATATGTTAGATAAGTCTAATAGACCTATTTTCTCTTTTAATCTTGTTGAATGTTTCTTAGGGGTATATATTTTCCAAAATTTTCAAACCTCGTCTATTATACAACATATGTTTGGTTAATATTTCATGCTTTGCAATAAAAATAATATAATTTTTATATTACAATTCATTTATAAATTATTGTATATTAATTATAACAGTATTGTTCATTGACAAAGGCAGTAATATCAAAGGTAGAAAAATGAAAAATAAAGACAATTTTAAATATACAAAGTACACAAGTAAAGAAAATAATATTTTGATCAATTGAATGTTTATATTGAATATTATTATGCACAATGCATCTCTTTTATATTTTGGTTATGTTTTAATATGGTTTTTCCTTTTCTATATATTATTATTATAAATAAACGTATAATTCAATAATAAAACATATACTACAACTTTTTTACAAATTTCATCTTGATTTTATGAAAGGTTGCATAAAATACTTTTTTTATTAATTTTATACAATTTCATGAAAATTTACGTAAAAAAAATCTCACAAATTAAAATAATAATAATAATAATAAGATAACATAAATTTTAACTAATAATTAAAAAAAGTTTTGACAAATTTATTAAATAACCAGAACGGTGACAGAATAAAACTAGAACGAAATAATGGGCCGTAATGGGCTCATTGAAATCCAAAATAAAAAAAGGAAAAACGAGAAAATGGACAACAGCACGAGAGAAAAATAAAAAAAAGCCTAACTTGAAGATCGAAATACTAAATACACTTACATCTAACTATATCACGCTATATATTTGTATGACATTAACAAAATTAATAAAAATATATTTTTAAATTTTATATTGATAGGTTCTTTAATTAATACCTTTAACATATTGATCAGCAAAGTTTAAATATCTACTGTACTAAGACATTAGGGATTTTGTTAATTGGATGTAGAGAAGAAAATGAAAATATTTTATAAATAAAATATTTTTTCAAATTTAATATAAAAATTATTATGTATTTAAATTTTAGTTTTACTCCATGTAAATATAATTTTATATAATTTTTAACAAAATATTTATAAATTTTAAAAAATTTTATATTTTCTACTAATCTTGATCATTAACTAGTTTGAAACTAAAAGTATAATATATTTATTTTTATAATTAAAATAAACATTACAAACTAAAAGAGTTAAACTTTTATACATAATTTAATTAAGTAATATACCTATTATTTAATAAAATAAAAATTATATATGTTATTTATTTTTCATTTTTTTATATTATTTTTATGTGAAATCATTCTAAAATATTTTTTAATCTATTATCGAGAAGAATTTTATATCTAAATATAAATATATAAAATATATTTAAACTTTAGAATTTATAATTATAAATATTCAAATTATAGGCAATACCTCTTTTATCCTTATAAATTTTAAAAATAATATAAATAATTTCTTAAATAATGTTTATGCAATTTTTTTAACATCCTAAAAATACATATTATATATTTATATAATTTACATGATATTTTCAAGATAAAGACTCCTTTCTTAGTGGAGATTTTCAACATATATTTAAACTAATATAAAACATAGAATTAACAAAAACATCTAAGATCGTATCATCTTCTGTTTTACTCAAATTAAGGTTTAATAATTATATCATCTATTCTCGTGTAAAACATACAATCATTATAGTTACAAAAAATAATATACAAAACATAAAGAATAAGCTAACATTTTGAAATAAATATGTTAAATTTCAATTTATTTTAAAACTATAATTTCTTGTATTTTCACATATATTATCATTACACAAATCTATTTTAGATTTATCACATTATATCAATTCATATCACACTCGACTCTTAGGCATGGCAACGGGCGGGGCGGGGCGGGTTTTGCCTCCCGTCCCCGCCCCGACTTTTTAACCATCCCCGTCTCCGCCCCGATCCCCGTCTGGGTTAGGAATTAAGTCCTCATCCCCGTCCCCGTCGGGTTTCGGGTTCCCGCCCCGCCCCGTCCCCAATTTATATTATTTTTAAAAAGATAATTATATTTATAATAAATTAATTTTACTATGTATTTTTATATATAAATAAATATTTATAATTTATAGTTATTATTAATTAAATATACATTTTAATTTATTATATTTATATTAAAATATATATGTAAAAGAAATATTTAATTATTTTTTATTTATATATATATATAATATTTATAACATTATTATTATTATTATTATTATTATTATTATTATTATTATTATTATTATTATAACATCGTATTCAAATATTTGAATATTTATAACATTATTATTATAATACTCGTATTCAAATATTTAATTATACATATAAGTTAATTCATTTTTAAGTTGTCAATATATAGTTTATAAAAAAATATTTAATAAGTTAATTCTTATTTAATTAGTTTGAAGTAATAAAAGTTTAAATTATTAATTTCTTTTAATCCTTTAAAATGCAATTATTTTATTAAGATAAAATTTGATATATGATAAATAAGCATAATAAGATAAAAAAATATGGCATAATAAATATAAATTATAAATAAACTAATATTAGTTACTACTAAGATTGATGTAAAATATTTAGAAAAAGATAAAGAAAAAAGATTAACTTTGTGTTCATCAAATTGGTTGAAAAGATTGAAAAAAAAACAAATTGATGAGAGAGACTAAGAAAATGTGAAAAACTGAAAGATAAGGGAGAGAATAATATAATAAATTAATTGATATAAAAGATTGAGAAAGATAAAAAAAATTAAAAAGTGGGTAGAAGAAAAATAAAAATTGGTGAAATATAAAAAAATAACTTTATATGTAATAGAAAAAGAAAATGAAATACTTTTAAAATATTAATATTTTAAAATTTAAATTTAAATATAAAGTCGGGGTGGGGACGGGGACGGGGTCGGGGTGGGGATTGCATTACCCATCCCCGCCCCCGCCCCCGACTTTTTAAAGCAGGGAAAACCCGAACCCGACTCCGCCCCCGGTCAACTCGGGGTTTCCCCGTCAAACTCGGGGCGGGGACGGGTCGGTCCCCACGGGTACGGGTTTAATTGTCATCCCTACTGACTCTAAATAACTTTCAGAAGATTGAACATTGAATTAGACTCATAGATTTTGCATCTGTCACATTATCTTTCCTAAGTGGACATCTCTAACATAGGTGTATAATTAGAATACATTTCCTCATGTAATAAGGTAAATCCCTGTGACTGACCAGATACAGTTTTTTTTTCACACCAAAAATTAAGTCATAAAATTCTCCTTCAACTCTCATTACTTGATCTTTCATCTATATGATTTCATTCCAGTAATGAGTAGTAGAGTCAAGATATTCTCCTTTAGAATCCTAATTTAATATCCATACACACCTCACCATATAGTACCTTCTTAGGTACCCACACACATTTCAGTCAATTATGGATCACATGTGGACTCGACTTAGCCTCATATAAATAAATATATCAATAGATTATGAGTTACTCTTTTGACTTGATTAAACCTCAGTAGATATATCTTAGTATTAAGAACACACAAAACATCACCATATTATCTCATAATTCAATACAATTATATAACATACATATTTGGATATCTCATGTTAGTTTTCACATTACAGTAAAATATTTTTCTATACATATATTAGCACTCAACACAACTCATTTCATACTCACAACATATGTTCTAACATTTTAAGTTGTATACATATCAATTATCACATTTACAAACAAAATATATATTTTTTTTAATTTGACCTCTATCTATTCTTTTGATCATAACATTCTTCATAGATATCCTTTTTGAATAATTTTTATTTTATTGGGCTTCATTTTCGAGACTTAAATTTTGGGTATATGAAATGTTAAATTTGGAATTCAAAACTATCTTTTATGATTTTTAGAAGTTCGGACAAAAAACTTATAGGAAATATCGGTTAGGAGGAAATTCTTTCACTTGAGCAAAAATACACTCGAGACAAGTTTTCATTAAGATTTTTTTTCTTGAGCAAAAATACACCCAGGAAGAGCCCTTATATCTGTTGCACATTTTGCTTGAACGAAATATGCAGATAACATATTGTGAAAATATACCTTAAATTAGTTTCTAAGTTGTAACCACTATCCTTTGAGACTTTATTACATCATTTATTGGTGAACATGTTATACCTAGTCCAAATATTATTATGATATCCTAACATTCCATACATTTTTTTGTCACATAATAAATCTAATTCAACTCATTCAATCACATACAAATACCACAATCAACTCCCTGCAAATCAAACAATATGGTCAAGTTACCATCATAGTCCAGATCATATATCCTAAGGTGCTAAAAAATTTACTACTAGTTTCCCTTACCTCAATTTCTCAGTCATTGATTCCAAAAACTTAAAAAACACCCAATCTCATAGGAAGTCTGATCCTGCTCACCAAAAATTCCAATTAACAAATTAAGTATACCATAATGTTCCTAAGCTAGTTAAGATTCATCTTTGTCTAACAAAACTCATGCATGCACCTTGGACCTGGCATGCAAACTCCGCAAATTACATGTAAATGCTTTAAAATGGACAAATAGAAACTTACTCCATTTAAGACATGTTTGAATATAGAAAAATATGAGAAAGGGAGCAAGAAATTTAGAATGAAGGCAGAGAAAGAGAGTTATAGACAAATGGTAGTTTTGTGAGAATGAAATTTGATTTTTTTAAGATTTTTTATTTATAACTTTTTTTAACTTAACCGTAAAACTTCAAACTTTACCCTTCATTAAACCACTTTTACTTTTAACTCCCTTAAACTAGGCCTTCACAATTGTTTATATATTTTAGATTTTATTATTTTTTCTCTTAAATATTTGACATTATTATTATATATTTTTAGTTTTTGTTATAATTAATTAAATTAATACTAAAATATTGATTAAATTAATTACTTTATTTTAAACTAAATTGTTCAATTAATTTAATATATTTAGTATTTTTTTATAAATTAGTATAACATAAAAAAATTGTAAAAACCTAGTTAAAATAAGTTAAGAATAGAAGTGCTTTAATATAGTAAAACTTGAAGTTTTGCTAGTTAAGTTAAAAAGATTATAAATAGAAAGTCTAACTATTCAAAATTTCATTTTTACAAAATTACTGTATGTCTAAAATTTCTTCTTTTTCTTTCCTTCTTTTGTAGGTTTCTCACTCCCCCTCTCATCTTTTTTTCTAGATCCAAGCACGCTATAATGTTGTTAGAGTTGAGTGGAACAATTCTAACTTATCAGAATTTCTAATAGAGTAAATTTCTCTTTGGTCATTTTTAGAACATTTATGTATACATTTGAGGGGCTTGTATATGGGGCCTAAGGTGCTTGCATGCAAATTTTGTTAAGCAAAGATAAATTTTGACTAGTTTAAGAATATTATGTATGTTTAATTTGTTAACTGGACTTTTTTGTGAGTAGGATTTTGTTTCCTATAGATTTGGAAGTTTTTGGTGTTTTCTTTTGGCAGGAGAAATTGAAAGGTAAAATAAGTTAGAGTTATCATCTATAACATCCTATATTAGAAGATATGAATATGTTGAAGTAACTTGGTTATAATGGTTTAAAATAAGTTATTTAATTGAGTTAGAAACCCACTTTTTTATGATTTTAAAATTCTATATAACTATTTTTTTTTTTGCATAATCATCATTGAGCAACCAGCAATTTTCTGAGCGAAACTCGTTCTAGTGAGAACCCATGTGCTTTGGTAGTTAGGTGTCCATTTATTCGCTGAGCAAAATTCGTTCCAATAAAAACTTGAAAGATTTGGTTGCTAGGCGACTAAAAGGTTCTTAGGTGAGGGGTTTATCTAGCGAGCATAACTTATAGATGAACGAATACAACATGTGTCTAATTCATTGAGCGAATAGAATATTTTTCAGCTATTAAATAACATGTTTTAAAATGATTTTTAATGCTAAAATTGTTTATATTTCACTTAAAATTTATATTTTAACAACTTGTTATACTTGAATATTTATTATTGTATGATGAATGGTAAATTGGATTTTTTAGTATTTATATGTATGTTAAAATCTATGATTTTGAATGATAAGTTATGACTTATGAAGTGATATGAATTATAATGAGATGCATGTGATGTGATTTTGTAAAATTGTGATGGTGTGTATAATACAGTAACTACCAAGAAATATTTTTTTTACATGTGATATGAGGTGTATGAATATTAAATTGGTAATTCTATAAGATATACTAGTTCTATTTATCATTTTCAATGATATAGATAAAATTATTAAGTGATGAGAATTAAATGAGGATTTTATGACTTAGATGTCAGTTTATTAATATCTGAATAAAATAAGTGATAAAAATTTACTTTGGTCACACAATAGAATATATGAGCATCATAGTATTCAACACTCCAGTATGATATGATAGGTATAAATCTTTTAATTTAATTCAATATCTAATTTCTAGAAACCGTTAAAATTTATGTAATGTGATTGTAAATTTGTATGGACGTGATATATTATTTTAATATATATGATGTGATCTAGATTTATATGTGTAATGTAATGTATTAATATTTGTGTGATATGATAATAAAATTATATAGGTGTAATATAATATATTAATATATGTGACATGATATTTGATCTCTATAAACATAAGGTGATGTATTAATTATAAAATGAATCAGTTCAAATAAAGGATAGATTAATAATTTTAATTTGTAAAATAATTAGAATACTACTTCAAAAGTATTAAATATACCTCCTAAATGTTAGTATGAGAAAATAAAATAAATAGTTCAAATACAAAATGGTATTTTCATTTTTTTAACTAAATACATAAAAGATATTTATTAATATATAAATAAAAATTATATACTCCTTATTATCATTTAAATATGAAATCATCAAATTATTTTAATTAATATATTTTACAACATCATTTTTTCATCTTCTTTATTTTATTTAGTATTATTTAAAACACTTTTCATAAATGAAGCAGTAGTTATCATGCTATCTTAACTTTTTATTAAATTAAAATAATTTAAAACAATTTTCATAAATGAAGCAGTAGTTATCATGTTATCTTAAATTTTGATTAAATTAAAATAAAAAAGATGGAATATATATATATATATATATATATATATATATATATATATATATATATATATATATATATATATATATATATATATATTATTCTTTTCTTCTTTGATCCGAAAATATCTTCCTCTCACTCTCATTAGGTCAGAGATATTTTCTAACTTTTAGACATATCAAATCCTACCCACTCGAGGATAATGTATCTGTTCCCCACGCGCGCTTCTATGGCTAACCACTTAGCATTTATTAATGTAAATAAAGTTTTAGAAACTATTTAATTAATAAAGTTTTCATCAAAAACATTACAAATATTTCATTATTAATATTTTTATGGCACATAAAATCAATACTTTTGTATTCTGCTTACAATAGTAAAATATATTATCTCATTAAAAACATGCTCAGTTTAGATTATTACATGTGTTAAGCAATACTCTATTATATTTCTTAAAATACTTTGATTTAATTATTTTAATCAATATAGAAATTAAAAAATATATATGTACGGGTTTATGGACAAGATTTTTAAATAAAATTTTATTGCTAATCTAATATTGAAAATAAGTTTTTTATTTCTTAAAATAAAATTCTTTCTTCTAAAAATATTATTAACTTTACAACAAAAGAATCTGAAAGTAAATATTTTATAATTATTTTATTATTCAACGTATTATTGATTTTTTTTTAGAAATAAAAATATCTGGAACTAATATCTATTATAATAATATTATTAAATGTATTTTTATATTTAAGATATTAGAGTTTTAATTTATTACAATTTTATTTTTAAAAAGTCTTTTTAGAAAAAAAATTATATATATATATATAAACTATTATTACTTTTACTTCTAAAACTTATAAAAATATCGTAACAGTTGCGAATATTTTAAGCAATCATTTAATATTCTCATAATTATTTAAGAAAATAAATATTAATTTAAAAAAAAAATTGAACCACTGAGTCATTCACAATTTTTAATAAATTAAAATTGAGAAGTTTAAAATAGAACAGTATTTTACTTGGAAGAAGGTTTCACACGTTTAATTATTTATTACAAAGAGATAATAATATTTTAACTTTCGTCTATTTATCCTTCAAAATCTTCTCGAGATAGGTGTATCAAGTTTTGTTGAGTTTATAAATGATTATGAATATATCATAAAGAAAAAAACTATAAAATTTTAAAGAAGCATAAAATAATTATAAATTTTTATGAGTTTTTTTTATCGAGTTAACCAGCTTATCTGAATTAACTTTATATTAATATTTTTATTTATTTAAGTAGTTTTCTATAAATAAAATATTTTATTTGGGTCTTATAAATAAATAAAAAAAGTGATTGAGAATAAGTGGTCAATCTATACAAAAATTTGTCAACAAAAACTTTTACCAATAAAATCCTATCAAAACACTCAAAAAAATTAATTAATTATCGATGGATATTTACCTATGAATATGTAACCGTCGAAAAATGAGTAATTATCAACAAAAATTTCTGACGTATTTAAAGTAGTGATAAAATTTGATCTTACTCACGGATATATGTATCGATAAATGAACAATTAATCATCGACGGATATATCCGTCGGTAAATTAACAATTAGTTTTTGACGGATATATACTAGTCGATAATCTATCGATAATATCTATTTATCGATGAATTTTCTTAATTACTGACGGATTTTATCCGATCGAAAAATCTAATTTTTTTTATAGCAAAAGAAATTCACTCCATCTTAAATTAAAAAATTTGAGAATAATTTATTGTTTTTTACATAAAAATAACATATCGCTTCTAGCTTCTAATATTATATTTAAAATTTTTCTTAATTTAATATGTTATTAAGGTGATGGGGAAGATGACACAAGGTTGTAGATCAAATTTTGAATTTAAACTTTAAGAATTTTGAAAATAACTTTTTTGAAAAGAGTAGATGTTCATTTACAAAAAAACCATTCGTAGAGGTTCATTTACAAAAAACATTCTTACACTTGAATCAACTTTTGAATAAAAGACGAACATAGTTGAGAATGAGTGATAAAATGAAATTCATTATTTAGATGAGTCTTCTTATATAGGATTTAGAAAATAATAATAGTCTTAAAGATAAATATTAATAATTCAAAAAATAATAATTTATATAAGATATTATGTAAAATAATAACAAATAAAAAATAATTAATAAAATAATATATAACAAGATAATTAAATAAATAAAATGATTTTAATGGATTTAAACTACATAAAATACATATGCCCCAAATTCAGAGATCAAGTTCCTTTAAAAATAGAGGTCATATGAGTTTAAGATTAAATTGATAATTTTATCAAATATTTAGTATATTTGACAATGAGTAATAAGGTAAGTTGGTCGATTTTTCTTATAGAGATATAAAAGATAATAATAGTCTAAAAATAAAAACTAATAATTCAAAATATAATTTATATAAAATAATAATAAATAAATAATTAATAAGATAATTAAATAAATAAAATAATTTTAATAGAATTAGGTTATTCTTTTAAAGATTTTTAAATTTATTTTACATTTACAATTTTATATATACTAATAAGATTAAATATTAAAATCTGGGAAATATTTTTTTTTAACACACAACTCTACATTATCTTAAGTTGTCCTACAATTATAAATACATTTTATTTTAAACAATTTCTTTCTAATTTTATACAATTTATAAATAAAGTCCACGTTAATTAGAATCATATTTACATTCATACATAATTCTCATAAACAATTTGGTATAAAGATGTTTTAAGGAGAATGTTACTGTCTCTTTTTAACAATTATTTTACCATTAATTAAAATGGTTGAAATTTATAAATTTTAATAAACTTCACTTTACTTATAAATAAAATATCATTAACCTATAAATAATAATAGAATTAATTTGTTATATTCAATAAATTTTATCCAATAATAAATAAAATATGAAAAATATAAATACTACAGATAATATTACAATATTTCTAAAATTCTATTCTTGTTTATTGCAACAAAGCATTATATACATCACATGTAAATTTATGTATCAATTTATCTCTTACCATCTTCTTTCTTAAAAATATAAAATAAAATGTGGTATCTGAAACCGCAAAGCGAGTACACTGTTTTCATACTCTCACCCATTTTAATATTTATGTTTTCCCACTATCCAAAACCCACCTAACTTCTTTACACGCTCTCGAAATCCGAACCTCTTTTCCTGTGAATTTCGGAACAGACTACCGTGGCATCAATGGACTCCACCGCACAGGTGACTAAAACGCCATCGTTCTGGACGGACGAAAAGCACATGCACTTCCTTAACACTATGGAAGCATCCTTTGTGCGTGCAATGCTGGAAAACCAAGGAACCTCCAACCCCAGTCCCACGCACCACTCTCTGCGCCTCGACCGTTATCTTCCCGACACCTTCGATTCCACTTTGGATTTGAAACCGCATCCTCACCGCATCAGAAAGCTCCATGCCCCGGCAGGTACGTGATAGTCACCCTCTCAAGTTAAACCACCCTGCGCATTTTAGCAATCACGGGTTTGTCATAACAGTTGATTTGGGTTATTTGAGTGAATTTGTTTGAAGCGAACCAATTAATGTTGATAATCATAAAACAGTGTTTGGCTTCGCATCATTATTTTTTATGTGATGAAAACGGTGGTGCCGGTGGATCGATGATCGACTATGTAAAGTCCTAAACCAAACAGCACGAAAATGGGTGTCCAAAAGCTTCGAATATGCCTCTTAGATATTTGTAGACAATACCTTTTTGTGTGTCATGTTTTAGTGTTATGATTTTTACTTTTTGACCATTTTTTTTTTCTCTTCTATCCTTTAAAATTTGAATTTGTTATTGTTTCTTGAAATAGATTCAATAGGTCCAAGATCTAGACCGAGGAAAAGATCATCCCAGCCCTGCAATTCGTCACAGGATCAGGTGTAATAAATTTGCCGTATTATTCAGCCAAACACATTCCAAAATGAGATAATAGTTGAATAAGATGGGTCTATTTATTGGTCATAAAATACAAGGGTTCACATGTTTCTCTCTATCTTGGTTTGCGCATGCATGGGTCGAATTATTAAGAGAAGGATATTTTCTTGAAGAGATATATAGTCGAAGAAAAAGACTAATGCGTGATTTCCACGTGTCTCAAGCAGGTGGTCCCATGTGTAGAAAACAAAAAAAGAAGGTGCAGCGTGCAACAGTGATGAAAGAGAAGATGCACCATGCCTGGGTGAGAACTATGATAAAAGAGCACAAAATTAAGAAAATTATCCTTTTCTACCGACCCCATTTTTATTTAGAATTGATTTGTATTTTATTATTCTTCTTTTCCAATATTTGTCTTTGGGTCTTTCCTTTCTCAGTTTCTCAGGTAAGTTTTATTTATGAAGAAACTTATGAATATTATTTCGTATGATAAAAAAATTTAGCTTCCAACTAAAATTTGATATTAAGAAATTGTGCATATGTATTTTATATATTATTACTCAAGGAAACAGCACATGCCATCTTACATGAGTTGTGCTAAAGTTTTTTTTTTTTTTTCTTCTAATGATGGCAAAAGAAAACAAGGTTTGGAGGTGCATGTTATGGGTAAGAGATATTTTATGAAAGTTATAGGAATATCATATCAACATTATTTGGCAGTGCTGTGGGGAGAATAATAGATGAATAAATAAAGTTTACTTCTATGATATTTTTCATACCTGTATACATCATAACTAAAAGGTTTGAAACTAATTAATTTTTTTATTATATATATATATATATATATATATATATATATATATTTATTGTTCGGATGGTAATTTTCTTTTGTTTTTTAATTAATTTAACAACGAAAAAAGATATAATAATAAACATCATGTTAGATGTACTTTGTGTTTAGTTTTAATTTTAAGACATGATTATCCATATCTGATATTTATGGTTTATGGGCCCCAAAGAAAAATTGCCACAACAAATATCTTTAGCAGTACCCTTTGTGTCATTTTCAGCTGACTGAGAATTTTTAAGATAATTATTGTAAAGTTTATCAAAACTATTATATGATTATTTGTTATTAGTTAGAGTGAAAAATGGTTTAAAATAAGAATTTTTATTTAGTTATTATTTGATATTTAATATATATATATATATATATATATATATATATATATATGTATGTATGTATGTATGTATGTATGGATTATGATTAGATTTGAGGATAGGGACATGAGAGGAGTTTCCTACCTTATATGTATGAGAGTATGTTTGGAAGTAGTGCTGGTTATCTAAAAGTGAAAGATGCAGGTTTTTGTTTAGTTTGTAATGTAATAATAGAATTTGTTTAATATAATTGAGAGATGTATTTGAATTTATTAAAATTATATTTTTGAAATAAAAGAGAGTAAATGAATGTTTAGTTGAGTTATTGTGTATTTATCTAACTTCTGTTTTGTACATGCAGATTCAATATATAGGGTTGTTCATAACAAATATTAAAGTTAGAAAGAAAATAATATTTTAAATTTTAAGTACCATGATAGTAAAAAGTGTGTGATATTTTAGTAAATATAAATCACATACTATTCATTGTTAACTTTTGGTGGTTAAAATAAGAGAAAGATTATATTTATAACAGGTTGGGGTGTGTGCAAACAATAGAGGAACACAGTGTTCACCCATGAAACAGTGAGCATGAGAATTTGGTAGACATGAATGATGGTGTTCTTTATTTATTGTTTTGTCTGAAAATATCTGTTGGTTGTGTCGCATAAATAAATTTAAAATAATAAATATATTATTCATTAAAATAATTAATGTTATTCTCTTAATAAATATTTTATTATATATATATATATATATATATATATATATATATTATTTACATGTACATTAAGATATTAAATATATTAAAAAAATAAAAATAAATCACAAAACTCCAAATCCAACTTATCAAAATTATATGCGTATATTACATTATTTATTTTTTAAATTTATAGAACAAAATCGAGTTACTGTAAAAATTAAAATCATTGCATACTAGAGGGTCAAACTTTAATTGAACTACTTATATAATATGTTATTTTAGGTAATTAAAAACAAAAGTTGAACATTCATTGATTTATTTTCCATTAATAAACAAACATCTCAATTAGAATATTGATCACAACAGAAGAATTTTGAAAATTCAAGAAACAAAAAGGCAAATAAACTCTTAGAACCTCTTATTTCCTTCTTAAGTTTTTATTTAAGAAATTATTCTTAAAATGTTGTTTATTTATTTTATACTTTATACATGGCTTTAATTTTGATACATCATTTTCGCCTTCTATGCTAACAAAACCAAATCTCACAATGATAAGTACCTCTAACCATCCCTAACCTCTCTTCCACACCAAACCCTAATTTCACCATGTCTCCTTCCCCCACCATTTTATCATATTTATCGAAGACAATCATTATATCCAATCTTATTGAATTAGTTAGGAAATGGAATTCTATTTAAAAAATTACAAAATAACATATCAAACACATAATTGACAGATTGAAAAAATGGTGAATATCAATCCAAGGAAACCAAACACATGTATTAGAAATTATCACAACTATACAAAGTTTACTTCTACATTTTCCCATAATTGGCTTCGACCGAAAAACTAGGCATAGAGTTAGCTTCATGATTGAACAATGAATATGGAAGAAAATGTATATTTACTTTATTAGATTTTTATTTTATTTTAATCTCTTCCTTAGGTTTTGTGGAAATAAGAGAAGACGCTAGAGAAAGGAAGAAGAAAATAACTTAAAGTTAACTTTTATTGATGTTTATCCTTCACCTTCTTGAGGTTGATAGTGAGAAATTGATATCCAATATGTTCAGAAAGTTTTAGCCTTCATAGCATTTTGATTAATGTAATATCCTATAAACATTTTTTATTTATTTCTAAAATACACTTTATATACGTTTGGAGTTTCAAGTTAAAAAAAAAATGAAAATAAAAATCAGTGACAAAAGTTGGAGTTGAAAAGTATAAACTTGAAATTTTAAGTTCTAGAATTCATCTTTTTTGAATGTCAAAAAAATGATAATTTCTTTAAAGGTCCGTTTTAAAAAAACTTTTCATACATTACTTTCACAAAAGAGAAAAAAAGTAAAATTAATTTATTCATAAATTAACTTATAAGATTTGGTTTTATATTTTTTTTAACTTATATATAAGTAAATTTTAATTTTAAAATAAATTCGTTTTATTTTAAAATAGTTTTAATTTAATTTTTAAAGCTATACAACTTCAACCATTCGGTTCATATATTTAAAAATATTCATTTTAATCTTACAAATATCATTTTAATAGCTTATGGTTTCTATAAGTATATTTTTTAACTATTTTGATATCTATCATTTGAATAATTAAAGACTAAAAATGTTGAAATAATATATATATATATATATATATATATATATATAAAAAAATGATTATAAGTGTAATTATAAAAAAAATTGTCCAATCATAAAAATAATTAATTCATTTTATAACATATTATAAGTGATTTATATAAATATTATCTACTTGTAATCTTAATAAAGATAGACTCAATAAACTAATGGCAATCCTTTTGTTCATCCCCTCCCCCCCCCCCTCTCTCTCTCTCTCTCTCTCTCTCTCTCTCTCTATATATATATATATATATATATATATATATATATATATATATATATATATATATATATATATATATATATTACTTTATTGCTTGTGATATAATCTTCAAAGAGAAAGGCCCTGTCGTTTTTAAAGCCCAATAAAAGCTTTAACAAACCACATGTGCTGGCCCACCCATAATCTTTTGTATGATAAAACGGATTTTCATTCCAAACATATTAACAATTTTAAAAATATTTTTATGAATTTTAAACAAATTTAAATGAGTTGAGTATAAAAATAAAAATTATTGTTTATAGAATAAAAACTATTGATCATTAACTAGACTTGTCCTCACTAAACTTTAGGCACAATGGAAAAAAGTAGTAATTGTTTGTATTTCATAAATATTGGTATACGTGGCAAATTCATTTGCAATATTCCACCAAAATTTATTTTATTTTTGTTGCTGATTCCCAAACATGCTAAGCACCTTCAATTGTTGGGAATATTTATTAAGAAGAATAAAATAATAAATAGTATCTTAATAAATTATATTAATATATTATTTTCATAATTAATCACTACAAAAAAGTCTATTATCTACAAAATATTACATACATATACGAGATAAAAATTCGTAGGTAAATTGTATATTACGAGATATTATTTACGGATAAAAATTTGTAGGTAAATTATCCATTACTTACGGATATTACTTACGAAATTCTATCCGTATATAAATTATATATTACCTACGAATATTATCCATAAGTAATGTCATCCATGGTAATTTCATAGGTACCTACGAAATTTTATCTGTATGTAAATTATCCATTATCTACGGATATTATCCAGTAAGTGATGTCATCCGTGGGTAATTCCATAGGTAATTATCTACTGAATTCTATCCGTATGTAAATTATTCATTATCTACGGATATTATTCGTAGGTAATGTCATCCATGGATAATTTCGTAGATAAATTATATCAAATTAAAAAAATGTGGCTAACATTCGATAATAACTTACAAATAACTTAAAGTTGAAAACTAATACTCCAACCACTAAACTACTAAGATTTTTTGATAATAACTTACAAATAAATGTAAAAATATATAAATATATTATATATTTATATATTTACACTGGATAAATATAAATATAATTTATTTGTATGTTATTATTAGAATATCCTAATAACTTAGTGGTTGGAGGATCAGCTTCCAACTCTAAGATAATGGGTTCAATTACTGTTAGTGATAATTATCTCAATCTGATAATAATTCAAAATTTTAAAAGTGTAATAAATAATAATATAAAGGGGAAAGAATTCTATATAATAATAAAAAGTAAATAAAGGGTTATAATGAAAAAAAATATTTTATTCAAGAAAGTGCATTACATACGGATTATAATAATCAGTAGGTAAAATGACATTACCTACGGATTTTGGCCATATAATATAAAAAAGAGGGGGTTATAGGTAATAATAAAAAGTAAATAGGGGTTGTAGTGAAAAAAAGTATTTTGTTCAAATCTACGAATTTCTTATGAAAAAAATCCGTAAGTAAAATAACATTATCTACGAATTTTTGCCATAAATAATAAGTTTTTTTAGTGAATAAAACAATAAAATAACATATAAAATCAGAAATTTGATAACTTTTTTATGTTATATAAAATAATATTTAATTAAAAAAGAATGTTGGATGAAGAATTTTGTTTACCCAACAAACAACCTATTTTTCTCTTATTACAAATTGTAAAAATTAAAAACTAACTTGAAAGTATTGAAAGTATATTAGTTTATGAAACTTGTGATCAAATTCAAACATTCACAGACATGTATCCACAAAAATCAGCATCATTTTACATTTTACTTTTTTTTTTTTCCACATTGGCGCATGTTAATTTGTTATTTCAAGAGGTGACATCTCACCATACATATGTGAGCAAAAATGGCGACAAGAACAACAGAAGTCACTTTCCTTTGGTGGATAATTATCCATCCTTGGCTTATGCAGATAATAAAAGGTGTGGATATGCAGAAGCTTTGGAATTAAAGTAGGGGACCAGAGCAAAGAACAAATCTTGGATTAAAAAGGATCAGAAGCGTTTGGCTGGTAGGGAAGAAGAAGAAAGATACCGCAGTTTCTGGAACAACACAATTTTTGAAGTTGCAAATTTGGTCTGATGCAGAGAGACTGTCTCTGCATGCATGCATCTTTTTATATCTTTTGTCTTCATTTGCTGCAGCATGCAGCATGCATACATGTTAAGAGCTAAATTACAAGATTCATTTTAGCTATTTTTTCAGAAATATCTTGTTAATTATTCCTTTCAAATATCATGCCTTCAAAATCTAATCATATTTACATAATTGGAAAAAGGTTTAAATGTGTTTTTTTAATTTCTTAAATTTTAGTTAACTTTATTTATGGTTTCCTAAATTTAAAATTGACTTTTTATTTCCCGTAATTTTAAAACACTAGAAATATATTTTTATTTAAAGTTGACTTTTTTTATGGCCTTAGTAACCGATTGAATAGTTAAACAAATAAAAGGAAAAGAGATATGAAAGTGCTTGATAGAAATAGACTATAAAAAAAAATAGGCATTGGATTATAAAAATAAGGGTTTATATTGAATTTGATTATTTTAGTTTTCATCCATTTAGCTTTTGACTTAAATCCATTTTAGATTGAATTAATGTTTTATAAAATAATAATAATATTTTTTTTGTTAATATATATGTATATCTATATATATATATATATATATATATATATATATATATATATAACTATTAATCTAAAATTGAAATGAATTTAAGTAATATTTTTTGTTAGATGATCCATCAAATTGATTTGAAGGAACGAACATAATTGATAATCTACTAATGAATGATATTTAAGTTTGATTTGATCGGTTTAAAATAGCTACTTCAATTGGTTAAGTAATTAAAAATATTTATTTTTACCGTTGAAATTTACACCATAATTAAATTAATATCTACTACAAAGCTATAGTTATGAAGATTTTTAATAATGGAGATGATGATACTATTAGTATGGTCAACTTGTGATGATGAATTGATGCAACTACAGAGTTTTGTGGAGTTTAATATGTCTTAATTACTCAAAGTCTTTGGATAATGTGAGTCTTAGTCCAACGTATAATAATACTCATCTATATATACTTGTTATTAAGAGAAAAATATAAATTACAAAAGTGAATTTTATTTTAAATATGTATTAACAATTTCAACACAAGTCAACGTTCCATTACACTTACACGGGTTGACATTAGTGGTTTAAGATAGTTTGTAAGGTCTGTTGAGAGGAAAATAAAATTAATTTATCTTTAATTTTATGTATAAGTAAACTGTTTTTTCTCATATAATTTCTTTTCATTTGTATTTTACCTTGTAAAAAACATTAACATTGATGCTTTTTATATTTTTCATTCCTAATAATTTTTATGAAAAAAGAAACCCCAAACATACCTTTAATCTATTAGAACAATTTTTTCAATATGAAATTATGACAGAATTAATGGGTATTGTATATAGTCAAGAATATAACTTATGTTAAAACCTAACTATGTCAATAAATTTTAAATCAGAAAGTTGAAGTTAGAATAAAGGTACTCCTAATTCCTAATATTAGAAAAGCCTTACATTATCTTAAAATTAGATAATTTAAAATTTCATTCTCACTTTCATCTATTTAGATTTTTTTTCTTTCCTTCAAAATATCATCACCATCATTACATTTTTAATATTAAAATATCATATTTAATAAATTAAGTGAGATTAAAATTATTATTGTCATACAAATTTGTGAAACCTAAACACATAATTATTAAAATCTAAATCTAATTATTTTTTAATATATTTATAAATTTTATATTATTTAAAAATAAGAAAATTTTAATATTATATTCATGATAACATCGTTAAAAATTATTCTATAATATTTAAGATATTATCTATTTTAAAATAAAAAATTTAATTTCATATTTATAATAATATTATTAAAATATTATTTATTTTATTATAATTTTATCATTAAAATATATTTTAATAAGTTAATATATATAATTTATAAATATATCGAAACATCTCAATAATAAAATTTTCTTCCATGAACAAGAGCCACCAAGTTCTCTTCTCGTTCTTGGAAAAGTACCGGTGCGAGCTTCAACTCACGAGTGGAATCTACGCAACAACGTGCACTCCAATTGGGTATATCACACTGATTCATACTAACATGTGAATTTAATTTTAGTGCATTATCACAATGCAAATAATTTTATATTGTCATCATCATTTAGAAATAACTTTAAATTTTTTTTATTATATAACTATATTGTTTTTAGAGTGTCCATTACAATAATATATATTCATTACGATAATATATTATTGAAATCAATTTTTCCGTCAACTAACTATTTATAATAAGATGACATTATTAAAAAAAAACAGTTAAATTCAATTTATAATACAAAATTATCTTGGTCTACAGAATTAATTAATTACTTAAATTTTACTGAAAACTTTTGTCCTCGTACTAAAAGATGGTGTATGCATCCCAAATTATGTTTTGTCGGTTAGGGTTTTATCTCTCTTGTTTGGTAGCCTTACAATTTACAACGTACGACTCTATCCGTTTCAGAACTCTCACACGGGACTAAGTAACAGATGATGCTTAGTTGCATTGCATGTCCACACATGATGCGTACTTGGTCCCTTTGCATCATATTCAACTACTTGTCCAAATCTATATAAATTTTCTCTTTGTGTTTGTTTCTGATAGAATGTTTACTTGGTGTTGGAATATGTTAAGTTATTCAATAACTAGTCCAATTTGAAAATAGTAGTTTACATCTTAAGAAATGATTTGAAAATAAATATAAATTCAATTTAATTTTACAACACTAATTTATATAGTGATATTTGTCCAAATTTATATATTATAAACATATTTTATCATATTAAAATAAATTATTTATAATTTACTCTTAATATGATAAATGTTCTTATTAACAAATATTGTTAAGATAAATATCTTAAAAGTAGTTTATAAAATTAATATTAATTATATATTATAATTTGATAGTATATTTAATTAATATAAAATCTATTAAATATTATTTTAATATATATTAAAAAAATTTAATATATTCTTTCATCTTGAAAAAATTATATAATAAATAAATTTGATAAGGTGGCCAAATCTAATACGCTTCTTTGATTATATATTAATTTAAATATTATATTATTTGTACTTTTTTTTTATGATTGAGTAGAATTTTATCTAATAAATTTCAAAACAAGTCCAAAAAATTTATGTATTATAATTTATTTATTAATTTATCAAATTTATTTATTATTATATTTTTTTAATATTTTTTTATTTATTTTAAATAATAAAATTACTTAAATTTATTTTCTTAACCTTTTCACAAATTGATTACATCGGTCTCTTAATTATTTTTGTTATTATGAACTATACTTTTCCAATAAAGGTTCTACTGTTTTAGCCTTTAAATTTTTATTGATGAAAATAAAAATTAGAGGGATTTTTCTCCACTTGTTTGAAGTGGGTAGAGGAAATAGGGTAAAATGAAAGTTTGTTTTTAAAAAACCGTTTTGTACTAGAAAAAAAAATGTAACTTAAAAATTTGCCCCTACTAATTTTCTTAATACAAAATTATTGTATAGTTTTAAAGCAGAAAATATTGATATTTGATTTTCAATATTGAATATTTTTATAATGAAAAGATTGATTTGATTTTCAAACACCTTCAAACAGTGGAAGTGAGTTGGACTTGTGTTATTCAGTTTTGTATTTTTAGATTTCAGGATATTAATTTTAAAATACTATTTTTGAAAATAAATTGAAAAAAAAACTTATGTAATTTGAAAATTATTTTACATGAAGAGAATGATATGAAAAGTTAAGTCTGAAAATTGGAAAATAATTTTAATAATTTTATAATGATAAAAATGAGTGTTTATTGGTGAAAACATTCATAACAATTAATAACAACTGAAAAAAAAAACATTTTATCAAGTTTTGCTTTTTTTTTTAAAATAAATAATAAAAACAGTTTTAATAAAAACAAATTCATTAGTTTTCCTCAAATTCCTATTATTTTTAAAATCTAGATAAAATAAGGCTAAAAAAATAAATAGAGTAATTTTTGTAGTTTTTAATTGATAATTTTTTTATTTATTTAATAAAAACTTGTAATATTTTAAAATTAACATATATTTTATCCAATTTTTCAAGCAAATAATTAAAACTAAATTTAGAAAATCACATATCTATACCTTAAAGGGAGAAATATTGAAAAATCAAGAGTTCTAATTGGTTTGTATTGAAGCTGAAACAACAATAATATAATAGATAATGTTACTGAAACAACATTAGTATGATAGATAAATTCCATCATTATTTTTTCACACCATAAACAACAAGACAATGCAAAAAAATGAGAGTTTTAGATCTCAAAACAAGCACTGGTGAAGAAGGAAGAATTTTGGTATATCATGGAGTCAAAAGATAGTAATGTTGGTGATGAAATCACGAGGATTTCAAAAAGGTAAAATTTAAAATATGTTAGATTATTAGTTCTTGAATGGATTTATGTAAAAGTTTGTTCAAGAACATCATGAATTTTCTTGAGTCTTGAAGAATATTTTACTCATACTCAAATTTATCCATACCCTGGTCTCTAGTGTCAATAATAACAGCAAACACAAGTTGTTAAATATCTTTCTAATGACAGTTTTGGAAACAAATCTTGCTTCATTTGTTGTTCCCTTACTAATTTAAAAATTAATAAAGCTAACAACTTGATTAATTTACAAAAATAAAAATATGAAGATAAAGATAAAAAGAATCACAAATGATATTTGATTTAGAAAAAAGGTATAGAAGTTTCTTGAATTAAGAAGAGGCGTGGAAGCTATCTTTAGGTCATGGTGGGAGAATTCCACACCCATCAACATGCAAACAAATGCGGTTATTATTAAAGAAAAGAAAACAAATCCCTCATTCACACGGAACTTTCTCGACATAAGATGTAACGCAGTACCTTCTCGTCCCTTCCTCTCTATTCATTCTCTCTCTGCATCCTTTTATTTCCAACGGAACCTTCTAGAACCACCAAAATACCAATTTCCCATCTATCACGCGCGCCACAACACCATTCATCTGCGCCTCCTCCTCCACCATGGCTCCGCCGCCTCCGGTGGAACACAACGCCGACTCCACCACCACCGCCTCAGAGTCTCAGGGGAGATCCATTCCCACGCCGTTTCTCACCAAAACCTTTCAACTCGTCGACGATCAATCCATCGACGATGTTATCTCCTGGAACGACGACGGATCAACGTTCATTGTTTGGAACCCTACCGTCTTCGCCAGAGACTTGCTTCCTAAATATTTTAAACACAACAATTTCTCCAGCTTCGTTCGCCAACTCAACACTTACGTAATTCATTTCGACTCTCGCATCTCAATTACTCGCTTACCGAGTTGTATTTTCCCATTTCTTTTTGTAGACGTCCTCATATTGCTTCAGTTTTGACGCTCTTGGAATTTGTTTTCTGATTTTCTTTTTGCTTGATTTACAGGGATTCAGGAAGGTTGTTCCTGATCGGTGGGAATTCTCGAACGAGTATTTCCGCCGAGGCAAAAAGCAGCTTCTGTGCGAAATTCAACGGCGGAAGATCTCGTCGCCAGCGCAGTCTCCGACAGCGCCGGCGACAGTAGCTGTGCCGTCGCCGATGCCGTTGACTGCGGTTCCGATCATATCACCGTCGAGCTCCGGCGAGGAACAGGTGTTATCGTCGAACTCGTCGCCGTCGCTCGTGCCGGCGGAGCTCCTCGACGAGAACGAGAGGCTGAGGAAAGAGAACATTCAGTTAACGAAAGATCTCGCGGAGATGAGATCGCTCTGCAATAATATCTATACTCTCATGTCAAATTACGCAAACGCCAACGGCAGAGGCAGCGGTAGCGACAACGCGAACGGAAATGTTAACGGGATCAGAAGTTATCAAACGGACGGCGGTGCCGGTGGCGTGCAGGGAAGTCGGGAGTCCGACATGAGGACGGTGAAGCCGCTCAATTTATTGCCCTCGAAACGGAGCTCCGGCGAGTGCACGGCGGAGATGAATCCAAAATTGTTTGGCGTGGCGATTGGAGCTAAGCGCGCGAGGGAGGGTGGAGGAAGCGGTGGGGATTGTAGAGGAGGTATAGAAGAGGATGATACACGGTTGCGTCTGCATCACCCTGGTCCTGCGGATGTAAAACCTGAGCCGTTGGATTGCCAGAACCACCGGGAGAATCAAGAAACACCGTGGTTGAGTCAGTGTCACATGGCAAATCAGAAGGTGTGTAACTGACACGCGACCATGGTTAACCGAAGGAACATTTTAGATTAGATAGGTAATGGTGTAGGAAATCTGAGACCTGGCACGCGGAGACGCACGTGATGCATCGCTTAACCGTTTGGGACCTATTCCCAGAAGGTTCTCAGGAAAATGATACTTCCAAGTCTTCTTTCTTTTCTTTTTCTTTTTAATTAATTGATGTAGATTTGCCTTTGATGTTAGTGTTGAAGATTTCATTTAGCCGTATAAATTATTCTACCTCCCGGTGAAAACTCAAGATTCTTACTCGTGTGAATATATTATTTAATCCCAAGTTGTAAATTTGGGCTTGCATTAGTAATTTTCTCCTCTTTAATTTTCAACTTCATTTTATAAATATTTATCATAATGATCTTACAAATAGATTTGGGACAATCAATATGAGACTGTCTCTGTTTGAACAATTGAACAATATGTCCAGAAGCGTTCACGAATAAACGATATAACAGAGGGTAAATAGTGAATAATGTGAACTCAAGTATATTAGACGTCTATTAATCCGAGAGCTGATAACAGATAGGAAAAGATTCACTTTCCAACACACGAGCATACTCTCAACCCGTAGGGACGATCACCTCTTGATCCCATCAACAACTACAGAAGCAACATGAAGAGACTTGGCTGAGAGCAGCAGGTCAGAATGAACAAGATCGACAACAAAGTCTTGAACGACTATTGTCAGGCAGAGGAGAGACCCTAAACCTACCACCAACAGTTGGAGAGTTCCAACCATTTTTGGTAGCCATGAGTGAGCTCATTCCTTCCCATTATTTGGTCCTATATATGTAAATTTTTAATGGCACAGGCGATCCAACCATCCATCTAAAGATTTTTGGGCAGAGATTTGTGGGCAGATCGTATCTCTATGCTAGTTCAACGATTTATCGAACGCGGTCACAACATCGTTCGATGATTTGTCGAAGATGTTCGACATTAAACAATAAACTGTCGAGTCGTTACATGATTATAATGTGTCGAGTCGTTAAATGATTATCTGCGACATTTTTGTGAGATAAATTTTGTGAGATAACTTTGAGAACAGTGTAATTTGATGAAATTATGTTCATTGATGTTTTTGTGGAGAGTTACATTTGGGTACTTTCGGAATCATTGATCTAGAGATCATCGATGAACATGTTCGAGGTAAGGTCTTGAGTCGTTTCACACATAGAAATTAAGGAGGTTATGAGTCAAAAAAGTGTCGAGGAAAAGAGACCGAGCTCCCGTCAGAAATCTCACCCTAAAAGATAGATGAAGAGAAGTAATAGATATCAAGATAAGACAATATTCAGAAGTATCACGATCCCTATAATTGATGTGATGACAATATTCGTTGTTCACCTAAGAATATATAAATTTTACAAATTACTTTTAATATGACAAACATATTTTTGAAGAGTTGAACGATAGTTAGGCTTAAATTGAGATTTATGATATGATTTTCACCGAACTTGGGACGGATATAGAAAAATGTTATACTCTCATTTAGTAGATTGAAGAGTTAATCCAACAATGATGTCTATGACGTAGAGACAATCAGAAAAGAGATAAACATCTAAGAGGAGACATATCATGAGCGAAAGCTAAACACGAGACACCAATTTTAGATTATTTAAACATAATAGTTGGAGGGTTAACTAGAGGAGAAATTATGAAATTTACTAGAAAGCGATATTCAAAAGCATTGGCATGGGTAATGTAGTTTTCTTAGATAATCTCATTCGAGTCAACCATTCGTTATAGTTTAACTTTTTCGGACGATGACTTAGAGGGTATTATCTCCTACCAAGATGACCTCGTCATTATTACCATAACCATGATGACTAGAAACTTCCATCATATCCTCGTCGATCAAAGCAGTTCAGTATATATCATGTATTAGAACATGTTTTTCGATTTAGGGGTTTCAATGGATGTCTTAAGACCCTTCGAGAGAGTACTAGTTGATTTGTTGGAGTTCAGGTGGAGGTTCATAGTTACATAGAGTTACGAATAATATTCGAGACCAATGATACAACAATGATCATTATAGTGCAATATTTGGTCGTGAAAGCACCATAGTTGTATAATATCCTCTTGGGTCGACAATCTTTAAATTGTCTAGGAGTCGTCGTTTCAACAATACACTTGAAGATCAAGTATCCAGTTGACAACGAATCGATCAGAACACTATGCGTCAACCAGCATATGATTTAACGGTTCTACGAGAATAGTTTGCACAATAAGTACACATTCTCACCCACAAAACTGAGGGGGACGCGCTACCCGAACCATAAATCTCAATTGGGGACAAATGATCATTGACCCAAGCTGGTTGGTGAATTAAAGGAGTTATCCTTTATTAACAATAAGAAATTGAGGATCGATAACAACCTTAACCTCAAATTAGAATGAGAACTTATTAGTCCGCTTCGAGCGAATGCTCATGTGTTTACAGGGTCAGCGTGAGATATTCCCAGCATTAATCTAGATTTTGTATGTCACAAGTTGATCATTGATTCAAATGCAAAACCAGCAGTGCAACAACGAAGGAAGTTCAGGATCGAGAAGTGATAGGCAATCAAGGATGAAACTCAAAAGCTACTTATTGTGAGTCACATTTGAGAAATACAATACTCAACGTGACTATCTTATGTTGTCATGATTAAAAAGAACTCAAGAAAATGATAAATGTGCACAGACTTCACATAACTCAATAAAGCGTGCTTAAAAGACTTATATCCTCTCCTTAACATAAACAACCTTGTGGATGGGGCATCTGGTTGTCAATTGTTGAGTTTCATGGATGCCTACTCTAGCTACAATAAGATATTCATGCATCCTCAAGCCAAGGGCAAAGCGACGTTCATGGTTGAAACGAATAACTTTTGTTATAGGGTTATGTCATTCAACATAAAAAATGCGAGGGTCACTTTCCATCAATACAACGTAAAGCTCAACCCAGATAAATGTGTATTCGGTATCCAGTCAAACAAGTTCTTAGGTTTTATGTTGACTCACAGGGGATCGAAGTGAACCTTGAAAAGTGCTTGGACATTATCAACAAGAGAAGCTCATTTAACTTAAAAGAGATACAATAACGTTTTAGCAAGATGACTTCTTTATCTCATTTCTTGTCCAAAGTGGATAACCGAGGTTTTCTCTACTTCCAATGCTTAAGGAAAAATAAATAATTTATTTGGACATATGAATGTGAACAAATATTTTCTGAATTAAAGGAATTCTTATCCAATCCCTCGATCATGTCTAAACCAAAGGGGGACGATCCATTACAGTTTTACCTAAATATCAATATAAGATTTGAACTAAATATCAAGTTAACCTCGTTTAAAGCCTAGGTGATTGACAAGATGACAAGAATAGTTGCTTAAGCTAAAGTCTTAATGTTGACACTTAAGGTTGGGGGTTGTGTAGTGTATATAATGTTCACCTTTCCGAATAATCAATATAATAAAAGATAAGTATCGAATATCTCTTATCCCCGAATATTTATCTGAGGATCATACAAATTAACCTAAAAGTTAGTATTTGATAACAATCACGAGGACGGATAGAAATAATAGGAGAAAGACCAATGGAAAAACTTAATATATTGACAATAATAAACACTAAAACAAAAAGATTTTTTTTTTCTAATTTTTTAACACTTATGGGAAGTTATATGGAATGTATCTATAATTTTTTTTAAAACATATTTATTATTATGTTTTTTAAAATTGTATTGTCCATGGTTATAAGATAAAAAAATTACTTAAAAGAAGGTTAATAATTTTTTTATTTAAAAATTCTTAAAAATAAAAATATAAAATATTTTGTTTTTTAAGACATGTTTATTTATATAAAAAAAAGTATTATTATGTATTTTTGAATTTTAAATCTAAATATTATAATAGATTATATTTTTATATGTCTATAAAATATATCATGTTTAATTTTAGTAGTAGTCAATTATGATACTATATTTTTAATGTTATTTTATATGTTATTTAGTTGTTAATAATAATTCAAGTATCAACTAATTATTGGTCATTTTTGTAATATTTTCATTGTTTCTAAATAATTGTTAATTTTAAAAAATATTTTAAATATCTTATTTATAAAATTTAATATTATATTAATTATTTTTTGTTAATTACATCTTCATTTTTTAATTATATTTATTGTAAATAGAAAAGATAATATTATTATAAGTAATTCTGAATGAAGAGAAATAAAAATATTGATAAAAAATAAATAAATTCATAAAAAATAATTATTATTTTATGCATCTCTTCCTTAAATAATATATACTTAAATTAGAGAGGATAACTAATACAGTTTTAAAACATAATTATTCACATTAATTAATATTTTCATGTGTTTGGCTGTACTGCAATTCTAGAACAGTTAAAATAGGTTGAAAAAGGTGCAGAATTAAAGCGCGTTAAAAAAAAAAAAAAGGAGATTCCTAGCCACAAAACACGTTGAAAATGTGGTGAGAAAAAAAAAAGTAATGGAGATAACTTGCATTTTGATCTGGTAAGAAATTAACTAGGCAGAAAAATAAAATAAAATTAAGGTGCATAATTTTCCAGTCAAAATTGTACTTTGTTACTATGTAACATTTTCAACCAAGAGCATGTGAGACAACTGAATTATTAAGGAGATATTTTGTTAATAAAAACCATTTTATTTATTTTTTCAATTTATTAAGTTTATTTATTTGATTTTTTTTTCTTTATTTTCACTAATGATTGTGTTGACTTGTTATTTTTTTAATAAAAAATAAATTTAGATATTTTTAAATATTAATGTGTTAAATATTAGTGTGAATATTACAAATAAATCGTGACCGATAAATTATAAAATTAATTTATGATATTTATAAATTAATTGTAAATAACTTTAATTATTTGATATTTTAACTTTTTTAATAGAAAAGTGTGCAGAGAGAGATCTTATTAAGTTAGATCACTTAACCGTCTTATTTTTTATTAGAAATTTTGTTTTAATTTATCTTTTATTTAATAAAATTTTTATTAAATTTTATTGTTACGATAAAAACGTTATGAAAACTAAATTAAAATAATTTAAAATAAATTGAATTCTCATACTTTTTTTAATAAAGTTTTTAAATTTAACATTAGTTTTTAAATATATTATAATGTTTTATATGTTTTTAGTTATTAACTAGTACTTTTGTTGGATGAATTAATAGTATTATATAAATATGCTAAGTTATTCAGTTTAACTAATAATTTAAAAATATTTATGATATAATTATAATATTATTATATATTTATTGTTAAAAATAATATAAAAAATATAATTTTAAATTATAATATTTAATTTTATTTAAAATTAAAAAATCAATAAATTATTATTTATGTTTTTATCCATCATGTTGCTATAACTAACAACATTTTAATAAATTAAAAGTATTAACCTAAATCACCTACTTAAGAGAATGCCTATTACCCCATATATCCTCTTTATATATTTTTTTTTCAGCCACAAGACTTAAATGTCATCATACTTTATTTAAAAAAAAAAAAAATTCAAATTCAATACTATTCATATACCAACAACATCTTGACTTTATATGGAGAAAACAATATGGGCTCTAACAGTGAAATTTGTATATTTTTAATAATCATTATCCACGATAGTTTAAAATGAATTGCTACTGTAAAATTATTTTACACTATTCCTAAGTTACAATTAAACTCATGTTTTATTCATGCATGCACTATTTACTTATCCTAAAAAGAACACTGACATTACTTATCTAAATAAGGGCAACGAGGTTCAATGATTGAAGGGAAGAAAACAGAAGATGTTATGGTCACTGAGAAATGATTAAAAGCTGAACTTTATATGGACTTTTAAAAGCTTGAGAAAATTATGATTATTAAATTAAAAATGGGATTAAAATTTCAAAAAGCACCAAAACACTTTTTCTCTTTTCTTTTGCAAAAGAGGGTCTAATGGTAGATCTTTTGAATTAAAAATGCCATCATTTTCATTCCAATCCATCAATATCAAGCTTTAGGAATTTGGAATACATAATGTGTAAAATTTCTATCACATTCAGCTGCAATTTTTGACCTAATTATTCTTCCACCTTCCATTGCATTGACCAACTTTGTTCATATCTATCTACCCATCTTCTATAAGGATTTTAATGTTGATTAATAATTTATACTTAGGGTTTTGGGCCCCGTGTGTAAAGGCCCATTCCATTCCAGGCCCACTAAAGGAAGATAACCTAAATTCTCAAATTTATTCCAACCTCCACGTAGCACTCTCAAATGTTTCTTATATTTTGTTTAATAATGTTTTAATATTAGATAATATTTCACACAAATGAAATATGTATTTAACAAGTGACATTTATGTAATTTTAATTTCTCTTCTTCTTTGTATTCTTATATGAGGTTTAGGTCCTCACATATTAATGATGCCAAAGTTTGAAATTAATCAAATATAATTTTAAACTTGTGTTTGTTTATTTAATTAAATAAATAAAATTAATTGAATATTTAACTAGTTTTTCACAAATTAATAATTATTAAATATATAAAAGTCATAAAAATGAGTTCGTTTATATTATGAATATAATTAATAAATTTAAATAAGTAATGAAAGTAAAAATTCATAAAATCAGCTATAATGATCAGAAAAATCGAAAGTAAAATCTTTCATTGCTACATAATAATAAAATATCAATAATAATAACTAAAAATTACCTTCTTCATGCTCTCAATCAGTAGATACATATTTGAATGACCAATTAAGATCATTAATAACTAAAAATAAATAACTTGAAAAAAATTAACAATGATATAACTTATTATTACTTCTACTTCAAATCAAAATTATCTTTAATAATTATAAATAAATTTTACAAATCTGTGGATAAGAAATTAAAAAACATTTTATTGAACACGTTTTAAAAATATAAATATGGTACAAAAATAATTGTTACTATAAATAATTAAATATTGTTAAATTTAACGTCATATAATCACCATTAAATTAAAAGAATGTATTAAAATTATCAATTGAATATTAATATACTAACACAAAAATCATAAAAGAACGAAAATATGTCTAACAAATAAATTTACTTGTCATAAAATATCTACTTGATGAATCTAGTTAAAATTTAAACGAAACAAATCTATCATATGATTTATTAATATTATAATAAAAACTATCTATACATTCTTATATATATATATATATATATATATATATATATATATATATATATATATATATATATATATAACTATAAAAAAATCGAAAGTAAAAAATAATTAATGTAAAAAATTGAGTGAAAAAATATTTTTTTATACAATAATAAGGAAAATGATAAAAAAATTATAAATTTACTATAATCTATATGTTTCTTTTTCACTTATTTATATATATATATATATATATATATATATATATATAAGCAAAAATAAAATAAGTAAACAAAATTATTTATATAATTATTTTAATTCAAAAAATAAATAATCATATGATTACATTTAATTTTTATATTATATATATATTAATTGTTATTTTTAGAGTATTATAAAATATTATAAAAATTAATTAATAATTTTTTTTTATAATATGAAATTATTTATTAATTTAAACTCAAATACTTAAAAAATAATTTTATGTTAAAAATGTTGTTTAATTATATATCAAAGTATATATTATTCAAACATGATATATTAATTTAAAGATGACAACTTATAATTTTATTTTAATTATAAAAATAATTAATAATTATATAAATAATTTTATAATTAAATAGTTTTTTATTTTTATTTTTAAAATAAATATCTCTTTAATGTTTTTATATCACTTTGTTTTTAACAAACAATATTTTTTTTATCTTATTCTATCTCTCTTTCCTTTTACTTTTTTTTTTTTAACTGCTTACATATGTTATTTTGCCGTGGAGGAATTTATAAACATAATTTTTTTTTTAAATCTTTCTTCACATATTAATGCAACAATGCATGTATAATTATGTGACCAAAATGGCCCAGTCCACACCAACTAATGTTTCAAAACTGAAAAAATATAAGACAAAATATATTGTTGTTACTAATGATTCATTCTTCTATTTTTGTTATAATTGTAAATTATAGTTCCAATGTAGATATACAGAACATTATGTTAAAAGATTATCTAAATTAATTATAAAAATTAAAGAGTCCTTTAGCTTTTCTTCTCATCTATTAGTATGTTGGGTATATTTAAAATGTTTAGTTATTATAAATTAAATCCAAAAGGGTTAAGAAGCTTAGTGTGGGAACATTGTTTGAAAAATGTCCATGTCAAAGAATACCTAAAAAAGAAAAATCAAGTTGGATTTCATCATGCATGAGATCATCATGCAGAAATTCTAGGGAAAATTTTGCTTTGTCTACTTTTTCATCCTCGTTAATTTATAAATATCTTAATTTGGAAGGTATGACTCATTAAATTATCAGGACTTAAATTTATTTTAAGTTGAATTTTTATGGGTTTAAAAATCTAGTTTATAAAAATATTTATTTTTTAGTATAAATTATTCATCGTTGGATTTTATTAAATGCTACTCAGTAATTTCCATGATGAATGGTTTAAATATGTGAGTTCAACACATAATATATTTTAATCAGACATCATTTGTATTTAATTTTTATTTTTACCTTTAGTATGATTTGAAATATTTAATGTAAATAATAAGAATAGTATAAAATAATAAAAATGAATTGTTGAAAATTAAATATGTGAATAATATAAATGATAGAAAAATAAATTTAACTCATTATTAAAATAAAAATTGGTAAAGAAAATCAACGAAAATTATAATCTAAATTGTAAAAAACTTCATTAAAAATGTTTGTTTCCTGTTCGTAGTATTTTTTCATAATATAAATTTATTCGTACAATCTAACAATCAATTCGATTATATTTATTTTATCTTATATATTTTTTTAATATAACCACCAAGATGACATAAAGTAAAAAATAATAAAATTAAAAATAAATAAAATATTAACTATAATTTTTAAACGATTATTTCATTGTAACTGTTTTCCTTCACTCCATTTTGTTTATGTGTGTCAATTGTAAGTATGTATACCATAGAATTGGATCATAACTATCTTCATAACTCTTTCGATACACTACACGAAGATTCTCTAATATAATCATTTTTCAATATCTTATTTTTTCGATACATTATGTCATTTAGGTTCAACATTCTTCACTCTTTCAATCCTCGATTATCGATTAATGGTGTTTTAATTTCCTCAATATCTCTCAATCATTTTCTTCGATGACATCTCATGATCGATTTCCTATCTTCATAATACGTCTTTTATCAATTATTACATTTATTCCTTACAACTATCGATGTCTCCTTTCTCGATTTATTTTTTCAATTTATTTGTAATTTTAGACTTAAACAATTATATAACTTAATATAATAATAATAATAATAATAATTATTGTTATATTGGTTATTATAGTGTCTAAACAATTAAATCTAATTATGTGACCATCTTATGGATAACAAGGTACCTACCCTTAGTCGCCCACTAGAATTTAATATAAAATCTCGTTATATTTATCTACAAATTTGAACAAGAAACAACAAACTGGATAATGGTAAACAAGAGTCATACCCTAAATTGGAGATACCCATAAAAAAGAATTAGGTTAGGACTAAAGGGAAATTTCAAGTGACACTGTTCATCAAAGTGTAAAAGTAATTTTGAGTAGTAACAATTATCTAATTGTTATTTTTTTAAAATTCAGTTGTAAAGTTATATTTTTTAATTTTTATTACTAGTAGAAGATATGGGAGACAATTTTATTTAAGGTATACAAGTGGCGTGATCAGGTTGTTTGGGAAAGTAGTGCAATCTATCAATAAATTTGGTTAAAGGCTAAATATTGAGACTAATAACGAATTATAGTATAGTGAGAAAAGGATGAAAAATAGAAACTTAATTGTTAAATATAATTTTGTAGTTGATTTAGGTTTATCCCACATAATCATAGTTTGTTTAGGTTTGCATAATTTTTTTTTAAATATTTAAATTAATAGATTATTTATAAATTTTTAAATTATCCATCTAATCTACTTTCGATTTCTGTGTGTTTTTATTCCGTTTTAATGTTTAGGTTAATTTAGAACACTATAATTTATTAATTTTATGTCAGATAAAAATTTATTTTAGCCATATTAACAAATATTTAACTAAACACCATTATACCAATCAAATTTTCTTTTTAAGAAGAGTTATTATTATATTTTATTTTGATTTTTATGAATTGAAATTATAAAAAGATAATATGAAAAAAAGGTATGTTTATTATATAAGACATCAAAGATGATTTTTTTATTTTTTTTATTTTATATTATGCAGACTGAGTCGCATAACCCGAAGACAGGACGGTCTTTATAACACTTTTGTGGGTCAACCCATCCCAATTATTATTCACACATTGTCATAGTTACCAATAGAAAGAGATTTGTAGTATTTATATCCATATTTTTTGAATTATTAATTTTTAATTCTTTTTTTTACTTTTTAAATGTATCTCATGTTCTTTTTCATTCTTTGCACATATTTTTGCTCATTTCTCTTGTATATTAAGTAATATTATGTTATAAGAAACAATAATTCTCTTATATATTAAGTAATATTATATACACGGTTATTAAAAGAAAAATACTAATTTATTATATTATTAACATTTTTGTTTTAGATTGTGTTTGTTTCTGATAGTGTAATGTATCTAAGGAAATGGAAATAATGATTTGTGTGAATGAATTTTGTTTGGATTGATTAATTCATACGAGGAGATGGATGGGTGGAACTACCAAACACTATTATATCTTTAAATTGTTAATATAATATTATTTTTTTCATATAACTAATACAACAACTATGGATTAAAAAAATTCAATGTAAAAATTTCAAAAATCAATTATAATATAATTCAATATATATATATATATATATATATATATATATATATATTGAATTAAATTAAAATATTGATGATATTTAATTATAAATCACTTAAAAATCAATTAAAATTATAAATAAATAATAATCTAAATTTAATCATTTTTATTTTAGAATATTTTTTTCAAAATATTAAAATATTTTGAAGTTTTTAGTTTATATATAAAATATTAGATTTTTTAAATTTATATATAAATTATTTTCAATTTATTTTTATATATTTTATATATATTTATTTCATATTAAATATATTTTAATTAAATTATATTTATTCTTGATAAAATTATATAAAAGATATTTTAATCATTTATTATTTTATCTTATTATTTTGAATTAT
The DNA here is from genome assembly GCA_963425845.1 of Sphenostylis stenocarpa. Taxonomy (NCBI): domain Eukaryota; kingdom Viridiplantae; phylum Streptophyta; class Magnoliopsida; order Fabales; family Fabaceae; genus Sphenostylis; species Sphenostylis stenocarpa. The sequence goes on along the minus strand of OY731401.1, from coordinate 70,904,267 downwards.
TTAATAAATAAAATCTTTTCAATTTTCGGTTATCTTTCCCTCAATCGAAATATTGTAATCTTTTTTTTTTCATTATCTCAAATTCACCCCTCAATCCAACACATGCAAAACAGTGGTATAAATACTCTGTATCTTGCCAAAAAAAGTTAAAATTAATAACTTGTACGGTAATATCTTTCATTAGGTTATGTTAGAATTTGGCTACCTAAGCCATATACTTAAACAATGCCATCTAATTGTGGGAACAATTACGAGGACAAAATTGTATATATACTGTCAATATATAATTAATTCTTTAAATGTTAAATTTATAATTACAGACCGACTAATTTCGATTATTTCAACATTAATGTTAATGACACGGAAATTAAAGAAAATTAAAAGTTATAAAAATACATTTTCTTTATTAATAGACTCTAAAGTGGTATGTTTCAGAACTATGGCTTTGTAAGTCCATCAAAGTTATTGTGGGCCATGAACAGAATTCAAGCCCATTAACTTTAACCTTTTCTTTATTATTATTTTTATATATTTATTTATTAATTGATTTGTGAGAGGGTTTAGTTTAGGTAACGATTAAAAGAAAAGCTTGTGTTTAGTTATAACATGAAATAATTATTTTATTTGTTTAACCATGGTTTTTTTTCACTATTAAAAATGATAAAAAAATAATAATTTCAAGATAAAGTCATCCCAACGCTCAAAGTTAATACGAATTTTGATCTTTCAATATTTTGACAATTTAGTTTATATTTTATTTTACTAGTCTAGTTTCCTTTGAAATAATTTGTGCTGATTTAAGTTTTTTTAAACTTGCTAATTCTAATTAAATATGCCCCTATTTTATGTCATTGATTTTCTTTAACATAATACAGTGAGAGATTTTTTATTTTTATGATTTAAAATATTTTATCCTTCTATAACTTTGAAACGTTTAAGAAATATGTAAAAATAATATGGAAATATATATATATATTACCTGACTTGTGCCAGATGATGAAAATTTTGTAGTCCTTTTCTATAGTATATATTGAGGATGAGAGGAGAATAGTTATATAATATTTTTCTATATCTATGTCAATATAAAAATGAGCGATCAAATTCAAAATTGTATAGTACGAGTGAGATACAAAATGTTAATTTTAAATTAAGAATATAATTATACAAGAAATAATGAGATATTTCATCCTTATTTTATCGAGTATGTATCGAATATTTCATGAAGTTCTAAATATATCGTTAAAATATCAATTTAAATATCTTGATTATTCATATTATGCTTCTGTTCTCAAAATTATATATATAAATAATATACATTGCAGTTGACTAATGCTAATTTAAATTGTTTTATTCTGAAAAAAAGAGATTCACAGACCATTTTTCTTATTTTGATATTTACAACAAAAAATGTATTGATTTTTTTTATAAGCTCAAAGGAGAATGAAAATTGAAATACCAACAAATATCTGAATTTTATATTCACCCAACGGAAAGTAAAATATGTATATAATGTTTTTTATTGTTACTAAAATTGAATTTATCTTCCAATACTCACACTGATTTATAATGTAATTTAACATTAAGGGGGAAAAACATCATAAAAATCTTCCCTAATCAAGTTTACGAGTTTTTATTTATATAACCGACAGTAATTCTACTATTTACATCCTAAACAATGACATTTATTTATTTATATGAGAAGTTTCCAGAACCCATAAACAAACAACGATAAAAACCTTAAGCTATAACTGAAATGTCATAAATACTGTTTTTTTGTTTTCATTAATGATATTTTTTCTCTTGCTGTGGACTCTTACTGTGTCCACAAAAATCTCAGACAGTGCTATGTGCTAGATATCTGTCATCACAAAAGTGTCCAAAATAAGAATAAGGAGATATTTTTATTTCATAATATGGTTTTCATTCCTTCCACGTCTTTAAAGTCTCTTATTCTCAACTGTGTTAGTTGAGTCCCAAAATTTTTTCCCACATATAATTCGGACCCTCCATTAGTTGTTATTAACTTTTTTTAAATTCTTTTGACAAACGTTGTATAATATAGAAATTATATAATTTATGTTAACATGCTAATTTGGTAATTGATGTCACATACAATGATGTAACAATGGACTAATACAAATGTTAATGAGACACTGACACTAAAAAAACCAAAATTTTACAGTTGTGATAAATTACAGATTCAAATTGCACACTTAATTTGATGGATTTTTTATTTATTTTATTTTCTTTATTTATTTTTGTATTCAATTTTTCTAACAAAATATTATATAATTTTTTTTAATAAATTAATAATACGAAGGAAAACAAATCCGATGAACAAAATACATAGAAAGTCTCAAAATAGTTATGAGTCTCAATTGGTGATTTAATTTGGTTCAGATTCGAATTGAGTTGGGTTGAAAATATTTAATTTTTTTTAATAATAATAAGTTAATTATAAGTTAATTTATTTTTTCTCAATTTTTAATATTTTAATTGTTTTTAGATCCATTATTTATGTTAATAAGTTAATCATTTAATCTATTTATTAAAAAGTAAAAAATTATTAAAAAAATATATATTTAAGTGAATCAACCCACTTAATTCATAAATCCATTATAGATTAAGCTAAATTATAAAAATTTTAACTTAAAAGAAAATCAGATTAAACTAATTCATTTTTAAGGTAACATGAGGAACCTATTTGACACTCTACAGGTAATATCATACTTGCTAGGTCTCGATTTACTCATAAAATACTTGATCAAGTTGAAATAATTAAATTAAATAATAATAAAGGAAGAATTAAACAAAACTATCGTAATCACATCACTTTAAATTCAAAGTTAAGATTAAGTTTTTTCTTTAAGATAGCTGTGATAGTACAAAACTTTGTTATGTTTCTTTATTCTCAATCATATTCATTAATGATCGAATATATAATAATATAATCATCGAAAAACTTTAACATATATAAAATAAATATTTGCTTAACATAATTTATTTAATGTTCAAAAGGTTGACAATTTCCAATTACAAGAGTTGATAATTTATTTCACAATGTTAAAAAGGCTGTGAGAAAATGAATTAAAAAATAGAAAATAAATTTGTTAAATTAAAGTGAAAGAAAGTAGAAAAAAAAAGTGAGATGTAGAAAAATATGTATGTATTTAATTCAAAAGAAAAAGTAAAGGAAAATAATAAATATTAACAAACTACATATTATTCTTGGGTTTTTTAACATTTTGTTTTTTTTTCTTTAACATGGGAAAGACAAAAATTTATTTTTTAAAACCATAAAAAATTTTAAAAATAAAATAAAAAATGTATTTTAAAATTATTTTTTCATATAACAATAAAAATAATTTATGATCCATAGAAAAAAAAACAGAATATTATACAGGCATGCATGCATGGCAAATTGAAAAATATATTTTGTATTCTATGCAGAATTAATTTTAAAAACCACAAAAAGTTAGGCAATTCAATTATGTGTAGATTAAAACATATTTAACCATTCCACCTACAACTTTTCAAGGTCGTAGAAAAAACAGTTGACTTGAGTCAACACAATTTAAATTATATCAAGACTTTTATGAGAATTAATATTCTCACTTCATTTATATAATTTTTAACATGTCCACCACATAACATAATCTCACAGGCTAGTTCTTTGCAAAAAATTGATTACTCTCTACATGACAGGAAGGGCATTAGTGTAAATAATCATATTGCCAATAATATATTTTTTATTTTATATATTTTCTACACGTCTAATTCATTTATATTTATTTCATATTTTTTTTATCATCCCACCTTCCACACCATAAAAAACAACTAAAGATAATTATATATATAAAGTTATTTGCTTTCTTTCTTGTACATAGGATTAGGATTAGAGTGTTCATAGAGTTATATCAATCTAATTATTTTTTTTAATAACTAAATATTTGGGATTTTTAGTCAATAAAATTGAATTATTTTCAAATTTTAATATTTGTGTGAATTTTTAAACAAAATTACGTATTTGTCTTTTTTTTTTCAAAGTCAAATCTAATTGCATAATTTGAGTCTTCATAAGTTATACATTTGATGTGATGAATGAAAGTACCGGAATAAACAATTGTAGATGGAATAATTAGCCAAAATAAAAGACTAAGAAATTGGACACTTGTAATGTTAATGGCTGATATACATAGACATGTCTTCTTCTTCATGTTAGTTTGAGTATCTTCTAGTGGAATCTTTTTATAATAATTTTGATTATTTTTTTAAAATTGATTAATTTAGTTTTTAAAATCATATATATATTTTTTATCAAATTAGAACATAATAATATTTAGCAATTTAAAATCATATAGAATAAAATAAAATTTGCAATATACATGGAGATTGAAAACATGTGTTCATTTAATGTGTTGTGGGGAAACAGACAGAAGAAGTATATAATGAAAAAAATAGGTGAAAATATGATAAATTATTAGTAGTGGTTAATGAATTTTCTTTCGGTTCAATTGTGCTTATTCCTTATTCTTTTTCTTTGCGTATTCTTCTCCGTGTTTCGGAAGAAGTGGGGAAAAAGAATATATAACTCAATAATTTGTGATAAAGTTTTTTTCCTTCTTCTGACAACTAATACTCTAGTCGTAGAAACAGCATCTCTTATTATGGAAATAAAAATTCTATAATTTTATATAATAATGCAACATGCACGTAAAATTATTCTCACACGTCTCTCCTATTTATTATCATCGTCTATTTCTCCATCATTTTCATTCAATTCAATGAATATGGATAATGAATTGTCGAGGTAGTGAATAGCTAGCGTAAAATTATTCAACTTAATCACTAATCCTAAATTTTCAAATATTTATACTTTCTCATATTAATTATTTCGAATTTAAACGCTCAAACTTTCTTTATGTTTGTGACTTTTTAAAATTGTTTCATTTCTGTTAAGGATTTTTTTTTCCCTCAAATGGTAGTTTTAATTAGTTCTATTTCTATACATCAATACTTTGTCTATAATCTTGCTGTTACGTTTTTACTTAACCCTTTCTGATTTTTATAAGTGCAGAATAAATTTAAGATGCTTAATTTTTTATATAATTTATATATTAAAACTACAAAAATGCATACAATATACAGAATAATTATTATATATACCATGTGAATGAAATGATCACATTTTAATTTGTTCCCTCTTGCCCTTCAGAATTAGCAGAATATATGATAGCCAAAGATAAAATAATTAATTTTGTTGAAAAGGGTTAAACAGTTTTTTTTTTTCAATTATTATTGAATCTGAACCATCTCTTTTAACCTGAACCGGCCACCTGTGCAACATGAATCTGGGAGAAATTGATTCTACAAACAATTGACATGTCCATTCACCAAAACATAAAATTGAGATGTCTATTCATGAATTACTATGACAGAAGAATTTGTTGATTGACTTGATGCCAAAGCTTACATATGTATTGATAAGTAGCATCTATAGTATTTTATTGTGATAATATTAAAAGTTTCATTGAAAATGCATTACATTTAATAATGTGATACATATGATTTAGGGTCACTCTATTTTAAATTGTGAATAAACTAATTTAAAAGAATTAATTAAAGCATTTCAAATTAACAATATATATATATATATATATATATATATATATATATATATTTCAAAATTTATTTTATTTGGCTGATTAAGTCATTTTTGTTAATACAACACTAATAAATAATAATTTAATTTTGATATAATATCTATGTAACTTTTTATTATTAATCAATTACTAATTGCATCCGATCAAATTCATTAAAATTATTTAATTATTTTATTAATTATTTGTTATTATATTGTATAATATTTTATACAAGTTACCTTTGTACTATTAATTGTTATTTTTAAGTTATTATTATGTTATGTATTTTATATAAGGAGACTCAGAGATATAGAATAAACTTCACTTTGTCACTTATTCTCAAATAGACTACTCTCTTATCTAAAAACGAGCAAATTTAAGAGTATAATATTTTTTGTAGGTGGCTTATGCTCTTTCTAAAATAAGTTCCTTTCAACTATCTTGAAGTCGTAACTTAAAATATTATCTATAAATCTCTTTAGTTCAATCTCACACTTTTTTTTCAATCTCTACCAATCACATAAAAATATTTAGTGTTCACTGTAGGGTTAAAAATAGAATTTCGCTTCACTCGCATATATCTCATATATCCCCTTAATAAATGATAGTTTATATACATTAATATTTCTTCTTCTTTTAACCTATTGATGTGTCTTAAACATAAAATTGTAACAAATTAGATTTCTAAAACAAACAATATACTAGACATAAAAATTAACAATAACGATATTATCATAACAGATACTGAGACTAATATATTTTTATTTATAAACGAAATATTTTAAAATAATTATTATAAACATATTAGTAAATTTTATTTTTATATAATTCATAGAAAGACGAGTGAAAATGACATTAATGATATTATGTTCGCAATTTATTAGAGTTGGAAATTCAAATGTAAATTAAAATTTGACATTAAGAAAAAAATAAAAATAAAATAAGAGATGTGTGATGTTAAAGTTTCATAATCTTAAAAGTTTTAGGTTTAAGTTAATATATGAGCAAAATATAGTATATATGAAGAAGGAAGAATACATCATCTTTATTTTACACACTAGGTTTTACAATTAAGTTAAATATAAGCCAAATTGAAAGAAAATGCCTCGATACAACTGATCATTATGTCTTCATCACCATTTTACTTGGGTCATCCATACCTGGTACGCCAATGGTAACAATCCAACTCGTAGGAGAAAATTATGGCAACGTAGTACGATTCATGTGGGAAGACAAAACTTGGTTCCATCTATTGTCTAGAGTTTTCACAATTGAGAGAAAGTGGATTCCATGGTGAATGAATAACTTACAATGCTAGATGCATTTAACACGTATCCAATTTGAGAGAAAGTGTTGAGGGTGATTGGTTTGTCTTTTATACGATATATCCTAGATAAGATTATCGGTTTATCTTTTAGTTTACTTTTATTCTTGACATTCTATTTGTATATGTATAGGTAAATAAAATAATGAAGACTGCATACAATCTTATCTGTTCTATATTTTGCAAAAATTCTCTTCGTATGGAAAAGAATGTAAATTTAAAACAACAAAACCAATTCTGGTTGACATGATGTGTGTTAGAATTCGCGTCTTAACGTGGACGCTACACGTTATATTGTACGGAAAACGTCCATTTTGTTCTCGTCTAAACATGAGTCCAAATCAAGCGGAGTAAGTTTTGAAAATGGAAACAAGTTACCAAACCCAAAATCGATTATGTCCCCTAAACGTGATTTTGGAGCCAAATGAGATTACTTCGCATGCAATTCAGAACACTTTTTAGCCCTAATAAATGTTCATCATCCCAAATGAAATATCAGTTATAATATCGTGTAAGGTCTTGTCATGCGTGGCTGCCTAACAAGGTATAACAACGTGTTCACTTTACTGTATTTGCAATGTGATTTCTAAGGTTGTTTAATATATATATATATATATATATATATATATATATATATATATATATATATATATATATAAGGACAACATATGCTGTGTCAAAGTTGTCGAAAGAAATCATTGCTCAGTGGGAAATGGATCTTAACTGATGAAAATGACTTTGTTAATTAGACTTTATATCTGAACAAATTTCTGACAGTTAGACTTAGCTTCTCCGTTGAATTTAAAATATAAATCCTAAACTGATAAGATTTCATTTTCATTGGTATGAGAAATCATGTGCATGAAATTCAGCACCTTATCAGAAAGTCGAATTCTCATTTGCCAAAGGTATTATAATGTAGTGGGACAAATAGCACAAATTCTTCATTCTCGTGTAGCCAATACGTTAAGGACACATAGTAGATTCTACCGTTTATCAGACATAAAAATTGATATACAGAATACAACGTCAAGTTGTTCAGAGTGATCAGTTGGGATTAATAATGCAGCATATGATCAGTCTCTCTAGTGTGTTCCCTTAACAATTTTGAAGAACCCAAATTGTTTACTTAAAATAGGTGTCCTTTCCCAAAATAGACAAGCTTGTATGGAATCTCTCTTTATGCTTTTAATCCAAGCCAAGCTCATGATTTATTTCCCTTTATAAATCCTTTTGGAGCCTATAAAACGCCTTCAAAATCTCTCACTTCTCATGTACCCTCATACACAAAGCTTTAGAGCATATTTTTTCATCAGTATCCCTTCTCTTTGCAATTTCATTCCAATTCATTTCTAGGCTCATGGAACCACTTTCTGTGGGAAGAGTGATAGGAGAAGTGGTTGACATTTTCAGCCCAAGTGTGAGAATGAATGTGACATATTCCACCAAGCAAGTTGCTAATGGTCATGAGTTAATGCCCTCTACTATTATGGCCAAGCCACGCGTGGAGATTGGTGGTGATGATATGAGAACTGCTTATACCTTGGTAAAATGATTACTCATTCACCCTAGCTTTCTGTTTGAACATATATATGTCTCTATTAGTACTATCACAGGGTATATATGCCCACTCTTATCTCCCAAATATTTCAGATCATGACAGACCCAGATGCTCCAAGTCCCAGTGATCCATATCTAAGGGAACATCTTCACTGGTTTGTATAATCAAACTCTATTATCTGTCTATATTCATTGTACTATCAATTCCCTCATTATCTTGGTGACAATTTGCCAGGATGGTTACAGATATTCCTGGCACCACAGATGTCTCTTTTGGTTAGTCTCACTCTTATCCCACAATGTTGATTCTGATAATCTATATTTCTTAATTTCTTGTACTAGATATACTTTTGCCACTATGTAATATATATATATATATATATATATATATATATGTCATGTTTAATACCAAAAAAAAAAAGAACTACGACATATCATTTTTAAAGATGCTTATAAAAAAAAAGACATTTTGTTAACATAAAGAACTAATATATTCTTACAGGAAAAGAAATTGTGGTCTATGAGAGTCCAAAGCCAGTGATAGGAATCCACAGATATGTGTTCATCTTGTTCAAGCAGAGAGGAAGACAAACAGTGAGACCTCCATCTTCAAGAGACCATTTCAACACAAGGAGGTTCTCGGAAGAGAATGGCCTTGGCCTACCGGTAGCTGCAGTTTACTTCAATGCTCAAAGAGAGACTGCTGCAAGGAGGAGGTGACTCTAGAAGAAGAACAAAAAAAAAGGGTTGCAGTAAATAAAGTTAACTTGTTTCAACCTTAATTAACTCATAATGAGATTTTTTTTCCTTTGGTTTTCTTAGGGTTTGGCATGGTTGTATAATAAGGATAGGTGTGTTTGATGAAATCTCTTCCACTCTTCAGTTTATGTTTTTCAATTTTCTTTTGGAGTCCTCAAGGGAAACTGTGAGAGGTAGGTGGTGTTAAAAGGTAGTAGATATTCTCGATGTACTATGTACTTATAGCTATTATAGGTTATATGAGAAGTTGGGACCAAACTAGTGTTATGTTTCTTTTAAAGAATCTGTAATTTTTGTGATACGAAAAACATAGCTTTAGCAGAGCTTGTGGCTTTCTAATAGGTGCCTGGAGTGTAATGATATGATGTGTTACGATATAATGAGAAAAGAACATGTTATCAGCACAACTGTTACTGTCTAACATTTTTAATGATCTAGCTTTCTTTCATTTCAATTTCTCCACCTTGCAAACGAGTTTTGCTAGCACATGCATATCTATGATTTTATTCTGGTTGAATGCATATATCTAATAAGAAGCATCAATGGTACAGAAAGTGCTTCACACGTATATGGTACAGAACCCTTAAAATAGTTCATTAAACAATAATCTATTTCTGCTGTAGACAACAATGGAGTTAAATGATCTAGATTCAAATTTAAGGAATGAATTTCCTTCCAATAAAGCTGTTATATTAAAAAACTTGACACCAAAGTACGAAGAAAGGAGCAAAAGTGTGGTTTAAAACACAAAGGGACAAAAGATGGTGCATATGAAGTTGCAGTTGAAGCTTTAAATATGGATAATCTTTTATCCCTGTCGTTTTCGATTAGTGTTAGTTTTTCTATTGAAAAAACCAAAAGATATATATGGGATTGTAATTAACACAACCCAAAGTTACATTTTTTTAGCATTTAATTAGTATTCAATGATAATATGTTGTGAACTGCATAATTTATATGTTCCTTCTACCCATCATAGCGACTTCTTCATGGTTATCTAGGACTAATGATGGAGTTAATCTTTTATATGAATTTATCATTATAATTCTTTTGCATTATTTATAACTATACATTATCATGAATAACATATGAAGAAATGAAGCATGAATGAATATGATTGCTGAATTATTTGGTGGCGTCCCATGCTTCTACGCATTCTCTGAAAAGTGTGGCATGGTTATGCATATTCTATGTAAAACTATGGAAGAAAGAAACAAAAGCTTGGTAAGGGACAAGACACCCAACACAGCAAACAAATAATAATTGCCCATATAAAGAGAGGGTGCGTGTCTCACTCTCATGGATGGAGATCTCAAACGTGGCAACATGAGATTAGTTGAATGAAAGAATACTAGTACACAAAATCTCTTTTACATCTGATATTTTGTTCTTTCAACGTATGATTAAGTTCTCACGAGTCATAAATTCATATCAGTGTAATTATTTGAACTTAAAATGTCAAAATATTTTAGTTGTTATTATAATTAATGTAAATTTATGTTTAAATTTTGAGAGGATTTTTTTCTCCTTTAACTATTGATAGTTTTTTCTGTATTCCTTTCTTTCCTTTTTTTTTTTTTCTTTTTTCTCTTAGTATCTTTTTTGCACTAGTAGGAAAGACTTTTTATGTATACTATTTTGAGTTTTTTACATCAGGAAAAAAGGCTTCTAATTGTGTCTCTTATGTGTCGAATTTATGTGGAAGTACAATACAGCAATTCAATGTGACATTGCATTATCATTATTAAGATGTCAAAAAATAATTATGATTTAAATTTTAATATTAATTTTAATCACACAATAAATCTCCAAATATTTTAATTTAACAGGACAGAAATATTCAGAGCTATTAATAAGTCATAATAATAGTATAGTTATTGCTTATCATAACAAAGGCATCCAAGAAATTTACGTAATGATCACAACCTTGCTCAACAATAAAAAAAAAAAAATTCTGGTGCAAGGAAAACGAATGGTAAGAGAAAATATAAAACTTGGAGTATGTCATTATAAGAAAATTATTAATTATCAATAGGTAATCATCAAAAAATTATTAACAGAAATTATTGACTAATTAAGGTATTTGTAGATTTGATCTTACCCAGTATATGCGTAAGTAAATGAATAATTAATTACCGACGGATATCCGTCGGTAAATTAACAATTTTGATAAATTAATAATTAGTTACCGATAGATATAACCGTCGATGAATATTCAAAATATATAAATATATTTATATATTTTATATTTATATATTTACACCGGTATACATTTATTTGTATATAAATATAATTTTTTTGTAAGTTATTATTAGAAAATCGTAGTAGTTTAGTGATTGGAGTATCAGTATCTAATTCTAATATACTTGGTTCAAATTCTGGTAGTGATAATTATCTTAATTTATATATAAATATAATTTATTTGTAAGTTATTATTAGAAAATGATAATAGATTTATAGTTAAAATATATATAATATAAAAAGGAAGAGACCTCTAAATAAATATAAATAATTAAAAAATATTAATATAATTTATTTTGATATTTGATAATAATTAATTTATTGAAAAAAATATTATGTTAAATTATTAAATATATTTAATTATATATTTATAATTTCCTCATCTAATTCTTTCATCTTCTTTTCTTTTCTTATTTATTAATAATATATTATTTAAAAATCCAAAATAAATCTTGAAGATCTCCACTGATCCCACGAAATTTCTGTTATTTTCATTCACATCATTGACTTCCTGACTCATTCTAGCGCGGCATTCACAGTGATGATAATAACAAGATGAAGGGTATTAGCCTCGAAACAAAATATGTTTTCCCTTGCCAAGTGATAACACGTTTCGAAATCATGATAAAAGCAAAGTTATACTACTAACTCAAAATAATAGGCCAAGGTCTTTTCCTTTAGCCTTTTATAGGATGAGATCATAAAAATAAGGAATAGAAAAGGTAAAAAAAACTTCAAAGTGAAAATTAAGATTATTTAAATTAAGTGAATAAAATGGAAATCAAAATCAATTATGTCTAATATAATGGAAATCACTTAACCCATCACACATCATCCAATCCAACGTATTAGACAACTCAAATCACCTCAACTCTTTCATATGTAGCAATAGTTCATATATGTACCAAACAATACGTTAATGAAAAAAATATATATAGAAAATGATTGGCTTAGAAAAAACGAGTAAAAAATCTATTTTTCTTGTTCAATAGTATGTCATCTTGTTTTAGATCCCATATATTTTATTTTATAATAATATATGAGAAGAAAAAAAAATTTAAATATAAAAAATATAAAACTAAGTCTCTCTCATCTCTCCAATTTGAAGGGGTTAACTACATAAATTATTTTGTTTAAAAAATAATTTAATACATTTTTTAAAATAAATATATTTTTTTATGTCATTTTCTTTTTAAACTACAATTATTTTTTACTCTATTTTTTATCCTCACATTTTATTTTATTTTTCTTCCTTCCAACGGAACATAATGTGAGCTACCTTAACCTATTGACAAAGTTCGATTGAATTAGTAGCTTAATTAAATAGGTATTGAATAAAGGCAAAAAAATGTTCATAAAAAATAAGATAATTTTTTTTAAATTTGAAATTAATATATACACTTAACGCTTATTATATTAAAAAAATATCTAATTCTCTTATAGTTTGTTTGCTTAAGCTAAGTGAAATTATATTTCCTAATGCTAATGTATTTGAAATTGTATTTCTTTTGTCTTTAAACAATTTAAAACATTGCTCACTTTACAAAATAATCTAATTAAATGAACATTAAAAATAATAATACGATAAAATTAAAAAAGAATATAAGGAAAAATTATTTAATTTATAAATGTGTAATAACATTTTACATTATTTTATTATTATAAATAAATTAAAGTTGTTGCATTATTTTTTTATTCAAATTAAAATATGCCCTCTGATTAAAAGTATTATTATTTTTGTTTATTAATATTTTTCAAGTGAATATATCATCGTGTAATGAATATGTTTTACCACCTACAACTAAATAAGAAAAGAAAAGACATTAATATCTTTTTACTTCCATTTTCTTTTAAGAGAATTTTTTTCCCTACAACTAAAAACCTCACATCATAGTATTTCTCTGAATGTTTATTGCAATATTCAAAATATCAACAAGATTAAAACTTTAGATCACTGAATCAACAGAAACAAAACAAACCATGCAGGGACAAATTGTTGAGCAAGTACTTGAGCATAACATTAGTGTTGAAAGGAGAAACATTCTCCAGTTCACAAAAAAGGCAATTACAAATGCAGCAACAAGCTGTTGCAGGACTCAAACTTCTTTTTGTAAACCTATGAAAATAAATGACAAACAAAATATACTACACAAACAAATCTGAGACATGCCATAACAGAAAGGTATTTTTCTTCTTTCTCTTCTTTTGAAAGAAGACTTGGTTTCCTATGATAAAAATGAAATCCTGAATGGCAATAGCAACCAGCTCATACTTTTCTAAAATCATAACTGGGTGTACTAAAATGGTGGTAGAATGCTGACATGCAAGATTATCTATCACTCACATATACATCCACTGGATTTCACCATGAGGTAGGTTAATAAGATAATCTATAGACTCCTTTATTGATCTAATATTGTATGAAGTATACACAAGATAAGAATGGCCATGCATGCACCAACCTATTAAGTCAAGCATTTATTTCTGAATTGCATTGATGCTCCCTGCTGCAACTTCTTCTACCCCAAAACATACCTGAGCATGTTGTTTTGTCCAGCCTTGGACCTTCCATTTTATCCTGATCCATCATCGTCGATGCTTGAGAGTGGCGAGGCGATTCATCTCGTGTTTCTGCTTCCCGGGGTTCAAATGATGGACAGGGACCATCATTGCAAGTACAAAGAGGAATTGCTACAGATGGAAATGGAGTACAAGTGACAGGACAAAGCATCTCTGAAGGAACTGAAGCTACACGGTTCCTTCGAATCTCAGGGGTATGAGAAAGAGACGAGCGAGCTAGGTCACGTGTATGTAGTATGCATGGGGTACACAGGCCGAGAGACACATGCATTTTGTTTTCTTTTGCATGGGAACCTGGTAACTTGACAAAAGAGACGATTCCGTGTCTGCAAAGGGGGCAAGGGATAGAACCAGGAGGTCCACCCGTTTCAGAAGTAACATTGCTTGTTGAGCAAAGATAGAGGGCACATTTTACACAAAGCTCATGTCCACATCCTGCATTTAAAAGGCTTGAGATTAGTTGCACTGAAATGAAAGCATCCACAAAAGTAAGCTCAAATGCCGAGCACTCTGCAAATCTTACAGAAATGACTTCCGTCTTGTTTGATTTGGTTAGTTTTTAAAATTTGTTTTAGAAGCTGTTTTACAATTTGTTTGATCAGTACAAATACTTGTACCCTAGCATTCTTTCATTTGAATAACAATTCAGAATTTCAGTTTCTCTCAATTCTCATTGCACGATGAATTCTAACATGGTATCATCAGCTTTTGACAATCCAAACACCACAGGAATGCATAAGGAAAAAATGCTGCAAACATAGTATTTTCAAAATTAAGAAAGAAAACATGGGATTAACTCAGAATGATATATCAGAGAGAATTTCGTAGGCTCTAGAAATCTCGCATTGATTTCCGCCATTACTTTAGAAATGAACTGCAGTTCATCAGATATCCTCGTGCAAAGATTCAAATATAAACAGATATCCAAAAAAATTGAATTCAGTACCTTCAGCAGCCACTGAACATGACCTCTCCAAGCAGACAGCACAAACATCAACTTCATTAGAAGAGGTTGTAGTTGATTGCAATCCACAGTCTCTGCAGTTATTCAAATCAGTCTTGCATTTGAATCAAGAATAAAAATCAGAAACATACATTAGCATTTAACTCTAGGTTGGTATATCAAGAAAAGGACAACATTGGCAAATACAAAGTAATTCTCTCCTCCTTCTCTTTCAAGGTTGAAAACTCCATCTTTTGGTATTATCTCACTGTCTTTAAGAATCATTCAATAGCCAAGATACTTGTGTTCATTCCACACAAAACAAATGGGCGGAGCCACAATATAAAAGAAATATTCCATGATGAATATGTTTTTCTAGCATGCCCTCCTGTACCACAAATAACTTAAGGAAAGCCAGTGTTGTCAGCATTTGTCTCAGCCTATACCTTTTATTGAATATAATAAATCACTTCTATATCAAAGATGGGGGAGTTAGTTACTGAGACAAACATTAGCCTCCATTGGGCACCATTTAATATATATGATAAACATAATATTATCAGAACATTATAATAGAGACCACCGAAAGCAGTGATTAAGTACTATGAGAAGGACTTTGACCCTGAAGTTTATTATTATTACTAGAACCATCATGAAGTGAACATGGAAGAGAGAAACGAAACCTTATGTTTGTGCTGTTGTAAATTGTGCATGAACAAATTTAAGATAGGAGCATAAGATGATAACGGGAATTGACAGACTTAGGATAATATATTTCGTTATTTGAACAAAATATTTTGTTTTTTGAACAGAATATTTAAAATACATAACAAAAAAGACGAAATGAAATTATGTTGATAAAAATGTCACCTACAGAGTTATATGTAAGTAAAAGAACAAAATGATGATATATAGTGCAAGAGAATTCAAAACCTACTATACAAACATAATTCAAACCAGTTAAATTCGGATGAATTTCTAAATATAGTCTCACAGGTTCAACAATAAATTCTAAATATTTAATCAATTCTTCTCTCACAAATATGCAAGGATAACCAAGTTTACTTTTTTGGGTTCTGTACTATAATATAATACTGCTTTCATTCCTATTTATACAAGACTCAATTACCTAATTTATCAAGATTAAAGAAAGTGGCTAACTTGGTCATAAATTTTTTTCAAAACTACCCATTAATATTTCTCTTTCTCTCTTCTAATTGTTTGCTAGCACTACCTTCTCTCTTTTAATTAAGGGTATTTTGGGGAAAAGATCATTCATGCAAGGAAAACTATGTTGGGTCTTATAAAAAGGAACAAACACTACTTCTAATTTGGATCTTATGAAGAGGAATAGAGGGAGTATATTTTATTTCATTGGACAGACAACAACATCAATCAGTCAAGTCATTTATCGTTTGTTTAATAAGAAATCTAAAATCAAAGATCGTAAGCAATTTCCACAAAGTATTATTTGCTAAAATCACAGTAAACATGCACAAATAAAAATGTATACTTATTTAAGAGTTCGATAAGTAGTGAAAAGTATGAAATCCCAGCATCCCACATTCAGAATAAATGGCATATGGACCAAGTCCATCATAATCAATAAATATTTCTTGTAGAATACAATCCATTATTTCTTTGTTAGGAGAAAATTTGGTTTATCATTTTCATCATCTAGATTCTAGATACATGACTGCAAAATTACCTGGCAATGTTGAGTACACTCATGAGAGGCAAGGACAAATAATTTGAAGAAGGGAATGTCGATATTGTGGCTTCAGAAGTGGGTGCCAGCAATGGTTCAAGCCAATGACGTCCCCACATCCTAGCAACATCAAGTGGAAGCCATCTGGAGGGGCAAAAATGTACACTCATAATATTTAATCATTTATGCTATAGGCTTGCATAAGTTTGTACTGAAATTTCCATTTAAAGTATCTTACCCATTGCAATTCAAAGCCATCCTACTGGCACCTCTTGCAAGGAGGATCTGCAAAAAATAAAAGCATCATGACATATTGAAAGGAAAAGACCAAATGGAATATCAAATCAAAGTTAAAGAAATTCTTGCCTGACAGCATTTTAAGTTGCCTCCACAAGCAGCATAATGCAATGGAGTGCTTCCAGCCCCTATATCAATGCACATCAGTAAATTTCAAGGAGGAAAGAAAAGTAGCATACATTTGTCCGAAAATTAAACAAAAGATTACCAATTAAATCCATTGATGTTCCATAATGAAATGTTGCAGCTGACACATTTGCATCAAGATCAAGTAGCAGTTGTACGCAATCAAAGTACCCATTTAATGCAGCCATATGAAGGGCAGTAATACCAGCATCAGCTGTTTTGTTTACAAACTTGGACAGCAGACTGCACTGGAATGAAGTAAATAAATACCAAGATAACATACAGAAATTGCAACTTGTAGGCTAGACATGCCTCAAAACATTCTTAATATCAATATAACTAAAAGAAAACTCAATAGGGTGTAATTGGGCTAGGTTGGGTCAGGTTTGGACCATTAAAAAAATCCAAACAAATAAAACAATTTGGGTTGCATCAGGTTGGTTCTCTGAATTTTTTCAAGACAAACCCAAACTAAACCAACCCTCTCTTGATTGGTTTAGGTAAGTGATCAAGTCATATGATAAAACTATAATATTAATAATAATAATAATAATTGATCATTGGCCAATTCCTCTTTCCTTCCAAAACAGGCTTGATTCATTGCTAAACAGATGACACCGACAACCTCATCCCCTACTCAAACATCAATAAGTTCATGGGAACCAGCAGAGTGGAAGGGCCGATCCAAACTAAAACCATGAGGTTGTCACAGATGGGAAAAGATGGCCCCTAATGACACTAATAAGATTAGTGTGTGCATCAGTAGCAAACAAGAGTGAATCAGAGGGTGGTCAATGGCAAACCCACAATAACACTGCTGTTGTGTGAACCCCTCAGAAATGCCACTGCTTTGTAAACCTGTAGCATCTGTGGTGTCTCCACTATGGCTATGTGGAGTGGGAATCGCAGAGAATGAAGCCAACTTCATAACAGCTAAACAGGGCAAAACTACAATTCTCACTATGGTTTTGGTTCTGTTACAGGGGGTGTTCATTTTTGGAAAATCTGGTGTGGGAAGTTCATTTCAAGTTGGTTTAATTCGGGTTTGCAAACTCATAACCAAAACCCAAACCAAATATGGTCGGGTTGCTTGAACCAAACCATTAAAGGTCAAGTTGTGTTCGACTGGGTTTGTGAGGATTGACAATCCTCATAACACCAATACTCAATGTCATAATTTGCACAAAAAGTTAAGCATAACTCTCACAACTAATATTCGTATCTAATACATAATTATTACACTATACAACAAAATGGGTAAATGTGTATGAATGAAACTTTAAAAAATTGAGTATATAAAACTAACACACGAGTATGGCGTTAATATAAAGAACCTTTTAATACAAGCATGTCACCAATGGTGAAAATATCACATGAAATTCATTGCACTGGTATTACATTGTCTTAAAAGATTACATCATGAAAAGGAAAGGCAAACCTTTGTTCATTTTTGTTTTTCACATTTGACCTATCACTTTCCGCATCTGCATGAATCTGTAAAGTTTCAAAAGGAGCACTTGGAACAAAATCTGCCACAACAAGTCTGATGCATCTCGCATGCCCATTGATGGCTGCAAAGTGTAGAGCTGTCCTCCCACTGAGATAATCTGCTTTCAAAACCTGTTATCAAATTGGCTACAGTCTAGTTATTCTTGAAAAGAAACTTTAACAATGTAAACAAGAAAATACACTTGAAGACCAGCAATTCCCTTCCCATCTTACACATAGTTGCAACTTTCAACAACCAACCCCTGCCCTATGGTCTCCATATGATACAACAGTTCAAAAATATAACTAAAGGTTTATTTGGTTTAGAGGATGGAAAGAGGGGCAGGATGGATGTGTGAAGAAAGGAGGGAACAGACGGGGGAGAGACAGTTTTCTGCACATAAGTGTGAAGAAATGCAACAAAATCCATTATGTTGCCTAAAATAAGACTAAAATAAGTGTTTTTGACACCCATGATCGATTAAGGGTATTTTTTTTATCATAATAATAATAATAATAATAATAATTACTATTAATATTAGGAAATAATAATTTATAAAAATTAATAATAACCAATAAAATAACTTTTCTTTTCACTCATTTTTTTCCAGCTAAACAACCTCTCTATAGTCATTTCTTACCTCTTTCTCTACCTTCCCCTTTATTTCTTTCCTCTCTATCAAAAGAAGCATAAAAGACAGGAAGAGGGAGAGAAGAGGAATAGTGAAAAGATTGAATTTTTCCCGTATGACACAGTAAATGAACTCATACTCACATTACATCTGTAGAGCATAAGAGTTTGTACAACTTCCCAATGACCATATCTACAAGCTTGCATCAAGGCCGTCTTCAAATCAAGGATAAAAGCAAATAAAAGTCCCATTTAGTGAACCATATTTTGAATCACAAAATATACATGCATCAAAAAGAAAAGCCACAGACATCCAAACAAAACTGCAATTTCTGCACATTACCATTCTATCAGCTATTACTGATCTGTGAATAATCATAATGACACGCTAGCTATGGCAGACGCATGGAAAAAAATCATACCCAAAAATGGGGGGAAATAATTTTTCTTTTTCAATTTCAAACACAACATAATCTTCCAACACCGAAGTTCACCTAAATTCATCACACCATTGCAATCAAACCGAGTAATTCATCATATCAAAACCAACACCACAAAAAACTAAAATCCAAGCCCAAAATGAACCTGTCATATCAAACACGCATTAAAAAAAAAACAAAACGGGGAACCCGTACCTGCCCACAATAATTTCTTGAATTCATATCAGCTCCATTTTCAAGCAGCAATGCCACAATCTAACAGAAACCCAGATTAAAAAGAAATAAAAAAAAAATAGACATAGAAGCTTCGGGAATCAAAAGAGGTCGATGAAAACAGTAAAGACAAAAACTTTGAAAGATTAGAATGAGAAAAACGAAAAACGGCTGGTTCAGAATTGAAATTGAAACCTCATTATGGCCTTTAGAAGCTGCAAAGTGAAGAGGGGAATTGAGACCCCCAAAAGTTGAGTACTTTGCAAGACAAGGGTTGCATTCCAGAAGCATCTTCGCCTCAACCAAATCGCCGTCCCTCGCGGCCGATACCAACCTTTCGCCGGACGCCGAGCACCCAAATGAATTCCCCATTTCTCTCTCTCTGTGAGATCAAGTCTTCCCAGTGGAGGCACTGAGCAAAGAAAGAAACAGAATCCAAAAAATGGAGAAAAATCTAAACGCAATGGGGTGTGAATGTATATGTGTATTTACGATGTGAAGGAAAATTGGAAACTTTGCTTTCGGATTTGGTGGAGAAGCTGTGATGGCGACGTGGCAACCTTTTTCTCTCTCTGTGTATGAAATAGCTATGTGAGACAGAGAAGGGTAAAACAAAAAGGAAGGAAAAAGTAAAGGTTGAAGAAGGTAGCTAGGAATGTGCTTGAGGTCGGTGTTAATGGTGTTGTTGTGTGGAGCGAAACAAAAGGGAAAGGAGTGTGTTAGAAAATGAAGGCTCTCTCTCTCTCTCTCCCTCTTATTTGTGTTATGTTCTTTCCTTCTGCGTGCATTCTTGTTGCTTTGACTTTTTGTTTGTTCCTCCTTCCATATGTCTGTTAAAATCATTCCTGTTTTTTAGGTTTAATAGCCGTTTTTATCAACTATTTGCCTTTATTCTCTCTAATTTTAATTGTTCGGATAAATTGTATTTTTCTTTCAAATCTATTTTTTTTTTAAGTTTATGTAATTGGAAAAAAGATTATCAAGTATTTTTTAAAAATTCCGTACATAATTGAGAAATTACAAATATTTTATGTTATAATAATTTTATTTCACATTTGTATCATCCTAGATAAAAAGAGTGTTTATGAAGAGGAATTAAAATATGTTTTAGAGACAAAAAATTGTAAACTTAAATAAAATTTTAGTTTTTGTAAGATTAGTGTATTTTATTTTTGGTTTTCATGGTTTTTTATTTTTTTTGTCTTTTCAATATTTAAAACTATTGTTTTAGCCTTTATAAATTGTATAATTTTTTTTATTCTTATTAAATACTTTTTTTAATCTCTCAAAATTTTGAAATTCATTTTAAAATAAATAAATAATATTTTATTTAAGAAATTAAAATAAAATTTAATCTAGTATAAGCTTTAGCATATGCTATTTAGGATGATTATTGAATTTTCCACAAAGAAAAATATCATTTATACCATAATTCATTCAACAATATGTATAATAACATTTCTTTCTATCTTTCGTCCCCATTATTTATTATATTTCATAATGGTTAAAGAAATAGAAAAAAAATGTAATTATTGTATCAAATGTTATGTCTTATATATCTATCTTTTTTAAGAAATGTTTGTCTCACTCCAACAAGAGTTTTTGTGCCTATCATGTGTATTATATAATTTTTCAAGCAAAATTTTCTATTTCAATAAAATTATTTGATTAACTAGTTTTATGTTAAACTAACTCATTTGTATGTTTTGACTTGACTAATATATTAATTACATCTATCCTTTTTTTTAGCAGTTAACTTTCTTTAGTATAATCAGTTAACCATTATTGATATTATAAATATAAATTATATTTTTAATTATTGCAAGGATAATAAGTTTTTTATTATTGTATTTATTTATAATAACATATAATTATTACAACCAATATAATTATCCATTCATCAAATTGATATATTTTTTTAGTTAATCAAATTGATGTGGTAGTAAGTTTTTGGATTGTTTTTTTCAAACTTAAATTTGAAAAAAAAAACTGACTTTTAAAAATAGAAAGAGAAAGCATTTGTAATCAAGTGTTAGGTTTTTACAATATTTGGTTCATTTTTTCTTCTTCAATTTTTATAATTGGAGTCTTCAACTTATAAAATCTAATTTCCTATTTGAGGTGATTATAAGTGTTGGTTTTTTCAAATGCAATTCGAAAAATTGGAACTGATAGATTTTTTTTTCATCAGTTTACAAACTTTTACATTCATTTTTAAAGAAAATAATTTGTTTTGTCTTAACAAAAACATACTATTATTAACCTTTTTTTCTTTTTTTTTAACCATCAGGATTTTTTTTCATCTTTTAATACACTATTTTAAATCCTAATAAAACACAAATTAATAATTATACAATTTCTTTACTAAAAAATTAATCATATATATTGTTTCAAATTTCTCTAAACTAAAATGGTTCATAATTTTATCTTTAATATAATATTATTTGATTGTATATTTTAAAAATATATAACATAACATTTTTAATATTTATTTTTATATAATTAAAATATACTACAAAATAATTATTATTTAATTAAATTGTTATATAATAATTAAAACTGCATAAAATAAAAAATAATAATACATATATTTTATTTATAAATATATGTAATTAAATTTGATATTAATATAAATATTAAATTTTAACTCATTAAAATAAGATAATATAATAAAAAAATATAACTAGTCAGTATTACGATAATGGAAATAATTTGTGTTAACGGGAATAAATCTGCAATAAATATAAATAAATAAATAAATTATGTGATGAATATAAATAAATACCTTTAATACATACTGATAATGACTATAAGTATTTTAATTATCTTATTTAATAACTTACATAGTATGAAATTAATTATTTTAATTATCTTATTTAAAATCACACGTAAGTAGACATACAAGCCAAAAAATATCATAAAAAAAAATATAATAAAATTTATACGTATGAAATTTTTTATCAATTCACAATTAAATTTAAAATATTCTTAAGAATAACAAAAGAAACTAAGATGACTCTATATCTTCTTAATGCGAAATATATAAATAAAGAATACGTACCCCTCTCATTCATGATTCAAACTTCAACTTAAAAAAAAAAATTGTATATATTCGGGGATTTAAACCTAACCTTAGTTATACTCAATTCTGTTCACATATATTATCTGCATTTTTTATTATCAACAAAAAAATTCTTGCTTAGAATTCAAGCAAAGGAAAAATAGATGAAGTTGATGCCAATTGAATCTTTCACTACTATATATATCTTTTATTCTATTACCTTTTGTATTTCATTAATAATATGAGTAATATTGAACTCAAATTTTTAAGTGAAGTTTTAGTTTTGAAAATCATAAATAAATAAAGTAAAAGATGCAACCATACAAGGAAAATTATCCCTTTAACATTATTTAGAAAAAAAAAAAGAAAAAAAAAACATTGATTGCATCTAATATAGTAAATTATTGCTCCTTATTAACTTCAAATGGTTTTACAAATATTGTCGGAAATAATGTTAGTTTTTGGTGGAGTTGGATTAGATTAGAGACTAAATTAAGCAGTCGATAGTTTTTTCTTTTTATACTGTTGGTAACATTTATTTTTAGACATTATTTAAGTTAAGAATTCAAAGCCACGACACCAGTATAAGATTGAAGGCATTATAAGGTGAAGCATATGTATATATATATATATATATATATATATATATATATATATATATATATATATATATATATTATTTATTTATTACCGTGTAATATAATAACATTACAACTGAAGTATCTTAAAAAATTATTTTGCTATGAAATTTGTCATGTGATGCTAAAATAAGTCAAATGAGTTTTCATCAACCAAGGGTTTAGTCCAACTCAATAGTCAATACTTACCAAATTTTTTAATTACGATATTGAATTTGATCACTAATTCTTCTATCTAGTCCAAACTAATTAATGACGGGTGGTAGTTGCAAAAGAAAACATTTTTGGTTAAAATATACACATTCAAACATTATACATATATACTTAAATATTAATCATATATTTTTGAAGTTGAAATGTTGAACTAAAAAAATATTTTCACCATATATTTTATACTAAACCATATCAATATATATATATATATATATATATATATATATATATATATATAATCATTGTGATAAATTTTAAATTTATAGTTATAAATTTTATGATTAATTTTATGATATCATACTTTTTTACTAAAATAATATTATTATATTATATATATACCTAACAGAAATTTTTATAAAATTATTTAATTAACTGAATCTCTTATAAAATTATTTATTTAACTGAACATCTTTTACCGTTGTATTTGAAATTAGGTTTCCGTAAACTGAATTCCAATTATAAACTTATCACTTTTTTTATAAATAAAAAAATTAAATAAAATATATAATTAAAAATAATAAAAATAATATTAAAAATAAAATTTTAATTTTAATATTTAAATAATATTTATATAAAAAATAATAAAAATAATATATTATTTAAATATATATTAAATTATTTAAATATATTTAATAATTATTAAAAATATTAAATAATATTTTTTTATAATATTTTTTTATTTTTGAATAGGAAATTTAAAATTTATATATTTTTTTATTATATGAATTATTTAAGTTATAATTTTAGAAAAAAATAGAATAAATAAAAATTTAATTTAGGTAATATATTAAAAAATTAAATATTATATTATAAAAATTTATGTAATAGTTTTTATTTGATAAATTATAAATATTATATTAAAAAATTCATGCTATAATTAATTTTTTTAAATAATAAAGTAAAAATATTATTTAATTAGTTAAAAATTATTATTATTAATATAAAATAAACTTAAAAATAAAAAATAATAAAAAATGACAGAATTTAATGTATAATATTAAAAATAACATAATAATTGATAATAAAAATAAAATTATTGATAATAATGTTAAGAAAATTTTAATCTCAAAAGTGGTGTCCAGTTCCACAGAGGACGACGTCTATTACGTTTTAGATTTTGTTGGTGTGGATGTTCTTGAATTTCAGGAAAAATTTGTAGAGGGTTTTCTTCTTCATAAACCTCTATTATTTTCACTCTATAAAAATCTTTCTACCTTTATTATTTTTCTTTAATATCATGTTCTATAATTTTTATTTTGTTACTAATAACTTATTTTTAATTTTACTTTTAATATTTTATATATTAAATTTATCAATTTTTTTCTAAAATTATAACTTAAATAATTCATATAATAAAAAAATATATAAATTTTAAATTTCCTATTCAAAAATAAAAAAAATATATAAAAAATATAATAAAAAATTATTATTTAATATTTTTAATAATTATTTAAATATATTTAAATAATTTAATATATATTTAAATAATATATTATTTTTATTATTTTATATAAATATTATTTAAATTTTAAAAATAAAATTTTATTTTTAATATTAATTTTATTATTTTTAATTATATTTTTTATTTAATTTTTTATTTTAAAAAAAAGTGATAAGTTTAAAGTTGGAATTCGATTTACGAGAAACTAAATTTCAATTACAATAGTAAAAAATGTTTAATTAAGTAAATAATTTCATGAGAGGTTCAGTTAAATAAATAATTTTATCATAAGTTCATTACGTACATATATAATATAATAATATTATTTTAGTAAAAAAAGTCAATGATATCAACTCTCCTGTAATAAAAACATATTAAATACAAATGTATTGTCTAAATTAATATCTGGTTTAGTGCTAGTGGTGAGTAGTTCTCAATGAAATGGGAAATATGTCCAAAATTAAAAGGCTCAAAATTTTATTTTATTTTTGGAAAAAAAAATCAAGTAAATTAAATATATGTTAATAGTTAGATAAAGACATTTGTCATTATTCACTAGGCTTAGTTTAATGATAGTGAAAATTGAGTCTGTTGAATAAAGTTGAAATGTTGCTATCGATATTAACTGCACACAAAAAAGTTAAAGACATTTATCAAAAACCTTCAATTAGAGACCGATTAGTTAAATTACAAAAACTTGGAATCTTGACTTTTTGCCAATACAGCAGGCATGCATGCAACATGGTTAGTTAAAATATGTTGTGTTGGATAGTGTGTGTCTTCTATAGTGACTTCTATACCAGACCCTAATTAAATTTAAAAAGTGCTAATGTTTATTGTGAGTTCCAAAACATACAATATTATTTATATATACAAGTGGGCAAATTGCGTATTAAAAAAACAATTTTTTTTACTCTTTGTTTCTTTTGTTGGATGAGAAAAACATGCAAGACATATTAGTTGGATTAACCAGAGAAATTGAGACGAGAATTTCTACCACCACAAGCAAGCGTAATGTAAAAATGGGTTTGGTCTTGTAATCATTAAAATCAAGGAGTCAAAAGAAAAAACCATAGATATGACTTGAAAGCCAAGTTTGAACTTCATGTATAAGCTCTCGATGTAGGGAAATTGTAGCAAATGGAGGATATGTATGAGATCTAAAAAGGGAACAGTGATTAATTATATAGATAAGCATTGTGTCAATCAGTGTTCTTATCACAAACCCTTTTGACATTCTTTTTATAATCTTATTCTCCTTCAAAGGAACAACTTTCCAAACTTTTAAAACGCGTTTTTTATAATATGTATGGTTTCAGTTTCAGTGACTCGTGGCTCAATAATTAATCACAACAACATGGTCTATATATTAATCATCGTTGTTTTGATTAGTCACTTAAATCAATAAAGTTCAAACAGTTTTATATAAACAAGGGAATCATATAATACGACCATCTTACAGATTTATAGTTTTCTGATTAGATTTCATGGCCTCATCCAGTAGTTGTTACCAAAATTTCCAACAAAATATGTCACATTATGATCCGTATGATATGGAATGATTGTATTCCCATTTTTCTCATTCAGCAAGGTTTCTATTTTCAGCTTCGTGCATGATTAACATACATGCAAGTCAAGAGATTGGTTGTGTATGATATATGAACTGATTATGTCACTTCATTGTCAAGTGATAAGGGTGTTTTCAAGCATTGCGTAACGCAACAATAAAGAGTGTCCACTTGTTTTAATTTCTTACAGATTTCAATCGTCTAAATTAATATAATAAATAACATGCAAATTGATGAATGGCGTGCTATAAATGGTTTGTGGAGTATAAATTTTTTATTTGAATTTAGGATAGGCTCTTGATAAACCAGGAAGGATAAGAAATAGTTTAGCGTCTAATCAACAGCTTGTCATTAGTCAACAAGAAACAGGAAAATGGGAAGAAAATGACTTTTGGGAAGTTTTAGAGCCGAAAACATCACATGAAATGGTTGATTTATGGGTTAAGAGAAAAAAAATGGTTACTTAGTAACACCAAAAAGTATCATTTGATTGAGCAAGCCACAGAAATGATTGATCAGTTTAAAGGTTACATCCATCAGACAAATTATTGAATGAATACAGTGCTTGAAGGCATTGCTAAAAAAAGTAGATTTGTGAATTGTTATCTCTTCCATTGTTCTTTTTATGTATTTTTTATTTTGATTACTTGCAACCATAGAAATGATTCTGCTACATGTCATCTAGCTATAGATAATTTCATCCAATGTTACATTTATAGAGTTTAGGGCCTGGAACAGCACTGGTTCGGATTCCTTAACGATTGAATATCAAGTTACATTTAACTTCATTTCCTAGACCTTGTGAAAAACTGCACTGAATTGGTTTGGGCCTTTGTTGATCCATGATGCCATGCGAATCAACACTACCAAAAAACTGGTTTCACTTTTAACTGTTCTGTCGATTTTAGATTTTGAAGATAGAATGTGTTTGTTTATTTGGTCGACTCTCTTGCCTTCTTAAAACAAATCAGCTGATTATTCAACTTAATTAACTTACTTATATCCTCACTGTTGTTAATGCCTATATAATAAGGGTTTTTATTTCCTTGCACCTTAGTTCTGCATTCTTTATATATTCCATTTCTCTCACTGTCTTACTTATATCATTCATTTCTTCCTTTTTCTTTTGCCCGCATGGGGAGTGTGAAACAAATATCGGCCATAATTCACATTAAGAATAACGTTTCAGAGATATATGTATCAGTGAATACAGCGCAACCAAGATCTTGCACGATTGATCTGGTGGTCCTGATCCTTTGTTTTAAGGGTTCTGAGTACTACAACATGTTATCATGGAACCTTCACTATTACATAAATCACTTTTAACATCGGCCTTTTTACATCGGTTTATCTGAGAACCGACGTAGAAAACACTTTCTACATCAGTTCTCAGATGAACATGTAAAAAGTTTTTTTATAAATTAAGAGAATTGACATCGACAAGATTCAAACCCATGCACCTAGAGTCGAAGGTCGATACTCCAACCACTAAGCTACTAGGATTTTCTAATAATAACTTATACATAAATTATATTTATATACAAATAAAAATGTATATCCATGTAAATATATAAATATAAAATATATAAATACAAATACAAATATATTTATATATTTATATGTTGGATGTGAGAGCGCGCTCGAGAGTGAAAGTGTGTGACAAGTGGGTTTTCAAAATTTGATGTTAAATTTGTGAGCGAGTCTCTTTATATGAATTTGTAATTTAATAATAGAATAAAATCTTTATAATTTATTTATAATAATATAGAATATAATCTTTATAATTAATTTATATAATGATATAAAATAAAGAAAAAAAATATTTTACATCATTATATAAATAAATTATAAAGATTATATTTTGTTATTAAGTTATAATCCATATAAAGAAACTCGCTCACAAATTTGACATCAAATTTTGAAAATTCACTCAACACACACTTTCATCCTCGAACGCGCCTCACATCCAACATATAAATATATAAATATATTTGTATTTGTATTTATATATTTTATATTTATATATTTACATGGATATACATTTTTATTTGTATATAAATATAATTTATGTATAAGTTATTATCAAAAAATCCTAGTAGCTTAGTGGTTGGAGTAT
The DNA here is from genome assembly GCA_963425845.1 of Sphenostylis stenocarpa. Lineage (NCBI taxonomy): Eukaryota > Viridiplantae > Streptophyta > Magnoliopsida > Fabales > Fabaceae > Sphenostylis > Sphenostylis stenocarpa. The sequence goes on along the minus strand of OY731401.1, from coordinate 70,875,278 downwards.
CGGCCTTCAACTCTAAGGTGCTGGGTTCGAATCTTGTCAGTTGACAATTCTCTTAATCGAATAATAATTCAAATTCTTAAAAAATATAAATAATATAATAAATAATAAAAATATAATATAAAAGGGAGAAGAGACCTACCTATCTATAGATAGGGTAATTGGAGAGGGGTTATGAATAAATAAAAATATTAGACTTTCTACATCGGTTCTAGAACCGATGTTAAAAGCCTATTTTGTACTAGTGCTTCAAATCAATGTTGGGTTGGGCTCTAAGTATATGTTTAAAAAATTCAAATTATGCGTGATACAAAAGGGAGAAGAGACCTACCTATCTATAGATAGGGTAATTGGAGAGGGGTTATGAATAAATAAAAATATTAGACTTTCTACATCGGTTTTAAAAGCCTATTTTGTACTAGTGCTTCAAATCAATGTTGGGTTGGGCTCTAAGTATATGTTTAAAAAATTCAAATTATGCAAGTGAAAAATAGTCTCACCACAGAAAGTATTTTGATAGCCCTTTTGGAAGAGAAAAAAAAAATTGGCTAGCAAACCATTTCTCTAAAATTACTATTCTTATTTCATTCACGGTTGGATTAGGTTGAGATTTTGATAGTAGATTCGTGGTATAAGGGTCTTCATTTTGACAGATGGGATTGAGATTATCAATTAGAGGTCTGTAGTTGGAGATATCAGTCTCGCACTGTGGTTAGTGTTTAGGTTTCTTTTCTTTATTTTTTTCCTTGCTCTTCAATTTGAGAGAATTGTTGCTTTAATATACTGACTCTTTGTAGGCACTTATTTATACATTTTGATTTGACTCTCTTGTACACATACTTTTTATCTTAGTAGAGCTTGATTGACTGACTTGTGCCCATGAGTTTTTATGTGTTTTCCCATGCTCTTAACGAGATTTTTCCACGCTAGAAATATTGGTGTTCTCTATTGTGATTATTTCTGTCATTATCTGTTGATGTTTCTCCTCATAGATTCTTGTAAGTTTAGAAAAATTATTTTCACTGCATAATTTGGTATGTTAGATTGTTGTGTTGTTTTTTCCTATCAGAGTGATATTAGAGTTTTTTGTTTGTTTGGGCTATATTTACTTCCTTGAAAGATGGAGGCAAATATAAAGATGGTTGTTTTAAATGGTACAAATTATCGTTTATGGAAAGACAAGATGAAATATTTGTTGTTTGTGAAGAAATTGCGTCTTCCTGTCTACACAAAAGTCGAATTCTATGTCCGATGAGAAATAAGACTTTGAGCACTAACATGTGTGCGGTTTTATTTGGCAATATGTAGAAGATAATGTTTATAATCACATTGCTAATGAGACACATACTATAACTTTGAGGGAGAAGATTGAGTCCTTCTAAGTTAGAAAATAATAAATTATATTTGATGAATTTGAGGTATAGGGATAGTTCTTCAATTTCAGATCACTTAAATGAGTTTCAAGGGCTACTAGATCAACTATCAAGAATGAGTATAAATTTTGATGATGAAGTTTTGGGATTATGGTTACTGAATACTCTACTAGAGTCTTGGGAGATATTTTGGGTTTCAATTACAAACTCAAACCTTGTTGACATTGTTTCTTTCTAGATGACAAAGTGTGGTTCTCTTAATAAAGAGATGAGAAGGAAGACACATGGTTATTCATCTCAGTCTGAGGTGTTTGTCACTGAAAATAGGGGAGAGGTCAAAGAAAGAAACCAAAGGGTGGTAGAGACAAGAGTAGGAACAAGTTAGAGAAAAAATACAAGAATATGGAGTATCATTATTGTAATAAACCTGAACACATCCAAAAATATTGTTTTAAGTGGAAAAAGGATAACAAAGACAAGAAAGAGAAAGAAAAAGAGAATGATCATAATGATGATCGTGTTGTTACTACTACTACATGTGGTGACCTTGTTCTTCTTCGTGACTATGAGTCAATTAATCTTGTATATGATGAGAGTATGTAGATCATTGATAGTGGTGTTACACTGCATGTTACACCAAGGAAGGAGTTCTTCACGTCTTACACTTTTGGTGATTTTGAAGTGTTGAAGATGGGTAGTGGTGGTGTGTGACACCTTTAATACCAACATTCATTTTATTATGATTTATTAATTATTATTGGTTCCTCTTAGTATTTGATTACCAATACACTCTTACGTAGAAGTAAAGTACACAATAATTAGAACATACACTTAGTGATTAATATACATATCATTTATAAGTGTCAAGTATAACTAGATGGTAAATATACATAAAGTCATCCCAAAATACACCTAACAAGGGTTCACAATACCAGAGCAAACAAACTAACTAGACAAACTAATTATACAACCTAACTAAAGAGGAGATATATTCTGTACGTCCACTAAAATGAAGTATCTCTTGTAGACCTGTAGTGGTGTCCGATCAAGTCTTCTACTTAGTACTTGCAGGTGATCGTATTTAAACTTTACTTGGAGATGATACCGGGGATGAGTTGTGTTCAACGTCACCTATGCAAACATTTCATAATAACAATACATGCACAGAAAGGGTAAGACAACTTTATATTCACTTAGAGCATGCAAATAACATTGGGTTAATTAGAAATTACATATACAAACATACTAGTAATCAGCACACAAATGATATGATATTATGAATGCAATGTATTCACTAATCTTTTCTAGGACACATCCTAGTATGCAAGACCATGGGGATCCCAAAACCACTTTCTCTTTTATTTTCTTTTTTCTTTTCGAGAAGGATCGGGAGTTTCACTGGAACCTCTCACCGCCTTGTGGTAGTATACTCATAATTACTTGTCCAAGCTCAACTGATCATGAGAAACCACTGGGGCTTTAGTCGGGATAATCAAGCTTGGTAGTGAGAGTCTCACAGCTTAGGTAGCGAGCCTGAGCCACATATGAGCTCGATCACACTCAATCATCCTCGAGGTTAGCATGGAACCGACCTCGATTTTCCATATCTCCTCATACACTCAATCTCCGACTCATGAACATGATGCATGACTTATCATAACTTCTTCACACTCTTTCAAATATGTTTCACCTCATTATACTTAAATCACATCTTAACTTCTTCAAAATAATACTAGGTTATTTCTTAAGAAATATCCGACGAGTTTTTCCTGTAAATCGGACATTCCCAAAATTTTTAACACCTGTTAAATTACCAAAAACGATCCTGAACACTTCTACTTTTCACCAAACCATCCTTCCACCTCATCATATTCATCATCACTCAAAATCATAATTTTCTCAATTTCAATTTATTTTTCTTAAATAATAATAATAATTGCAAATAATTTCCTCAAAATTATTAAAAATTCATTTCTACTTACAATTACTTGTTTTCTCCTAGATCAAAATTATTCCAATACTTTTGAAAAATATTTATTAATTAAATAAAAATATAAAAATTCACTTCATAATTAAATTATAAAATTCAATTTAATATATAAAAAAAAATAGTTTTCTTTCTCACATAGTTCATTTCTCACACCTTTCCTCCATTCCACCAAATTATACAATGCAATTCTATATGCTAATCCATCTTAACAAAAACATTGCACAATAATTTTCTACTTATCATGCTTCATAACATACATACAATATATCTCAATAATCAATTTAAAGCAATTATCAGAATACTAAACATAGAAATAGGCTAATTCTCAATCTAAATTCATCAATAAATCATATAAAATTACTAATGATTAAGCAATCGATTCAAACAACATTCATGGATGCCTTATAATCATACAAGGTTCCATACACTCAAGTTGCTCCATTTAGAAGCCATAAATTTCACATAATCTTAAAACTTTAAAAATTCATCAAAAATAGAAATGACATTCAAATAATTCCAAATAAATTTCTAATTAACTTAGAAGTAAGGGACTTCTTCTCAATGCTATTTCAAGCAAAAATGAATTATAAAAGTTATCCTACCCCTTACCTTATGTTGTAACTTGGTGAAGAGTAACTCTTGATCAAATAATCTATCAAGTCTTTGGGTCTTCTCTTTGCACCTCTAAGTAGTCTCCTACATGCCAATTAAATACCCCAATTAAATCCTTAATTCCAACCATATTAGACCTCTAAAATCTCACCTCCTTCATAGCCTAAAATTCTAAAATTCAAGACTATGGTTCTTTGAGTTATAAAATCATTTCTAGGGCCTAAATTGATGCTAATGGAATTAATACAAGTAAAAGAGAGTAATGGAAGTAATACACTTAGAGTAGGAAGAATCCTAATAACAAATATGGATAATGTTCAGTATTTCAGAATTTTCTAAAGTTATATAAACTGTTTTGGCATGAGGTAAGAGCCAAAATTTCAATAACTTAATTACCTACAATATTGATGAAGGAAATAAATTCAAATACCTTGTATAATAAATGCAGTTTTTCAGTTTACAGTGGTTGTTTCCAACATGGCTCAACTACAATAACACTCTGAACATGCCTTGGTAATTTGACTATAACTCATGCTACACATAAGGTATTAACATGAAATAAATTTCTAAATTTCGGAAATATAATTTCCTACAACTTTTATGAAGAAATCAAGTCCTAATTTCACACGTATCAATCCCAGTAATTCAAAAACCGAGGCTGTTGAAACAGGGCAACCTCTTAACTTCACAGCTATAACACTTGACAGTAAAATGAACATAACTTGAGCTACAAATATCCGTTTGATTTGAAACAAGTTTCTAAATTTCTATAACTTAAAGGGATACAAATTTTATGAAGATACTAATTCCTAATTCTGTTCACAAACATCCCAAAATTCAATGAACAGTGACTTACGAATTATGGTGCTTAAGGTTTTTAACTTAATCACTTCTAATCCTCAATTCTAAGTATTATTCTAGTGTCTTAGCTGTAAAACCTACAATAACACTCTTTCTACTCCCATTCAAGCTTAGCCAAGTGAGGAAAATTTTTAAAAATGCACCGTTTTAAAAAATAAAACCGTAGAAATGTAGAGAAGATTGAGAGAAATAAACTTACCTCTTGGAGTTTCTCAAGAAAATCAATATTTTTCCCTCAAAATCAAACTCCAAAGTGAGAAGGGTTTGAGAGAAAGTGAGAAAATGGGAGAAGGGAAGAACTTACGGAAGGCAGAGAGAGATGTGCTTTTTAAAAAGTCAAAATCACTTTTTTTTTTTAGATATATTATTATTTTATTATTTTTTTTATTATTTTATTATATTTTTTTTTCGAGAAAATTTCTAAAAATCACAAATAATCTAACCAACATAAAACTCTATATTCACTTTCCCCAATTCTTAATAATTTAATTAATAAATTTTTTGACAAAAGTTATAGAGGTACTGAGAATTAGGATGTTACATGGTGTATCACATGTTGTTGGTGTTGTTGATGTTTGCTTGCAAGCCAACATGGGAATGCAGTTACTACTCAGAGGAGTCAAACATGCTCCAAATATTTGTTTTAATATGATATTTGTGCATTTTCTTGATGATTGCAGTTATGACAATCACTTTGGTTTTGGTAAATGGAAGCTCACTAAAGGTAACTTGGTCATGGCTAGAAGGGAGAAATTTTTTTAAATTATATTGGATTAAAGTTTTGGTTGCTAAGGACAATGTAAATACTATGTATATGAAGGCATCTTTGTGGTATCGAAGACTTGGTCATATAAGTGAAAAAAAAAAGCTTAATTGCTTAGTTAAAAAGGATATGTTTTTAGGATTAAAAGGTGTATAGTTGAAAAAATGTTCTCATTGCATGGTTGATAAACAAACTAAAGTATCCTTTAAGAAGCATCCTCCCTCAAGAAAGTCAGAGTTGCTTGAAATGATGCATTCTGATGTTTGTGGCCCCAAGGTAAAGTCGTTTAGTGGTGCACTTTACTTTGTTACTTTTATTGATGATTATTCTAGGAAGCTATGGGTCTATCTACTACAAAGAAAGGATCAAGTACTTGAAAAGTTCAAAAACTTTCATGCTTTGATTGAGAAACAATAAGGTAAGAAGTTGAAATGCATTCGTACTGATAATGGTGGTGAGTATCAGACATGAAAAGACTCCTCGTAAAACTCCTTAGTTGAATGGTCTAGCAGAAAGGATGAACAAGACTTTGGTTGAAAGAGTTAGATGTATGCTTTCTGAAGCAAAGTTGCCTAAGAATTTTTGGGAAGAGGCATCGCTTGTAGTCGTGCATGTTATTAATTTTAATCTTGCAGTTGCTTTGAATAGTGACGTGCCAGACAAAATCTGGTTTGACAAGAATGTTAACTATGATAATTTGTGTGTCTTTGATTACATGGCATTTGTTTATGTTCCAAAGGATGAAAGATCCAAGTTAGATGTAAAGGCAAGACAGTGTATTTCTTATTGGTTATGGTCAGGACGAATTTGGCTTCAGGTTGTATGATCCTATTGAGAAAAAGCTATTCAGAAGTCGTGATGTGCAGTTCATGGAAGACCAAACCATTGAAGATGTTAACAAAGTGGAGAAGACTACACCCGAGAAAAATAGTAATCTCATTGATGGTAATCTGATGTGGTTTCCTATTCACAGTCTAGATAATGTTGAGTCTAATGCTCAAAATGATGAGCAACACAGTGATGTTGATGATCAACAATTTGGAGAAGGTGTAGAGGTTTTTGATTGATGATGCTCAAGAAAAACATGATGATATACCTGAATTACCACAAGTCCTATTCAAGTATTCTTCTGATGAGTATATAACTTTGACTGATGGTAGAGAACTTGAGTGTTTTGAAGAAGCTTTGGAAAGTGAAGAAAAACAAAAGTGGTTGGATGTAATGCAAGATGAGATGAAATCTTTGCATGATAATCACACTTATGACAAAAGGGCTTTAGAGAACAGATGGATTTTCAAGGTGAAGCAAGAGACTAATTCTACATCTCCAAGGTACAAAGCCAGATTAGTGATGAAAGACTTTATACAGAAAAATGGTGTTGATTTCAATGAGATCTTCTCACCTGTGGTGAAAATGTCATCCATCAAAGTTGTGTTAAGTTTAGCTGCAACCCTTGATTTAGAGGTTGAGTAGATGGATGTGAAGACAACTTTCCTTCATGGTAATTTGGAAGAAGAGATTTACATGAAACAACCTGATAGTTTTCTTGTTGAAGGAAAGGAAGATTATATGTGTAGATTGAGAAAGTGTCTACATGGTTTGAAGCAGGCTCCAAGACAGTGGTATAAGAAGTTTGAGTTTGAGTCTTTTATGTGCAATCAAGATTATAAAAGGACTACTGTTTATCATTGTGTCTTTGTTAAAAAGTTCTTTGATGATGAATTTATTATCCTATTGTTATATGTTGGTGACATACTTATTATTGGGAAAAATATTTTCAGAATTGGCAAGTTAAAGAAGCAATTGGGTGAGTCATTTGCTATGAAAGACATGGGAGCTGTTAAAAAGATACTTTGCATAAGTATCTCAATTGATAGAAGTGAAAAGAATATTTGGCTATCACAGGAGCATTACACTAAGAAGATGTTGCAGAGATTTCAGATGAAAAATGCTAAACCAGTAAGCACTCCTCTTGCAACTCATTTTAAATTGAGTGTTAAGTAGAGTCCTTCAAATGAAGTTGAGAAATAATATGAGTAAATTCCTTATGCATCTCCAGTGGGTAGTTTGATGTATGCAATAATATGTACTAGACTTGATATTGTACATGTTGTTGGTATAGTTAGTCGTTTCTTGTTCAATCCAGGTAGAGAACATTAGAATGTTGCGAAATAGATTTTGAGGTATCCTCATGGTATTAGTAATTTGAAACTTTGTTTTGGAGATAATAAATTCATCTTGATGGGTTACTCATACTCAGATATGTCTAGAGACATTGATTGCAGAAAGTTTACTTCGGGTTATTTGATTAAGTTTGTAGGGGGAGTTGTGACTTGGAAATCAAGATTGCAAAAGTGTGTAACATTATCTACTACAAAGGCAGAGTTCATTGTCATTATAGAAGCATGCAAGGAGTTGCTATAGTTGAAGAAATTCTTGCAAGAGTTTGATTTTGTGCAAAACAATTATATCCATTATTTGTGGACAGTCAGAGTGTTATTTATCTTAGTAAGAATCCAACTTTTCATTCTATTTCCAAACATATTGATGTAAGGTATCATTGTATACGTGATGATTTGAATGCTAAGTTTTTAGAATTAGATAAAATGCGTACAGATGATAATGGTGTTGATATGATGACTAAGACATTATCAAGGCAGAAGTTTGAAACTTGTTATGAGATTGTCGGATTGGTGATCACCTCCACATAGTTGCGAGGGGGAAGATGTGTTGGGTTGGACTCCCAACTATGTGTCTAAAAAGTCCATATTAGTCAAACTCATCTTATCTCACTTAACTTGTGAGATCACCGGATAAGTGATCACCTCCACATAGTTGTGAGGGGGAAGATGTGTTGGGTTGACCTCCCAACTATGTGTCTAAAAAGTCTAAATTAGTCAAACTCATTTTATCTCCCTTAACCTAAGTGGAGAATATTCTACTAGGTCAGAATAGAGAGTATTTTTATAGCCCTTTTGGAAGAGAAAAAGAAAAGAAAACAATTTTGCTCATTTACCAAGCCTTCACTGTAAAATTACGATTCTCATTTCATTTACCGTTGGATCGGGCTAAAATTTTGACAGTAGGTTCACGGCGTAAAGGTCTTCATTTTGATTGTTGGGATTGGATAGTCAATTGGAAGTATGTGGTTGGAGATCAGTCTCGTATTGTGGTTGGTTGAGAGCATTGTTGCTTTAATATATTGACGACTTTGTAGGCACTTATTTGTGCTTTTTGATTTGACTCTCTTGTAGTCATATTTTTTAATTTTAATGGAGCTTGATTGACTGACTTATGCCGATGGATTTTTATGATGTTTTTCCACACTAAAAATATTGATGTTCTCTGCTGTGATTATTTTTGTCATTATATGTTGTTATTCCTCACAGATTCTTGCAAGTTTAGGAAAATTATTTTCGCTATGTGATTTAATATCTTAGGTTATTGTGTTGTTTTTCCCTTTCACAATCTTTATAAAAGGAAAGCATGGATTCAGTTATCTTCAATGAAGTCAACCTTTGATTGACAAGTACATACAATTGATAAACTATAACAACATTCTATCACATTTTTTTTCTATTACAATCTTTATTATTTATTTAAATTTATAAGAAGATACAAAATCATGAATAGAGATCATTAATTAAATGAAATGAAAGAGGTACAATTTTTTACTAGAAACAAAGAAATTAAAAGAGGTCATCAATATATTGTTAACATTTCTCACTTAAAAAGGTTTGAAAGGTTAGTAAAGTTATTCTGGCCATGAGACAGGTGATGATTCCAAGAAAATTATTTAGAAAAGCATGACTAAACCAAACCACGAGGATGCTTTGACTACAGAACCTAACTTGTTTTATTTCAGTCAAACTAGTTTCATGTTAGTGAACTAGTTCAAAGCAGATACTAAATTACTGAATCAAAATTGGAACCAAAACCAGATTTGAATGGTTTAAATCGGTCTAAAACCTGTTCTGAATTGGTTTAAAGTGCTAAATTAAATATAAACTAGTTTAAATCAGTTCCATTCACATAGTAATTTAGCATAGATGCCTCAAGTACACGTCGTTGAGCTGTATCCTAGCATTGTCAAACAAACAACAACCTAGATCACAAAAGCAAGAGTCTGAATAATCCTAAGAAACACTTGTTCAAGTTTTTACATTTCGTAATCAATCATGTTTCCACATTGGAAGGCAAGTTTGTACTATAAGTTGTAAAAGATGCACATAATTTGAAGATACATAAACATATATCAAAGCAACAATAAATATAATTACAATCTAAAAACACAATGAGTCCAACACACATAATGATTAACATTACTTTCAACCTAAAACCTCAAGGCATTAGGTTATGGATCATACTTCCTTATATATTGATCAACTTTCTCATTTTTACCCAATGTGGGACTTAGAATCACACTTGTATTTCTTAACAATCTTCCCCTCAAATGTAAATTCCTCCACATTGGTACATCGTCTCGAATACATTAGTGTAGTCTTTCCATGTACCACCGTTTACTCTGACGGGATACGTTTACCTGACTTATTCTGGAAGAAATTCTTTTGATACAAAAGACCATCACTCAAACTCATTGTCAATCAACCTTCGGCTCTGATACCACTTGTTGGATCTTTCGAGGGGATTCACAAAGAAGAAACAACACTAATGAGACAATGAGTTCAACCTACATAAATATTGACATCACTCTCAATCCAAAATCTTAAGACATTAGATTATAAGTCATATTTTATTATATAGTGATCAACTTTCTCATTCTTATCTACGGAACTTAGAATCACACTTGTATTTCTTAACCACTTCTCCTTGGAAGTTTATTACGTGAAGTGGGCTGGGCCTATTCTCCATTATCTAGATCGGATCCCTTGAATGTTAAGGTGAATTCACGGTGTGAATTCCAGCAAGCAATGAGTAAACCAAGGAACATGGCAAAATATGTACTGAACCATCACCAGCCAGCCCAAATTATTCAATTCTACCCAGCACCCGTATACGAAACAGCTTTCACAACAGGGATCTCATAAACTCTTTCCCTGAAAGTAACCTAACAAACAATAAGGTTTAATTTGCAGCCAATCATAAGGGGACAAACACCGACCAGTGGTAATTGAAATTCCTCATTTAAAAACATTATCTATTTTAGCATTTTATCTCGCCAAGATCCTCCATAGTCTTAATCTTCTATAAACTCAAGGCAGCATGTAAAGGTAAGAATAAGGCACTTGTAGTATATTATAGGCAGTAGAAGAATCAATAATCAATACAGTACATATGCAATATTAAGCACACTAAAGTGTGAGAATCAACCACAAACTTCCATGAACCTTAACTCATTCAGAAAATGATACAGATCCTTTTATATCAACTGAAAATCTGTGAAGGATGGACGCGATGCACGCATTATCTGTTCTTTACTTATTAATATTTTATTTTTCTTAAACAGTTGACAGTCAACATGGTTCCCCCGCTTTGCACCCAACTGGATAGAATTTGGTTTCAGTGACGAACCAGAGACAGAATATGGCTACATTACAGTTCTAACTATACAAGTCTAATACCACGATGAATTCTGGTTGAGGAGGGCGTGGGGAGAGAGAGAGAGAGAGAGAGAGAGAGAGAGAGAGAGAGAGAGAGAGAGGAATGGAGAAGAGGACTGCTTAAGTTGTGGATCTCCTTCCCTCTTCTCTCTCTTCAATGATCTCCTATATCCCATGACAGATATCTTTGATACAGATTGAAGGTTGTCATTCTTATGAACAGATAATCAACAGAGATTTGTGAGAGCTAGAGCTCATGCAGGGATTTGAGGGTTAGGGTTCAATTTCGAACTATTTGTGATTATAAATACAAGTAGTCGGGACTTATGTAGCTCATTTCGGCTTATAAACTGGTTATATGATTTGGGTCAAAGAATTTGAATGAAACAAAGGCATGGATCAACTTGAGGGTTCGAATTCAATTTCAAACTCATTTGTGATGATGATACAAATGGTTTAATATACGGTTTGGGTCAACGCATTTCGTTTATGGAAAAGATGGTTAGGATTAAAAAATCTGTTTTAAGGAATTCGGTTAGATTATGGAATTGTTTGGTTTTATCTCCTAGCTCACACTGCAGGTAACTAGAAGATTTTGTTTTGGTACTAAATTAACCGTGCGAACCCTACAAAACCAATATAGTGCAGACCATTCGTTAAGTACATCACGCATACAGACACGTCCGTTCTGAATTAGTATATTAGTAACCAAAATTCAGAGTACTGTAAATGACTGGTATTTATGAAATTGCAGATGAGTTGCCATACATGTCTCAATGAACATTCATATCCGAGTGAGGCAGTTGATTTCTAACATGATGCGTCAAGGTTAAAGCTATTATTTCTTTGATTTCTCAGTGTTTCCTTCTATAAAAAAATCTGTATGTACGAGCAAATGCTGGTGATAAATGAGTAGATGATCACAAGGACACCTTCCTCCATCCACCTTAATGCCCCTAATCCCTCTGCATAATAAGGCAACCCAACCCAACCCAACACACTAATCTAGGTTGAAGATCTTGCTTCGCATCAGATGTCACCCATGATAAAACCTTCCGGGGGAGCCAAATTCACAAAGGACCAGTATTGCTCCCCTCCTCCATTACAGGAGACTAACTATAGATCAACCTGGGTTAATCACTACAAATCATATTGCTTCAGTTAAGATGCAGCAAAAACACGAACCTTAACTCCTTATTTTCTACTGCTTCAAAATTTCAGAGTAAGAATTCAAAATTCAGAATTCAGAACTATATCAAGAGACTTCTGAATTGCAAAATTGAAGCAAAAATGTAGCTCAAATAGGTTTCCCAAATACTCAGCTATGACGTCCTTTACTTTATACACTATCCACAAAATCATCATCTTCATCTCCCAAATCAACATCAGAACCTATATCTGATGTCAAATCATCCTCTGCATTCTTATCCAGCCCCACACGATCTTCCCCCTTAAAGTCTTCACAAGCATCCTCCACATACGTCCTTGTTACCTGCCCCATTTCGTCCTCTAACCTGCTTCTCCTATACCCAACCAACTCCCTGTCAACCTTGGCTTTCCGGGGACTCAACAGGACGAGCTCAGCCAGTTTCCTCCGCGCCAAATACAACTCATTCGGCTCAATCAGCTCGCCTTTCCTATATGCCTCCCGGAGGAAAACAGTGTGAAGCTTCCCCTGATTCCCCCTGGTGGAGATATAGAAAATACCCTGGTGCTGGAGCAGGAAATCCTTCAACCTCTTGGGCAGGTTCATCGCCATCCGGAAATGTGCGATCCGCTCCAACGTAATCTTCTTCTCCACAGTCAACGACAACAACTCATGAATAGTGGCAACAGCCCTCTTCTCCATCCTCTTCTGGGCCTCAATGGACCTCAGATCATACCCAGAAACATCCTCATAGGGGGACCAATACGGAAGCCTCTGCCACTTCCACATAGCAATCCTAAAATACTTGCCAATCTTAAAACCAGGTGGAAAATCAATCATAAAAGAAAACCTAATATCCTCAGCATCACCACCTCTCTCTCTATAAACCCTCTCCCTAAGCTCCTCAATTGCACAAGTCCTTAGCCTAGGGTCTGCCTCCACAACCTCAATGTACTTCATCCTAGTTTCATTGGCATCAATCAAACGGAAATTCTGCGGGTACCTCAGAACCACCGAGTTTTCGAAGTCGTCGGGGAGCCCGAAGGCGGCGCGTGCGATGCGCACGTGTTCGAGGCGGAGCCTGCCTTCGTTCGTCATCAGGAGAAGCTTACGGAGCCGCGTGACGGCGAGTGGGATCTGCTCCGCGAGCGCGTGGCGCTCCTGCTGGATCTGGAGGATGGCCTTGCGGGTGAGGCGGCAGAAGAGGATACGCTGGACAGGATGCTCGAAGATTTCGAAGATGTGCGGGAACTTTACAACGAATGCGCCGGCTTCGTAGCGCGTGAAGCCGAAGCGGCGTGCAAGGGTTTCGAGGCGCGAGATTGGGAGCGATTGGGTGGGCTCGGAGAGGATGAGGCTCTGGAATTTGAGGACCTTGCGCATTTTCTTCTCCACTTCCATGTAGTTGTCGTAGCCATGGTCGCGAACCCTAAGTTGCTTTTTGGGAATTGCAGTGGATTGAGCGAATTCTCTGAAGAAGTTAAAAATAGGGTTGTACGGGGAATTCTCGTGATTGCGCTTGAAGAAGCAGGAGGCTCGGTAAGCGAAGACTCGCATTTTAGGGTTTAGGGTTTTGGTAGTTCGACTATGGAGGATGAAGATGAAGCAGTGAAGTGAGGTAAAGCGAGGAAGGGGTATGTTGGGAAAATAACAAAAAGGTAGAGGGGTGATAATGGAATCATAATATTTTTAACGTTAATCAAGACAAAATGAATGATTTGCCATTTTACGAGAAAAAAACTATAATAATTATTATTTAATAAATTGATAAAATTACTTATTTATATATTAAAATACTTAATTATAATTAATAATTATTATTTATTATTTAAATTATAATATTATAATATATTTATATTTTAATAATATTCAAATTCTAATATTTTACATTATAATATTTTAATTTTAATTTAAAATAGAAATGAATCAACTTCCTGGAAATGTTGGATTGATAAATTAATTAGGATTAACAAAAACAAATTGATGGAATAAAACCATCAGACGACCCAAAATAATTTGTAAATTTTACGATAATTTTTAAAATAACTATTTAAATAATAATTTATAATTTATTTTGAATTATAACTATTAATCTCATTAAATATTATGAGTTAAATAATAAAATAATTTCTTATTTCACTTTTTCAAGTCTTATGTTACCTTAAAAAAAGGTAGTTTACTTTTTTATTATTGATTATTGTCATGTGCAGAAAAGAAAGTACATTGAGTTTCATGTTAATCAATATAAATTTTCATATTTTAAATATAGTTTATTTTGTAATTTTAATCCATCATATTTTTATTTATTAAAAAAAATCATGTTATATATAATATATAAATAATACTAATATTAATAATTATTTTAATAATGAAATTTATAATAATATAATCATATTAATAATTAAAATAAAAATAATTATAATAATTATAATATTTTTAACTATAATAATATTTGTAATAATAAATATGTAAATAATAATTATTATTATATTAATAATATTATTATTATTAATTATTATTTTAATAATAATTATTATATTAATAATTAAAATAAAAATAATTATAATATTTTAAATTATATTAATAAAAATATTTTTAATTTAGTTATTTTTAATTTTCTTTATCACTTATATCAATTAAATCTCTCTTCTGTAAATTTTATTTTCATTTTTCTATTTTTTTATTATTTTTTTTTAATCCAAAAAATTTCATTTTTATCTCTTTTTCCACTTAAATTTATTCTTTTCTACTCTTCTTACCTATGCTTTATTATTATTATTATTATATATTATAATAATATTATATAGTGTAAAAACTTTGTAGTGAAGTTTCCTTCCCACCATCAATTTCTTATATATATATATATATATATATATATATATATATATATATATATATATATATATATATATATATATATATATATATATATATATATATATATATATATATGTGTGTGTGTGTGTGTGCGCGCGTGCGAAGGGGAAGAGGAAGAGTTGCAACAAATAAGAGGAATTTTAATTCATTCAATCTATTAGACTGAATTGTTGGATACTCTGTTAATAAAGAATAAGAGTAGAAATCTGAATTATTTAAATGACTGATTTTGAATATTTCTTTATGTTTTAAAAGTTAAAAATTTTATTGAAATTAAGGATGAATTATATAGTAAAATTGTTATTTTTGAATTAAAATGGATATATTTCATGTTTAATTTGGATTTGGAACTAGTTTGGTTGCTTGAAACTGAAAAATTTGAAATCTGGAAAATTTGAAATCTGGAAAATTTGATATGGTTACTTGGATGCGAGGTTGAAGAAAGGGGTAAGAGAGGAATTTTCAAAAAAAGATCAAGGGTAAAATAGTCATTTCACATCCTAGGGACATAAATGAATTTTTGAAAAAAGATTATGTTAGATATTGTTTATATATTATTTGATATTGTTAAGATATTGTTAGATATTGGTAACCACAATATCAAACAATATCTTCTGTTTATTCTGTTACTTTCAGTTACTCTTTTAGTTGTATATCTCTACTATAAATAGACTACCCTATGTGTGATTTATACACAAGGAAATTAATTCCAAACCATATTTTCTCTATATTCAACATGGTATCTAGAGCTTAAGGTTCTCTTGAATTATTTTTTTTTCCGCCTTTTGTCCACCTGTCGGAGCCGCCCCACCGCCGCTAGAGCCTCCCCACCGCTGCTAAAGCCGCCCCACCGTCGTCGGTAAACCGATCCTCCACATCGAAAAGAATTATCTTTGTCATTGAATTTTATTTGGTAGTGTGAAAGTGCATGTTTAGGAAAGTTCGACAAGGAAAGACTTGGTATTTAAGTGTGTCCATTAGTGACCCACCTCTCTTTCCCGGGAACTTACCTAGTGTACTAGTTCACGTTATCGTCACCGCTGCCGCCGGAGCGAGTCTCCGGTCCGCCGCTGTCGGAGAATTCGCCGGAGTTTCATTTTTTTTTACCTAGGTGACATATGATTTTGCTTGTCTCGGTCAGGGTTTGTTCTCCCGCTCTTCATGACTTCTTCCACTATTTCCAATTTTGTTAACGATTCTTTTGTGTTGACATCCCATCGTGATGACCGGGCTCGCCCTCGCAAACGGGAAAAAGGGCGTCCTAAGTGTGAACATTGTGGCAAGCTAGGTCACAAGATTAACAAGTGTTATACATTACATGGTCGTCCTCCTCGATCCGTTGTAGTTGTTCGGACCAATCTTTCCCCACCTTTATCTCGTAGGGATCTTCCTTCTTCGTTGCATCCGACATGTCTCGCTATGTTCAACAAATTTCTCGAATGGTATAAGGATCAACAGTCTTCTAGTTCCACTATATCTCGTCACACATACAAATACATATTTTCGTTGGTCCGACCCAATCATTTTCTCCTGGTCCTTGGGTTTTTGATTCAGGAGCCACCGATCATATTACCGGTAACAAATCTTTGTTCTCCTCTTTATCCTCTCCTAATCATTTACCTTCGTTACACTCGGTCGATGGCTCTAGAGTATCATCTCATGGTGTTGGAACGATTAAACTTTTTCCTTCTTTAACCATTGATAATGTTCTTTATGTCCCTGGGTCTCCTTTTAACCTCGTTGTCCATCGGTCGTCTAACTCGTTCTCTTGATTGTGTTGTTACTTTTACCAACAATTCGGTGTGTTTACGGGACCGGAGTTCGAAACAGGTGATTGGCACGAGATGTGAGTCTCATGGTCTTTATTATCTCCGTCCCTCTACACATGTTAGTACAGCTTATGGAGTCTCCCTCTCTTCTTCATGCTCGGTTAGGTCATCCAAGTCTTGCCAAGTTACGTAAACTTGTCCCCGCCTTGTCTAACTTATCTAGTTTGGCGTGTGAGTCATGTCAATTAGGCAAGCATAGTCGTACTTCCTTTCCTCGTAGTTTCACACGTGGTGCTTCGTCCCCTTTGCCGTGGTTCACTCGACATTTGGGGACCTAGCCGCGTTAAGTCTACTTTAGGTTTTCAATACTTTGTTACTTTCATTGATGATTATTCCGGATGCACTTGGTTATTTTTGATGAAAAATCGTTCGAATTATTTCATATCTTTCAAACTTTTTTTAATGAAATTCAAACTCGGTTCGGTGTTTCTATTAGAGTTTTGCGTAGTGATAATGGCCGTGAATATCTTTCTCATTCTTTTAAACAATTCATGGCTTCTCACGGTATTTTGCATCAAACTTCTTGTGCTTATACACCTCAACAAAATGGTGTAGCTGAACGTAAAAATAGACATCTTATTGAAACAACTCGCACACTTTTAATTCATGGAGATGTTCCTCAACATTTTTGGGGTGATGCTCTTCTTACCGCATGTTATCTCATTAATCGCATGCCTTCTTCGGTTTTAGATAATAAAATACCTCATTCCATTTTATTCCCTCATGAACCACTTCATCCTTTACCTCCGAAAGTTTTCGGGTCTACATGTTTTGTTCATAATTTTAGTTCGAGTCCGGACAAGCTTTCTCCTAGATCACATAAATGTGTTTTCTTAGGGTTTACAAGATCACAAAAAGGATACAAATGTTTTTCTCCTTCTCTTAACCGTTATTTTGTGTCAAAAGATGTCACCTTTGATGAGTTGTCTCTTTATTTTAAAAGTCAAACTTCACCTCTGTCTCCATCCAATCTTGTCAACACTCCTAATACATTTAATGTTCCCGTTGTTTGTGACCCTCTAATTGTGTCTTCTTCACCATTAGTTCCTCGCTCCGCAGCTTAGCTTCTTCTCCACCGCCTCTTCGATTTATAGTTCTCGAAACCAATCACAACCACCACCATGTGACTCTACTCAAGTGCCAACTACTCGTCTCCTCCGGATCCGACACATGAGTCCGACCTTCCCATTGCCCTCCGAAAAGGTATTCGTTCTACACGTAATCCCTCTCCCCATTATATTGCTTTGAGTTATCATCGATTGTCATTACCTTTTTATACATGTCTTTCCTCTATTTCTTCCGTGACCATTCCAAAAGCTGTTCGTGAAGCTTTAGCCCATCCTGGTTGGCGTCAGGCCATGTTAGATGAACTAAGTGCTCTTCATAATAGTGGAACTTGGGAATTGGTCCCGTTACCGTCTCGGGAAATCTGTTGTTGGTTGCAGGTGGGTGTTTGCTATCAAAGTTGGACCTCGATGGTACTATTGATCGCCTCAAAGCTCGTCTTGTGGCCAAAGGTTATACTCAAATTTTTGGGTTGGATTATGGAGATACCTTTTCCCCGTGGCAAAGATGGCTTCGTTCGTTTATTTATCGCCATGGTCGCTTCTTCAACAATGGCCTCTTTATCAACTCGGATGTTAAAAATGCTTTCCTTAATGGTGATTTGCAAGAAGAAATATATATGGAGCAACCTCCTGGGTTTGTTGCTCGGGGGAGTCTTCTCGGGATGGTATGTCGTCTTCGCAAATCCCTATATGGCCTAAAACAGCTCTCCTAGGGCTTGGTTTGGAAAGTTTAGCAAGGTTGTTCAACAATTTGGTATGACTCGGTGTGAATCGGATCATTCTCGTCTTTTATCGACACTCGAGTGCTCGGATGTGTTTACTTGATAAGTATATGTTGATGATATTGTTCTTACAGGTAGTGACAACCATGGCATCTCTCGGTTGAAACAACATCTTTGTCACCATTTTCGGACCAAAGATCTTGGCAAACTTAGATATTTCTTGGGTATTGAGGTAGCACAGTCCAATGATGGTATTGTTATATCTCGGAGGAAGTATGCCATAGATATTTTGGAGGAAACTGGGTTGATGAGTTCAAAGTATGTTGATACACCCATGGATCCCAATACTAAACTTCTACCAAATCGGGGGAGCCTATATCTGATCCTGAGCAGTATAGAAGATTGGTTGGAAAATTGAATTATCTTACGGTTACTCGTCCCGACATTTCCTTTGCAGTCGAGTGTGGTAAGTCAATTTCTTAATTCACCATGTGAAGATCATTGGAATGCGATCATTCGTATCTTGAAGTATATTAAAGGATCTCCTGGAAAAGGATTGTTATATGCTTCTAATAACCATACAAGAGTTGTTTGCTACTCGGATGCTCGATTAGGCAGGATCTCCTTCGGATAGAAGATCTACATCCGGATATTGTGTCTCCATTGGTGGTAACTTGATTTCATGGAAAAGTAAGAAACAAAGTGTTGTGGCAAGATCCAGGTGCAGAAGCGAATATAGAGCTATGGCCTCAGCCTTCCCGTGAACTTGTTTGGCTCAAGCAATTGCTTAGAGAGTTACAATTTGGAGATGTCACTCAAATGACACTTGTGTGTGACAATCAGTCGCTTCTTCATATTAGTTCTAATCCTGTCTTTCATGAGAGGACCAAACACATTGAGATTGACTCGTCATTTTATTCGAGAAAAGATTATGTCCGGAGATATCAAGACCGAGTTTGTTAACTCAAGTGATCAGTTAGCGAGATATTTTTACTAAATCTTTACTGGGTCCTAGAATTGATTATATTTGTAACAAGCTTGGCACATACGATTTGTATGCTCCAAACTTGAGGGGAGTGTTAGATATTGTTTATATATTATTTGATATTGTTAAGATATTGTTAGATATTGGTAACCACAATATCAAACAATATCTTCTGTTTATTCTCGTTACTTTCAGTTACTCTTTTAGTTGTATATCTCTACTATAAATAGACTACCCTATGTGTGATTTATACACAAGGGAAATTAATTCCAAACCATATTTTCTCTATATTCAACAGATTAAGGGTATAATGGTAATTTAATAATGATTTCGGGACATTGAGGGAATAATATAAAATGTTCAAGGGTAAAATAGTCATTTTCAAGACATGAAGGAATTATAAGAAAAGATTAAGGGTAAAATAGTCATCCTAGGGATATACATGAAATTTTGAGGAAAGATTAAGGGCAAAATAATAATTTAATGATTTTGAGATGCAAAAGAAATAATAAAAAATGTTTAAGGATATAATTGAAATTTAGAAATAAAGTAAAGGTATATTAGGAAAACAATTAAAATATAAAATGGAATTAGAAATTCAGCAGTGTGTTATGACGTGTGTAGGTCAAACTGAGTTTGAGGGCTGATGCCCAGAATCAATTATGAGATGTTATGTATTGGCTAGACTGAGCCGGAGGGTTGGTGCCCAGAATCAGTCAAGTACTATTATTTGTTGATCAGAATGAGTCATGAGGACAGGTGGTCCAGAATCAGGCAGATGTAAATGATTGTTGTTGTGTGAATGGTACCCGAGTGGTACATAGTACATTAGTGTACTAACTATGTCGGAGGATTAAGATGAAGTCCCAGCCTTCACTGATTGGTCGGGTCAGGTAGACTACGAGATCAGGTGGTGAGAAGTCGATGGGGATGGCTGCTGGCACGCTCGGAGGGGTACTCTAGGATGAGTGATGAAGGACATCAGTAATCCCACTCTATGTGGAGAGTGGTCAGAATGGTACTGTGAGTGTCGACCACAATGTGCTCACAGAAGCTTTTGAGTTCGGGCATAGTTAGGATAGGCTTCCAGAAGACGTCATAGTGTATTGATGATTTGTAATTGATGATATGTAATTATTAATTCTATATATGTTTTATTATATTGAATGATTTAATACTTATCCCCTATTTTTCCATATGGATGGGATTGCGATGATCACTTTTATGTGGGAGCAGATCAGGAGATGAGAGGTGAGATGCGACTAATGTGCACAAGGAATAGTTCAGTGGGATGATCTTTGTGGGAGCTACTTTTGTATGCAGTTATATAAATAAATTATGATACTATATTTTGAGGTTCCGTCGATGAACCGGGATTTCAGTCTATATTACAATTACAGTAATGTAATATAATATAGATGTTGTTATTTACTTATTTACTATCTTGCGAAGACATCAATATAGTAGCAATTTTTAGGGTGATTACATCAATCATCTAACCATAGACATTAATGTGAAACTAATGAAAATAAACAACAAATAATATTTATCCTCTTTTAAATAACACGGTATTATGATTCACCTAATCCATAAAATGACACTTTAAAATAAATAAAAGCTTACACACAATAGCATTATAAAAAATGACAACCATGAAATTGTAATAAAAAAATTACTTTTCTTTATTTATTTCATTTTTTATTCATTAAAGTGATTCAACAAGTGTTAAATAATATAAAAAAGAAAAGAAAACAAAGTAAAAAACATTAATTATTTTAATTGATTAATTAATTAATTAAAATTAATACATTTATAATTATAAAGTTATTCATATAATTATTAACTTTTATGAATCAAATATTTTTTTAAATTATTATTTTAAAATTAAGTTCTTATTTTTTAATGAAATATTTTAATATATTATTATAATTTTATATTTAAAATCAAATTTAAATTAATAAAATAATATTACATTAAAAATTATAAAATATATTAAATTATTCATTTGATTTTTATAATCATTTTTATATATTTTTTATTACATTAAAATAACATAACTAAAAATTAACATATATAATATGTAACATAAAAATAAATATTATTAATTGGAGAAAGATTAATTTTTAGAATAACATTTATCTATTAAAGCATGAGAAAAAAATAAATAAAAATGATCAAACTATTTGTTCAACTGATAGGAAAGTTACGTGAAAAAAATATTTATTTAAAAAATAATTATGTAATTATTAATTAATTTTTTGTAAATAACATTTTTTAAGTTAAAAACTATTTGTTTAAACCGTATATATTTATAAATACTTTTTATCACAAATTATACTTTTTTCTAAAAATATTTAAGTTTAAATTAATAAAATAATACATGAGAATAAATAATTAATTATTTGAGAGAGGGAAATTTTTTAAAATAATATTTCTTTCTTTTTTTCTTTTTTTCCTTCTTAGATATGGAAATTAAAATATATAAATAAAAATAAAAATATTTCTTTCCAATTTTTCTTATCACAGAGAAGAAGGAAAAGACTTTTCTTAGAGTGGAAGGTACCCTTAAAGAGTGAAAGTTGACTGCGATAAAGTGAAGAAAACGTTTAAAAATATAATAAAGAAATAATCACATATTTTTTATTAGAAAATTAATTGTAAAAAATAAAAAAGAAAATAATAATTTTGTTAAAGCAAAGGTACGTGATTTTGTGCATGAATCGTGCCTGATATCATTGTCCACAATAGCGTTTCAATGCAAATGGATAATGAAATAAAATGAAGCAAATCTATTTTTCTTGACAACGTACGAAATGAATGAAACCAAACAAAAAGATTCTTCACACATACCATTGTTCTTCACAAAAATCTAATATATTTCTTTTTCTAAATGGAGAAATTCAAAATAATTTGGCTGTCACAAACTATAGCCATCATCTCAATAAAATACTATATTATAAAAACATACAAGCAAGATTAGGAGTAAGAACTTGGTTCCACAGAAACCACATAAAGAGACAAAACAAAGCATTCAAACGATTAAAACCGACAAAAGATATGAACTTGAAATATCAAAATGCATTCAAGAAACAAACTTTAACAGCTAATAGCAAAGTTGAGCAGTTTCACTTTAACTATGAAAGTAAAGGGTGCATGAATAACAGATAATATATCCTTTTGGATATGTAAAAGCTGAGACTTTAGCAGGTAACGAGTCAATACCCGAACCACCACAAAGCAAAGCATGTTGTTACTCTTTCGCGGTTGGTTCGTTCTTGACTCAAACCCTTTTCTGCCTCAGTCTCTTCTTTTTCTACTCTAGAATAATACTCTATACACCCAATATAGGAACCTCTACTATGTTTTCTTTCAAAAGAAAATAAAGAAAAAAAAAAAGTTTTTTTTTGTGATCAAATAAGTCTTGAATCAAAGAAATGGTTCATGCAACTCCTAGTGCATCTTTGATCTTCTGAATGGTGCATGAGATGAGGGAATTAACCGTTTCAACTGACTCCATTGTGAACTTAGCTGACTGGTTGCCATTCTGTAACATTTGTAACCCAACTGTTAGCAAGCAGTTGCCGCTACCATCACTGCCGTCACCGTTGTTTGAGTGGCCATCTGGCAGAATAGCAAAGCCTGACGGACGGAGAGCAACGAACGATGAATCTCCACAATTCATCACCATGTTCAAGGACTGCATGTTGATCGGGGAATACACTACCATGGAGCCGGTGGCATCAGTCCATGACTCTTGCAGATATAGCACGTTGCTCTCGTTATTAGCATACTACAAATATCAGAAACAGATGAGAATGCTAAATGCAAGGTCATGATGATCTTTCTTTACACTCACTAAGGATTTGTTTGGATAAATTTTACAAGAAACACTTACAGAAGAAAAAGAAAAGGTCAGGTGAAGCTTTGTTTGTAAAATAAGCATATGAAAATATTTACCCTCTTAAATGGGCCTAATCAGTTCGACTTGGATTGGTCATAGGCAAATGTTATCTTTTCTTAATGGAGGTCTCAAACAAGAAAAAGAAAACAAAAAACTTGCCGAGTATGCGATGGAAAAAAACACTTACATGAAGGATGGAAACACAGTTTCCATGGTCTTGTCCTTTAGGAACATGGAGCATCTCCTTCATTGGACCACCTTTGGACAGCAAGTCCCATTCGCCTCTCAACTGTTCATTACGCAGAAAGTCAAACAACCTTTGCCGTGACACAGGCATCCAGACAGAAGTTGAAGCACTCAGCACAATTCCAGGAGCCTCATTTGGGTCATCCACAATTTTCCGGGCCATGATTCTCATGTCATCAGCCAGATTACCAATGTGAAGGACATCCCATTTGCGCGCAGATGAAGCACAGATCCCTGAGCAGAAGTACTCAGTCATGCGTTGTGCGAGCTTCATCACGCTTCTCCTATTGGGTTGGCTAATGACTGGTATAAACGACATAGATCAAAATTTGAACTTATCAAAGTGAATGTGTTTAAAGCTGTGACAATGTGACATACCAGTGGGGTCGTCAGATGGACCAGAAGGCGACATGAGGATTGCCAAGCACTCACACTGCCTCAGGAGAGAAGCAATCCATCTGTGAGCACCAAAGCCAATGCCAGAACTAACCAATGGGCGACAAAGTTGGTGGATCACACTCTCATCATACTGGGAATGTTCCACCCAAGTAATCTACAACAGTGCAATTTACCTTAAGCAATCTGGTGAATACTACAAATTTAATGCAATATGAAAGAAACTTTAATGTATGCAAAAGCTTATGTGAACCAAGTAGTTTCAGTAATTTTTCACCAGAAAGAGGACAACACACATCTCTTAAATATAAGTAGGAAAAGGTATACAATTAAAAACCTTAACTGAAAAATAGTAGAAGAAAGATTCAAGATTAAACATAAATAGAATTAGGAAGGTTTTATTGCATATGATAATCATAGCTCAAACTCAACAACAAAGGAAGTGTAAAACCCTAGGCTGATATTAAATTAATATCCCTTCTTAGCAGTCCCTTGAAACGATTAAAATGAATGGAACAAATTTCAAAAGGTTATGCTCAGGTGAATATGATAGCTGTTTGAAATATTTAACAATGGCA
This sequence comes from Sphenostylis stenocarpa, assembly GCA_963425845.1. Classification (NCBI taxonomy): domain Eukaryota; kingdom Viridiplantae; phylum Streptophyta; class Magnoliopsida; order Fabales; family Fabaceae; genus Sphenostylis; species Sphenostylis stenocarpa. The sequence goes on along the minus strand of OY731401.1, from coordinate 70,850,373 downwards.
ATGAAGGATTGATCACACTGAAGGACTTGAATATCATATTAACTGGCAGTGGCACCATATACACTACAGTTGGACTGGATGCACATCTGTATCATACATAGCAAAAGTAGATTGTTTATAAAAGGGTGCAGAAATAAAGCATTATCTTTATCTAAGGCGTAGGCTCTCCACTTCACAGAGTGAAGTGCAGTATGATAATCAATGATTGAGAGTTCAAATGCAAAAACATGCACAGAAAGTTATGAACTACGAAAATTGTTGCAATCCTAACTTCTAATGTTCCAATCAGTGACTCATTCTGCACCACACTTATCACAAGTGTGGATTTATAGGAGCAAAAGTGAAATTGGTACGAGAATATAAGCACTGACTAAGATGTACTTGGATTTCCATTCAAAAGAATGAAATAGATATTCAATCCAACCCACACATGGATTGGCTAAATGTGCTTTGGAATGTGGCCCAACTGTAATTTTAGGCTAAAAAGGGAGTTTTAGGTTTTGTAATGTGATTTTGAAAATAAAACACATATTTGGCTAAGAAATGGAGCTTATATGGACGCTACCTCAGTTTCAAAACTTTGTTACATTCTTTTTCAAGACCAAGAAAAAAATTATTTGTGCATCTGAATTAGTTTTGCAAAAACACACTATTGCTACATTTGGCGGAGCCACCTCCCTCATCCACAAAGCAGTTATCGGCACCACCATTATGGCCATGGCCATCATTGTCATCTCATCACCATCATTGTTACATTTGATTTTAAGTTTTAAAAGAACTTACTGTTGCCTAAAATATATTATTCTTATTGCACTTACCTTGGACAAACCATTGGGCATATCCTGAATAATACACCCAGAAGGAAGCCTCCTGCAGCTCATTAATGGATGTGAATTGGAAGCATTTCGAATAATGTCAACGGAAACATCAACCACAGCCCATACACCTTCGGCATGCTGCTTGCAAAACCTGAGGAAACTCATTTGACGAGCAGGCACTAGTGGAGAAAGCAATTGAACCTCCGCCAGCATCTGAAAAGCATTCTCCAATTAGTTGTAGCCAAAATAGCAAAAGGACCAAACACAGCAGAGAGACATACCACTTGCAAAGCGCCATTTCTTGTTCCACCCGTACCACTAGATAATACGTCCAAAGTGCAAGCACTAGCAACCATACATGAAAACATCTCCAACCATCGATCCTGTTGACATAAATTATAAATTTTAAAGAAATATATTCAGCTGTGACCGATTCAAGTCCAAATAATCATAGTCAATCACCAGTTATCAATGTATCAAACTGTTCTACCGGAAAATTGTTTTGAATATTATGCTATACTTTATGAACTACAAGATAAATATGGCATACAAATACGGCAAAGCTTCCTTTGACCTATTCTTGTTGTGTGAACAACTAACTGCTCAAAATATCCAATAAAATCAATTAAACTTTGACTGACACTAAGAAATCAGGTATCATACCACATCCATCAATGTTTCCACAAGGCCCAAACTGCTGGCTAATACAACTCCAGTTGCTCTTGTAGCTTCAGTTACATAACCAGCAGGTTTTGCTCCAGCATAAGCAGAAAACATTCCTGCATACTCCTCATGATTCAGTACTTCATTCCTGCCATCAGAACTCTTAATCCAAAGTGGGCTATCTTGTTGAGCCATCTTGACTAATTCATCCATAGCATTTACTGCAATATCTATAAGCATAGATCTCTCAAGATGGATTTCATTTCCCATCATTCCCATTGGTGATCTAACACTCATATTAGGCATTGCAGGCGAGGAGCCCAAAACTCCATCTCCCACATCAAATCCAATAGGCAAGGGCATGCCGAAATTGCTTGAACCACCAATTCCATTTCTTCCAATAGCAAGCTCTAGACCAGAATTTGTCGGTGGCAGAGACATGGGACTGGCCAGTGATGAGAGGGACCGGCCCAGAAACTTGTTTGCCAATGTACATATTCGATTCAGTTCATCCTTCAGTCGAGCATTCTCAATTCTAGTCTGGTGCTCCTCCAATGAAATTTGACCAGGAATGGCTGGACCACCACAGTTGTTACATATAGGATTTGCCAAAGCTTCCTTCATTACACCATTCTCAGCTCGGAGCTTGTCATTTTCCTGCTTAAGAACCATGTTCTCATGGCGTTCCAGTTGTGTCTGATTCAAGAAAAATAATTCACTCAGTATAATATTATCAAGCATCAACAAAATGTATAAAAGAGAACAAATACAAATGAATGCCAACTGAAACCAAATCATGTGTCCCCATTTCAGATCTGTCTCCTAAGCCCCTCCCCCCAATTGTCAATTGGGATTCAGCTTTGTTGCAACCCTTAAGATTGTAAGACGAAAGGAATTGCAGACAAATGCAGCCGATGTTACACAATTGTGATTGCAATACAATCTTCCCTAAAAGCACAGTTTTGGACAGTTTCTTAAAACATTACTCGCCGGAAATTAAGGATTAACGCCTTAACCGCAAAATAACAACAAAGAAAGATAATGCTACTTATTAATCACTTATCCTTTAATTAAAGGTTAAAACATTACTCGCCAGAAATTAAGGAATAACGCCATCGTCGCAAAATAACAACCAATATAATTATCGTTTAATTAAAGGTTTAAGTAACTGGTACAAGTGATTTTAATGCATTCAACTTACCTTCATTTGGGTTCGTCGGTTTTGAAACCAGAACTTGACTTGCTTATTCTCCAAGCCAAGCCTCTTACTAAGATCTGTTCTTTGCTTCTCATCAGGATGAGGACACTCCTTGAAGAACCTAAAACAAAAACAGCAAAAAACAAATAAAAATCACCCCGAGCAAATACATCAATGCAGATTACATTTGAAAAAACAAAAAAGGTTTCATAATTTCCTAAAGCCATACCCTTCAAGCTCCTGAATTTGTTGAGGAGTGTGTCTATGGTATTTCTTCTTCTTTCTCTGTGGCTGATCATCTCCAGCATCTTGATCATCACCAGATCCACCATCAAAATTATCACTTCCAGACCGGCTTTCATAGTCATCATCCCTCATCCTCCCCAGCAAATTACTAGTATCAAAACTCTCTCCAATTAGACCCATCTCACTATGACCTTCCATTTTCCTTTGCTACAGAATGATAGTCCCCATTAGCAACAATAACAATAATAAGGATAAGTATAAGATGCAACATCATATTCATAATCCATACAAAACAAACATCAAAATATGATTTACAAAGCGAATTCTAGACCAAAGGGGAGATGAAGCATACAACAGGTAAATATCAAGGTAGAGGAATTTTGCTTTAAAATGTTAATGCGTGAAGAAAAAAGAGGTGGACCAACAGCAGAAAAACTGGGCCATGAAACAGTTCTGTGAAAAACTATCCCTCCAACTCTAGCACCCCCTCCAACCACAGTTCAAGGAGCTGCTAAACAAACCCTCAAACTAAAACCCCATAAAAAGTCATGGATCATTTTCTCTCCCAGACTCCCAAAAATTTCTTACACCAAATATGCAAGTACTCTTTCTATTCTCTATTTCATTCTCCGACCCTCGTGTTCTCCAGGTTCTATTCTCAAATTGTCATTATCACTTTTATCAGGGCATCTTTTCATTTGTTGATTCTTCACTCAACATTTTGACTGTAAGCCAAATTGAGTCAAATGTTCACAACATTGAATTCTTTGGGGTTAAAAAATTTAACACATACTCAGAACCAAAAAGTAAAAAAGGTGTTCCCTTGTCAACGCTCCATGCAAGACTTTTAACTCATTCGTCTCTATAGAGTTAACCCATTCCAGATGCAGATGTCAGATGGAACAAGATAAGGAAAAAAAAAACCCTTCTTTTCTGACCCGGTGTTCACACCCGTTTCTCCAATTTGCACAACCGCACAAATCAGAAAAATAAAAAGTCGCAAACAAAAATAAATGCCCTTAATTTTTTTTCCTTCATGTGCTTCACACATAACATGACAAATTCTTTGTCAGTACTAAAAAAATTCCTAAACCCAAAAGAGTCTAGAAGGCAAAGAAAGCTGTTGCACAAGAAACAAGCACAGCAATTTAGAGCTATGACTTTTTTATGAAAAGAGACAAAAACAAAACACCAAATTCACACTGCACATTGGTTTTCAAATGCATGGTACCAAATCAAAGCAAAACGACCCAGTTGACTCCCCCAACCCCTTTCACTGATACATGTTCGGGAAAACCAAAGAGAGAAAAAACATGGACGATAAAGAACGAAGAAAGGTACAAAGACAAAGCTATACCTTTTAGTGTAGCAGTCCCGAAGCAAAATGCCAGCGAATTTTCTTTGTTGAACTTTCAGATCCTCCAACACTTTCTCTCACTGGGATCTGTGGAAGAGAAAGGGACAGGGAAAATATAATAGGATATATGATATTGTTACAATACCAATAACACATGTACATTAACAAATCAAGAAGAAAATGTTTTTTTATTCAACACTAACAACAAGTATAGATAAATACCAGAGCTGACTTACACGGACTCAAAGGAATCAGAGAGTCAATGGCTTTTTCAACTCTTTGGATAATTGTTTTCTCAAACACTCTTAAATAAATAAATAGATTAATTAAAAATAAAAAATCAACCTTTTGGATCAAAACTCAAAACCCAGTTCCCATATTGAATTCCAATGTCTATGTCTGTCTCCCTTCTTAATCCTCTCTTTCTTCACTCAATTGCATGCAGAGTTTCTCTCTCTAAATCTTCTGAAATCTGAGAGTCCCTTTCCCTGTTCTTTCTCTCTCCACAAATTCTCTAGTTTTGCTTCGGACATTTGGCAATATATAGGATCTGAGAGAAGTGAAAGGCGCGTGGGCCCCACTGACTAACAAAACAGCGGTTCCTGATGTCCGCTTTCTCTAGCGCGTGTAACCACGCGCGCGTGGGATGTCTGTCCTTTGACGTTGCTGGTTTTTAGATTGCCTTGTCTTTCCGCGGTACTACTCCAGTGCGGAAGGTACCACATAGTACCATGAGACTGGTTTAAATCAGCCAATCAGAGGCTACTGCACCCGAGGGCAATAAAGTCATTTTGAAAAAAGTGGGGCCATGTGGGAAAAAAAGAGGATTTGTGGCGTGACTCTGGGATTGACAAAATCGGAATATTCAATTATGGATTTTGATTCTTTTTTTTATTTTCCGTTTTTGCAAAAAGCAAAAAAGAAAAAAAGAAAGAAATGAGAAAAATCCTTCTTTGCATGCAAGTGTGAATTTGAATCCTATTTTTTACCATATTTGAGAACAAGTTATATAAGGAAAGAAAATCACAAAATCTTCTCTTTTGTGTTTCAACTCTTTTTCTTTTCTTTTTTTTTTACTTTTTTTAAAAAGGTAAAAAAATAATTAAATTGTTTACCACCTCTTAAGATGATGATGATGGAAGTAATTATGATAAGACTGCCACTACTACTTTTTAGTTTTTCTTTTCAATTAATTTCTTCTTAATACTACAATAATACTTTTGTGTTATAACATTTACCCTTGTGTTTATAAATCATTAAAAAAAATACTTATTAAATAACTGCTCGCACATTTAATATTTTTCACAAATATATTTAATATAATTTAGTATAAAATAATAATGTAAAATGTTTAGCATTTAATATTGTTGACAAATAAAATTAATTCTTAAAAAGAAGGATTGTATTTAATATTTGTTTCAATTGGGATTCATGTCTCCCATGATTTTGCAAAAAAGAATAAGCAATTTCTATGATTGGATGGAATGATTAAGAAAAAAAATAACATCGTAATTTGTAAAAGAAAAATATCATATAAAATTCAACAAATCATCCAAAAAAAACATATATAATCCAATCTATATTGTAGCATGTTTACTTTTATTGTTCGAATCCACAATCTAGCGTGGTTAAAAATTATTTATTCATCAAATAATGGTTCTCATGTTTTGTCTATTAATCATGAGTAAGAATCTTTCTCCAAAAAAGAAAAAAAAAATTAAGAATGAAATCTCGCTCCTTTTCAAACTATCCCTATCAAGATTTGTCAAACAAAAAATAGAGTAATAATATGTTACTACTAAAAGTTATTTCATAGTGACCATCATTTAGTTTTTTTCCTTTTACTATGACTTTTTACGAATAAATAAATAAATTTTAATTTTGTGGAAATATTATGTTCAATTGTTGAAACGGAACTATGTACAATTTAAAAATTGTTTGGGTAAGAAAGAGTGTGGGGTTCTAAATAATGAAATTGAATTAAATTCTTGAGTAACGCACGACTATTTATTTAATGGAGGATAAATTGAATCACATTGATGTTAATCTCTTCTGATAGAGATAGTTCCTTTGACTAATTCAATGGAAGTTTCATTCATCTTAAGGAAAATAAATCAATTTTAGCAAATTCATTAGCAAAAAATAGGTCTTTCTTTACAAAAAAAAAATTATTATATATATAACCTTTGGCATGATTTTTTTTATTATTCCTCTTGAAAAATGTTTCCTTCGTTGATTTCTCATTTTATTTTTAATAAATTATGCTCTGCATATTAGCCTCCTTTCCATTGATACAAAATATATTTTTTATTTTCAAACCATAATTTAAAATTAATGAGTTTGGTGTGTTTTAAGTTTTTTTAGTTTATCCCTATTAAAAATTTATTCTCACCTTGTATGTACGGTCACACTTTTTTGTATTTTTCTTAGTTTTTTTTTCATTCCTCCACTCTCTTTTTATGTGTGATTTAAAAAAAATTATCCTTTGATTATAATTAAAACTGTATATGTTTATAATAGTTTAGCAACTAAATTTGAAAATAATTATTGGCGAACTATAACTATCTAATGGAAGTAATGTCTTCCTTTTATATAAATGTGTTTTTTAAGTAGTTTAATTAGGCAAATATATGAGAAGAAAACAAAGGATGATGAAAAAGACTGAGAATAAGTTACTATTTTCAATAAAATTTAATAATATATATCACATAAATATTATATTAATTAATATCTTTTATAGAAAAAAATATTTGAAATTGAAGTGTGATTTAAGTTTTGATACGGTTAACGAGATTATGTAATTAAAACATTAAAATAAGTATTTTGATATTATTGGAGATACTTAGAAATCATTTTAAAATATTTGAGATATATTTAATAAAATAGAGATAAAATATTTCACACCATCATATTTTAAGAATGAATAATAGTTCACATTTGAAATGAGTAAAGAATAATAAAATCTTCCGCTTCTTAAATAAGCATTTATATGTAAAGGTAAAATTTTCACCGTTAATAATCAAATTCATATGAAGTAGATTAGAAGGAGAGCATAACTCAATAATGATCATATGAGTATAGGAAGGCTCATATACCTCAAAAGATTTGTAAAAAGTTTTCACAGTAAACATCAATACATACTCATGAGACCTATAATAATGTACTTCATTTAACACTCAATAATCCTCAGGTTAAGAATATGGATAAATTTATCTTTGTGTCTAACACTAATTTGGTCACCCTCACTAGGACCCCTTACATTACGTCCTCAAGGCCTCGGGACTACTTTCTGAATTAAGGGGTTTATGTACTTACCCAGCCCTAAGAATCATATAAACGAGATATTTAAATGAATATCTTACCATTATCTAAAATACTCAAAAGTCACTCTGAAATATCAAAGATACATTTGATAAAATATCTCGCAATTCTCAAACGGTTATAATGTCAACATTACTATATAATAGGTTTTTTATTTCCTTTATAACACTATCATCTTAATCACTTTTGATTACACATATATTGACTTAAAGCATCAAAAATCTTTTACAAGTATCTCCCATTTTATCGTCTTCTACATACTTGGAATCAATCACAAAGAGCTCAATTATTCTTCCAAATTTAGATAATAACATAATATATCCACGATAAATTTTAAAATAAAATATTCTAATACAAAATATTTTAAAAAATAAAAATAAAGTCTTGATATCTTTACTATTTTTAAAAATAAAATTTTAAGTTAAAAATAATGAAACATGACATTTGTCTTAAAGATTTAATTGATGATCATGTTCTTACAAGAAAATTATAATAATACATAAGTTCAAACAAGTCAATTTATATGACTAACATTTTGGGATCTATTGAACCAAACTCTGCTGAATATTGAGAAAAATGGAAGATTCACCCGTAAAGATACTCAATATTTAAGTTAGTACAATAAAAAAGAAAATAATAATAATAATAATAATAATAATAATAATAATAATAATAATAATAATAATAATATAGTGGTCTTATTTATAGGTCTTTTACAAATGTGTTTTAATTAGTAAATTATATTTATTTAATATAATTGGGTAATTAGTTAGATTAATTATACATTATTACTATAATATGCATTAATATAGGAAATATTTTTATTACATAATAAATGTAAATTTGGGAAGTTTGTGATGTACATAAGTCTCATGAGCTTAAAGTCTAACTTTAGCAAATGAGTTGATTAAGTAAATCTCATCTATACACTACAAATTTGTAATTTATAAAGTATCATTAAAGTCGATTTTATGAATGATGTGTACTCAATTTCACAATTACCCAACTTTTTCACGTATCGTTGTTCATTATAACGGAACACACTAATACCATTATTGGGTCTTTTCGAAGGGGATTTATTGAGAGAGTACAACACTAATGAGACATGAGTTTAACTCATAAGGAATTGACATCATTCTCAACAAAAAATCTTAAGGCATTAGGTTATGAGTCATACTTCCTTATATGTTGTACAAATTTTTCATTTTTACTCAATATAGGATTTAGACTCACATTTAAATTTTTCAACACGTCTAACGTATTAAAATAATATTTGACGAGTTTCATTACCTTCGCTTTATTTAGCTCGAGGCTAAAATAATATTTATGAAGTTTCATTACCTCCACCATGTTTAACTTAGGACTAAATTTATAATTGACAAGTTTTATTACCTTTATCATGTTTAGCTCAATGTTAAATTTATAATTGACGAGTTTCAGAGTTACAATGGATACACCTTTTTACATTAGTTTTGTTCTAGGAGGATGTTTTATACAATATATAAATTTACCTTTCTCGTTTGGTTACTATTACGCTTAAATGTTTGAATATCATTTTCTTAAATAACTATTGTAGTTTATATATCTCATGTTGTAAGGAGTTAATTATATGAATTTATCTTTCTGGTGTAGTTACTAACACACTTCTATATTTAAGGATAATTTTTTTTTACTTAGTGGGTCTCTCTTGTTTTTCCGTTGAGGGTCAAGTATTTTGTATTATATTTTCACAATATTTGTATCGTATCAAATAAATATTGAATAAATATTTATATCATATTTGATCATATAAAGTGGTAATGAAATAATAATAATAAATCAATTACATTTTGTGTGTTAGTATAATAATGTATATTGAGAAAATTGAAAGTTAAGATATCTTATATTTATGCGTCTAATTGCATATGATGCACAATAATAACAATATTGTGTGAGTATTTTAAAAAAATTATCTCAACTAAGATATTTGCATGATGATTTAAAAGAAAATATTTATGATATAATGTTTTATATAACATTATGACACAAGATAATAATATGAGTTATAAGAACATACATCTTATTTTTAAATCACAAAATTTGTATGAGTAATTGAATAAAAAAAGGAAAAATTATTCCTTTAATAGTGAATAATTTGCGAACATGTCCTTGAGAACTTTTATAAAAATAAAGTTTCACAACTTTTTATGAGTTCACAAGCAGTACAAATATCATGTTTTCTTAATTGTTAGATTTTAACTTAAAACCAATTGATATTAAGAAACTATATTTATTGAAATAGGTGGTGTAGAACTTTGATATCTTCTATCAATTAAAAGTATATTTATTACAAAAGGTTAAAAAAAAAACAAGAAAACTCTAATACTATAACAAAAATTTGGATTATAGTAAAATAATAATATATCAAAGTATTGTATTTTAAAGTACATTAGGTTACAATTGTGTAATCTTATTTACAACAATTCAGAAAATTTTATACCATTATTATTATGATCAATGGGTTAATATACATACAAATGTGCAATTACTTGTAGATATCATATAAATAAACTAATATATATATATATATATATATATATATATATATATATATATTCTAAATAAAGAGCTATATCAAAACTAATTTTTATATTGTTTATTCTCCTTTTTTTAAGTGGTTCATATTTAAGTTTGGTGTGACTCACCAGTTACTTTATATAATATAAATTATCTTAGTATCTAATAAATTGTTTTTTATGATGTCTTTAAAAAGACAATAATTTTGCCAAAAAATTACCATATAAAATCAAATAAGATTATGATATTCTTTTCCAATAATTTTGATTTTATTAGAAATACATTTTTGTATAGATAATTTAATTTGGATGAAATTTATTGAATCAAATATGACATTATTTATTGTTTTAGTATCAACAATCCATATATATAATATTATCAATCTTACTAACATCATTCCTAATAATAACACAGGTATCCTTTCACTTTGTTTAATAATGAAGACCTAATTTTTCAATTTGATATTTGAATCTTATTTTTGTTATCATAATATTTTTTGAAAGAGTATTAAAAATTTTCTTGAGATTGAATAAGGGATAGGATTATTTTCTTTCTACATGAAAAAAAATTAATTTCCTTCTATGAGAGGTTTTAAATTATTTAAAGTATAAAAGCTATCATCATTATAGAATTAACTTACAAATATAAATTATAATATATATCCATTTTTTTTGACAAAAAGAATTATTTCTTTATATTTTAGAAAATTGATAGGATGATTTTAGAAAATTAAAGCCCCCAATTTATGTAAGTAAGAAAATTTTTGTTTGTTCCAGGGTAGACATCAAATACTCTTAAAAAAAATTATAATAATGGATAAACTCAAATAAATCGATTTAAATGATTGTCATTTTGAGATTTATTGAACCAAACTTTGTTAAATATTAAAAAAGAAAAAGATAAACTTGCAAAGACATTTTAATACTTTAGTAATAGTAATAACAATAGAAAATGAATGAGAATAAGATAATTTGTAAATAATAAGATGGTGATATTTATAAGTTTTTTACGAGAGTATTTTAAATAATAAATTATATTTGTTTAATAATAATTATAATTAAATAATAAATTAATTATAAATGAGTATAAAAGAAAAATTCTTTATGAATGTTTACAAACAGAACTATTTTTTTCTTTTAATGAAAAAAAAAATGAATGGTCCATCGAGACAAACCTTATATTTAAAGATTACAATAAAAAAAACCTTACTTTATATTGCAATAATAAAAAATAAAAAAAAACTGACTTTACTTTGCCCCATACGAGAAAATGGTTATTATGAGTTGTTACTATAACTTCTTAATTTCTCATGATATGTGTCTTAAACATTTTATTTCAAATTTTTTTTTATAGAATAACATGAAAGATGAAAAGACTTAATTTCTAATTAAAAGTTATACCACATTAATATTAAAAAAAAATAGTTAAATGTGTCATGTAACAAAATCATGTCATATTCTTTATATTTTAAGAGAGATATTTTTAAGAGGATGACTATGACTAATTTTTTTTTTTTTAATTTTACTCCCTATTTTATCTTAGAAGAAAGAGAAACACTTTACTCTCCGATCATTTGAAAACCTAGATTGGGATACTACGTATATTTATCCCAAATTTGCCTTTACTAAAACATATAATATTGTGATTATATTAAATTGGTGATTAAAGGTGTTTTTGGTAAAATTTTGATTAAGTTCGATTCTTAAGAGACTTTGATTCTAATCAAAACTCAACCACGTAGATTCTTTATACTTAGGCTAGCAACTGAATTTTAATCGAAATGCGTATGAGAATCGAAAATACCCCGATATCGAAAATACTGAACGCAACCTAATATGTAGATTAACAGGCAAAAAGGCTAATTTTGGTATTTTGTATTTGAAGTACTCGAAATAAGGAAAACAGTAAAGTGACAAATCGAAAAACAGTACCGAATGTAAAACTGCAAAGGAATGTAAAATGCGGAAACCTCAAATTTGCATTAAGTGTAAAAGCATCGAAATTGTGGGAATATAAATAACAGGAAATCGAAATTGTAGGAATGTAAATAGCAGGAAATCGAAATTACGTTAATATAAATGACAAGGAACCTAAACGCAGAAACTTAACTTTCATTAAAGGGAAATGACAAGGAACCGAAAATACAGAAACTTAAAGTTGCTAAACATAAACTGCATCAAAGTAAATTACCAGGGAAAATAAAGAAAACGGTAAAGGAAATCAATGAACATGGAAATCCAGATCGCCAGAAACTTCATGATTGCGTCGTTCTCCGGTAGACTTCTCACTAGTATTTCTGTTCTCTCTGCCAATTTCCCCTTCTTCTTCATGCTTCATTCTATTTATAGGGCGTCCTTTAAGCAAGTAACATCTTAGGAGCAGTTAACGAAAATTGCTACCACGTCCTATGTGCATGTTGCAGTTTCTTCTTCGGTATCAAAACTGCACCCACGTTCCCATGATCTTCGACCTCTACCACGGTTTAGAAACTGTTTCCTATGTGCGCGTTTAACTATTCCCCTCTTTATGACCTAGCCGGGATTTCGATATCCACGCAGGTTAGCCTTCCTCTTGATTTTGATCTCTTGATCTCGAGAACTTTGAATTGCTCTTGGTTTTCCTTAACTTTAACATTACAAAATTTTAATTTCTCGAAAAACATTCTTCCTTCGATTTCTCGATTCTAATTCTCGATTATATTGTCACATGGTCGTCGAACGTATTTTCCAACTATCTTTCGATTTATCAGTTTTTTAACTCAATCAAAATGATTTTCGATCCCTTTATCGATTTCTAACTAACAAAATGCCCCTTGGAAGAATATAAATAGTTTTTGTTTATATTCTTTCAACATGATTCCCGCCTTCGCGTGTTGGAGGCCCACAATAACTTAGGTTTTAGGGTTTTTGGGGTTTTATGTCACCATCACATCAGTCTGCTGCCTTACTGTACACGCCACATTAATTGCCCTTCGCCTCCGTCGTTTCCAGTACCCTAGATAGTTTTCCTTTAAACACTTTGTTGGTCTTTTACCCTGGTTTTTTACGCGAACTTTTACTCCTCTTTTGCAACTTCATCTTCTACCCTGCGTCTTTGTCCTCAACCTTGCACCCTCACCTTCTATCCTCTGTTTTCCTCTACTCTCCTGAAATGGAAACCTCTTCCAAATCTTCTGATTTTTCAGCCCCACCACTTCCCTCGTTGGCCTCTAACCTGCTGGAGATCAACAACAAGAAATTTGCTCCGGTTCCTCTAATGGAGGAAGCTTCTCGAAAAGTCGGCTGAGACGCGGTACTCATCCCTTATATTGTTGATAATATAACTTATGCTTTTGGGGGTCCTATTCGTTATTGTGGCGGAACTTTTTCTTCCCTCAATCTTTCTCCAAAGAGCCAGACTCCCATTCATCAATCTGAAGTTCAGATAGACTTTCTGAATGTTGTATCTAAAGTGTACCGAACGGGCCCCCCCTCCAAAAAATCCTTGTACATTAGGTGGTTTGATAGGGTTAAGACTAAGTTTGGGAACCATTGGAGAGACGTGGGGATTTTTGATTTTTTACATTTATCTCGATGCGATTTGTCATTTTTGGATATGGCTATGTTTCTGTCTGTTGTACATTTGTGGAATAAGGACCTGCATGCGTTAGAACTCCCTTGTGGTCCCCTTTCGCCCACCCTTTTCGAAGTCGCTGCAATTACTGGTTTGAAGCCCATAGGGGAGAAGTACTCTAAGGGTGCTTTTCCTTCGGATAATTCCCTAAGGTCAAAAATTGATTGGGAATCGAAAGCCTATGGTCATTTTCTCGAGAAGCATTTTATCGATGATCCAACAGTTTCTGTTTCTGATGAGGAGCACGTTGCTTTCTTGGTATACTGGTTGTGCACTCACGTCTTCTGCCCCCGATCCATCCAAATTTCATCCCACCTGTATAACCTTGCCTATCTCCTTCACACTGGCCAGCCTAGAATTTGTTTAGCCAAACTTTTATTAGCCCATGTATATACTGCTTTAGATGAGGCTGTCGAGATTTTGAATACCCCCAGAGCTTCGGGGAATTTTTCAGGCCCCATTTGGTTTATCCAGTTATGGCTGAATTCGATTTTTGAGAGTATCTTTCCCTCAACTTCCAACATCCCCCCAAGTGTAAATTTAGAGGGTGTTCGATTATCTTCTCGCCATCCTCGCCACAAACCCGACGAAGCGACTTATCGTAGATACCTTGAGTTTTTGTTAACTAGGTTTCATTTCGACTCAACTTTGGCTCCTTCCACTGTGAATCTCGGACGAATAAGTGACCAACTTCGAGGACCAACTTCGAGGACCAACGTGGTTTAAATCGAGATTTCCTGCTCTTACTCCGGGGCTACAGTCAGAATTGGTCGAAGTATGGAGCAGTTATTTGACTCACGATGTGTTAGTGTCGGGGTTTCACTCAAAGGATCTTAAGCTTGTCACCTATTACCCCCAACTTTTCTCGAGGCAGTTTGGTTTGAGTCAAGCCTTACCTTTTTTCCCCCTCGATTCCCCTCCAAGGTCCAAGTTAAGTGAATCGACAATCGGCCGGGAGCTCACTAAACTGCTACCAAAAACCCCAATGCATTTTTATCCTTATGTTTTTGAATCCAATTATTTATCAACTCTAGGTTTCTCTGAGTGGTGGGCCGATTGGTTTTCGAATAATCATTCTGATTTTGCCATACTTCAACAAAAATTGACTGCTCATCCTTCTCTCGTGTTGCAGGACAAGTCGAAGGCGAAGAAAGGTACACACTCCCACTATCTCCAAATATCTCGATTCGAGAATTTTTATCGAACATGTTACAACCCCTTAAAATTAGAATCGAATTTCTATGATGTTGTTATTTCCTTAGCCAATAAAATAGACACTAATCGATCGAACCACAAAATAATCAACCCTCAAAGTAAAACCCCTTTTGAAATGTATTGTCCCGATCACCTTCCTACTTTTCCCACAGCTCCTTTTGGACTTGTCAAACCTTTAACTCATCCTAAATGGGTTCGAGAGTTAAGATCTTTCAACGAAACACTTTACCCTAAACCCAAAAACAAAGATATTTCGATATCGAAATTATCCTACTTCCCTTACCTAAACCTTCCTCAAATTCTTCTTCCTCCTTGGCTGGTCCATATCGACCGAGTTAAGATTTTGACTCCATCACCTTTTGGTGAGATTTTGCTACCTCTCTTAGGAGTATCTTTTAGTTTTCTTTGTATTGCAAGTTAACTGTTTTCCTTTTTTCGACAGTCTCGAAATCTTCTAAGACTGTTGTCTCTGAGAAGGAGAAGGACTGAGAGTCCTCCGATGAGTCAGATCCATCGGCCCTCATCAGGAAACGCAAACGCTCTGCCACCATTACCTCATCTTCGAAAAAATCGAAGGTTTTTTCTCAATTTCTCATTGTCTTATTTCTCCATCTATGTCTATAGCTGATTCACTTTGGATTCTCATACAAATTTCTGTCATTTATTTTCGATTTCTAATTTCAGAAACAAAAATCGAAGAGTCCTCGATCTGTTCCACCAACTGCTATTAACCCATTATCGACGGACTCTAATACGGTCACAAAAACGGGCCAGACAACACCCACCACACATTCAAGTCATGTGAGTCCCCTTTTGTATACATATTTTATATCCCTAGATTTTGACAAGGCCCATAACTTGATTTTTGACTTTCGATATTTTTTCAGGATCATCCATCGGCGACTATATCGACGAATATCGATTCGATACTTCAATTATCAACGCCTATTCCTGAGGTACAACTCTCGAATTTTGTATATATGTTTATTTGGCCTCTTCACATATATCCTTTTCTGATATTTGTTTCGATTTATTGCAACCTGAGGCTGTACAAAATCCTCCTCCTGCCTCAACAACCCTTGCTCTACTCCCCCCTGGTACTTGATTTTTCTTCATTGTTTCATTCTATTTCATTATTCTTTTAGGATTTTTCGATTCACCCTTTCGAATTATTTTTCTTCAGTAAATATCTCTGTAGTCCAAGTCCAAGATTCTCCTTCCCCAGTTTTCGCAGAGCAATTGGATTCCCCTCCTTTTGCGATGCCTTCTGTCGAGTTGCTCTCGGAATCATTACCCGAGATAAATGATCCTGCTCCAGGAGACATATCAGAATATCGAGCTGCCATCGAGGAAGATCATTTTTCAATCCTCGATATTCTGCTGTCTGCAGAGGTCACTCCGTCGAGCTCTTCAAAAACGCCCCTGACTTCAATTGAGGGACCATACCAGCTGAAACAACGCTTCAGGTCTTTCTTCTACTCCTCGCCCCTCGAAGTTCTAGTGGAGTCGCGTGACAAGAAGCAATATTTTCAAGAGATCATTACTTCCGTCGAAGCATGCCCTGAAGACGCTCTCCCGAGGGGTCTCGATGCGGAAGTTGCGGCTGCCACCGATTTATTCAACAAAGCTTATGCGGCGAGGAAGAAGAAGCAATCGATCGCGACCAAATTAACTGATATTTCTTCTTTCCAGATTGAGAAGTCGAATTTGCTGAAGACTCAGAAACTCAATCTGGAAGAAGCGTTGACGACGCGAGCTTCGATTGATAGCGAGATCGAACAGCTGGAGAAAAGACTCGTTCAGCTTAAGTTGCAGAAGGATTTTGTTGCCTCATATATAGATTCGATCAAATCCTCTGTGAAAGAAGTAGCATTGTCTCTGAGGCAGAGCATGGGGCGTAAACAGAAGATGATTGCCGAAGAGAACTCGATTTCTTCTTCCTGGACCCAACTGTTAATAGATTTTGATCGACTTAAGGCTCAATACTTGTCTTTGTAAAACATTATTCGACTTAATTTTGAATGTTTATTTCTCTTATTCGAGGTTTATACTCTTTTAAGTATTTACCATTTATCGATAAGACTTTCTCTTTGTTATACCAATCGACGATCGAATAGGCATTACTCGATAATACCTTAATAATTTCGAAAGGTCCTTCCCAATTTGGCGACCATTTGCCATAACTTTTACATTTTTTATCTATTGACAAAATTGTTTTCCACACCAAGTCACCTTCGTTAAACGTTTTCTTTCGAACTTTTTTATTATAGGCTCGAGCAATTTGATTCTTTTGTAAAACCATACTATTCAACGCTTGCAATCTTATTTCATCGAGTTCATTTAATTCATCATACATCAAATTCCAATAATCACAACTGGGTAAATCATTCTGCCTTTGTATTCTATTTGATTCAATGTTTATTTCGATGGGCAAAACTGCATCATGTCTATAGACTAACTTGTATGGGGTATTCTGTAAAGAATCTTTTGGTGAATTTCGATAAGTCCATAAAATTTGCAATAACGTTTCGTGCCATGTTTTTGGTTTATTACCAACATGTTTTTTGATTAAACCAATAATTACTTTATTAATTGCCTCGACCTGCCCATTTGCCTGTGCATAATATGGGGTTGATGCTAATAACTGAATATTTCTCGATTCAGCGTATCTAACCATCTTTTTACCGGAAAAAACCGTCCCTCTGTCTGTAGTGATAGACTGTGGGATCCCAAATTGATAAACGATGTATTCTTCAATGAAATCGATTACATCTTGCTGATCGACATCTTTTAACGGTATTGCTTCTACCCATTTCGAGAAATAATCGACAGCGACAATTATATATTTATGTCCCTTCGATGATTGTGGAAAGATCTGTCCGATTAAATCTATAGCCCAACCTCTAAAAGGCCAAGGTTTGATAATCGAGTGTAATTCGCTAGCAGGAACCTGTTGTATAAGACCAAATTTCTGGCATTCTTCACAGGATTTAGCATACTCGATACAATCTTTTAAAATCGAGGGCCAGTAATAACTTTGTCGAGTTAATGTCCATTTCATTTTTTGGCCTATCATATGGGCACCGCATATTCCATTATGTACTTCAGCCATTGCTAAATAAGCATCATCATTCCCCAAACATCTAAGTAATACTCCATCGATACCTCTTTTATATAGTTCATTATTTAACAAAACATATTTCACTGCTCGATATTTAATTTTCTTATCGATTCTCCCACTTGGACTTTGCAAATAATCTATAATCGATTTTCTCCAATCTTGATCATCTAAGTCACTAATTTGTAAAATTTCACCTCCTTGAGGTAGTTTTTCTTTCACTTGAATCATTTTCTGTAAATTTTCCAGGGATATCTTATACTTAGATTCGATTTGAGCCAACTCATTGGCTTCTCGATTGAATTCTCGAGGAACATATTCGAATGCTATATCATCGAACATTCTGCTTAAAGTCATTACCCTTTCTAAATATCTGATCAGTTTGGTATTGATACATTTATATTCTTTTCGCACTTGTTTGATCACTAGTTGCGAATCACCTCTTATAATTACATGTCGAGCTTTTAACTTAATTAAAGTTTCAAGACCTGTTATCAAAGCTTCGTACTCGGCTTCATTATTTAAACAAATGGGTATAATCTCAAATGATAACTTAGTTGGGATATTACTTGGAGAAATAATAAGAATTCCTACTCTAGATTTATTCGATGTACTCGATCCATCGAAATACATTACCCATTTACTGATTTCAATAAACAGATTATCAATCGAGTCAACTGTATGGTCTGCCATGAAATCGGCGATAATCTAACCTTTTACTAATTTCAAAGATTCGAATGATAAAGCGAATTCTGTCAAGGCTAGCACCCATTTTCCTATTCAATTGTGCATGATAGGTTTCGACAAAAGAAACTTCAAAAAATTATTTTTGGAATAAACCATCACATCATGAGGCTTCATTACATACTGGAGTTTCGTACAAGAGAAATATAAGCACAATCCTAACTTTTCGATATCATTATATCGAGTTTCAGCATCATTCAAAATTCTACTTAGATAATAAACAGCACATTCAACGCCATTCTTATCTTCTTGTGCTAATAGACTGGCTATTGTTCGATCTGATGCTGATACGTATAACTTTAATGGCTTGTATCTTATTACCGGTATCAGAATCGGAGGATTTGTCAGCATCATTTTGATATGCTCAAAGGCTTCTTGATGTTCCTCCTTCCACTTAAACTCTGCTTCTTTTTTCAACTTTAACAAAGACGAAAAAACATAAGTCTTACCAGCCAAGTTAGAAATAAATCATCTCAAATAATTTATTTTTCCCAGAAATGACTGTAACTGTCTCTTAGTTTTTGGAGCAGAAGTATCTATTATAGCTTTTGCCTTATTTTTATCGATCTCAATCCTTTTTCCATGTACTATGAATCCTAAAAACTCTCCAGCAGATACACCAAAAGCACATTTCAGAGGATTCATTTTTAATCCGTATTTCCTCATTCTCTCGAAAGATTTTCTCAAATTACTTAAGTGTTTATGTTTTTCTTTCGATACAACAACAATATCATCTATATAAACTTGCATAAAATCATTGATTAAGTCATGAAAGATTAAATTCATTGCTCTTTGATATGTTGCCCCAGCATTTTTTAATCCGAATGGCATCACTATCCATTCATAAGTACCTAATGCCCTCGGGCATCGAAAAGCTGTTTTAGCAATATCATTCTCGGACACAAATATTTGATTATATCCTGAATAACCATCTAAAAGACTTAACATTTCATTACGGCTACAACATCGATTAACATATCGGCTATTGGCATAGGATATTCATCTTTAGGAGTAGCTAAGTTTAAATCTCGATAATCAATGCATACTCTCATTTTACCATTCTTTTTAATAACTGGAACAATATTAGAAATCCAATCGACATACCTAGCAGTCCTGATGAACTTTGCTTTCAGAAGTCTCTTGATTTCTTCTTTGATCTTACCCATCACCTCAGGTGCGAATCTTCTCGGTGCTTGTTTTACTGGCTTCTTGCCTTCTATGATAGGTAATCTGTGTTCAACTAAACTTCGATCCAGTCCAGGCATTTCTTCGTATTCCCAAGCGAAGCAGTCTTTATACTCTTTTAGTAATGAAATCATATATTTCTTCATTTCTTTCTTGAGATATTTGTTGATATAAGTAGGCTTTCGATCCTCTATACTCCCCAAGTTAATTTCTTCTAATGGATCTTGAGCTTCGACTTTCTTGTGATTTGATGTGATGGATTTTTCAAAACCTAAAGGAGAATTATCGTAAATACAATCAAGTATAACTTGATCGCTGTTATTTGCAACTACTGTCGAGTGAATCGACTTATTTATTTCTATCCTAGCATTACTACTTTCTTGGTCTTTCTTTTCATCTTCATATTTTCTCAATCGGGCCAAGAACTCCTCGTAGTCTCTATTCATTTTCACCGGCCACTTCGAGGTTGGCCCCCTCTTTGATCATGACAAATCCTTTCTTCTCATTCATCTCTAGGAAACGCTCCTCGTGCAATTTTGAGTTGAAGTCTTCGACAGTCTCGAAGGTGAATGGTTGAGTAAGCGCCAAATTCTGCAATGCCCGACCAGCCTGAGATACAAATGTCACGAACTCATGTTGATCCCCTGGAATTATTTCGAGATGTCCGTCTCGATTCCACATGAACAATTTCTGATGAGCCGTAGAAGATACGACTCCAACTCCATGAATCCATTCCCTGCCAAGTAATGCATTAAAATTGGCATGTGATTAGACAACTATGAACACAGTAGGCCTCGAATAAGTGCCCACTTTCACATCTAAGACTATCATGCCTTCCGAGCTCGATGTTTTCCCACTGAAATCAGAAATCATAATATTATGTCTGAATAAATCTTTCAATTTGATGCCAAACCTCTTCAACATAGTGATTGGTAATATGTTCACCGCTGCACCACCATCGATAAGGACTATATTCACCATTTGTCCTTGAATCTCGATATTCAGTAGTAATGGCTTCAGATGGAATCTCATCTCCTCAGATGGAGGATCAATGAAAGCGACATCTCTATGGGGTACTTCACATGATGCTTGTGTTACCCATGTCACCTTTGGCCTTATGTCTTCGGAATAGAAGTCATCTTCTCGCTCGACATTACTTTGCTCTTGGTATTCTTTATACTTGCTAACATACTCTGCGGGTAGTATCGATATTACTCCGATTTGATGTTCATCCCAGCTACCCTCATTTTTATCATCGAAAAAGTCTCTTGCATATTGGCTCCCCATTGATACATTATTCTCTTCAAAGTTCCTGTAATTATTCCAGTAGGAGATCCTTCCTCCTCTTCTCCAGGGCCTTCCTCGAAATCTCCTTTGGAATGTTGGGAATCCAGTATTCGATCCTTTGTCATATGAAAGTCTCTCGAAGACATCATGACTTTGAAGTCTGCCTCTTCCTCTTCGAGAAGGATACAGTTCTTTCCTAATCCACTGATTCCTACTAGTATCAGAACCGACAGATTTTTGTTGACTTTCCCCTATCGTTGCTTGGGCTGATTGATATATTTTGTCATTGTCCCTTTTATTTTGATTCTCGATTTTCTTCATCTGTCCTGCTCTGAAAGCTTTAGCAGCCGACCTGTCGAATACTGCACTGCATCGTGGACATAACGCCACATCTTCATCCTTTTCTTTCTTTCTGTTTAAAAACTCGACGAGGGAGTCTCCTGATCGAGGATAGATTTCTCTCTCGAATTCTTTCTCGAACTCACTCAGGTCGAATTCCATGTCTTCTTCAGAAACGTCCATTCTGACATTCTTGGGATCGATGTCTTCAGTAACATTAACCATGCCTACAAAGGTCGAATTTTTCAATCGGACATCTTCAGTCATGCCCGTCAAGGATTCGATATACCCTACTTGCACCTCGAATGGACTTGTGTCCACTTTCATTGACATCTCCTCGAACTTCAGCCTTCCTTGGTCGATCGCATCTTGGATCGTGTTCCTGAAATGTATACAATTATTAGTCCAATGTCCATAAATATTATGGAATTTGCAGTATTTTCGACCATTCCTTTGTTCTGCAGATGACAATTTATGATCATCACTCAATTTAATCTGCTTATCTTTCAATAAAATATTGAAAATTTTATCGGCTTTTGTTACATCGAAAGTATACGTTCGATTCGCCATTTTGTCTTTTACCTCATTTTTCTGTAGCAATTTACAAATATATGGAGCTCCTACTTTGAGCTCTGCTATATTTACTTTCTCATCGACAGTTTCTTCAATATCAGTTTCTGTCTTGGGATCTGTCTCATACACATCATTTATATATGCTACTCTTTCTTTCTTCATGGGTTTCTCAAATTTCTTGTACCTTTGTTTTTCATATTCGATTTGTTCCACTCTTCTCACTTTATCAGCTAGCTGAGCCATGTCATTCAATGGTAAATTAACCAACTTTTTCCTAATCGAGAATTCTAAGCCTCCGGAGGCCATTCTGATTAATTCATATTCAGGAATTTGAGTAAAGCACCTTGACTTCATTTGTCTAAATCTATTCAAATAATCGTCTATACTTTCATGATTGTATCTCTTTATATTCATTAAGTCGATGAGACTTACTTGAGTCTCTCCTCTAAAGAATTGCTCATGAAAATTTCTTTCCAATTACAACCAATTATATATCGAATTGGGTGACAACGAAGTAAACCAAGTGAAAGCATTCTTAGTTAATGAACTAGGGAAATATTTCATTTTTAATTCTTCACTCATAGCTAGGTCCCCACATTCGATCTGGTATCGAGCTACATGTTCGATAGTGGACTCACCAATTTCTCTAGCAAATTTGGTGAATTTAGGTACTTTGTATCCTTGAGGTAATTCTGTCTCGAGAATCGTATTTGGAAAAGGGGAAACGAAGTATGGTTGATTGGGTGACCTTAATTCTACCCCATGAGGGTTCATCCTTTGCCCTAGCATGTGGTTGTACTGCATGTTATTTTGATTATACATGTTCTGAAATCCCTCATTCAGATTTCCATAAACATCATTCCTCACATGCTGATATTCGTTCCCCAGATTCTGATGTTGATCATTGTGTCGATTTCTCCTTAATAAATAAGGAGGATTAATATTAGCGTTCTGGTTAAGGCTCTGAGCGGCATGATTTTCCATTCTCGTTTGTCGAGGTATGGCCAATGCATCCTCGATACGGGCCATTTGTTCTGCTAATATCTCAAAACTAGTAGTAGTGTTTTGAACTAATGGGTTTAGGACTGTAGTTAACTGTTGTGATAACATATTAATCATCTCGAAATTGCTTTCATCCATTTGTTGTCTGAGTACTCCTAATGAGTTACTGGAGATTCCAGTACTAGCATTTTCGATAGTCTCGAAATTGGATCGATGATAATCCCTATCGAATGTATATCTTCCCTGATCCAGATTTGCCCTGTGATCTAGGTTTGGAGGTGTCTGTTGTGTTCCTAAATTCTGCACACTCCCTGAATTCTGGGGGGTTACTGAATTTTGAGACGCCCCTAAATTTGGAGATACTCCAAAACTTTGCGGCATACCTAGAGTTTGAAATGTACCTAAGTTTTGAGGCACTCCTAGGTTAAATCTCGAATTTCGTTGTATTGAAGAAGTATCAGCCCCATTATTAGGCGAAAAACTAGGCGGCCTCACGCTCATATACGACCCAGCATATGTTGTTATGGGGTTTCCCATAGTTTGCATATTGTTTGGTATCACAGTACTAGGCCCTACTTGAGTATTTACTAATGTACCTGAACTTTGCTCATTACTCACAGTAATCGTCATACCCCCGGTTGTCGATACTACAGGCATATTCCCATTATGCCCTTGCCCCCCAGTGTTTGGTGGATGTGACCCATTCAGACCGTTCACACCCTCACTGTTACTCTGGTTATTTGGTGGATTCTGACTCATTCCTATTACTCGCCCACTCCTTAATCTCATACACTTTCGAACTAACCAATTTTGTGTTTTTCGACACAAATATCCATATCTGGCGCGCCAATTTGTTTCTGGTGGAATTTTGATTAATTTCGATTCTTAAGAGGCTTTGATTCTAATCAAAACTCAACCATGTAGATTCTTTATACTTAGGCTAACAACTGAATTTCAATCGAAATGCGTATGAGAATCGAAAATACCCCGATATCGAAAATACTGAACGCAACCCAATATGTAGATTAACAGTCAAAAAGGCTAATTTTGGTATTTTGTATTTGAAGTACTCGAAATAAGGAAAACAGTAAAGTGACAAATCGAAAAGCAGTACCGAATGTAAAACTGCGAAGGAATGTAAAATGCGGAAACCTCAAATTTGCATTAAGTGTAAAAGCATCGAAATTGCGGGAATATAAATAACAGGAAATCGAAATTGTAGGAATGTAAATAGCAGGAAATCGAAATTACGTTAATATAAATGACAAGGAACCTAAACGCAGAAACTTAACTTTCATTAAAGGGAAATGACAAGGAATCGAAAATACAGAAACTTAAAGTTGCTAAACATAAACTGCATCAAAGTAAATTACCAGGAAAAATAAAGAAAACGGTAGAGGAAATCAATGAACATGGAAATCCAGACCATGATTGCGTCGTTCTCCGGTAGACTTCTCACTAGTATTTTTGTTCTCTCTGCCAATTTCCCCTTCTTCTTCATGCTTCATTCTATTTACAGGGCGTCCTTTAAGCAAGTAACCTCTTAGGAGCAGTTAACGAAAATTGCTACCACGTCCTACGTGCATGTTGCAGTTTCTTCTTCGGTATCAAAACTGCACCCACGTTCCCATGATCTTCGACCTCTTCCACGGTTTAGAAACGGTTTCCTATGTGCGCGTTTAACTGTTCCCCTCTTTATGACCTAGCCGGGATTTCGATATCCACGCAGGTTAGCCTTCCTCTTGATTTTGATCTCTTGATCTCGAGTACTTTGAATTGCTCTTGGTTTTCCTTAACTTTAACATTACAAAATTTTAATTTCTCGAAAAATATTCTTCCTTCGATTTCTCGATTCTAATTCTCGATCATATTGTCACATGGTCGTCGAACGTATTTTCCAACTATCTTTCGATTTATCAATTTTTTAACTCAATCAAAATGGTTTTCGATCCTTTATCGATTTCTCACTAACAAAAGGATATTAAATTTGTAGTTTTTCACTGTTATCAACATCGTGAAATTCAACGTTTGACGTATGTGAGTTAATTTCATTTTGTCACTTATATTATGTGATGATGAGTTGAGATTTAAATATTATCTTTACATGAATGTTGTAATTATTTTTATTGCGTATAAAAATAAATATCGATTTTGACAGGTTTGACTCACATTCATATATGATTGTTTTGTTAGGCTCCTTACAAGAACGTTTTTATGATTAAAAGGTTTTATCAACTAATTAATTAATATTTCAACATATTTATGCTTTAGATTTGATAATATAATAGTGTGCACTATTTTCATTAGTGCAACCTAAATGTGTATCCCCATTATTTTTATTTTGGTCCTATAACTTTTATATTTTTTTCTATTCATAGAAATTTTGTCATTACTATTTCTACTCATCATTATAGTTTCTGTCTTTTTAAAATAGTTTTGTTTACCTTTTCCGTCGTTTGAACTTAATATTAATGTTTAGTTCTAATATCCTTTTTAGATAGAGAAAATAATTTATTTCACATAATCTTAATTTTTTTAAAACTTATTATATCCCCACATTATATTACAACATCAATATATATATATATATATATATATATATATATATATATATATAGTTTCATATAATAATAAAATTAAAAAATAATAATTTGTAATTGTAAATAAATAAGAATTATAAATATCAAAATTAAGAGGACTGTTTTTTATAACTAAAAACATATTTCAATGTTAATTTGATGCTAAAAAACTATAAAATAATTTAGTTAATAAATAAATATTTAATTAAGATAATTAAATTATTTATAAATAATTAATTCAATTAAGCAATGTATTTGTTGTTTTCTATAAATAAAATATTTGCATTTTTTATTTTTCTAGTGTAATCTGAACATAAAATTTTATATTTGTTTTCTTAACTAATCATTAGTTTTGTATCTATAAATTATTATTTACAGTACTTAATTATATATAAAAACATATTTAATATATTATGAAAAATATTATATTAGTTTTAAATTACGTATGGATAGGGGAAAGTGTAATTATTTTTATTTTACGTTATATTTTAATATATTGTAGTAAGTAAATTTAATAATATGAAATGTTTTATTATGTAATAAAGTTTTGTCTGGGATATATTAAAAGTATATTATATTATAATAATTTAAAATTATCATAATTTAAAAATATATTATATTATAATAATAAAAACTTAAGATATTAATTTTACAATTCGATATTTTAGGATTAAACATATATTTTTATGCATTTTTAACAACCTAAAAACGTATTCAACCAATGTATAGTTATAGTTTTACTATTTTTTTATAAGTTTAACATAAAAGAAAATGTTACGAAAGAAAGAAAAGAAGACATAGAAAATAATGAGATAATCGCACCAAACTGATGACAAAAATTAAAAATTAATAAAAATTATTATTATCCGAGCACACCACCGTTGATATAATATAAATTCAATTCATATAAAAATTAATATACTTTTAACTAAAAATCTTAAAATATTATGATTATTAACTATCAAAGTATCCACTGAAAAATAAAATTAGTCACTTTTTGCAACAACAGATTTATAAACTTTTCAAAATATTAGTTTCGAAATTTGTGCTATATATTATAATTTAAATATATAAAGCGACAACTAAATACTATCTAGAATAAATATAGAAAAAAAAATTATTAGGTGCTAATCTCGGTTCAAAATAATGATAAATAAAAATTGTATCCTCGAACATATCAAAATTGCGACCATGATACAGTCACTGAAATTTAAAAGATGTAAATAATATATATATATATATATATATATATATATATATATATATTATCTCTTTGCTGCATAACATTATTTTTATTCATAATACTATTATTTATATATAAAATATTATTTTGTTTTCTATTTATCACTTATCAAATATTTAGTTGAAACTATGTTGGTTCAGTTTAATTACAAATGTTTTTATTATCTATTTATATATCTATCATATAGGTTTATGATAAAGGAGCGTTAAATTTTTCTAACGTGGTCTATTTTATTTTTATCAAAATTAAAGACATGATTATTTGTTCTTAGAAATATTATATATTTATGATTTTCTAGAAAGAAGATGCAGAATTTGATATGGACTGGTGTATTGTATTGGTGAGAACGAAAGGTAAAGAGAGTGACGTGTCACAATCAGAGTGGCTCATAAGCAACAGTTGCAACACAACCAATCGTAGGATCCAAACACACGCCACGTTGACCCAAATCATAAGATGAGCCTATACGCATGAGATATATAAACGTCCAATTAAAAAAAAAAATGGATCGAATTTTTTTAGCATAAAATAAATACACGTATAAATAGAATCATATTTTTTTTATACTGTATTTGTTAATAGATAGTGTTTTTGGCCTTTTCCATTAAATAATAATTTTATTATGATTGATTGTTGTTTAGGTTTATAAATCCTAATTTAAAATTAAGATGGAGGATAATTTATATATATATATATATATATATATATATATATATATATATATGTATATTTTTATAGATATATTTTTCTTCGATGTTTTTAAAGAATAAAATATAACGTAATTTTTTTTTAAAGTGAATAATATTTTAATATAAAAACTGATATACTGATATTATAATAACGGAAACCGGAATAATCAAGTCTATTAAAATTAATATAAAATTTAAAATTTTAATTTGATAAATAAATTAATATTTGTATTGATATTTTGAAGAAATATGTTTTAAATTTATAAAGGCAATAATAATCTATTAATTTGTTTATCCTGAAACTTTGAAAGTTACAAATATGCTTTTAATTGATTAATATAAGTTATTGATAGATTAAATTGTAATTAAATCAATTAGAGGTATAAATTAATGGATTAAATATGGTAACGTAAGTTTTGACACGCATATTTAATCTTTTATCATACTAAATAATGTTTGAATCGAAAAATAAAAGTAAAATTGAAATATAATTATTTTTGAACAAAATATTACGTAATATCAGAAAAATTATATAATAATATTTGGACTCTCTCAAATATTGAAAATATTTTTTATTAAATATCCTTTGAAGTTACATAGAATATTTATCCTTCTTTGTGTTATCATAAATATCTTTAAGCTAATAAATAAATTAAATTACATGTCAAATAATCATATAAAGTTTTTCTACTCTTAGAAAATTTGTTTCAGTTCTTATATTTTAAATAAATTAATCGTTAAATTTAAAAAAATACAAATTTGACCTTTTAAAAAAATATTGCTAAATATCAATTTTAGGTATAAAATAAAATAAAATGATTTTTTATCAGTTTTATTAAGATTAAAATTCAGAATTAAATAAAAAAAATTATATATTTACAAAATTTGCAATATTGAATTATTAATTTAAAAAGTACAAGATCAAATACAAGTTTATGAAAAAATACATAGAGAATTTTTTTCCAAATAAAAAAACATATTTAATATGCTTGAAACTTATTTTCAATAAGAACTGTCAGATTTTCTGGTTATTGAAAATAAAAATAACAATTATGAAACAATTTACTATAACATAGAAAATTGAAATAAATTCAAAAATATATAAGAGTGGGTGGAAGATTAATGATAGTTTATAGATTTAATATTTTATTACTAATTTTATGTATTCTATTGTCCTAAAAGATATCATAACATAAAAATCATAAAAAATATTTTATTTGAAAATATAAAACTGCAAATCTTCATTCTTCCTTTTATTTTTACAAATCGATTAAAAATTTAAAATAAAAAAATCAAGTAGGGAAAAATTTAAATGTAAACTTATTTTTGAAAGAGACAGATTATAAATATTAATTATGATATTTTTAAAAATAAATGACTCAATTATACCCCCTTGTAATTTTTTTATCAAATTAATTTGATTAAAAATAAAAATTTTAAATTAAACATATTTCTAAAAATATAATAAACTTAACTTACGCGTAAAGATCATAACTAAGATAAACTTAATCTTAAAAAAGAAATCATAATTTAAAATTTAAAAACTAAAAATGATTTCAATTTAAAATTATCTTTTCATTATCGGTTGAGTATTAAATTTTGTAATATTATGCTTCACTTTTTTAATTTTTAATTAGTTATAAATATTTTATTGTTTAATTACAATTAAATTAAAAAATATTTATATACAACGTAGCTTTCCCCGAAAGCAAAAAACCGCGTGCCGCGGCCACAATCCACTGTTCTCGCTACGTAAATATTCCCAATTGAAATTCGCCACATCATAATTCAAATGCCATCAAGTTGGGTCAACGGCTTCAAAACCACGTGTTCGCCACGTGACTCCTTCCTCACCCGACAGAGACAACGACGCATTGGCCCTTGCGCGTCGCTTCAAGCATTCTAACAGCGGGACTCAAAACACACGCAAAATATCAACTTATTTAGTTAAATATTTTTACCTATAAATTTATTATTCAAAACTAAAATAAAAAATAATAAAAATGGAAAATTAATAATAATATTGCTCTGAGCTAGGTAATTTACAATACACAATATTTCATTTGAAATTAATCAGAATATTTTAATTTCGTGACTTTATTTTTTCCTAAAGTCACATTTCTATCTTATCTTGTATACTAATATTAACATTATTCTTTTACGTGACACCACAAAATACTCCTTCAAAAGCAAGTCGTCTGGAGCCACGCCAAGTAATTAACTTCAAATTACTCCTAAATTTGGTAATGATAAAGCTTAGATACACTTTTTTTAAATACATTTTGCTTACTTAATTCGAATACTATGTATAATTAACTTAATATGCATCTTTTAATCAAATATTAACTATTATATTTATAACCTAAAATATTCGGATTAATAAAAAACTCGTTAACAAATGTTGTGATGAAGAAGAATGTGTTAGTTGGAAACCCGAAATCAAACGTCGCTTCCATTACTCGTTGATGCGCACCATCCACTCACTTTCCTTTCTCTTTCCAGTTTCAGATTTAAGCGCTCTCTGCCTCCAACACTTTGCGTAGAAACTTTGAGACTTGGAAACTCAACGCGTCACACACTGAGTCAAGTATTGGAGACCAAAACGATGTCGTATGCGAGTAGAGATCTAGAGAGTGGAGGTGGTGCGAGCAAGAACGCCACCACCTACTCCGCTGCTCCCACTTCTTATGTTTACGATCCTGAAGTGCACTGGACCTCGTGGCTCGTGCCGCTTTTTGTGGCGGTTAACGTTGTTGTCTTCGTTGTCGCCATGTATGTCAACGATTGTCCCAGGAATAATGTCTCCTTTGATGCGGACTGTGTCGCCACGTTTCTGGGTCGCTTCTCGTTTCAGCCCCTTCGGGAGAATCCTTTGTTTGGCCCTTCTTCCTCTACGTAAGAGCTCAGTTATCCATTTTATTTCTTAATTGGTTTAACTTTTTCTTTTCGCTTGATGATGATTTTGGGATTGTTTGGTTTGTTGGGTGCTGAATTGGGAGTGGGGGTTGTTGTGATCTACTTGTATTACTGGCTTTGGTTTTGATTCCGATGGCATCAATTTCTATATGTTGTCTTCATACTAAATTTTGATCTTACAAAATTATTTTTTTATAAAGGAAATTCAGATTGGTAGAAAGTGTTTTAGGTCCTCAAATTTTGGTCGAAATTTGTCTTAGTTATTGTTACAGGTATAGTTATTGTAATTTATATATATAATTAGTGATTTTTGACTCTTGAAAAGGGTGAGGGATGAAATTCATCCATTATCTGGAACAGGGGACAAAAATTAGGACCAATTTTGAAAAAAAAAAAAAACTGAAACCTAACACAATCTTACCCTAAACAAAATGAATACTTGGATTTTCTGTCTTCTTTTATTTTCTTATATTTTTTACATTTTGGGATGCTTGCTTTGCTGTTGATAATTTAAATCACCCTTATTCTTCGAATTAAAGGTTGTAATTGATTTGTCTTTGGTGTTTATCAGAAGAATAATTAATTAATAAATAAATGAAGTAATGACACCAATTTTTTGGTCATCATGATGACCGGTTTTTTCATTGTTTTAAGTTGAAGATTTTTGCCGCAACTCTTGGCAAGTGGGGTGGTATAGAGATCTGATGAAAATTTACTGATTTAATTTTTGGTCCATTTATGAAGCTTAACAAAGATGGGAGCACTTCGGTGGGATGACGTTGTGAATCAGCATGAAGGATGGAGACTTGTCACTTGCATCTGGTTGCATGCAGGAATTGTTCATTTGGCTGCAAACATGTTGAGTCTGGTCTTCATTGGGATTCGCCTTGAACAACAGTTTGGCTTTGGTATATATATATTTTTTTTTCAGGTTATAGTGTGAATTATACAGAATTTGGAACCAAGACATGCAAAGTAGCACTGTTATACATTTAGACATCATCACTCATTTGGAAGTGTTCATCTTGTTTTGTGTTCTTCAAATTTTGCCTTCGAATGGTTATGACCTCACATTTGTGAAAATATTGGCAGTGAGGATAGGAATCATATACTTGTTGTCTGGATTCGGCGGGAGTGTTCTATCTTCTCTATTCATTAGAAACAACATATCTGTTGGTGCTTCTGGTGCTCTTTTTGGACTTCTTGGAGCAATGCTTTCAGAACTTGTCACAAACTGGAGTATTTATACCAATAAGGTGAGTATAGAGTCATCAGTTTCCATACCTTTTTTTATTCAGTGTGCTTGTTTTAGAAAGATTTTGACAAATTCCTTTATTCATCATCATGAATCTTGACACTTTAATTTTTTTTTACCCTTTTTAAAACTGAATTCATAAGCATCCTGATTAGTTATGGCCTTCTTAGTATTTCCATCAATTAGGTTTATTAACTTGCACATATGGTTAATACTTGGATAGTATGCTTAACAGTCATTTCTAAAGCTCCTAATACTCTCTCTGCATTTTTCAGGCAGCTGCTTTGTTCACACTTCTGTTTATTATTGTCATCAATCTTGCCATTGGAATGTTGCCCCACGTTGATAATTTTGCCCATATTGGGGGATTCCTCACAGGATTTCTCCTTGGTTTTGTTTTGCTGCTCCGCCCTCAATTTGGGTGGTTAGAACAGCGACGTCTCCCAGTCGGTGTTCACCTCAAGTCAAAATACAAGGCTTACCAATGTGTTCTGTGGATTGTCTCTCTTATTTTACTGATTGTTGGGTGAGTTCCTTGGTTAAATCTTCATAACTCAGATAATATTGCTGTCATGATCATAAATCAGCTGTTTTTGGTATATGAGAAGAAACTATTAGTTTGCTACATGATAATTGTATAAACTAAATCTTAAATTTCATCTTTAGAGATTTTGTCAGTTCTCATGTCGTGTTAGGAAATGGAAAACTGGTTCTTTGTTTGCTTAATTCACTCCACATCAACAATGCTAATTCTGTTCTTTGCTTTGCTTTGAGTTTTATTTGATGTTTCTTCAACTTATCATGCATATCTCTTGTTATCACAACAATATAGATGTTCTCTAATCATTGAATTTATTTGTTGAATGACAGGTTAACTATTGCTCTAGTGATGCTATTTCGGGGTGAGAGTGGATATGATCACTGTCATTGGTGTCACTATCTAACATGTGTTCCAACTTCTAAATGGAAATGCAATGACCCTTAAACAAAAGGGCATGAGCTATTTCTCATTATATATATAGCTATAGCTCTTACAATTTTATTTTATTTTAATTCTTGGTTGTTTCCTGACAAAAATCAGTTATCGAGTTGGCTATGGGTTTATTTGTGTTATAGATATATAAAGAAATTTATTTGTACATGAAATTCATTTGTCACTTCCCAATCGTATTCTGCCTTAACTTTTCTATTGCCTAATTCTTTCTGACTCTAAATTTATCTCTTCCCTGTAATCTTTGTAATGTATTTCAATGATGGTTTGGATAAAATGATTAAATTCTGTCAGGACTTTTGATTCTCCTCCACCTTGATAATATAAAAAGATATGGAGTCCGGAAACATGGTTCAAAACTGTCTTTAAGAGACCATTACCACTAGAGGGTCGTTACTTCACGTTCACACACTAGAACCTCGATCTAACCACAAGATGTTACTAAGTTACAGATAATTAACAAAATCACTTAATATCTATGGTGTTTATTTGGCTTTATACTTAGTTCCTTCATTATCCCTTTTCTCTTCTCCTTCCCTCTTTTACCTTAACTGAACCATCCACAACTAGTCACCAAGTTTAACAGCTTGGAGCTACTCTCAAATGAACTCCTCAAATAAAATAATGGTTAATATATATATATATATATATATATATATATATATATATATATATATATATATATATATATATATATATATATATATATATATAACTGAAGTTCACTGCTTACTTTGCATACAAAAACAATAGTGAAATGTTAACTTCACTTAAACAGTCAAGAATTAGTGATGCATAATTAGTTTAGAGAAAACATTGCAATGCATATCACATACTTATAAGATAGAGAGTATCACATGAAAAGTATAAAGGGTGAAATGATGAAAACAGCTGCAATTAAATAGAGAGCCACCACATGAAAGTGGTATTATGTTACCGTGAAATAGGAGTCCCACATGAATGGTCCAAGAAGTAAAAATGCACTACTCATCCTATTAGTAATATCTATATCTATAAACTTTCAATTTGAAGTTGAATTTTGATGCCATTAAACTTAATCAATCTCAATTTTATAAGAAAAAAATTATTATTCATTTTTTATTTTTTAAATTATCCTTATTATGTAAATAAAAATATATAAAAATAATATTAAGAAACAAAATGCCATAGAGCTATTTATAACATATTAGACAATCTAGTTCAGTTTGATAAGGATGAAAATATATTCACCAAATTTTAATTGTCTCTAAATAAAATTAATCTGAAATAAAAATTTTAGATACTAGTAAATTATGTACATAGAAGAAATGAAATATCAAGTAGCATGTTATTTTTTTTAGTGGTATGCTCTCTTTCACTCATTTGTCGGAGTAACTTTATTTTAAATAAGTTTGATTTTTCTCAAATTTATAATAATCTCACAAATCTCCAAATTATGAGTGATCCACAAATTAAAAAAGTGTTAATAAAAATGTGATTACTAATCATATTTAAATATAAAAAACTAAATTTAAATCCAAATAACCTTCAAATAAAAAAATATATGAATATAGAAATTTCTAAACATAGGTATTTTTGAAAAAAAAGAAAGAAAAAGAAAAAGAAAAGAGAAGTGTCAAAACACCTACATGACGAAATTCAATCTCCTATTTTACTCTTCATATTGGTCCAAACTAGAATCTCATAAGAAACAATCTCTGACTCTGGTACCATTAGCACTGGATATAAATATAAACAAAAGGACAATATAAAATACAGAAACGAACAGCATATGTAAGTCCTTTTCGACAGTTCAATTATATTTATCAAGTCATTTGTCGTTATATAATTTTCAATATCTATTTGTGCTAACTCTTCTAAAATTCATTAATTCACTTGTCATGAGCAGTAAAGCAGTATCAACTTATTCTCATTAATTGTATATATTTTGTTCAATGTTTTTTATGAAATTAATTATTACGAATAAATATTTAAATAAAAGAATAATAAATTTTTGTGATTAATTTAAATTATAAAATATTTCAATTATATTTTTAATATATGCTTAACTTTTTACATTGATTATTTATTTGAAGTTAAAGTATTAAATTCTATTTTATATAATTTTACTTTAGTTTTATTATTAGTGTAGCATTATTTATGGTATTATATAAGAAAATGTTAGCATTTTTTTCTTGTGTTAAATTATGTTGGCTAAACACAATAATTAAGTAATTTATAAATTCAACTGATTATAATAAAAATATGATAACAACTACATCCTCAATTTTTTTAAAATTGAAAACAATAAAGAAATACAAAAAATGACTGGCTAAACTTTTTATGATAAAAAAAATGCATTACTAAGTGTTTCTTTTATTAAAAAAAAACATTAAAATTTTAAATTTTGTCTTAGTTATTAATTTTTTTTTCTTTTACTATTGTCATGAGTAACTTTTTTTTCCTCTTGCAATATACAAACTAAAAATCTAGTTTAAGCTAAATTCGTTGTGTTCGGAGAATAAGTTGCACAGCTGAGTTTAAACTAATATACAGTAACATGGATTTATTTGGTACGGTTTAAATCATATTTAGAGTATTGTTTTGATAAATTCTAGATTTTATTGAACAAGAATATCAACACTATCTATGTACAAAAATCATCTATAAAGGTTGATAAAACAATAAATCTAGGAATCTTCATAGCAAAATAACTCATCAACCTACACTTGTATGCAGTAGGCCAAATTTATAAAGAAAAGTCCTTGTCAAGTAAATATGTCACACTGTAACAATCTTTTTAAAAAGGGTCAGGTTTAATCCTACCAGAATCCGGTCTACTGCTTACGTTCACCTCTATTATTATAATGTCACAGGATGAAACTTTAACTTCATAAAAATGAACATACATTAGTAAACTACAATCGCAAAATCCAATACACACACAATATGACATGTAAATCATACAAATTGAAGCTACATTAGGAAAAACTACAACTTATACATTGAACTGTGTTGACAATAATCTGATGCAAATTGACAGAATTCTATAATACATGAACCGACATGGACAATGCATAAACTACAATTGATTAAAGATAAGATGATCCTAACACGTCAAAACAGTAAGGAATACGACATAAAATTCAGTAAGTTGACACATTGTATTTCTTATAGGTAGCAGTGCAAACTAATTCATGCCTTCAAAGGCCCACAAGCAGATGAAGATCAGCTTAGTCAGCTGTCCAACTTTGCTCCACAATTTCTCTCACTCTTCTATTGTACTCGCGCTTGTTCTCACTGAACATTCGAGCTGCTTCTGAGTTCGCAGGAGAATTTGGGTTGGGATCACAAAGCAATGACTGCAACAGTAATAATTACCTTTCAGAAATAATTATAAACATGCTTACTACTACATAGCAAGGATGTCAGAGTAGAATCATGAAGATAGCAATTTAGTCATGCAAAATTACTTCTCAACCAACCTGGGATATAAGATATCACAGCCAGGTTGTGTATCAGAATGGCAAACAATAATGTACACGTTATCTCATCCATAATAGATGGTTTTTGTATATGCAGTCTAAGGCAAAGATGTGTTTTATACAGGCTTCACCTACAGACTTTGTCTAAGTCTCGATTTTATGTTTTGGGAGGGACCCCTTGTACCAGTTCATTAAAAGGATATACTTGTTGGGTGATAAAAAAATGATGTGCACTCTTGCAACAAGAGCATACCGATAGCATGATTTGTTACAAACCCAAAAAAGGAATAGAAATGGAATTGAAGATAGGAAATAACTGAATGATTATTATTAGAAAATGAAATCTGCACAGAAAAAGGAGGAATATCCTTCCAAAGGTTTTCCCATGACAATGAGTTGCCCCTTTCACAACAGAGCTAAAGCTCTGTTTTATTAGACTATAACCCATTAACTGATGATCCATATAATCAACCCCCCCGTAACTGTTTAAGCTAACTGCACAGCTAATAATGTCCCTAAACTATATAGAAAATTTGCCTTATTAAATAACTCTAATTAGTTGGCACTGCAGGGTCTTATTTCTTAATATTACTCAGATGCAGGCATATCATGATCCTAACACAGGGAAACATTGGAGTATGGTGCGTACCAGAAGTATTTAATATGCTAGATTTTAAAATAATATTTACATATGCAAAACAACTGATACATGTGCCAACAATGATCTTGTGGCGTAGTGGTAGTAGGCACACAATTTACAAGGAGGCACCCCATACCAGGTTCAATTCCCATTGTCCAACAAGTTCCAACACTCACATTTTGCCCATCCTTCACATACCATCATCATGCCCTTTTGACAAAATCGATCCCCACTCCTCCCCAAACATAAATAAAAACTAAGAAAAAGACTTAAAAGAGTGTTCTATTAAAAAGTGTCCCACATTTCAAGGCTTAAACTACAAAATCACACTACAAGTGACAGTCATCAGTGGGATTAAGCATTTAGCAGGGATTTGAAAGTCCCAGCAGACAATATAAAAAACATTAAAAATTGAGAGCTAGTAACTCAATAAAGTAGCTTGAGATTTGTAAAGAAACAAGACAATGATAATTTTATAAAATTTTCGTGTTCTGAATTGCATACTCCAATTTTGTTAGAAATATAAAATTTATGGAGAAAAAGGAAAGCAAAGATAACATTACAAGTAAAGACATGAATCAGCAAACAACAAGAGAAAATTCACAACAAAAAATGCCTTTAAGTAGATAACTTTTTAATAAACAAAAACACTTAAGTAAATTTGAAGACCCACAGGATCTTACATTTGTTTATGTGAAATGTTGGTGTTAAATTATGTCAATATATGTGCTTGATATCGTCTTTTTGTAATATATTAACAATGAAATGAAAAGCATTGTAGAATTGTTACTATATTATACAAGATAATACCTGGATAGAAGTGAGAATAGCAGCTACATCATATATAGGACTCCATTGATTTTGTAATATATCCAAACAAATACTTCCATCCGCATAAACTTCCCAGAGAAGAAGAAATGACATTAGTAGCTAGATAGGTAATTTATGGATAAGAACATTAATCTTTTCAACCTAAAACTTACTGTTTGGATGAAACATTCGGGACACAAATCTAACAGTTGGTGGCTTGTTAGGATAGTCCTCGGTAAACTGGAGAGTCAACTTAAACGTGCCTGAATAACTCAAAAATATGTAGACATTATTGTGATAAAGTTAAGATTATCTGACTATAAGCAACAAATTTCCATTTAACTTTTCCAAACCATAATACAGCTTCATGAGGAAAAAAATATTTAGTTCAATGATCTAACAAAGTATCTCTCCCTTAATGTAAATTCAGTGTCTAACATTAACATAACAACAAAAGTCATATTCCATTGTCCTTACCTATGACAGAAATATAAGCCAATATAAAAAAACAACTTAACACTAAGACAAGACAATATGATAGGCAGAAATTATAATTAATACTTCCATATCAGAAACGAAAAAGAAAAAATGTGACAACAAAAGATAGGAGCCTTGGTAAAAGCAAGCTCATCTAACATGACAGATTCATTAAAGTCGCATGCACTGCACAAGATGGTTAAATAACTACGTCGATACATGTACAGGATTGTTCCAAGATAGGAGCCGTGGTAAAAGGAAAGACTTACCTCCATCCCATGGAGTATCATCAGGACTGCAATCCAAAGCAGACAAGAAAGCAGAAATTGCTTATCCATTCATAATTAAACAAAGTGGAAGAAAAAAATATGAAAGAAAACAAAGTGACTATATCATACAAGTAAACAGCATAGAGGATCTTTTATTCAATTCAACTAACCCAAATATGACAGCGTTCCACAGCATTATGTTGTTATCCTGAGGGGCACCACTGATTCCTGCAGGTGGGTCTTGCTGCAGCCTCTTGAAATCTCTCATGAGCCTCTTCCTAGCAGGAGTCGACATTGCTGCCACGTAGAAAAGCTAACAGCCACAAAGAGAAACCAAAAACGACTTCAATTTTCTTTACAACAAGAAAAAAATAAAAAAGAGAAACGAGACCTATTTCACCACTATACGCCGATTCAGATTCCAACACAACCAAACACCTGGAAAATGAGAGGTAACAAACACGAGGAACAACACCTCACACCAAAAACAGAAAAAAATAAATAAATCAAAACTTCATCAATCTCGTACTAAAGCTTCGTCTAAAACAGAACAACAAACCCCAAAATTAAAAAACCAGTGGGAATTTTCAAGAAACGTTAAAGAAAAAGGGGATTTGATGTAGATCCACCCTCCGTAACAATCATCCACCGTTCAGGTCATAAAAACCTCAAATTCAAAGAAACAAGAGGAAGAAATTAAATAAAAAATGATTGAAAAGCAATTGAATTGAAAAAAGAGGAAAAAGGAGAAGAAATCAAATCACCCGTTATGCAGATTAGCCGGAAGTATGTCGGGATTGAAAACGCAGGAGTATTAAGGGAATGGATCGAAAGCGATGGGCGGCGAGAAAAGGTTATTGCTTGGCTCTTACGATATTCATTCTCTTTTCTCAGAATTTAGAAGAAGGGTGTGTCTATTTGTATTGTATGGGTCTAATCACCCCTGCCTTTAAAATATCCTATATATTTGCTCCATTCTTTTCTTACTAAATGCTTCAATCTTTTTAAATGTTTCTCTCTTCATTTTTATAATTTCTTTGTTTTCATTTCTGTAATTTTTAATTTCTTTATTACAAAAAAATAATACTGAATATTATCATGATATTATTATAAATTAAAAATAAAACTAAAAATCATGAATGATGATTATGGGTATCTTTGGAAGACTAGTGTTGTTTTAATTTTGAAAATAAGATTTAACACCAATGATTTCTTTTAAATCAAATTTAGACTAATATGACATTTTTCATTATCTCAATCTTTTTTAAGCCTTTCATTAAGCTTGAAAAATATTATTAACAAAAATTATGATTTATTGAATTAAACTGATTTTGTTTCAGTTTATTATTTTACTTTTAACCTAAATGAACTCAAGTAAATTCAACTTATAATGTTTATTTTATAAAATAATAATAATAGTTATTTAAATTATAAAAAGTAATATTACTGTATTAATATATGATTTGAAAATGAATCTATTTATTTTAAGTATATGATTTAAAGTTATTTTTTTAATTTAATAATTAATATAAATTATTAATTTAGATAATTAAATTATTAGGAAATTTTAATATTTAAGATAAAGAATACAATTTTATGCTTTTCTCTTTGAATAAATAGATCTCTCTTCTAATAGTTTATATATCAAACCATTTATATTTAAAATAAAATCTATTTTCCTTAATATAACATCATATTTAAAAAAATATATTTCAATTTATTTAGATAATTTTTTTCAAAGAAAATTATTATTTTGGTTATTTTACTTTTTCAAAAATTTATGGTTGATTCTTGTGCTTTCAAATTAATTAGTTTGTTCTCTAATTTTAACAAATATACGAGTGTTTTTTTTTTCTGTACCTAAATTTAACACTTAGTTATCAACTTTTACCAAAGGAATAAATGTGATTTTAACGTTTATACCTAAATTTTGATATTTAATCATATTTTATTATTATTATAAAGTTGATAAAAAAAATTAAGTTCATAGTTTTTAATTTAAGAATTAATTTGTTAATTTAAAAAAAAATCTTTTTCCAAAAATACAATGATTAAAACATTTAATTTTTATTTTTATATAAATCTGTTATAGATTTTTTTTTTAAATTAGTCCATCAGTCTAAGTATAATAAGCAAGATATTTTAGTTTATTTTAAAATATAAGATAAATTAAGTAAGATAATTTTTAAAGGAATATTTCAAATAATTATTATTTTAAATATTTTAAAAAAAATAATAATAATAATTTAAAAGAATACAAAAATGGCGTCGCCCGGACTCGAACCGGAGACCTTCAGTGTGTTAAACTGACGTGATAACCAACTACACCACGACACCACGTTGACGAAGTTTAAAGTATTAAATATTAGTCATAACTTGTTTAATTTACCTAAAATTATAAGAGTTTAAGAATTAATTTGAGAGTTTGAAAATCATATATAATTATCAATATAGATTGATGTATGGAAAAAAATATGTGTCACTTAATTAAATGGTTTAAGATTTAAAGATATTATAAAATAAATCATGTTAAATCACAAATATTAAACAGAAATACATTTAATTTTTATATATAGTTTAAATGATTATAATAAAAATATCAAATCAAACTTTAATTAAATCAATTTACATTTAATTTATAATTTAAATAGTTATTTAATCAAAGATAAAATCAAATAGAAAGACAATAGGATCAGTATTTTAGACTTAGAAAATTAAATTTTAGGATGACAAATGAAGATTTTAATCGTTTGTCATAAACAAAACAACGCTTGAATAGCGTAATTTTAACTTTTTACTTTTTTGTTTGTTATTTGAGTAATTCAAGTTTGAACTCAAATTTTGTTTGCGTATTAAGATTTTCATTTTGCACCCCTCATTTTACTTCTCATATCTCTTTTTTACTTTTAAATTTATTAGAAAATCTTTACAAGTTCTTTGCAGTTCTTTTTACTCGTTATATCGTCCCTTTCCAATGGACATTCCTCCATAACTTTTTTTTCATTATTTTTGTTTTTTCAAAATTTATATTGTAATAATAATATTATTAATTTCAATAAAAGATAATAATATCTCTATTTTTAATATAGAAATAAATTTGTATATTATTATTCTTATTAATTACTGTAATTAAATTATTCTTATAATAATAATAAAATTATTATTATATTGATGAAACTAAAGTTATAAGAAGTATAGATTTAATTTTATTAATAAAATCGAACTCATATTTCTTTTATAGGACTTTAATTTAATTATAATAAAAATAAAAAATTGTTTTGAATTTTTTTTCTAAATTTTAAAAACATTGAAATTGTATATTTTATAAAATCATGTCGTCTTACCTATTTTTATATATTTTTTAATTTTACTTATTATGATAATATTTTCTTTTAAAAATGCCAGTTTAATAAAAAACAATAATTAACAATGATACTTAGTTGATACAATTAACCTAATTAGAATGATTACATGATGACACCACAAAATTATACTTTAAGTATGATAATATGTTTAAGTTGATTGGTTGGTTTGAAATGACTAAAAATAAATTAAGTGAGATTAAAAAAATCTATGATTTAAATTGAACCATTAGGTTTATATATCAACCCATTTTATAAAATAATAATAAAATTTTAAATAAAAATAATAATATTATCATTAAAAAGAGATTAATTTATTTTAAAAATAAATATAAATTTTTTTATAATATTAACTTATTTCACGATCTAATAATTAAAATAAAAAATGAATGATGATAATTAAGAATAATTTTTTAACTTTTATTTTGAAATTAAATATATATATTATTTTTATAATTTTATATATTAAATAATTATATTTAAAATAAAAATTAATTTCATTAATATAATTTTAATTTTTAAAATATATTTTTAATTTTTATTTAAATTTTTTAATTAATTATTTTATACTAACACCTTAATAATTTTTTTAATTTTCAGGTTAAAATTAATTCTTTAATATATTAATTTAACATATATCAGACTGATTCATTTAAAAATATAAATTAAACTCACTCATCAATTTTTTTTCTTAACTTATAAGATTTGGTCAAATTAGATAAGACGGCTATTTTACCAATATTATTATATTAATAAATATATTCAAAATATGACCGGTTAAATAAATATAAATATATAGATATTAATTCACATGAAAATATTTAAAGATATTATAATATATAAGAGAAGAATGAACACGCTGAAAAGAAATAATAAATGGTTGAAGCTAAAAAGAATTTAAATAATTGATTTTTAAATAAAAATTATTTTAATCAGTCATATTTATAAAAATATCATAAAAAGATTTATTTTTATCATTTTATATTTATTAATCATTTTATTATATAATTTTACTAAATTCTTATAATTCAGTAAATTAACTTAATAACTTTCAATCACATCTATTTACTTTTTTTTAGTTTTTAGCCAGAGTTACTTAGTCAAAGCCTTATCATGAAATTACATTTTTTTTTACAGCAAGAAATTCAAAATCAGATTAATTCCATTGCAATAAGATATGTTGAATACAATGTGGTATTACAGGAAATATACGAGAATCAGAGATGAAATTACAAACAACTATTTATAATTATGAGCTCATGCATTTCTGTGTTAAATTATGTTAAAAGTTATTTGTGTTAAATTTTCCATATATTGAGCTTCAAAGGTTTATATAATCTTCATAGCACAAATTAAGGATATTCATTCCATAAATTCCCATGTTTAATTATCTGACAAGTAGCCACACATTAAAATTCTCAGCACCAAACTCAATCACCAACCATGTATGAGTCCTATTCATCCTACAAATCATTCCAAACCCACCGAATTTATCAGCAGAGTGTTATGCCCCTCCTTCATATTAATTATGTTTGGTGGTTCTTGGATCCATAAACTATGGTCTTACCCATCCTTGAATGTCTCAGTCCTATTCTTTTGACGAGGTGTTCCCATTAATTAATCAAATTATTAATGATGATGCCATGAAACTTTCCAAATCTTTGTACCTTTTCCATTTTTTTAGGTTCATGTATATGTCACACCATTATATATGATTCACGTGTTCTCTTAATACGTTTAGTTTGTCATGGTACCACATGTTCACAACAGGTGAAAAACAAATAAACTAGTTCATGATTGTATGATCCCTTTCTAAACTTTTTCTTTTCTTTTCTACAGGTAGTTTTATGGGTTGATTTGTATTTTCCAATTCAAGTGAATTATGATTATGCTGATAGAAAATCTGGTTTTTGACACTGTTTCTGGTTGTTACACTAGCAGTTTAACAGTTGATATCATAGTGATTCAAATGAGAGGTTATTGATCTTTGATATGATTGACAAAAGTAAACGATTATAATGAAAACAGTGACAGAAAGGTGCATTTTTAAGTTGCCATTTGATAAAAGGTAGATATCAGAAAGGGAAAAGTGTGTCAGGGTTGGATTGCTGTGGTCCAAAACTAGATCACAGATACCTACAAGGTCCAACCAACACAAGTGAAAGAGAGATTTTTTTTAAGCATGTTGGCTTCTTGTTAGTGATTCAATTTCTAATTATATGAATTAAAGAGATATTGTCAGGAGGGACAAAATTTATTTCAATGATTTCTAAATCTTGAAAGAAAATAGTGTTTTTTGGACATTTTTTCACTTTTCAAGACCATTTTATGTGACTAAGCCAAATTTATAGACTAGCATTCAAGGGAAGTTCGAACAGAGAAACAAACACACCTTTAACATCCAATTATAGGTTTGGAGATATTCTTGGTAAAAAAAGACGAGATTAGAGAGAACCAGATCTAATG
Source organism: Sphenostylis stenocarpa (assembly GCA_963425845.1). NCBI lineage: Eukaryota > Viridiplantae > Streptophyta > Magnoliopsida > Fabales > Fabaceae > Sphenostylis > Sphenostylis stenocarpa. Next base: position 70,805,978 of record OY731401.1, on the reverse strand, counting down.
GGAGCAACTACTGTTTCTACATTATTCTCATCAAATTGCATGCCCTAGGAGGAGCATCCAAGGCCACAGTTCCCTTTCATAGTCACAAGAGAAACAAAATCACAAAGTAAAATGGAACAGAACAAAACAAAAGGAAGGAGGAGAGTCATGCTGTCTCTTATGTCATTTCATGTGTGCAATCTTTTGTCCTTTTGTGTTGGTGTCCATGTCTGTGAAATGGTCCACCGAAAGGCAAAACTATAAAGAAAGCTAAGATATAGTTTTCCTGAATTCACGTGGAATAAATATAACTGGGATGAATTCACATTGGATAGATAAAAAAATAGGAATTTTTTTTTCCAGATATAGAAATAAAAATAAGAATACTATGCAAAACATATCATATCATCTTTACTAATTAGTAATAGTTTTTTTAACTCGCTTATCTCTCCAGAAGTTAAAACTTTTTTTCTTTTTCTGAAATTCATTTGTTGATAAATACTTAAAGATCAAACTTTTAATCACAGATTTTGTTACAATATCTTCACACATGATTTTTTTTGTTCACACCAAAATTACCTTTTTTGTGCACCAAATGTTGCTTACTTTGATACTGAGACTGATACAAACATATACATTTAATGCCAATGGGAAATCAAATTGGAGAAATTGCTGGCAGCTATTTGAGGAAAAATCTCGGAACTCCTTTATGCAATTCATTTGGAAGGAAAGTATTTGGACTTCAAGTATAATTAGAGAAATGAACCCACAAAACTAGTTTATTTAAGTGAAAATGTATCAAGACCACGTCAAATAGTTCTTAGCATTAAGATTTATAGTTTCCAGACTAATAAATTACCATCAAAACGAAAAAAACAAGAAACTGTTTTACAATATTGGACTCCTCTGATGATAAGACTCTTCCTGTTGAAGATGAAAGATTCATTAATATGCTTTTGTCTGTTTCCTGATTCAATCAGATTATTCTACACAAGAAAATTAACAGGATATGAGCACAAGATATAAATTCAGGATTTGGTAGCTCATATGTGTCCCAAAGAAAAGGTTGTTTAAGCATCATTGTATCATGAATACGACAGGTTCCTATTGCAGAAGATTCCATCACAAACAACCACTTTGTCATTTTGGCAAGTGATAGCTATTAGTAGATTAGCACACTATAAAAAATTGCAGAGATCTGACAAACTGCAGCCATGTTCACTAGGAATTTTGAAATAAACTTAGTTCGTCACCACATTGGAATAATGCTAACATGCTAAATGATGAAAATATAATGCTTGAATTATGCATAGTTTTATGAAGTTTGATGTAGTACACAGTAGTTAGTTTCTATTTTAGTTATTAAAAGATTGAAGTTTTGTAATATAGGCAGCACGAATACGTATAAAAATTCTTTTTAACCGAACACATCATTGTTAATACATGTTTCACCCTGTGTCTTATTTTTAAATTTTGTTTAACATTATACTTATTTTCGTAGGAAGGGAAGGGACTAGTTTAATGTTACGTAGCTTCTGATGAATCACAATCAAAACCAGCACTGAGAACATTCAAAATATGTTATATTTCAACATAACAAAATTCAGTAAAAACATACAAAAACATGTATTTCAACATAACAAAATTCAGTAAAACTCAATCACGAGTCAATAAAGGTGGCCTTTGATGGAGTGGGCTTAAAGACTATAGGAGAACAGGTCAAATACTTACATCCTAAAACTGTTGTCATACACAGAAAACCCAAGCAAAATAAACTAATGTCTCTTCTATTTTTTGTTTTTCTGGGGATGAGAGAGGGGACCTCAATTGTGTTCATTAACAAAACTGTGATGTCACCTTAAATTGGCACTCCCAATTCTGTTCAAGCTGCTGTTTGTGGTAGGGTAGGCCTTGCTCCTAAAATCAGAATCCCTATCTGAACTAGGTCCTGCATCCCAAAAACCCTGAAGAGACCTTCTTGTGGAACCATATCTCTCAAACTCCATTCTTTGCCTTGGTGCACTATGTGACCTAACCTTGGCTCTTGAAGATTCAGTGTTTGACATGTAATTAGGATGACCAGAATAGCCACTGAAGACACTCCATGCACACTCACTCTTAGTTGGCGTGAATGGACCTCTCCTTGCACCACTTCCATGTCTAGAGGAAGCAGAAAATGCTTGAGGACTATCCTCAACATTTCTCAAAGGTGCTTCTTCTTTTCCCTTGTGAAGTTTAAGAGAGCCAAGGGGTTGAAACTCCCTTGAAGAGAGACTTGGATATAGAGTTTTTGAAGAATGTTTTGATGGAGACTCATGTGCCACAAAATTCTCATTGTAATAATCAGAAGACAAATAATGATGTGCTGGCTGAAATGAGCTGCCACTACTATGGTGTGAGTTCAAGTGTGGCTTCCAAGTATCCACTTCTAGAATCTTGTCACTCTTCTCATCATCAAGGTGCCCATTTTTCAATGAACCATCTCTAGTTTGGCTCCAAGAATTTTCTTCCATCCAATTGTCTAACCAATGGGAACCAAACCGGGTTTTCTCCAGGTCAACGTCCCTAAAATTTGCATTGGAACTACATCTCTGCAAGTTGAAAATGGAGAATGCATTTAAAGGGAAAATCATATTAATAGATTCACTATCTAAAGACTCATAAAATCTTGTATTTGTAGGAAGAACCATGTGTACCTTGAGAACAGATCCATCAAATTTTGTACTATAGGCACAAAGTGAGTGCTGATAATCTTCAGGGACCTACAATTTTTAAAAATGAAATAAAACTGTTCAAAGAAAAGACTAATGGTTATCATGATCCATTTTTTAATAGTAATGAACTACCGATCAATAACCAATCTTTCAGGCACGATATTTGATGAGTCATATCTTAACGATTTCATTACCACAATGGCATGATCGAACCTAAAGATGATCTAAAGAAGCATGCTCAAGCACCGGTTTAATTTGCAACATGCTGCTTTGTACAGGATGGAAAGCTATTCTGTAATAGATTCATAACTGTAACATTGGTGGGGTGATAGAAAAAAGAAAATAGATAAAGAATTAAAGTTTGAAGAAAGTGAGATGCCATCACAAAGCCCCTCTAACAAGTTCCTTAGATAAAGATGATCATGTAATGGCAACAATTAAAAGAACAAAAATGTATATATGTTGACTTTGCTTACAGGGTAATGAGAAAGTGAAGACTTGAAAGAATGCATATTATCTGACAAGTTCCCACGTGTAGCACGTGCCCGGGACTGCAGTCGCACCAAAGTCTGCATGCGTCTTAGCATATCTGTAGTTTGCTTTCTCACAATGTGGCCTCTCACCAACGCTTGCAACTTCACCAATGCCTTAAGTGCTCTCAAAGCCCTCCTTGCCTTCCAAATCGCAAAAACATCAGTAAAAATTAAAACTTCCATCAGATTTATTTCAGGAGATATGAGAAGCAATTAAAGAAGATAACACATCGTTGCTTAATTTATAAAAGACTTTAGTTAGAACAAATTAACATGTAAAGCGTTTACAGTGTCATTTGATCATACATTGTTATGTTTCTTTAAAATGTTTAAAATCAAACTCATAATAAAATCATGAATGTCAGAAAGGTGAAGAAAATTAAAATGAAAAAGACATGAGAAAGTGGGGGAGGAGAGTTAAAGTTGATGGGTGTAATCATTAGAAAACATAGATACACAGTGGAAAGCAATCCATTATTAATGCTCCTTTATGTTCATTGAAGGTTCCAATGTCGCATGCCCCACCATGGTAGGACGGCAAAAGGTGAAAAATTTAAGTTCAACGAATGTTGTAGCCTTAATGTTACTTTCAGTTTCTTTTAGAATGAAAACAAAACATCACAGCCTAACTGCTGGTCCGTGTGTACTAAAAAAAGAGTGGCTTCCTCTCACGTGAAGGTTAAAAGTAAGGTGTAAAAGATCACTTTTCCCTTTAACCCCGATAAAAGCGTGGCTTTTCACTTTCGGCTTTTCATTTGTCAACCCCAAGGGGAAACACAAGTTTAACAGTAAGTACCATTTTTTAACAAGAAAAATAGATGATTTTATCCCAGTTGAGTAGAACTATTTTAATACCGTTAACTATCCAAGGTCATAACAGAAACATTTTCATGTAAAATTCTCCATGACAGGTGATCGATGTAAAATCCTATTTTCATGTTGAAACTGCTAAAGAAACCATGAAAATGGTGAGGATTCTGGTCGAATCCTTACTCATTTATATCAACCCACAGGAGTTCAATCAATGCACCCCATACCATACCATACGAAGCCAATACAAAAAAAAACACAAGTTACCAACTTGGCAGCGACCCCCCAATTACTTTCATTAAGTAAAATGTAGGAAGCCTAACAACCAGCACTTAGGTCCATGACCTATGAAACATGGTGAGTAATGGGTTGAAGCAGGGCCACTTCACATTTGGTGTTGCTTTTTGGGTACAAAGGGACATTCTACTATGGCCACCGGAAAGGAAAGTATCATGGCTCACCAAAATGTGGGGCTCACTCATATTCTCACTCCTACAAATTACCCATTTTCTATTTCTCGAAACTTTTTTTATCCCTTCATCCTGGTGTTGTCACAAAATATAGTCCCGGAACAGGTCACTTTGAACTGAATGCAGAAACCTCACAGCACCACACTACCACATTAGTCTCACTGCAACATTTTCCCAAGGACCCAAATCACACATAAGCATTACGACACCAAAAAAGTACACGACAGGAAGCAGAACAGAACACACCCCACAACACAAAAGTGACTCAACACACGAAAATTGCAGCGACCACGTGATGATGCCAACACATGTGGCAGTCAACAGCGATAACATTGAAAATCAAATCAAATATGCGCTACGCCTAAAAGATTTGGAATTCAATAGCATCCAAAACTAAAAATCCTTAATTTCTTCTTAAAAATTATCGAAAATTTTATACTACAGAAAAAAATCACACTCTTAAAAATTAGTAAGCACCCAAGTGGGATTTTTATATTTCTATCCAAGTGAGATTCTGTAGATTTGTCGGCGGAACCCAAAATTCCCAAGTCCACACACTGCATCCACAGTCTACCAAAGTTTTGCCTCAAGCTAACAAGAAAGAAAAATGCTATTTCTTCTTATTAATATGTATCTATGTCAGGTTTTGTCCTTAATTATCAATAATTGTAGGATTTTTCATTAAAAAATATTTAAAATCACAATAAATACATTATCTTTATGATGCAGATTAAGTTTGATCGGAAGCAGGGAAGGCATGAGTGTGAATCATGGGAGGGAACAGGTCTCTTTGGGATAGGTGAAAAGTTTAGGAAAAGCGAAACAGCGTTGAAAATGAAGCAACATTTGACCCGGGTTTGCTTACCGAGAAACAGGATATGGAGGAAAAATTCCATTTTACCGAGAAAAATTAATTAGGGAAAAAGAACAGGGAATCAGACTCAGAGAGTCAACAAATTTGAAATTAACTGACACGCTGTAAACGTGGGAGAAAATTTAAAATAAACTCAATTCTTATAATAGTTTTCTTTGTTAATCCACAATTCTTCGTTAATATCTCTGAAATACTCACATTAGAGATAGATTCATCAAATACTTTCAACAATTTACGAATAAAAAACAATTTGATTCAATTTTTCAACATTCATAACCTTAAACAACCGTAGATGGCTATTTCACTTCCCAAACATACTTAAAAAAGAATATGAATTAAATTAAATTACTATTAGTATAAAAAAATAGCATTCCATGACAGATGGTGATGCATTATTATAACAAGATTGGTAACTTTCGTTACAAGTATTGTATAAAAATAATTTTAAATTAAATAATAGTAAAAATTGATTAAATTAAAAAGTTATTCTCTTTTTACTATGTAAATTTCTTTTATATTTTTTACTATGAAAAAAATACCGGAAAAGAAAAACTTGATTTTCAATTTTCTCACGTACCAAGTAACCTCGGAACGCCGACTGAATCTTCACGGCGGCGGCGGTATCCTCTGCCAGCCTCCGAGAATGCGCCCCTGTGGCGGGTCTGCCGGAGGCAGGCCCAGTTGCGCTGGTCAGTCTGACGACCTCGGCTGCGGCGTGGGCGGCGGCGAGAGCGGCCTCGGCGACGGCAGCGGTGGCGGCGGCGACGGCGATGGCATGCTTGTTGGCGTCCAAGGAGTTGGAGAAAGGAGCAGAAGATGTTGAAGAGTCAAAGTTGTTGTTAAGTGAGGACAACGTGGTGGACTTGTACCTCGTACTGTGCTTGACGAAGTTCCAGGATTTCTTGTCTTTGGCGGGTTTGGGAGCCGACCCGTCGGAGGGTGGCGGGTTGGGGTGTTTCTTGGCGCCGAAGAGTCGCCGGAGAAAGCCCATGAGGGGATTCAATGCATTGGAAATGAATGAGAGAGAATGGCAAAGAAGATAAGAGTGTGGAATGGAAGTGGTTGAAGAGAATGAGAAGGAAGAGAGGACTTAAATGGACCAGTTTGGAGGGTTGCACATTTGGAAATATGTTCTGTGTTTCATCGTTTCTTTGTTCCTTCATTTCCACGCGACTTTAACTCGCCACGCGCTCTTTCAAATACACTAAGTATTAATAGATGTAAATTTTCTTTTAATCATTATTATATTAGAAATAGTTATTTATTGTCGAAATTAATGGTAGTATTCATAACATAAACCTTTGAAACATATATTTGTTTTACGAACTACACAATCTAGAATAATATTATAGATTCTTTAAAAATATTAAATTTTTATATGAAATAAAGAAAAACAAAACTAAATTAAAAGAGATAAATTGTTGACAAAATAAAATATACATATAAGGAGGATTTTTCAACATATTATTAATTAAATCAAATTAAATTTAAAATTAAGGTTTGATTATTTATTCAGTGTTTATAGTTATACGAGAATTGTGTCTACTACTGTTTATACTCTCTTTTTTTATTTAAAAAATGAATTTAATCATTCATATTTTAATATCATTCAGTGTCTATAGTCTAAATTTGTAAAAACAAAAGGGAAAAAAATATTCAAAATAATATGTATAAAGTTATTTACGAGTATAGAAACTAAAAAATAAAGTTTGTTCAATTAAAAGAATAAAATAAACAACTATACCTAAACTTAAAGTTTAAAAAAATAAAAATTGATGTTTTTTTATCCGATTTTATTTGGTTGTTAAGAAATATATTTCAACGGATTCAAAAGTTTAAAATATAAAATTAATCACTCAATGTGTAAGATTAAGACATGACATATATTTATTATCTACATGAGCGATAATAAATTTTAGAAATAGTTTTATTTAACAAAAATACTTTTTTATTAAAAATATATTTAAAAACACTTTCGTCTGATATAAAGGTTCAGATTTATAATGTACAAATTTTTATTTAGTGAACGGGTAAGATGAAAGTTTAATTTTGATATAAAAAAGTTGCGTAATATTGTAGTATGTGTATAATTTTAAGAAAATTAACATATATTGAATTTTAAATTATTTTTATATAAATTATTTTATTTTTACAAAAATTGGAAAAATAATTTAACATTATTAAATGTTAAAATTTTTTTAATAAGATATTTTATTATTATCAATCTAGTGTAAATATAGAAAAAAATAATATAAACAAAGTAAATAAAAATAACTCAATTAATATCAACCGTGAAAACCTAACATACATCAACATGAAAATAGTTTGACTTTTGTTGATAAAAGAAAAATATTTGACGTTAGTTGAAAATTTGTTTTATCAAGGCAATGTTGGTCAAAAAATAATTTTAACTTTGTTAAAAAATATTTAATAAGAAAATATTGATTAACATCATATAGAAAATAACTTCGATTTATATCAATGAAAATATCATAAAAAATAACCTCCATATAAAAGTTTTTTTTATCAGGGAATATAACAAAAAATAGAAGTAGAAGAAAATATAGTTGAAGAATTTATTGTTTTTTCATTTAAAATTAATTCTATAATTCGAAATAGATTTTTAATGTAATTTTTTTGGAAATTTTATATTTTTGAAATTTATATTTTATCATAAAATATTTTAAATTAGTTATCAAAACAAATTATCATCCAAATTTCTATATTCAGTTAAAAATTTAAGAAACCTATTTTGTTATTTTAATAAAATTAAATTACGGTCTTATATTTTTTTTATGGCGTGTTGATATATCTGGGAATAGAAGACTCATAAGCAGAAATATTAATTTCCAAATATTATAAACTTTTGTTTTCTTTGTTTTTTTTTTATCAATCAATTAAAAGTCATTATAAAATTAATTTTATTCAGTTCGAGAAGGCTTCATATAAAGAAATGCGAAGGAAACGTATTTATGTTTTTATTGGATAAAAATAATAAATCGAAATACAAAGGAAAATAATTTTTTGTGATTTTTTTTCTTAAAAAAACGTTTTTCATTGTTACAAAATTTATATTACAAGGGCAAGGATGACATTAAAAATGTTTATACATTGTTTATAAATATTTATTATTTTATTTAAACAGTATCTTATTTTATATTACAAAATTGACTTTAAAGGCAGGTATTAAAATATTTTAATATTTTTATTAAAATATAAAACAAACAAATTTGATTAAACTATATTAGCTTAATTACAATGAGAGACAAAGAAAAAAATCTCTTTATTTTGTTTGTAACAGTGAAAATTTAAATACAAATAAAAAAATTTGTTATGATAATTTTTTATTTTTATTAATTTTTAAAAAGAATAAGAGAAACCAAAAAGCTACAAACACAAATCCTTGTAAAAAAATTTGTTTATAAGATCTTAAAAATCTCCTTTCATTTTTATAATTTGCATCGCATATCAATGAATAATAAATGGAGAAAAAAATATTAATTTATTTTTTAAAAATAAGCACTTAAACATACGAGTTTTTTTTTAATATATTTTCCAATATAACCAATCTCGTTTTTGGCCTATTATTGTAAAAAGAGAAAAAAAAACAATTGGTGATTAATATTTAATGACAAGGTAGATATTTTAGGTGAATATAAACGGAAATATGTACATGAATTGGTACAAGTCTTGATTATAATTCAACTAAACTTTGCCAATTTCAGACTATGTATGACATGTAAAGTTAAAACACAAATTTCGAAGCAACAACCGTTGAATAATTTGTATGGTTTGTAAATATTGATAACTTATACAAAATATAATGAGATTACTTTAATTATTATACTTTTATTACACACATTTTCTTTACATTAACACATAACTATTTTTTACTAACACATTCTTAATTCTATAAATATTTTACATTTTTATTGAATATGTTTTCCTCGTATAAAAATAAAAAAATTTAGAAATAAAATTTTAGATAAAATGTAAATTAATTTTTCATCGTGCTACAATTATTATATATAAGATAATTATTTGAGATTTGATTTTGTTTTATGGTGTGCTGCACTTGCTTTTTTTTAAAATTTTATTTATTTATAGGGTATTTATTGAAATGTCTAAATAAAAAGGTATAATATTTTGTTTGTTGTGTTAGTGAGTAAAAATAAAAATAAGATATTAAAGAAAATATTGATATTATGAAAGACCAAAAGAACACTATTGCAACCCAAAAGCTTGTTTTTTTTTTTTATATATATATAAAAAAAACTTACCACCCTCATCATTTTTTTTTAATCCTAATGTAGTAAAATCTTTATCACGTTTTCGTCCCTTGTCTCGGAAAATTGTCCTTGTCAATAATTAAAAAAAAATTATAATAATAAATAAATTCAAATAAAGCCTGTATGGACATAAAATATTATAAATTAAATATACGATTAAATAGAATGTATCAACTTAACAAACTAAAAAAAAAACAAAAACAAAAAATATCATATATATGTATAAATCATCTTAAACATATTACGCATGAGAGGAATGTAATCTTAAATGTTGTCTCTGAACATTTACTTAAATTTTGAGACAAAGTACAATATTTTGTCTTTGTCTGTTATAATTAATTTTCATCTACCATGACGATGATAATAGCCGAAAAGGGTGTAGTTTCAACATAAATTAAGTTTCCAACATACAATTTTTTTAATGAATTAGTAAAAGCTAAAGCATGAGCATTAATGTAATCCTTCTCACTCATTATTATTTATTCCCTTGAAACATAGAAACTAAACTGCAATTAGTTAATAATTAATTAGCAAGTACATCTTTAATTTCATCTTTCAAAACAAAAATATGACCATATAATATTGATAGAAAAAATAATATTGATTTTTTTCTCCAAAAAATTAACTAAATTAACAAAAATGAAATTATAAAAATTAAAGAATAATAAAACAAAATGATATATTAAATTTAATATTGTATTTAAGAAAAGTATAAGATGTTATGTTTGTTATGATAATATTATTAATCAAATGTTTATATTATGATATATTAATGAATTTATATTTCTTAAAATCTATGTAAAAATAGATTATTAATCAAATGTTTATATTATGATATATTAATGAATTTATATTTCTTAAAATCTATGTAAAAATAGTTTATATATATATATATATATATATATATATATATATATATATATATATATTCCTTTCTTATCCTATTATACGTAAAATCGCAATAGATAAAAATTTGGAAACCAATAATATAAAATATTTTAAATACAGGAGATAAGGTGTACAACATTAACCTATTTTATGATAGTGCATTTATATTGTAAATGAATGCGAAATTCCTAAATTGAGGTACAGACATTAGTAATGAGTGAAATGGGAAAAGATGGTGAAACCATTTAATGAGAAAGAAGAGACAGAGAAGTAAACAAACCCTTTATGCTCATGCAAGTAAGAAATAAAATTGGTGCATCAATCTACTTTTCATGCCATGTGGTGGGGCTGTTGGACTCATTCAAGATTTGGACCCACATAATTAAATAATGTAAACAACTACTAAGAAACAAAGGATATTAAAGAAAAGTGCAGTAAGAAATATGATTTTAAAGTATGTGGGACAGAAAACTTAAAAATAGTAGTTTAAGATTTGGTTTTCTTAAATGTGACATTTTAAAAAAGAAAGCATACTTAAACCCTATTTTCTTTCAAAAATTATTGATATATGACGTTACAGTACGGTTAATTATAGATTAAAAATACATTAATTTTTTTTAATAACATTGTATGTCGTAAAATTAGTTTTGTATTAACTAAATTTCTCTTAAACATTCCCTTTCATATTTGCTTCATGTTAATTATATAATAATTTCTATTTCTTCAAATTAAATAATGAGAAATATAAGATTATATAATACATCAAATTTAAGATATGATGTCTAGCGTTTTTATTTTTTATTTTATTAAATTTAGGTTAGAATAATAATAATAATAAACTAAGATTGTTCACTAATAATATAAAACTAAATCATATACATATGATTAAAAAAAAGTCAATAAAAACTCCCACAATTCTTATTGGATTGCATTCATTTCCTTTTTGTCATACATAATAACAACAAACACTATGAAGGCAAGTGTTACAAACCCAGATTAAGACTAAAACATAAGAGAAATGACAGATGAAATTTAGGCATTATTCTCCTGGTGACATCACATATGCACTAATTTAGACCTGAAAATGAAGCTTAATCAGTAATCATATTAAAAAATAAATAAAAAATGTGATTCATTTTTACTTGTTTTTGGTGTTTATGAAAGAGTTTAAGAAAGAAACTTACCACAAGCAAGGGATTGTAGTTGACACTGAGAAGGAAGTTGAGAAGCAATCCTGAGGGTGTTGCAGAGGCACTGACGATCCACAGCTTGAAGGGCGTTGCAGCATGGAGCACTTGGTTTGGTGGCTGCACCAGGCACCACAAATGGTGCACAAACATTCAGGTTGCTCAACTCGTTTGTGCAGGCATTGCTCTGTGCCCTAGCCATGAGGCTCAAATCTGCCACAACCAAGACCACCAACACTGCACACACTAAGACAGATTTTGGTGCTGCAGCCATGGCTCAACTATAGTTCAAATAACTTTCTTGTTTACTACTCTCACTGTGTTTGTGTGAATGTGTGGTTTTGATGTTTGCAGTGTCTGCATATATAGTGAAGTTTGGAAGCAAATGAATTGTTCATTCTGTGAGGTACCTACCTTCCTTGAGGCTCTCAGCTCACACCATTGGTGTTGCATGCATCATGCATGGCAACCTTAGCATGACGTGATCATGTCTTCAATCTTTTTTTCTTCTCTTCCTTCGCATATTCTTATCTCATATTACAACCTTTGTTAATGTATGTGTCGATATTTTGCTAACTCCTATGAGAAATTTCCACATATATAGTTTCTTACAAATATTTATATAATTAATATGCTGTCTACTTTTAGTAATTATTTTATAAATATAAATAGATAAATATATATTATATCTAAATTTGTATGAGTTATGTTATATATATAAATATATTTTATAATATGATTTAATTTTTTTATTTTATAATGCTCACCTGATACCAATCCAAAAGCCAAAAAAAAAAGGGAAAAACATTTTTATTTAAAAATAAAAATGCTAGATTAGAGTGTTCAATGGGTCTTTTGAAAAAATGTAGATGTATATTGAATATTCTCCTAAAAAAAATATCACAATTTATTGACACGTCCTAACCGCAAAACAGGTTCATAAGACTTTGAAAAACAACCCAACACTATTCCCAAACATATACATCTTCGTCGTAAAATGTTTGAAGGAACAAAAAATATTGACGATAGGTAATTTCAATCTAATTTGTGATTAATCTTGCTCCAAAAATCACAATTGTGTTTTTAGGTATAAATCAAATCTCGTTTTATTTAAACACTATTTTACAGTTAAAAATAAAATGCTCCTTTGGTTCTTAATATAACTCACTACTAACATAACCATACATACAAATAAAAATAATTAATTTTATTAAATTTTTAAAATGATAAAGTTGAAATTAAAGAAAATTTATCCACATTCTTCATTCAAATAACTTCAAAAGACAAATATGAAATTCATCTAATTATTTTTATTATTATTATCTATTAAACAAATATGCACGTATTTATAATACTTAATAGGATAAATAGAAAAAGAAAATGAATACTTCATAAAAACTATAAAATACCTTATAAAAGGTTACCAATTGTTTTTAAACTATAGGTCTTATTTTAAGGACACGAGGGAGTAACATATTTTCCATCTCTTTAAAAAGAATTTAATTCAATTTCAATTTTTCAAGTCCTATTTTTTTCCTTTATTTTCTTAAAATTCAATTTTAAATGCTATTTTAAAATTAGATAAAAAGTACAGCGGTTAGCAACTACAATTAATATTTTTTTTTCATTTTAAAAATATAATAGTTTTGTGTTTTGCAATCATTAGTAAATATTAATTATAATTACTAACCGATTTTTTGTCATTATTAAATTAAAAAAACACTTTAATTACCAAAAGTAGGGTGCTTTAGAGTTAAAAGACATAAATATAAAAGAAAAATAAAAATAAAAAACTAAAATGAATATATACTTTTTTGGAAACACAAAAAACACCTTTAAAAAATAATACTAACAAAACTCTATAATGCACTTAGAACATGTTCTTTGAATGTGACAACAAAATTTACTTAAAATTTGTAGAATTATTTCTTTAAGTAACTGTTACTTATTAAAATAAGTATTATGTTAATGAATTATGTAAAAGAGAAAGAGACATTGAAGAAAGGGGAACGAAAGGAAGAAAAAGGAAAAGGGATAAAGGACTAGGATGAAAAAGAAGAGAATTGTTGCAGAAGAAAAATAAAAATAGTATAAAATAATAAATTAGTTGGTAGGGAATTTTTATTATTATTAAAGTAAAATTGATATAAATTACTTGATAATAATTTGAAAGATTGAGATTTATATTTCATAATTTTTAAACGTAATATCATTTACAAGCAATAAATCAAGATATACATATACATGAATTTAATATTTAAAGGATCAAAATATGCTCTTTTGTAGTTGGTGGATTCTCAATGTTTTATGCATCACCTGAATGGGGAAATGATTCATGTTACACCTTTACGAGATAATGTATCCCCACATATTTAGCTGTCTTCATAATTTTTCTTAAATCATCATATTAGAATTTTTTTTTATTTAATTTGGATTATTCTCAATTAACACATTTTCTAATAATTTCTTCTCGTTAGATATAAAACTTCATTTTTTTCCTCTCTAAATATATTTGGGTGACATTTACTATAAATCTATAAATATAAGAATACGTGTAATTTTTCTGGGTAACGTGAGAATATTTAAACAATAATATTAATTTAGTACAAGTATCAATGTTTCCGTTTTTTCGGTGCCAATGATAAACACATTCTTGGGAAGTTGATTTATGAGAAATTAAACACGGAATTTGCAATCAGCTTAGAAAAAGGAAGAAAAAAAGAATTCTAAAGTTACAAAAAAGAAAAAGAAAACTAAAATAAAGTGGCATAGTGACTAAAAATATGTATTTAACTATTCTTGACGGGATCATTTGGAGATGTCCAATAGTTTTTGACAGCAAATAAAAGTTTCTCCCTTTCAAGAGGGCCATCTTCATGGTCCACAATTTGACTGTCCCAATCCATGCCACCGGCTACACTCTTTACCTTTACCAATATATCAACATCGTCTCGTATTATCACACTTCCCTCTGGTCTAAGAATCCTATCCATCTCTAGCAAAATGTCTTCCAATTCACATCTACAATACAGAAACAAACCATGTGTGTTTAGTTTTATGTTGAGACATTATCTTGGAAACTAAAAGATGCAAGAAAAATAAAAATATATACCTGTTACTGTAGAGGCTGAACACTGAATCAGCATGAATTAAGTCATACGTTCTAGGATAAGTAGACATTGCTTCACACCTGCAACATATAATGGCCACAGGCATTTTAGAGAAAAAGAGAACAGGGAATGAATTTCATCAAATAAGGATTTCAAGAGAATGCTGAGCTAACCAATTATGGTATGTTCCAATCAACCCCCTTTCATATATTGCACCAAGTGTATCAACCTTAGCCTCAACAGGAACCACATTCATGACCCAAACAGGGGAATCTATCAGAGCAGCAGCAAATCCACCCAAGTAAGCATTCATGTCTAAAAGATTGCGGTACCTCCCAGCTTTTCCTAGTTGATTGTTTACGTTCTTATAATATGATACCCTTTTCTTCCACAACTTGTTATCTTTCGAGAAAGTTTCGGGGGTAACCCCCTTTATGGTCCCCATAGATATCCTTGGTGGGGTGGCTTTTAGTCTGTCAGGCCAATTTTTTAATGTCCCACCTGCAGTTTCTTCTTTGCTGGATACATCAGGCAGAGGACTCAAACATGTTTGCATGTCAGTGTACCTGAAAAGTGAATATAAAAAACTCAAGTTAAATAAAATAACTCACGAGGTTCATATAATTTCACTGAGTATTTAAACTAGTAATTGATAAAAATAAAAATAAAAACTGACAGACAACCATTGTAAAAGTGAAAACAGATGTAATTTTCACAACATTATTTACATGATAATTTAACAAAAAGCAAAAACAGATGGAAAATGTTTACATGAAAGAATCAAACACAAGGGTAATAGGAAAATACCAGGCTTTGTCAAGGTTATTCTGTGCCTTGCAGAAAGGTCGGTTATGAGTGAGCTTGCGATTGGTTTTGCATTCCAAATGGTTTTTGGCTTTCTGCCAAATGGCTATATCATCCTTCTCCACTAGCTTGTTCCAGCACAGGCTTTTAGCTACATTCTCGATCTTCGTCTGCTCTTCATTCAAATCCTCCTTTGTTCTTTCCCATCCTTTCCAATATTTCTTCCAACGAATTGGTGGACCAGATAGAATCCAATACCCACCGGGGCGTAGAATTCGATCAATTTCATTTAGATAAAGCCCATCTAATTCAACAAATCGAAAAAAGAAGAAGTTAATTTTGAATCATGAGACTTCGTTCTTCCTAGCTTTTCAAATTTATAAAAGTTAAAACCAAAATTTACCAACGAATATAACAGTTTTTTTTAGTTTTCCTTTGATGAGTGAGAATATACCGTATTCAGCCCATGGAATAAGGCATCGTGAACAGTGTGCCATGTCAAATGCTCTGGAAGGAAAAGGCAACCTCTTTGAGGCCAGGACTCCAATTAATGCTGGAACCCCTCTTTCAAGAGCAAACTGAACTTGTGCTTCATGGGTGTCCCTGGGTGCAATTGACACTGTTATGATGTCACGTGACAGAAGATAGGCTCCCCAACTAGCAACCTGCATTAAAATTCAGTTTCTTATAATTATTCATGACAAAACAAGCTACTTTTATATAAAATATAACCGACAATTTTGAGTCAGTAAAAGTTTTTTTAATGTTTGCCCTTTTGATTCTTTGAACTGTAATACAAACAAATTAAGCAAGGTTGCAGAGGAATCTTCTTATTCTAAAGATGTGATCCGCGAACAATGTAACATTATAGTGATTAAATTTTAATTTAGTAAAATTGTTGTCATGTATTTTTTATTAGATAACGTTGCACATATTATCAAATACGTTAATCGAAAACCAAGAAAAAAGTACACCTGGTTTGTGACTAACCACACAAATTCCTCGTTTGGGAATAAACAAAATTAAAAATTAGTATTATAGTAATCAGCCAATCCAACTTGCTCCTACATCCATTTCAATCCAAACCAAAGTACAGTTGACCCAGATCGTACATCACAAATCACAGTAAACTATCATATATGAAGTTGGGAATCTCGGTCATAGTTCTATTGCCACTTGTGTATCTCATGACGTGAAGCATATACCTCGCCCGGTTTATTCCATTGTGGAATAGACTTTCTTTTTATTCAATTTTTTAGTAAAAGAGTGATAGAAAATAAACATCGTAAGATCATCAACAAAGATCTATCTAAAATTAAAAGCATAGATCTGACCAAAAAATTATTGTATCCACCAACAAAGAGTGTAGATGGCATTTCGATTACCCTTTCAACATTAACCCATACACATGATATGGACGTACAGATCACGGTCGCGCAATTTTAGGCGCCGTTCAAATGTGAAGACAAATAGTGTATTAGAAGAAAGAAACTTCCCATTCAAAGGCCCAAGTTAAGCACAAGAAACAAAAACCACATATAATCGACTCAAGATATTCATAAAACGAACACAGATAGTGTATTGGCCTGTAATAATAATAAATTTGATTTTCCACAACCTAACTAGTAAATATTATAGTAAAAATTCTACCCCGATAAATATTTAATAGAGAAAAAACCAAGAGAGTATCATTACTCGTATTAGAAAAGGCCAGACAGCCAGAAAGATACACTTTGTTTTGGATGCATTGGATTCAAAAACATGACAGCAAGCAAATCACACACAACGTCAGAACTATCCCAAAAGCCTTCCCCAGAAGAAGACAAACTCACCCCATCTCAATTTCAATAATGGAATCCAAACCATTATTAATAGAGTTTAATTGTGCACATCAAATCATATTAACTTCAAAACGATGATAGTTTTTGACTCTTCTGCACACGCATTTCCTAAAGCTACCACAAAACTTAGAACACCAATAGTTAACACAAGTGAATTGAAGGCACGACCTCATATGATGTTGTAAAGAATAAAGGCCATAAGGCCCATTTCTTTTCTCGGTACATTGTAGTAATGATGACCCTTCAATCCAAATTAATTCCTTCAAAATCTGAATTTTGTTTTCAATCGTAATACAATAAAAATGATTAAAATAAAATAAAAATACCCTAAACAAATAAATAAAAAATAACATGTATATTATTTACAATAATTTTAAAATACAATAATAAAGTTGTGAGTAAATATACTATTTGCGTAAAAAATTATAGTAAAATATAATACATAGACCTTCCATAATTTATCATTAATTAAAAGTGCATATAATTTAAACTTTATATTAATTTACCGTGTTTAATAAAACTATATATATTTTTAAATGGGACCCGAAACGGTGGAAACATCATCATTCGTGTACCAAAAGTAAAAACATCAACAAGGACAAAGGTGTTCCAACCCAATCCAAAAGGCCCCTTTAATTTTTTTCCTTTTTCAAAGAAAAAACGTTTTCTTTACCATGAAAGAACGCATCCATCTAAGTAAAAAAAGGCGGAAAAAGGAGAGCGCACGTACCCCACAGCCAGTGTCGACGGCGGTTCTCACCGAGCCGTCGCGGAGGCTAATTAACTTCCCAATGTCGTCAATGTACTTATCGGCGCCGTCGGGGAACATGGTGCCACCGCCGGGGAAGTGGAAGCGATCGCCGTCGTAGCGGATCCAGTTCTGCACGGCTTTCTCAACAGTGAGCTCGCGGTGCGGCACGTTGGCGTACCACGCGACGTCGCGGCTGGCCGGCCACGGGAAGGGGTTGCGGTAGCCGTGCGGCGCGGGGACGCGGCACTTGAGAGTTTCGGTCTTCTTCGGGCAGTGGCGCTCTCGGTACACCATCTTGTGGCGGGGAAAGCGGAGGGAGCGGTCGTGGTCCTCGCATGGGGTATACTCGCTGAGCGAGACGTGGCAGGGAGGGAAGCGAAATGTGGAAGTGGAAAGCGGGAGGGAGGTGGCAGTGGCGTTGTGGTGAGAGGAGAAATCTAAGCGAGAGGTGGAGGTTGGGTTAGGAAGACATGGTTTTGCTTGGAGTGTTGTTGTGGGTGGTGTGATTGTGGTGTTTTGCTGGTATGCGCCGAAGATGTATGAGAGAATGCAGAGGAGAGCGACGAGGGAATAGAGGTTGGTTTTTTTGCAGTGAGTGGCTTGTTTGGAGGGTTTGGTTGTGGGGTGGTAGGGTGGAGGGGAATCGGCGGAGGGCATGGTGGTGCGTGGAAGAGAAAAATGGTGATTGTGGTGTGGAAAGAGCGTGTGGTGATTGGAGGAGTGTGGGGGTTTAAGTACTGAAATGGAAGTAAGTGGAAGGGTTAGATTGCATTGCAGTGTGGTGCGAGGGTTGAGAAGTGGGACCAGTTTTGGAGAAAAGTGGAGGGGGGTGTGTTTTCACCAATGGCCGTGTTCCTGACTCGGGAGGGAATTGATTGAGAGTATTTGACTGGGGATGAGCAGTAATAATGGGTGTAGTTTTTCAACGTTCTTTTGAAAATCTCAAGACATGTTATTTACTACAACTCTCTTGCAAATGGTTTTAGAATATACATCCATGGTATATTCTATCAACATATGTATATATTTTTAAATAATAAAGATAAATTAACTTAATATTATTACACAAATACAAAATTAACTTTATACTATTACGAAAAGAGAATGTAATTATTTTCTCAAAAGAACTGTAAATCTTCACATCTTTCTCGTACAAAACTTTGATAGCACTGTGTTGCTCGTTTGGTATATTCATTATATGAGATCACATGTTTTTGCAACAACACAACACAATCACTTCAGTTTCTACTAAACATCAATGTCATACTAACTAATAAAGTAAGTTTTTTTTTTTAAACATTGTTCTATTCTCTTGTCTTATATTATTAGCATGTGATTCTATTCATAAACATTTTATTATTATTTTTATGAAAACCTTTTTACTTTTTATAAATTTTTTACAAAATAATTTATTCTAATTTCTTTTCATCTCACCATCTTTTAGTAACTAGTTGACTCTTACGTAATAATATATGTTGTATGAAATTGATGCATAACATTCATCTTAAAAAATGTAAAGGGATTGTAAATAAATAAATTAATGTATTTTCAAGTAATTAATTTGGTGTAGTACGTGCTACCGTCCTGGGAGTATAAAGCTCTAGAAACACCTGCTTTTAAATGTATTATTATATTATTAAATGTAGTTTTCTAATCAATATATTTTGTAAATCTAATTATTTATATATAATTGCACTTTAGTTCATCATAATCTTCTAAAATGAGAAAGAAAAAATTCTAATGACTAGAAGAAAAAAATTATATTTTAAATTAAAAAGTAATAATAACTATTTAAGTCATTATAGTATATCAGATCATAATTATTTAGAAGAGTTTGTATAAATAAAATATATTATTTTAGTGTAAATAAGTAAAAATTGTTTATATAAATATTTTTATTTTTTTAGTAATTATATTCATATATCATATATTAAAATAATATATTTTATTCATAAAATTTTATTTAAACAATTATTTATTACAGATAATTTTAACTATATTTAAAATATTCTTAAAATTGTTATGTTTCTATAAAAGACAATATTATTTACAAATACATACACACATCAATTACATAATATATATATATATATATATATATATATATATATATGAC
Source organism: Sphenostylis stenocarpa (assembly GCA_963425845.1). Lineage (NCBI taxonomy): Eukaryota > Viridiplantae > Streptophyta > Magnoliopsida > Fabales > Fabaceae > Sphenostylis > Sphenostylis stenocarpa. The sequence continues at coordinate 70,785,612 of OY731401.1, read as the reverse complement.
ATTTTTTAAAATAAAAAACATTCAAACATTAGATTATTATCAACATGGAAATATATTAATGAATAATTAAAAAAATATTATATCATCTTTAACCTACAAATTTAACCTATTAAATTTATAAGTATGTTAACTTATATGTTACATTAATTTCCTTATTTTTATTTCATATGATATTTCAATTCATAGTTAATTAATAAACAAAAAATAATATATTTTAAAAAAATCATTTAGATGAAAGCTAACATTTTGTTGTTAATATTTAAATAAGTTGAAAATAAAAAAATAAAAAATTTTGAAAAAGTCGAGAATGTGGTTGAATTGAACTAGATCTTAAGAATCCTACCTTCACCAGTTACACCTGTATTTATTTGGATCAAAGTTTAAATTTGATTCATCAGCATTTGCTTTCAATAATTAATTCATTTTTCCTTCATTTAAAACAATTTATAATCGACTTTCTTTTAAAATTAAACAACTTCAGATTTCAAAGAACCGTTGGGCTTAATTAATAATCATTCAAGAACTGTTGATCTTAATCAATTAATTATCATTTGTGTCAATACGTTAATCAGAATCGTATCTTCAAATGGAAAATGGATGTCTCTGGTGCAACGCGAAAACTTTGTATCTTTCCTTCAAATGGAAACTAATATTAATTTTTTACATATTCTTAAACGTGGTACGTAAATTTTAATCTTAATTTGGTCCCATCAATATTTTTTTACTCATTATTTAACAATCGAGTTAAAAAATAATCCATATTTTTTTAACCTATCGATACATTTGAAAAAAAAAAACTAAAATATTCAATTATAAAGTGAACAATATTTGTTAACCTTGAATTTCGAACACAAAATTTAACAACTAAATTGAAACTATATAAATATGCAACCATTTTTAGTCACATTTAATTGAAATTAATAAAAACAAAAATCACAATATTTAAAAAAAAAATAACGTGAAAAAAATGCATTTCATCTTCAAATAATGCTTTCAATATCTATAAACTAGTAGTCACTATCAAAACCAAATTGACAAGAATCTAAACACACAGTTTAATTTTCAATATAGTACCAATTTTTGGTCACGAAAACTACCATATTGACAAGGACCAGAGTTAGGTCCATGGTAACGTACGGTAGGGTCACAATGTTTTGTTCGTTTTTCACTAATAATTAAAAAACCATTTGGGCCATTTTCGCCACAAATAACATTTATTTATTTTTATTCATTATATTATATTTTTTTAATTTTTATTTGTAGATATCCAACTTTATCCTACCCCTCGAAATACATAAGTACCTAACTATAAAAATGCAATTTTTTTTATTATTTATCCTTATCACCTCAAACTAATTTAATTAAATTTTATAATAAGAAGAGCTAATGAATTAATTTATATATAAAATAATCACATTATAATTTACATATATATATATATATATATATATATATATATATATATATTTGAATTAATTAATACTGTAATACTTAGTTGTTCTCTTTTGTGTTGATGGTGATGGTACTTATTTTATAACGTACTATAATTTCTTCATTTGATATATACGTACATTAAATATATTGCTTTTTTATTCATTTCCAAACACATTTATAAAGAGTTTTGTTATTGTCATGAACATGGTTAACTAAAGGTTTCATAATTGGACGACTATACATTGACATTTTTTTACGGCCAAGTATTAAAAAAAAATATTTTTATATTTTTTGATTAATCTAAATAAATAAGAATATTTTTAGTGATAAATTTTGTTTTGAAATTTTATATTAAATACTTTTTATAAATTAGGTTATTAAATTAAAAAATATAATTATTGAACAAAAATCAAATCTTTATTATAAAAATCTTGACACTTTGTCTAAATTGTGTTGGGGAAATATGTTGAGATTTCTTAAAAGCTTGTGTAATGATTCATATAAGGAAACCCTTTTTATTCAATTTCATAATTTGTAATTACTTCTTGAAAATTGTTTCACACTAGAACATAAAATTTGAAAAAAACAAAACAAAACTCCATTTAAAATTTTGAATGAATCAAAAGTAAAAGTTGAATATTGTTTAGTTTATTTTTCAATAAAACAGGTTTAGGTAACTTGGATGAGTAAAATTTTCAGATGTCAGGTACTGAGAAAAATTCATTAAAAGATGAAAATGCTTTAACAAAAATTAAAATTATATTTTTCTTGAAAGCTTGCTGAATATATAGTTCAGAATAGGAAATTAAATTTCAAAATTTTCTTAGCAAATGTTACCGCTAATTCATTTACGGCGTTCCAACTCAAAAATTTAGAATGCTAAGTATGATTTCAAAGTCATTTCAAATTATTTTTGAGTGATTACAAAACCTAAAATGAAACTTTTAGGGATGTTTTTTATAAAAAATGGTCTGAGATTATTTGGTGTTATGTTATGATTTTATATATACAAATATTTTTATTTGGTTGAAAATTTCTATAAATAAAGGTTTAAATTGGACAGTTTTAATCAAATGTTAGTTTCTTAAAATAAAATTTCCTATGATGTTTTTAAAATTTAAATACTGAGTTTTTTTTTTAACCCAAATTCATAAGTTTTAGATAAATGATTTACTGTTTTGGTTAAATGGGATGTTGTCTAAGTATTGAAATATGAGTGTTGATCTCAAGTTACACAACTACATGAAGAAACAAAGATTTAGTGATATCTAACTAAGAAAAGTTAATTATCCAAGTCATAAAATACCTAGAAGAAGGATATTAGGGTTTTGGAATATTTTAATTCAAATAAAAATGTATTGTTAGATGGTTTTGATGTTAAGATATATGGTTTACGTATGATTTGTGGTATAAATAACGTGTATTGTTGAATATTAGAAAAAGAAAATGTTGAAAATTGGGTAAACATTTTTATTTAAACCTTTCTTACTCAAATGAGATGTGTGTCTGTTTTAAATAATGATTAAACTATGAAAGATATGAGCAAAACAATGACCTTTTACTCAAATAAGAAACTTTGACTTAAGTAAGAGCCAAAATAATGACGGTTATCTCAAACAATAATTGTGTCGCTTAATTGAGATTATTATAAAGGAAAAATAATTGTTTACGATATTCAAGAGGATTATGTCGTTTAAGTGAAAAAGTATTGAGTAAAAGAACATGTGTGATGATATGATGTTATTGCGTGTGTTTGAGGTTGAGTCGAGTTAAATGTTTGATTCATAATCGAGTAAGATATATTTGTGTGAAGCTAAGTCAAGTCAAGATTGTAACTCTTATTCGACTAAGGTATAACTATATGTAAGGTTGAGTTTAATCTGGAATATGATCTTTAATTGTGAGTGAATGAGAACAAAGAAGAGAAAAATTGAGAAGACTAGAATCATTTGTTTCATTCACACTAATTTACAGCAGAAAGAAGACTTGAATATATATAATAATCAAGCCAAGGAAACTAACAAGTAACTATATAAAATAAAACAAAAAAAGAAGAGATATAAAAGAACTAAAATCTCAATCAACCCCCTCAAGTTGGATGTAAGGATTGTGGAAGCCAAACTTGGAACAATTGTTTGAAATACATAATAATATAAGATACAATAAATATAATATATTCAAAAATTGTGTACCTGGAATTGTTGAAGGATCCATAGAGCGCGTATGAGAGAATATTGCTCTCTTTCGATAGGTTACCTTGAACGTAGTGTGTAAAGTGATTTTTATTGTCACACGTAAAACCGACTAATGGGGTATCGCTTTTATCCACCTATCGGCAGAGACTAGGGATCTCTCAATAAGTAAATGATTCTGAACAATTCAATCCATCACTGACCGTTCATCGAAACCCAAATTAAATTATTATTTATAAAAAATAATGATGTGTAATATAATTGATAATTATAAATAATTAATTTATTGATTAAATGTTAATCCATAACAAATAGAGAATAATAATTTATATATATATATATATATATAATAAATTATATAAATACAACATTCTCCCACTTGGATAACATTGATAAATAAATTAATTATATCAATTACAAAACAAACACAAATATCAATTAAGAAATATAAACATGAATCACAAAGATAATATCCGATAGGGATGATTACCATATGCTTAGATTTCATAAATAATGGATAATAAATAAAATAAAACCAAACATAATAAATATGTGATCCCAAAATGGTTCATACATTTTATGTATCAAAGAGATGTAATAAAAATGACGTCATTGATAAATTTACATCTCGTAAAAACCATAATAATATAAATTATGAATCTCAAACTCCCACTAACCGAGTACATCAAAAGACTTAACCACACCCATATGAGTTACATGATTTTGAAAAACTCCAATAGCTAAGCCTTTAGTCAGTGGATTTGCTAACATATTTTCTGTAGCAGTATGTTCAATCCGAGTTTGAAAATCCAAAACTTTCTCTCTAACAAACAGAAATTTTATATCAAAATGCTTTGAGCGAGTAGAACTTCTGTTATTTTGAGAAGAATGTACGACAGCAGTGTTGTCACAATATATCACAAGTGGCCTAGAAATACTTTCAACTATTTTAAAGCCAGAAACCAAATTTTTAAGCCACACAACTTGACAAGTAGCTTCATAACAAGTAACATATTCTGCCTCCATAGTAGAAGTAGCTGTAAGAGTTTGTTTAACACTCTTCCAAGAAATAGCTCCTTCTGCCAACTTAAATATAAAACTAGAAGTAGATTTTCAATCGTCAGGGCAACCAGCAAAATCAGAATCAGAATAACCAATGACTTGAAGTTGATCAGACTTCTTATAGGTCAACATATAATCCTTAGTTCCCTGCAAATATCTAAAGACCTTTTTAACGGATTTCCAATGACCCAAACCCGGGTCGCTCAAGTATCTTCCTAAAGCATTAACAACAAAAGTAATATCGGGACGAGTACAAACTTGAGCATACATTAAACTACCAACAGCGGAAGCATATGGAATTTTTTCCATTTCAATTCTATCATTATCATTTTTAGGACATTGAGATTTAGAGAGTTTATCACCTTTTTGAACAGGTGCTACACATGAGGAGCAAGAATGCATGTTAAACCGTTTAAGGACTTTATCAATATATCCTCTTTGAGACAATCCAAGAATGCCACGTGACCTGTCACGAAAAATTTGAATGCCCAGAACAATAGAGGCATCACCAAGGTCCTTCATATCAAAATGACTATTTAACATAGACTTTGTCTCAGCCAAAAGTTTAACATTGCTACTCGCAAGAAGAATATCATCAACATATAAGACAAGAATGATGAAATGACTCTCATTTTTCTTCAAGTAAATGCATTGATCTGAGGCGTTTTCCTTAAAGCCAAAAGAAGTGACCACCTGGTCAATTTTCAAATACCATTGTCTAGAAGTTTGTTTCAACCCATAAATAGACTTTTTTAACTTGCAAACCAAATGCTCATTGTTTTTTTAAGCAAAACCATCAGGTTGAATCATATACACTTCCTCAAATAAATCTCCATTAAGAAAAACTGTTTTAACATCCATTTGATGAAGCTCCAAATCAAAATGAGCTACTAAAGTCATAACCACACGAAAAACATCCTTAGTAGAGACCGATGAGAAAATCTCTTTATAATCAATGCCATCCCTCTGATTATAGCCTTTTTCTACAAGTCTGACTTTATATCTCTCAACTTTTCCATTTGGATTACGCTTAGTCTTGAAGACCCATTTACACCCAACTGGTTTGCAACCGAGTGGCAAATCCACAAGATCCCAAACTCCATTATGGGTCATAGAAGCTAACTCATCATGCATAGCATTTAACCAATCAGAACCATGAGAACTAGAGATAACCTCTTTAAAAGTAATAGGATCATCAACATCATTAAGATCATATTCATGCTCTTGAAGATACACCTGATAATCATCAGGTATAGAAGATTTGCGTAATCTTTGAGATCTCCTCAAAGGAATCTCTTCAGTCACATCATCATGAACTTGTTCATCTACTACATGTGATGTAGCATCAACAAAATCTGGAACCGAATCATTTTCATCACGGACAACTGAAATCATATTATCTGCATGAAAAAAAATGGATGGTACGGGAACAACAACACGGTCTTCTCTAAGAGTGACTGGTTGTGACGCACTGCTCCCACTGTCCAAATCATCCTCAAAGAATATCGAACGGTCAGACTCAATAACCCGGATGGAGTGAGAAGGGCAGTAAAATCTGCTACCACGAGAACCGATATAATAGCCAATGAAGAATCCACTGACAGTCTTAAGATTAAGTTTTTTCAACTGAGGATTATAAGGTCTCACCTCTGCCTTACAACCCCACACATGAAAGTGTCTTAAACTTGACTTCTTCCTAGTCATAAGCTCATAAGGAGTCTTTGAAACAGACTTGCTAGGTACTTGATTAAGAATATACACAACAGTCCTTAAAGTGTCTCCCCAAAGGAAATTTCGGCACTATTATTTTAGGCAATATTGTTATGTATGATACCCTTTTTGTTCCTAATTTCAATGTTTAATTATTTTCCATACCCAAATTAATCAGTTCTACTAATTGTTTAGTCACATTTTATCAAAATCAATGTTTCATACTACAAAACAATACCTATCAGACGATTGGAGTAGCTAGAAAACATCAAGGCTTGTTTTATCTTACCAGTAATTGTGATCCAAGTATGTCAAAAACCAATATTGATTCTCATCATTCTTTTGTAGTTAACAATACTGATTCTTGTACATTATGGCATATGAAATTGGGACATCCCTCTAATAAAATCTTACAAGTTGTTGCTTCTCAATATTCTAATTTTACCTATTCTCCTATTAAACCTTGTGATGTGTGTGTCTATGAAAAACAAAAATGTCTCCCTTTTCAATCTAGCATCACTAAATCAACACAATTTTTGAATTTATTCACGTGGACATATGGGAACCACTTTTCATAACCTCACTTGATGGATACAAGTACTTTCTAACTATAGTTGATGACTATAGCATATTTTCTTGAATTCTTTTTCTTAAACCCAAAGCTGAAGTTAAAAACTCTCTTCAAAATTTTTTATTTTACTAACTGAAAATCAATTTTCTTGCAAGCTAAAGAAAGTAAGATCAGACAATGGCAAAGAATTCATTTTACCCGACTTTTATTCTTCTAAAGGCATTATCATGAAACCTCTTGTGTGGCTACCCCTCAACAAAATGACATTGTTGAGAGGAAACACCAACATCTTTTAAATGTTTGTAGAACTCTTCTTTTTTAGGCACACATGCCTCCAATATTCTGGTCTTACTCTCTTAAACTTGTTGTTCATATCATAAATCGTTTACCCACAACATTTTTGTAAAATAAATCTCCATATGAACTTGCTCATTATACTAAACCATATTTTGCTAATCTAAAGGTTTTTGGTTGTTTATCATATGCTAGTACCAATCTTGCTAGCCGAACAAAGTTGGATCCCAGAAGTACCAAATGTGTCTTTCTTGGATATAAATTTGGAACCAAGGGTTATCTTTTATATGATATTCACTCAAAATCTGTTTTTGTTTCTAGAAATGTTATTTTTCACGAAACCATCTTTCCATACACTTCTATAACAACATAGCCTGATCCTACTTGTTTTGATACTTTTGTTTCATCCCAATATAACAACTTGTTTGATCTTAACGTCCCTATTTCATCTGACTTAGTTTCCTCTCCTACTTCTATCACATCTAATATTATTTCTAACAATTATGAGATTACTGCCCCTAATATCCGTACTTCTACACGGATAAAAAACAAACCAAGTCACTTAAAACATTACTATTGTGGTTCTGCTTCTCATTTGCTTCCTTCTTTCTCTACCCCTTATCCCATACATTTCTTTTTGCAACAATATTTTCGTCCAATCTGAGCCTCTTTCCTTCAAAGAAGTTGCTCAAAGTGAGTGTTGGACTAAAGCCATGAATGTTGAACTATTTGCTTTCAACAAAAACCATACCTGGACATTAGTACCTCCTCCTCTTGGTAAGAAACCCATTGGTTGTAGATGGGTCTATAGAATCAAACACAAACCAGATGATTTGGTTGATAGATACAAGGCTCGGTTAGTAGCTAAGGGTTTTACACAAACTGAAGGTGTAGATTATTTTGAAACTTTTTCTTCAGTCGTAAAGCTAACTTCTGTATGCATCATTCTTGTGCTGGTTGTTGCTAAAAATTGGTTTATCCACTAGCTTGACGTTGACAATGTCTTCCTTCATGGTGATTAGAATGAAAAAATGTACATGAAGCCCCCTCCTAGATTATCTCTTCCCAACCCAAAGTATGTCTACAAGCTTCACAAATCCTTATATGATCTCAAACAAGCTAGTAGAAATTGGAATCACAAGCTCACTACTGCTCTTCTCACTCTTGGATACTCTCAAAGTAGTGCTAACCATTCCCTTTTTTGTCAAAATCAAATCTTCCTCCATTACTGTGTTACTGATTTATGTTGATGACGTGCTTCTTAGTGGCAATACATTGTCTGAAATACAACTTGTCAAAATTCACCTTCATGCTCAGTTCAAAATCAAAGATTTGGGTCCTCTCAAGTATTTTCTTAGGTTTGCAGTTCTTCGGTCCTTTGCTGGTCTCCTCATTAATCAACAAAAATATTGTTTAGACCTCATCTCTGAAGTAGGTCTCCTTGGTTACAAGTCTGCATCTACTCCATCTGATTCTTCAATGAAGTTACATGTTGATGAAGACCCTTTTTTACCTTATCCTTCCTCTTATCGTCGTACCATTGGTAGATTATTTTATCTGACTCATACACGGCCTGATATTTCTTTTGCTATCCAACAACTTAGTCAATTCATTTCCTCACCCCGTGAGCCTCATATGCAACAAGCCATGCATATTCTAAGGTTTTTAAAGAATGCTCCTGGACTTGGTCTTCTCAATAAATCTGCCACTGATATGAAACTTCAAGCCTACTTTGATTCTGATTAGGCTTCTTGCATTACCACTCGTCCTTCTATCTCTGGTTTCTGCATTTTTCTTGGAACTTCTTTAATTTCTTGGAAATCCAAGAAACAAACCATGATTTCAAGATCTTCTTCGAAGGCTGAATATCGTGTCTTGGCTTTCTTACCTGCGAGTTACAGTGGCTAAATTACATCTTTCTATTCCAACACCTTATACCACCTTATGTGATAGCAGCTCTACTATTCAAATAGCAAAAAACCCTACCTTTCATAAAAGAACTAAGCATATGAAGATTGATTGTCATCTCATCCAACAGAAGCTCTTGGATGTTCTCATTCATCTTCTCCATATTCCTTCAGCCAACCAGCTAGTTGATGTCTTAATAAAGTCTCTTCATCCTTCTCCTTTTTATGTTGCAGTGGTGTATTTATATAATTTATTATATATATATAAATTATTATTCTCTATTTGTTATGGATTAACATTAATCAATAAATTAATTATTTATAATTATCAATTATATTACACATCATTATTTTTTATAAATAATAATTTAATTTGGGTTTTCGATGAACGGTTCGTGATGGGTTGAATTGTTCAGAATCATTTACTTATTGAGAGATCCCTAGTCTCTCGCTGATAGGTGGATAAAAACGGATACCCCATTAGTCGGTTTTACGTGTGACAATAAAAATCACTTTACACACTACGTTCAAGGTAACCTATCGGAAAGAGAGCAATATTCTCTCATACGCGCTCTATGGATCCTTCAACAATTCCAGGTACACAATTTTTGAATATATTATATTTATTGTATCTTATATTATTATGTATTTCAAACAATTGGTATCAGAGCCAAAAGATTCAGAATATAATTGTTCATTATTTTTTGAAGAGTGTATCATAAATTTTAATAATTATTCATTATTAGAAGGCATGCAAATTTAATTTTCTCGTTTGAGTTCAAATTAATTGAGTAAGGGGTGAATTTCAAAATTCTTTTCTGGGGCAGAGAACTCTAATTAAATAAAATCCCCAATTATAAAAATTAGAGTTTTTTTTTGTTCTGTTTGAACCCTAAATCTGCAATCAGAGGTTGAACCCTAAATTTGCAATCAAAGGTTTTTTCTGTTTGAACCCTAAATCTGCAATCAGAGGTTGAACCCTACATCTGCAATCAGAGGTTGAACCCTAAATCTACAATCAGAGGTTGAAACCTAAATCTACAATCAGAGGTTTTTTCTGTTTGAACCCTAAATCTGCAATCAGAGTTTTTTCTTTTGAACCCTAAATCTAAAATCCTTTTAACATGTTTCGAATCAAACCTTTATGTTATCAATCTCTGTAACAATGATGGGCAAAACAATTTAGATGGTTTTTTTTTTCAAACCTCTTCTTCCCGCGCGTCTTCATCCTCTGTGGTGGTTGCGCCTCTATTTTCTGGTTTCACTGCATGGTGGCGGCGACAATGGTTTACGTACTGCGCGTCTTCATCCTCTGTGGTGGTTGTGCCTCTATTTTCCAGTTTCACTGGCATGGTGGCGGCGACGGTGGTTTACGCAACAACGTGGTGGTTTGCGACGGTAGGTATCTACGTCATCGTCTTCCTCAGCGCACCTCCTGCGTGCGTGTCCCTGCCGACGAGAACTAGTGGCCCGCAAACTCGCTTCACCTCCACTGCGCATGCGTCTCCCTTTGTGATGGCTGATGTGGCATTTTTATGTTGTCTTGGAGGATCTGCAAGTTGCGGTGGTGATGCGAGGAGAAGAAGAGTTGGGTGCTGCGTGGTTCAAACAATTATGTATCGTTTTGTGACGTTCAATTGTTAAATTCCTCATTAAATTAAATTAAAATTTTATATTTTGTAATATATTATAAAGATGGTTGATTAATTATATAATATATATATATATATATATATATATAATAAATTATATATATAAAATCTTATCATTATTATAAATTCATGTATCATATAACTTCATTATAAGCATGATATAATTTTATATGACTGTGAACTCATCTATCATGGATACAGTTATATGAAATTTTGTGAAAATAAAATAATTTATTTATTTTGTAAAAATAAAATAAAATAATTTATTTATTTTTGTTGAATATAAAGAAAATATAGTTTGGAATTAATTTCCCTTGTGTATAAATCACACATAGGGTGGTCTATTTATAGTAGAGAAATACAACTAAAAGAGTAACTGAAAGTAACAGAATAAACGAGAAGATATTGTTTGATATTGTGGTTACCAATATCTAACAATATCTTAACAATATCAAATAATATATAAACAATATCTAACACTCCCCCTCAAGCTGGAGCATACAAATCGTATGTGCCAAGCTTGTTACAAATATAATCAATTCTAGGACCCAGTAAAGATTTAGTAAAAATATCTCGCTAACTGATCACTTGAGTTAACAAACTCAGTCTTGATATCTCCGGACATAATCTTTTCTCGAATAAAATGACAGATCAATCTCAATGTGTTTGGTCCTCTCATGAAAGACAGGATTAGAACTAATATGAAGAGCAGCCTGATTGTCACACACAAGTGTCATTTGAGTGACATCTCCAAATTGTAACTCTCTAAGCAATTGCTTGAGCCAAACAAGTTCACAGGAAGCTGAGGCCATAGCTCTATATTCCGCTTCGCACTGGATCTTGCCACAACACTTTGTTTCTTACTTTTCCATGAAATCAAGTTACCACCAATGGAGACACAATATCCGGATGTAGATCTTCTATCCGAAGGAGATCCCGCCCAATCAGCATCCGAGTAGCAAACAACTCTTGTATGGTTATTAGAAGCATATAACAATCATTTTCCAGGAGATCCTTTAATATACTTCAAGATACGAATGATCGCATTCCAATGATCTTCACATGGTGAATTAAGAAATTGACTTACCACACTGATTGCAAAGGAAATGTCGGGACGAGTAATCGTAAGATAATTCAATTTTCCAACCAATCTTCTATACTTGCTCAGGATCGGATATAGGCTCCCCCGATTTGGTAGAAGTTTAGTATTGGGATCCATGGGTGTATCAACGAGACTTTGAACTCATCAACCCAGCTTTCTTCCAAAATATCTATGGCATACTTCCTCCGAGATATAACAATACCATCATTGGACTGTGCTACCTCAATACCCAAGAAATATCTAAGTTTGCCAAGATCTTTGGTCTGAAAATGGTGACAAAGATGTTGTTTCAACTAAGAGATGCCATGGTTGTCATTACCTGTAAGAACAATATCATCAACATATACTATCAAGTAAACACATCCAAGCACTCGAGTGTCGATAAAAGACGAATGATCCGATTCACACCGAGTCATACCAAATTGTTGAACAACCTTGCTAAACTTTCCAAACCAAGCCCTAGGAGACTTGTTTTAGGCCATATAGGGATTTGCGAAGACGACATACCATCCCGGAAGACTCCCCCGAGCAACAAACCCAGGAGGTTGCTCCATATATATTTCTTCTTGCAAATCACCATTGAGGAAAGCATTTTTAACATCCAGTTGATAAAGAGACCATTGTTGAAGAGCAGCCATGGCGATAAATAAACGAACAGAAGCCATCTTTGCCACAGGGGAAAAGGTATCTCCATAATCCAACCAAAAAATTTGAGTATAACCTTTGGCCACAAGACGAGCTTTGAGGCGATCAATAGTACCATCAGGTCCAACTTTGATAGCAAACACCCACCTGCAACCAACAACAGATTTCCCAGACGGTAACGGGACCAATTCCCAAGTTCCACTATTATGAAGAGCACTTGGTTCATCTAACATGGCCTGACGCCAACCAGGATGGGCTAAAGCTTCACGGACAGCTTTTGGAATGGTCACGGAAGAAATAGAGGAAAGACATGTATAAAAAGGTAATGACGATCGATGATAACTCAAAGCAATATAATGGGGAGAGGGATTACGTGTAGAACGAATACCTTTTCGGAGGGCAATGGGAAGGTCGGACTCATGTGTCGGATCCGGAGGAGACAGAGTAGTTGGCACTTGAGTAGAGTCACATGGTGGTGGTTGTGATTGGTTTCGAGAACTATAAATCCGAAGAGGCGAGTGGAGAAGAAGCTAACTGCGGAGCAGAAACTAATGGTGAAGAAGACACAATTAGAGGGTCACAAACAACAGGAACATTAAATGTATTAGGAGTGTTGACAAGATTGGATGGAGACAGAGGTGAAGTTTGACTTTTAAAATAAAGAGACAACTCATCAAAGGTGACATCTTTTGACACAAAATAACGGTTAAGAGAAGGAGAAAAACATTTGTATCCTTTTTGTGATCTTGTAAACCCTAAGAAAACACATTTATGTGATCTAGGAGAAAGCTTGTCCAGACCGAATTGAAATTATGAACAAAACATGTAGACCCGAAAACTTTCGGAGGTAAAGGATGAAGTGGTTCATGAGGGAATAAAATGGAATGAGGTATTTTATTATCTAAAACCGAAGAAGGCATGCGATTAATGAGATAACATGCAGTAAGAAGAGCATCACCCCAAAAATGTTGAGGAACATCTCCATGAATTAAAAGTGTGCGAGTTGTTTCAATAAGATGTCTATTTTTACGTTCAGCTACACCATTTTGTTGAGGTGTATAAGCACAAGAAGTTTGATGCAAAATACCGTGAGAAGCCATGAATTGTTTAAAAGAATGAGAAAGATATTCACGGCCATTATCACTACGCAAAACTCTAATAGAAACACCGAACCGAGTTTGAATTTCATTAAAAAAAGTTTGAAAGATATGAAATAATTCGAACGATTTTTCATCAAAAATAACCAAGTGCATCTGGAATAATCATCAATGAAAGTAACAAAGTATTGAAAACCTAAAGTAGACTTAACGCGGCTAGGTCCCCAAATGTCGAGTGAACCACGGCAAAAGGGGACGAAGCACCACGTGTGAAACTACGAGGAAAGGAAGTACGACTATGCTTGCCTAATTGACATGACTCACACGCCAAACTAGATAAGTTAGACAAGGCGGGGACAAGTTTCGTAACTTGGCAAGGCTTGGATGACCTAACCGAGCATGAAGAAGAGAGGAGACTCCATAACTGTACTAACATGTGTAGAGGGACGGAGATAATAAAGACCATGAGACTCACATCCCGTGCCAATCACCTGTTTCGAACTCCGGTCCCGTAAACACACGAATTATTGGTAAAAGTAACAACACAATCAAGAGAACGAGTTAGACGATCGATGGACAACGAGGTTAAAAGGAGACCCAGGGACATAAAGAACATTATCAATGGTTAAAGAAGGAAAGAGTTTAACCGTTCCAACACCATGAGATGATACTCTAGAGCCATCAGCCAGAGTGTAACGAAGGTAAATGATTAGGAGAGGATAAAGAGGAGAACAAAGATTTGTTACCAGTAATATGATCAGTGGCTCTCGAATCAAAAACCCAAGGACCAGGAGAAAATGATTGGGTCGGACCAACAAAATATGTATTTGTATGTGTGACAGATATAGTGGAACTAGAAGACTGTTGATCCTTATACCATTCGAGAAATTTGTTGAACATAGCAGACATGTCGGATGCAACAGAAGAAAGAAGATCCCCTACAGATAAAGGTGGGGAAAGATTGGTCTGAACAACTACAGCAGACTGAGGAGAACGACCATGTAATGTATAACACTTGTTAATCTTGTGACCTAGCTTGCCACAATGTTCACACTTAGGACGCCATTTTTCCTGTTTGCGAGGGCGAGCCCGGTCATCACGATGGGATGTCAACACAAAAGAATCGTTAACAAAATTGGAAATAGTGGAAGAAGTCATGAAGAGCGGGAGAACAAACCCCGACCGAGACAAGCAAAATCATATGTCACCGGTAAAAAAAATGAAACTCCGGCGAATTCTCCGACAGCGGCGGACCCGAGTGACTCGCTCCAGCGGCAGTGGTGACGAGTAACGTGAACTAGTACACTAGGTAAGTTCCCAGGAAAGAGAGGTGGGTCACTAATGGACACACTTAAATACCAAGTCTTTCCTTGCCAGAACTTTCCTAAACATGCACTTTCACACTACCAAATAAAATTCAATGACAAAGATAATTCTTTTCTGATGTGGAGGATCAGTTTACCAGCAGCGGTGGGGCGGCTCTAGCAGCGGTGGGGCGGCTCCAACAATGGACAAAAGGCGGAAAAAAAATTCAAGATAACCTTAAGCTCTAGATACCATGTTGAATATAAAGAAAATATAGTTTGGAATTAATTTCCCTTGTGTATAAATCACACATAGGGTGGTCTATTTATAGTAGAGAAATACAACTAAAAGAGTAACTCGAAAGTAACAGAATAAACGAAGATATTGTTTGATATTGTGGTTACCAATATCTAACAATATCTTAACAATATCAAATAATATATAAACAATATCTAACAATTTTATTTAATTTTATTATGTCAATTATTTGTCTTGTACCCTATCAGTATTAGATTTCTAGTACATGAGATGTACATTGTATTTTTTATTTGGTATAATATAATTTGAATTTTATTATATCAATTATTTGTCTTGTACCCTATCGGTATTAGATTTCTTGTGACATGAGATGTGCATTGTATTCTTATTTTTTATTTTAATTATATTTCTTATTTATTATGACTCAGGACCCTTAGGCGGAGTCATAGTGAATGAGAAATTTGATATCATAGGCATGTTTTGTTGTGTATTCAGAGACATTTATTTTGTTTATTTGCACAATAATTGTGCGTATTAAATGTTTCTTTGTTATTTTGATACCAACTTCTTTGCCTATGCAATTGACTTCGGTCAAAACTTTAAATGGGACAAATTTTGAGGATTGGAAAGAATCTCTGGATTTGTATTTGGCAATTACCAATATGGACCTTTGTTTGAGAGAGAACGAGCCTCCAACTCTTACTCTTGAGTCCACTACTGTCCAAAGAGCTTATCGTGAGAAATGGGAACACTCAAATAGGGTGTGTTTGATGGTGATGAAATACACCATGGAGAAGTCTATTCGACAAAGCATTCCGGATGATGATAATGCTAAGGTTTTTCTGAGATCAGTGGGTGAGAAGTTTAAGACTTTTGTCAAAGCTCAAAAGGGTCAATATCTGTCACTTCTTGAGAAGACCAAATATGATGGTGTCAGTGGTGTTCGTGAGCATATGATGAAGCTTGTGCACTATTATAACAAACTCAAATCTTTAAAGGTGGAGCTTGGTGACAATTTTTTGATTTGGCAGGTTATGGAATCACTTCCTTCGCAGTTTGATGTGTTGAAGACTTCTTACAACGCTCAGAAGGAGGAATGGACAATTGATGAGATGATAGCTATTATTTCCCAAGAGGAAGAATCTATTAAAAAATCCAAGCCGCATAGTGTGCAATTCACAGCTATTACTTCAGGTACTAAACCTGTTAAAAAAGGTTTCAAAGGCAAATCTCGCCATGAAAAGAGGAACACAGGGAAAACATCAGTAGGTTTGGAGCCTAAGAAGAAGTACTTTAAGGGAAATTGTGCTTATTGTAAGAAATTTGGGCGTAAGCTAATTGACTGTTATAATCTTAAGAAGAAGAATGCTGATAAGGAAGGTAAGCACATGTATGTTCTAGCTTGTTTTGAATCCAATGTTGTTGATGTTCCTCCCAATTCTTGGTGGTTTGACTCGGGTGCTACTATTCATGTTGTGAATTCTTTATAGGGGTTCACAAGCCTGAGAAAACCAAGTGACCTTGAATCCAAGATTATCATGAGAGATGGAGCTAGAGCACAAGTTGAAGACATAAGAATAATGTCTTTAAATTTACCTTCTGGACATGTTTTGTTATTGAAAGACGTTGTTTATGTATCTTCTATGCGAAAGAATTTAATTTCAGTTTCAGCTTTGGATAAATGTGGCTACACTTTTGAATTTGGCAATGGAAAACTTGCTATTTATTTCAATTCAATTATTGTTGGCTTAGGAGTTTTATGTGATGGGCTTTACATGTTAAATCTGAATGACATGTCTATTAATTCTATTGTTGGACATAAGCGTAGTAGAGTTGATGAAAATTCCTATATGTTGTGGCATAGACGTCTGGGGCATATTTCTAGACCTCGGATTGAGAGGTTGATTAAAGAGGGTATTCTGCATGATCTGAATTTTTCTGATTTTGATACTTGTGTTGATTGCATTAAGGGCAAGCTTATTACAAAAGTAAGAAATGCAGGTGCAAATAGGTGTGATGATGTGTTACAACTTATTTATACTGATATGTGTGGACCTATGACACCCATTTCCATTGGTGGATACAGGTATTTTATCACGTTTATAGACGATTATTCCAGATTTGGATGGATAGATCTCCTACAATAAAAGTCAAGTTCCTTGGATGCTTTTAAGTCCTTCAAAGCTGCTATTAAGTTGAAAACTGGAAAGAAGATAAAATGTGTAAGGTCTGACAGAAGTGGAGAGTATTATGGCAGATATGATGAGACTGGAAGAAATCCAGGACCTTTCGCTATATTTCTTAATGAATGTGGTATTGAAGCTCAGTATACTATGTCCGGTACTCTTCATCAAAATGGTGTTGTAGAAAGGAGGAATCGCATATGGTGAGATATATGTGAGTAATTTTAAGGAATTAAATTGAGATTAAATAAACATTAAATTATTTATTTGTAAAAGTAATAAAATTTGAAGGATAGTTTAGAAAAATCATAGTATCTTTTTGTACTAGTGTCTCCTTAGAAACTTAATAAAATTTAAGATATAAAATAAAATGAATGATTAAACTATTTATTTGTAAAAAATAAATGTAGAAATTTATTAAATGCTCGTCTCCATAGATCTTAACATAGACATTTAGGTACGAGTGTGTAACATGTGAGATAGACAAATAAAAAATTGTGCCAATTTTGAGGTTAAGTGTGTTTCATGACCAACAATGCACATGGAAAAAGATGGAGGTGTGGAAAATTGTGTAGAAACACTTTCCTATCTTGTTTGTTTCTGCTTAATGGTGCGAAAATAAAAAGTTAAATAATATTTATGTTATATCAATCTAACTAGATTGATATTTAATTATTTTAATATTTTATTTTATTATAATAACAACAAATAATTCAAAAATATATATTAAAATACTTTCTAGAAGGCCTATGTTTTACACGGGCTCGTTAACTTATACCACGTTACTTGTAAAGGTTTATATACAATGTTATTATTAGTTACTTATGATGTTTATGTGTTATAAACCATTCAATATGTGTTTATATTAATTTAAATTTAATTTTTATCAATTTTTTATTTAATTATTATCTAATATTCAAAATTCATATTTTTTATTATTATCAAAGGACTCTGATTCGATAATGATTGAACGAGTAATCTGTCAATCACTTTTTTAATAATATGTTTACTGATTAAAGTTTATGAAAAATTATAAAATAATTAAATAAACTATTAAATTTTCCAAATTTATGATTTTTAATACATTTTAATTAATAAAAAGTACATTAAAAATCGTGTTAAATATTATTTTCATTTATATTTACTATGCTCTCAGATTTTTATTTTTTTTCAACGATACTGGGCCCATCATGACTTTTGGGATGCAAGTTGTCATGAATCAACGATCCCTTGTGAACATGTTATATACGTAACAAAATCCACAAATTACCAGTTACAAAATCCAGTAGTGATCATAATCTTCAAGCAGAAGCTAATGACGTATTTTCTCAGTGGAACCTTCTTCTTGTGGTTCTTCATTTCCATGTTGCATTCTTCATCTTACTAGCCTTTCCCACAATATTCAATCTTCTATCCAAACTGAATTCCAATTCACACAAAAAATCACCACCATCTCCTCCAAAGCGTCCAATAATAGGAAATCTCCACCAACTTGGCACCCTCACTCACCACACTCTCCAATCCTTTGCTCAAACATATGGCCCTTTAATGTTGCTTCACTTCGGGAAGGTTTCAGTTCTTGTGGTCTCAAATACTGAAGCAGCACGTGAGGTTTTGAAAACCCAAGACCACATTTTCTGCAACAGACCATATCGTAAGATGTTTGATATCTTCTGGTATGGTTCCAGAGATGTAGCATCTGCTCCATATGGTCACTACTGGAGGCAGGTGAAGAGTATATGTGTGTTGCATCTTCTCAGTGCCAAAAAGGTTCAGTGCTTTCGTAAAGTGAGGGAAGAGGAAGTTGTAGTAATGATAGAGAAAGTTATGGAGAGTTGTTCTTCTTTGGTGCCAGTGAACTTGACTGACTTGTTCTCTGATGTGACAAATGATATAGTGTGTAGGAGTGTTATTGGAAGGAGATATGAAGGGAGTGAGCTTAGGGGCCCAATGAGCCAGTTGGAAGAGTTGTTGGGGGCTTCAGTTATAGGGGACTATATACCTTGGCTTGATTGGTTAGGAAGGGTTAATGGAATGTATGGTAGAGCAGAGAGAGTGGCTAAAAGGCTTGATGAATTTTTGGATGAGGTTGTCGATGAGCATGTTAGTATGAGAAGCCATGATGGGCATGGTGATGATGTTGATGGTGAAAGGCAGAATGATTTTGTGGACATCTTGCTGGGGATTCAGAGAACAAGCTCCACCACAGATTTTCAGATTGATAGGACTATCATGAAGGCTTTGATCATGGTAAGAACATCTATCATTGTTTTTATTTTAGTTCTTATTACTTACACTCCTTTCAACACATATTCTCCTCACTAATTTGAAAATGAGAAAATGATGTATATGAACACTGCCATACATACAGGTTGAACTAGAGAGAGAAAAAAAAAACGAAAGAAAAAAGTATAAATATGATAGAGTGTCACGTTTAATTTGAATAGAGTAATCGTAATGTTAAATTTTACAAAAATATTCTCGGAACCTTCGTGACATGTATTTCAGAAGAGAGAAGAAAACAAAATAAGGGTGAATAAGAAGTAGTAATATTATATATCAATAAAAAAACTACGAAAATAATAAATAATTGAGTTAAAAAAAAAAGTGTGTTGCTGTTATTTCTATTATCAACTACATTATTTCTTTCATTTTTTTGGATTATATACCTACTAATTTATCTGGTCCAGGTTGGTGCAGAAAATTAAGATCAGGACTCGATAGTTGTAAATGGCTTTGGCTGAATTTGTAACGAGAAAAAAGCTTTAACCTATAAAAAGATTGAATAGATGAATCAGGATAAGGTTTTGGACTCATTGAGAAAGAGAGAGAAACTAATGTTAAGTCATCATGCAGCATTTGTATGGCCACAAAAAAATATAATATGATAAAAATTTAACACGACAGTAATCGATTTCATATTATGTGGCATGTGTTTTTACCTTGTGGTATATGATTCTTACAGGATATTCACTTGTTTATATTATCCTCAAATTATAAACTAACATATATAATAATTAAGTTTGTTAATTTTAATAGTAAGTATCCCAGAAGTCTTAATGATTTCTAAGTACCAATTAAGTTGATTAATTACTAACCATATATTGATGCTTGAGTTTTCATTTCAGGATATGTTTGGTGCAGGAACTGATACTACCCTTGCAGTCCTAGAATGGGCTATGACAGAACTCTTGAGGCACCCCAATGTGATGCAGAAACTACAAGTTGAGGTGAGAAGCATGGCTAGGGACAAGACTCACATAACTGAGGAGGATTTGAGTGGCATGTCTTATTTAAAAGCAGTGATTAAAGAAATTCTTAGATTACATCCTCCATCTCCCATATTGATTCCAAGGGAATCCATGCAAGACACCAAAGTGATGGGCTATGACATTGCAATTGGCACACAAGTACTAGTCAATGCTTGGGCAATTTCCACAGACCCTTCGTATTGGGATAAACCTCTGGAGTTTCAACCAGAAAGATTCTTGAGGAGTTGGATGGATATCAAAGGACATGATTTGGAACTGGTTCCATTTGGAGCAGGAAGAAGGGGTTGTCCAGGAATAGCTTTTGCCATGGTTGTGAATGAGTTGGTGCTTGCAAACATTGTGCACCAATTTGATTGGACTGTGCCTGGTGGAGTGGTGGGGGAACAAACACTTTGTATGTCTGAAACTACTGGATTAACTGTTCATAGAAAATTACCCCTTGTGGCTCTTGCATCACCTTATATGTAATAAATTAAGTGAAGTACTACAAATAAAAGTGCAAACATTATTATTTTATAATATCATAAAACATTCATTACACAATTTAATTTATTAATATAATAATTATACAAGGATTTTATAAAAATAATTTTTTTTTAAATTATGATTATATTATTAAATGAAATTGTGGTGAATGGAGATTGTGAACTTATTTTTTGATAGATGTATAAGTGGGTCACGTTGTTTCACTTTTTATAGTAAAATCCCTGTGAATTAATTGATACATCAACCATACATAGGCACAAACAGTAGATCTTATCATGATCAAAGTCTTCACAAATGTTCAATCCTAAATCTGTGGCGCTGGTCTTTTGAATTGACAGCAAAATGTCCACAAAATCATTCTGGCCATCACCATTCTTTTTCTAACATGCTCCTCAGCTATATCACCATAAATTTGTTTATTCATTACTATTTATCTTTCTCGTAACTTTCATGTTCGGATAAAATTAATATTTGATTAACTAAAATATAAGTTTATATAATTATACAAAATATATATAATTAGAATTTATTTTATTTAATTTTAATTTGTATGAGTAAAATACTATAAGAACATAGTATTTATATAAAAAACATATATGAATAAAATTCTAAAATGAATTCTATGTTTTTTAATTTGGTATCGAGTTTAGAATTTTTTCTTTTTCTTTCTAAATCCTTAGAAATCTTAATCTGGAGAGATGACGGAAAAATCAATTCCAGTGGTAGTTCAATCTGAAGGTATCTTCAATGTAGGCATAATCCTAAATGAATCTAACTATAACGTATAATCACAACTAATTAATGGAGATGCACATTGCAAAAAGAGAAAAATTGTCCTACATCCGTGGGAAGGTGAAGCCTCCAACAGAGAAAGATAAGAGATATGAAAAATGGTATGCTGAAAACCAAAAAGTGAAAAGATGACTACTGATGTCCATGAAGTCAGAAATCATGAAAATGTATCTTCGTCTACCCACTACCCTCGATATTTGGAATATTTTGTCAAACCTCGATATTTGGAATATTTTGTCAAAGGCGTTTTATGATAGAAGTGATGAGCTACATTTGTTTGTTCTGAATCAAAGAACATTCACTGCAAAACAAAATAATAGAACCCTAACTGAATATTATGAGGAGTTGGTTGAGATTTTTAGGGAATTGGACTATCGTGACAAAGTAGTCATGAATGACCCTGATGATGTGAAGTCATATCAGAAGTCAATTGAAATATTGATGGTGCATATATTCCTTACTGAACTGAATGATGATTTTGAGCAAGTTCGTGGAAAAATATTACGCAAAGAAGTGACACCTAATTTAGAAGAATATTATGCATTGATGCGAAGAGAGACAGTCTGGCGAACAACTGTTGTTGTAGCTGCCATTGGCAAAGAGAACGACAAAGGCATGATGCTTGCTACAACCGCAGGTAGTGATGATTCCAATGGTAACGCCTTAATAAGCACATCTACCGTTCTGAATAATGCATGGATAATTGACTCTGCATGTTCTGATCATGTGACTTTTGACGTTAGACAGATTAAAAATCTTAAACCTTTCTCACAAAAAAGTATTTCCACATAGTCAATGGTAGTAAATCCACTATCATTGGAGAAGGAACTGTCTCTATTTCAAACAATTTGAACCTTGATATTGTCCTTGTTGTTCCTTCTCTTAAATATAACCTATTGTCAGTCTCGCAAATAACCAAAGCCCTTTTATGTGTTGTGATTTTTTGGCCTGATTCTTGTGTTTTTAAGGACATTCAAACGAGGAAGAAGATTGATTGTGGTATTAGGCGAGGAAGGTTGTATTACCTGGACCTGACAGAAAAAGATTCAAAGAGACTTGGTCAAGTACTAGCAACAAAATGGTCTCAAGAAGTAAGAAAAGATGAGGATATTTGGTTATGACATAAACGTCTAGGACATGCATCTTTTGGTCATATAAAGAAATTATTTCTAAATGTGTTTGACCAAGAAGACACTTCAACTCTATATTGTGATGTTTGTGAGCTTGGAAAGAGTTACAAAACATATTTTCCTTTAATTTCAAATAAAAGTTCTTTTCCTTTTATGATCATTCACTCTGATGTGTGGGGTCCATCTAAGGTTACAACGTTGGGTGGCTCAACGTTGTTTGTAATGTTTATTGATGATTGTACTCGAATGACTTGATCATGTTTGATGAAATCTAAAAGTGAAATTGGAGGACTATTTCAGAAATTCTGCAAAATCATTGAGACCTAGTATAAAGCACAAGTTCAGGTATTGCGCAGTGACAACAGAGGAGAATATATGCAATCAGAAATTCAACATCTTTTAGTAACCAAAAGAATTGTTCATCAGAGATCTTGTCCAAATACTCTACAATAGAATAGGGTGACAAAACGAAAGAACCGTCATCTATTAGAGGTGATCCGAGCTGCACTGATTGGAGCTCATATGCCAGCAATATATTGGGGAGAAGCTCTCACATATGCAGTATACACTATCAACAGAAGGGAGAGATATGTTTTAAACTTTTAAAAGAATATTGAAAGGGACATATGTGATCAGTGGCCTCACTGTCAATTATCCAAGAGGTAGAAAAAAAAGAAATACTTGAGGTAATAGCAATGCATTGATGAATAGCGGGAGATTTAGAAGATGCTTGTTATGACTGTTGGATCAAAGCAAGAATTGTATCATATTGCTCTTTAGCAAAACTATGATGAACATTAGCAGAGTCTTTCATAATGGCAAAAGCGTCCGTAGGAGGAGCGAAATTAGTATCAATAGCACTAATACATGATTTTGAAAGAGTAGACTTAGGCTTGTTCTGTTGATAATTTGGGGGTGGGTCGTGCTTTATCCAGCAATTGCTAGATGTGTGGTTGGTTCTATGACAATGGTCACAAAACTTGTTAGTACAACCTCTAGATTTAGTAAATCGACCACAAGCATGAGAATTAAAAGAACCACCTCAAGTGGGTTTACTAGGGTTTTTAGAAGTAACAACATTTGCAAGAGAATATGAAGAATAAGCAGAAGGAGTACTAAATTCACGTTCTTGTTGAAGAACAAGAGAGAAGACTTTCATTAGAAAAGACATAGGATCAAGAAGCATGATCTGTGAACAGACCTGAGAGTACTTGTCATTTAGACCACGAAGAAACTTGATAACACAATCATCATCACGTTCTTTCTGAATCTTAGAAATCAACCCACAAGAATAGGGAGAAGAACAAGAACATGAAAGAACAACACGATACAACGACAACTCCTTCCACAATATTTGAAGACGAGTGTAAAATTGAGAAACAAAAGAATCACACTGTTTACAATTTTGAAGGTTTTCTTGGAAATCAACAATGCGAAATTTGTCGCCATGGGAAAACCTTTGAAGAAGATCATACCAAATATCAGCGGTCCATCCGTATGATTGATTGTTTGATCTCAGTTGTCATAGAACGAGTAAGCCAAATAATGACCATCTTGTTGCATCGACGCCAAGCTTCGAAAAGAGGATTAGTGGACTTAGGACAAGGAAGAGTATCAAGAACGAATTTTTCCTTATTTTTGGTCTCAAGAGCAATGAAGATATAATGTTTTCATCGTTGGTAATTGTTGTCATCAAGAGGTGGGGAAACTAGAACAAACGCCGGATTTTCTCCTGGATGAAGGAACAGAGAGTGAGAAAGGTTGGTGAGATGATCGAATGAAGGAGTGACCATGAAGAGATGAAGAGTAGCGAAAGGAGATTAAACTGATAACATGTGAGTAAATGAGAACAGAGAAGAGAAAAACTGAGAAGGCCAAAATCATTTATTTTATTTGCACTAATTTATAGCAGAAAAAAGGCTTGAATATATATAGTACCCAAGCCAAGAAAACTAACAAGTAACTATATATATATATATATATATATATATATATATATATATATATAAAAGAAGAGATATTGAAGAACTAAAATCTTTATTAATAATCGATCACATTGATATTAGATAAGTTAGTTTGACACATGGGTAAAAAAATGACAATATTTACTTACGAGGTATTATGGTGTGATAATTATGTTTACATAAATTCAATGAAATCATATGTTTTTATTGATAGTCATGTTTTATTGATAATCTTGATAAAAAATAAATTAAGGTATCAATAACTCAGAAGTTGATTAAAAGATTACTAATAACTTGTTATGATATTATTGAGAAATGTATCAATAGTTATATTTTATGAATAAGAAAACCAAGTTATATTTTATGAATAAGAAAACCAATATGATTTTGATAATCAAATTTGTTCTGATATTAATTTTAAAGTAACTATATAAATTTGAGAGTATAATATTTTTTTAGAATATAAAGTTGTTTTATATATAATATAATATGATGTAAATGTATATGATATTAGTATGATGTTGTGATTTGGATAAATAATTATTATTTAAATAATTTAATTTACTTTATTCCTTAGTTCTTAGTTTTGAATTTTACTATGATGATCACGTTGATTTCAATAAATAATGTTATATTTAAGAATAGTCTAAAATATAATCGAAAATAATTATATAATTTTTTATATTTATAATTTTAAATTATGATATGTAATAATAAAAATTATTTTATATTAAATATGTGTTATTTATATTACTTTTATATAATCAATATAAATTTAATTTTCAGTACAATACATATTGTACTAATAAAGATCCCTAGGACGAATGGTTGATATAAAACTCATGTTCTTTTTTATATAAGTTCTTCATTTATTAAATTTTCTTAAAATAAATAAAATAAGATTTAAACTTGTCCATAAATAGAATACAAATAAACAATAATTAGTATATATAATAAACATAGAAAATGATCTGTTGACTCAACAATAACTCATTATATTAATTAAATAATAAATTACATTATTTTATTAATATTTTTAATTGTTAAATGTATGTTTGAGTTGTGAATTTATCATCACCAATAAACATACAGAGAAAGAGAGTAAATGAAGGATCATTTCTCACTCACCTTACATTAGACATTTGAGAAGTATAAATGATGCAAGAGAGGATAAGAAAGTAGCAAAGTATCAAATGAAAAGAAAACACGAAAGTTATTTTAAAATAAAGAAAAGTGCGTCTAAAACATACAATGACAATGAAAAGATAAGTTCCTCTTATTATAACTTTTACGATGATATGTCATTTTTAATTTATATAAATTTTATATTTCTTTTGAATCATAACTTTAATTTTTTTTAAAGTTTTTATAATTAATTAGATATTAAAATTTTGAGTGTAATAGTATGAATGAAAATTTCAACATATCTTTTAATCTCTTTTATATCTTGAAAAATAACAATTTAAGAGAAATTAATTTAAAAATATTACATTATATAACTATTTGGAAAAGAAAAAGCTCATAATCTTAGAATTAATACTTTATTAGTTAAATATTCATTCTAATCACTTTTAGATGTTTCCTTTTAAGAAAGTAAAAGCAAAAATATTTTATTATCCAAACGTATAAAGCTTAATTAGTATAAAGCTCTTTTTTCTTTTAAAAAAGAAGAAGAATGATTTCAACTCAAAATAAATTTATAATCCAAAATTAACTAATTAACATGCTACAAAACAAGGTATGTATGTATGCATGTGATCAGTCACCAAAAGTGTGGTTGTGTTGGCAGATTCCTGGTATGGCATCAGAGGCAGTTACTGAGAGGAAAGCTGAAGTTCAAGCATTTGATGACTCAAAAACGGGTGTTAAAGGTGTAGTAGATTCTGGGGTCGCAAAGATCCCTCTCATGTTCCATGTCAAGTTAGATTCTATTCACACCCCACCAACTGATTCCAACTTCACCATTCCAATCATAGATCTTCACCACAGCAACTCTGTTCAGCGTGTTGAAGTAGTTGACCAGATTAGGAGTGCATCTCAAAAGTGGGGTTTTTTCCAAGTGATCAATCATGACGTTGCTGTTGAGGTCTTGGATGAGATGATCAGTGGAATCCGCAGGTTTCATGAACAAGATGCTGAGGCAAAGAAACCCTTTTACTCAAGAGATACCAGTAGGAAAGTCAGATACTTTTCTAACGGGAGGCTGTTCAGAGACATGGCTGCTACTTGGAGGGACACTATTGCATTTGATGTCAATCCTGATCCTCCAAACCCACAAGATATGCCAGCAGTGTGTAGGTAGTGTTTCTAATAAATGTTTTGGGGGTAAAACCTGCACATATCCTGCTTGATGATACTTTTGGTATTGCCATTTATGATAGGAAAATATTTAGAAACCTCTTTTTAGGTGATTTTATGATTTTCACTACTTAATAAAAGTTAGGTTATGAAACTGAAATTCTAAATCTTATAGGAGACTATAACTCTGAAAGAAATAAGGAACTGCATTTAAATTTTCAGAGACTAAAATTCTGTTTCGTTCTTCATGATACAAGCAATGTTGTAAACATTGAGAAAACAGGGAAGCTCAATGTTGTAAATAATCCATGAGATTTTCCTGCATAAAAAGTTAGTCTCATGGGTTGGATTTCTCCTTTACGATTGAACTATAACAAGTGGAGTATTTGTTAGGATCTCATAGGCTAACTTTTTGGTTATCAGGTTCCAATTTAGCATTTATGCAACTTTTCTATGTACTGTATTTGTTAAATATAAGATCACTTATGAATTTCACTTGCATATCCATCAAAGTTTGATCTTCGTTTTGGTTTTGCTCAATTAATTGTCTATTTGTAGAGACATTGTGGCTGAATATTCAAAACAAGTAAAGTCATTGGGTATGACAATCTTTGAGCTACTGTCAGAGGCTCTTGGCCTTAATCCTTCTTACCTTAAAGAAATGGACTGCGCTAAAGCACTTTATGTTATGGGTCAATTCTATCCAGAATGCCCTGAGCCTGATTTAACCATGGGCATTGCAAAGCACACTGATTGTAATTTCATGACAATTCTTTTGCAAGATCAGATAGGTGGTCTTCAAGTTCTTCATGAGAATCGTTGGGTTAATGTACCGCCAGTGGAAGGAGCACTTGTTGTAAACATTGGAGATATATTACAGGTAAATTTTGAAATTGTTTACTATGCTTTCTACAAAAGACAAATGATCTTGGAGATATGATTATTAGAGAAGGTTTATAGCATAGATTTAGCTTAACTATGTGTAAAAATCAAACCAAGGTCCATAAAAGAAAAATTGAATGCAAAAGGTAAAGTTATCAAGATGTAAACCAGGGCATATGGTTAGTCACTAAGTATATGTACTGTAATTTTTTCGTGTTTAACAACCAAACAGTTTTTGTTATGTAGATTCAATCGGTTAATACAGCTTCATATCTGTCTTGAATTTTCTTTCACCTGCATATAAAAAGATCAAAAAGCAGTTTTCGAATAGCAGTGATTTTCTTTGCCCTGGTCTTTTAAATTTTTATGACACTGATCTATTAAACATCTTTCTTAGACATTGCTTTGTTCATATATTAGATAATCATAAAGTTCACTTTGTTCTTTCTTTGGAGTAACATAATCATGATTCATGATTGCTTTCTGAAGGAAACCGTACAGGCAAGGGATGCAGATCAATTAGTTCAATATCATTATAAGATCATAACCATTTACTTGAACCTGAGGCATGGATTCATGAAAATAAGAACATAAGATGAAAATAAGAATATAAGAACGTATGAACAAATAAATGCTGAAAATTAGAAGGAAATAAAGAGAAAAATACGGAATTGGAGAAGAGATCTATGTAGAGCACACGACTTGAGTTAGACTCAAAATAAGTATAAGTTGAATCACCACTTAATGTAGAATACAACTTGAAAATTTAATGGAAATAGGGCTGTCAATATATGACCTGCAAAATTCTGCAGAAAGAACACGAGAGAAAAAAAAATTGGGGCACCAATACACTAAAAATTTGTCTATATCTTCTCTTAACATTGGAGATATTACTCCCATCAATACCCAGTACTTGGTCCACATTCCTGATATCCATTTGCCATAATCTCCTGGATGATCAATCACGCGACTTGGTTCCATTCCAACATGGACCCTTAAAGCTCTAACTCTACAAAAATCTCAATGCTATCTAGACAATTTCATGCAAAGTGTGGATACAATAACATGATGTTTGATACTAGGATGTCTACTTCTGAAGATGTTAGTTTTAAAAAGAAAAACCACAGAGGATATAATGCAACATAAAAGTGATCTGAATTTAAAAATATTTGGCACTTTTATTATATTAGCAACACATACCTACTTTTATGATTATATTTTTATTTATCAATTTCATTTTATCATTCATGCAGCTTATGACAAATGACAAGTTCATCAGTGTGTATCACCGGGTCTTGTTGAGGAATATAGTCCCCCGAATTTCTGTAGCAACCTTCTTCATGAATTTTACTAAGCCTGAGTGTACATCGAAGCTTTATGGTCCAATAAAGGAATTATTATCAGAAGAAAACCCTCCACTCTACAGGGACATTACTATGAAAGAAATCTTGACAAATTATTACGCACAGGGGATTGGAGGAAACTCATGCTTGCTGCCTCGAAGGTTGTGAAGCCATTCTGTTGGTGCTTTCTTGACTCTCCTCATGAAGTTGGCCTTAGTCTGCACCAATTTTATGGTAGTTTACTGCCGGCTGGTGCCTTTTTCTCTGATTTCAGTGTCTGTAGAAATTTAAATAAACAGTACTAGTTCTAGAGGCAAAATATGTAGCCATATTTAGTTCCTTACTATAGAAGAACATAACTTACAGTTTTCTGTACTATGACAACAGTTTGAAATATTTTGTGGTTGTCTAAAAAAAGAAATCAATTTTGTTGCTGTCAATTACCAATTTGTTTTAGGTGAGTTGCTATTCTATATACTTAGTTTCCCATCTTATATTTCACCTTGCATATTTTGACAACAAGAGGATTGAATCCATCTATGGCAAAACACACTGGCTGTAACTTCATAACAACACTTCTGCAAGACCAGATAGGTGGCCTTCAAGTTCTTCTCGAGAATCAACGGGTAGATGTTTCTCCTGTGCCTGTAGCTCTTGTTGTAAACATTGGAGATATTCTACAGGTAACTTCTGTAACAGTTGATTACTCTAGCATAATCACACATACATACTAACGAAAAAATAAGAGTTAGTTGGTGATTTTGATTTTTAGATTATACTCATCTTATCTTTATTAATTATCTTTAACTTATTCATGGGATGTAAAGAAATTGAAGTTTGAAAGTATGCATCAAATGGAAAACAATTAAACTTATACCCAATTAAACTCATACTCATCGTTACTAATCCATTCTTACCCTAAGTTGATCGAGGATAAGGAAGTTTGGATTTTTTTTTTTTTTTTTCATTTTAAAAGGTTGAGGATACAATTCTATTTTGACTTTATATTTAAATTTTAAAATATTAATATTTTTAAAATATTTTTTTCTTATATTATATATAAGATATTTTATTTATATTTTATTTATTTTCCTTTTTTATTTACTCATTTTTTTTATTCTTTTGTCTTTTTCAATCTTTTAGATTAATAAATTCATTATATTATTATCTTTCTCTTGTTTTTTTTGCTTAATCACATTTTTTCAATTATTTTGATTTTTTCATTTTCTACGATCAATATAAAAAACACATTTTTTTTCTTTATTTTTTCTAAATATTTTACCTTATCAATTTCAATAGTAGTTAATATTATTTTATTTATAATTTATTTTTATTAAATTTTATTATATCATAGTTTTTGAAATATTATTCCTAATTTTGTATATATCAGATTTTATCTTAATAAAATAATTATATTTGGAAGAATGGAATAGAATTGATAATTAAAACTTTTATTACTTTAAATTAATTAAATAAGAATTAATTTATTAAATATTTTCTTATAAATTATATATTTCATATTTATAAATATTTTAGAATGACACCTTAAAAAATAATTAACTTATATATATAATTAAATATTTAAATATAATAATAATAATAATAATATTATTATAAGTATTTTATTATTATATAAAACAAAAAATATTAAATGTTTTTTTCATACATATTTTATTATAAATATAATAAATTAAAGTATATATTTAATTAATAAAAATAATAATTAAAAATTATAAATATTAATTTATATATAAAAATATTAAAATTAATTTATTATAGATATAATTTTTTTAAATAATATAGAAAAAAAGGAAAAACCTAGAACTCAAGGAAGTAAAAAAACCTAAAATTTGATGAAAATGAAAATAAAAACTTAATTTCTAACCTAAATAAAGACGGAAACCATTAAAAAAAGTAAAAAAATTGGAAAAGGAGTCTAGCAGGTAAAACCCCTACTATTGCAGAGTAGAAAAAAAGAAAAAGTAATGACTTTCTAGAAACTATAAAATGCTTTATGTTTTATATAAAAGATTGTAATGGTATCTTATGTTATAAGGATTAGAAGTCAAATTACAAGTAACAGTGGTTAAATAAGAAATATGCCTAGCCAAATTTTTAATTTTTTAATAAATTTTAGTTATCAAAAAGTATGTTTATAATAATAAATTAAATAATGTTATATGAATTTCTTTTGTCATTTTATCATCCTATGTTTTTAATTATATATGAGTTGTTAATTATCTAACTAATATATATTTTATTTTATGCAGGTGATTTAAATTAAATAATTTATAATAAAAATATATATTAATTATCTAAATAATATATATTTGATTTTATGCGAGTGATTTAAATTAAATAATTTATTATAAATAAAAAAATAAATAAAAATATGACAATCGATTATTGAAAAATAATTTTTATTTTTTATTAATATTTTAAATCTTGATTATATATATTTTTAATTTTAATATTTTATCTATTCTTTAATAGTAACAAAATGTGGTATTTTCTAGACTATTATTAAATAGATAATTAGTTATGATATTAAGACCGAAAACTTGTGATATGTGTAGATCATATATTTAAAAATTTTAAAATTTATAACAAATTTTAGTTATAAATAACTCTAAAACGAAGAATAAACTATTGAAATATGGTTGCAATGTAAACCCATCCGTTATGAGTATTTTAAAAAAATATTTTCTAATTTTATTAGGAAATATGATGTTTATAATTTTTATTATGAAATTTTTAAATAATCATGTAATTTCATTTTTATTAAACTTAAATAAAAGTTTCAAATATTTTATGGTGATACATTAAACTAATTTAAAAATTAAATTTAAGTCGATCTCATTAATTTATTATTTTCATTAATGATTGAACAATAAAATAAGTTTATTATTTAAAATTCATAAAATGGTGAAAACATAATTTTAATACTTTTTATTTTATTATATTAGTGTTTATAAATCTCATATATTAAATTTAAGGATATATTTTAAAAATATTTTATTTGAGATAACATATATTAAAATATCAGATATTTATATAGCAATTGATGTACTTCTTACGTATAAGATTAGACTTTGACTAACTTAAATAGCACTATATAAATATAATTATGAATATTTTAAGGTAATTAAAATCAAAATCTAAAATAAATTATTATTCACAAAAAAATGCACATCATCAAAAAATAATACATGCGAAGTTAAATCATTCAAAAATTATTAGTTTATATATATATATATATATATATATATATATATTAATTTTATTACACGGAAAATAAAATAAATTATCTTTGATACTTGAAATTTCCCATTTGTATATCTTATATTAAATTATGTTGTGATAATAAAATTTATTATAATTTTATTTATAATTTAATATAAGATGATTGAATAATATAATCAAATAAAATACATTGAAATGGTGGGTCTAATTTGTTTAGAAAATAATTAGTCCATATTCTAATAAATTATTATGAATAAAATATATTTAAAATATTTTATTAAGTTAGACACATAAATAGGTTTCAAATAAAAAAAAGTGTTATTTTTTAATTAACTAGACATATTTATATCTTATAAATAAACTATATATATATATATATATATATATATATAAAAGAGAATAAATATATTTTTAATTTATATTTTTCATTTAAAAAAATCGTAAAAGATAGATATAAAATTAATTTAATTTAAAAAAGTTGACTTTTGAGATAAAATTTATATCTGGTGTATATATAGACTTCATATACTTTTTTTTTTTGTCTTTTCTTACTTTCCATCTGCCTTATTGTTCACGTTTTGGATGATCTATCTTTCAACCTGTGATTCAGTTTCAACTTTAACTTTTAAGGCTCTAATTTTCCACTAAATAAAACCATGACAATATATGTACTTTCAATTTCACAAATAAAGTTTTCAAGACCTGACATAGTTGGAATTCAAGAGATTGATAATAAAAAACAAGACACAAGATAAAATTGAACTAAAATATTAAGAGGTCATTAGCATACACAATTTTTCATGATGTCTTTGTCTTGCCTTTGGCTGTCATTTTTATTATCTTGTTAAATTTCATTAAACATCATGCCATTCTACAGGGAAAAGGTCCAGCCACCTTTAATTAGTTGTACTAAAGAGCCTATATTATCAAGACATATTTTTTATTTTTTCTATCACATCAAATGAGTACCTCTTTAGAGTCTGGTGAAGGGTTGAAGCAAGAGAGAGAGAAAGAGAGAGTGTGATTGGAAGTAAAGAAAAGGATATAAGGAAAGCACATGCAATATCACTATCATAAGCGATGATAATATAGTGAGATGGAAGAAAAATTTCTTAATGCTTGAATTATTAAGCTTTGGTACTCCAAAATAAAAAAATACGTAATTAATAAAGATTTAAAATATATTTAATTTGATATAGCGTGTTTAAATGTGCTAGATATAAATTAGATTACATAAAAAATTTATAATTTTATTTCGACTCAATGTTATAATTTATATGAATTTAGTTAAGAAAATAATTATTTTTTAAATAAAAATAAAAATGTATTATTTTATTAAAAATATATGTATTATTTTTAAATAAATAATTATATATTAAAATATTATATACAAAATAAAAATTAATTTTATCAATATAATTTAAATTTTGAATATATATATATATATATATATATTATTTAAATATTTTTTAATTAATTATTTTAATATAAACTCATTACTCTCTTTTTTCTCTCACTCTGTAAGATGAGGTGATGTTGGGTTGAATAATATGTTTTGATAGCCAAACTCAATAACCTCGTGCAAATCATTTTTTTAGCATTAAATGTGGTTTTCAACGTGGCCTAGTTGCATAAAATTAAAATGTGGTACCTTTACACCTACTCCACATGCTGGCTATCACCGTGTACCCCTCATAACTATTCTATTTCTATCTTTTCAAGAGAACATTGTTTATATTTTCTGAATAGTCCTAAATCTGTAGATAAATTGAGGTGTCATCGTAAATGGGTTTTTAATTGTGTAGTAATACTTTTGCTCATCTTATTTTGGTTTTAAGAAAACGTAAGGGAACACGTTTTCACAATACTACTTCCCTTTGAGTTTGATCGGTACTTCAAAATTAACAGCAACCCTTATGGCTTTCTCTATTTTATCAATGCAGTGTGTAACATCATTATCATTCTGATCAAAAATATTTTTCAGCACTTTTATTAGATTATCGTTTAGAATAACAAACAAGCTACCCAAGTAATCATGTGCTAAAAATCCCCTTTTTTAGGCATCAAATTATGATTTTCTAAAGTTGACTAGAAACAGAGGGAGGCCATACACGATGAAATTGATCTGTGCATCTTCACCGTTTTAAAGGGGTGGCTAACATCATCCTCTTTATATAGCTATTTTGTCTTTCCAAGATAACAGTAACTCCACTCCAGTTATTTCATACATCAAGCACAGAGAAAGCTTGTATTTTCTGCCAGTTCTTCCCAGTATGGTGGCCACAAGCACAACTCAGTTACAGTCAGAGAATAGTAAGGATTCCACTTATGATAGAATAGCTGAAGTCAAGGCCTTTGAGGAAACAAAACTTGGGGTGAAAGGGCTCGTAGATTCTGGGATCACAAAGATCCCACGCATGTTCCATAATGCCAAGGTGGAGGACCATACTGAAACCACACCAAATGACTCGAAGTTTAGTGTCCCAATCATAGATCTTAAAGACATAGACACAAATTCATCCCTGCGTGTTGAAGCAGTTGACAAGATTAAAAGGGCATGCCAGGAGTGGGGATTTTTTCAGGTAGTGAATCATGGTATTGGAGTTGAGGTTTTGGATGAGATGATATGTGGAATCCGAAAGTTTCATGAACAAGATGCAGAGGTGAGAAAAAGCTTTTACTCAAGGGATCGGAATAAGAAAGTTAGATATTTCTGCAACGGTAGCCTTTTTAGAGACCCTGCTGCTAACTGGAAGGACACAGTTGCATTTTTTATTTCTCCTGACCCTCCAAATCCAGAAGAAATACCAGCAGTGTGCAGGTAAATAAGTAATACTAATTTTGATTTGATGATGACCCATGGTAATATGATCATTGATTATCTCATCAGTCATAGATATTTATATTATATTTTTGAAATAAAGACTTAATTTAGAAGAGTTGTATACAAGCAAAACAGGCAAGGGCTTGGTTTGCAGGATTTTTTTTTTTCTGTTTTTTGTTAATGATCACAAAACATCAATTTTTGTAACTATCATGGGGAAAATTAGAAAAAAAAAAAGTTTCAGGTGTATTACACCACATATAATCCAAGTCACTTCTTGTACAATTCACTTTTAGATACTATCAAATGTAGACTTCTTCCAATTGTCTATGATGAAATAATCATGTATTTGCAGAGATATTGTTATTGAATATTCAGAGAAAGTAAGGGCATTAGGCTTTACAATCTTTGAGCTATTCTCAGAGGCTCTTGGCCTTCCTCCTTCCTACCTTAATGAATTGGACTCTGTTAATGGACAATTTATTTTGGGTCAATACTATCCTCCATGCCCTGAACCTGAATTAACTATGGGTACTTCAAAGCACACTGATATTAGCTTCATGACAATTCTTCTGCAAGACCAGATAGGTGGTCTTCAAGTTCTTCATGAGAATCAGTGGGTTGATGTTCATCCAGTGCATGGATCTCTTATTGTGAACATTGGGGATCTTCTGCAGGTAAGAGAGGCTGTAAACACATCTATACTTTAATTTCTGTGCTTGGCTTGCTTGGTTTGCCATTGATGTTTCTAGTGACCTGCTTTGTATGTATCCAAACCATTTTGACTCATTTCTGTCATCTTTTCCTTAATTGGAGTAACCCCAGTATCTTACGTTATCTAATCTCATATTTATTTCTCTTGTTCCTTTAAAATCCGATATTTACTGTCATAAAGTTTAGTCAGAACTGAAACTTCAGTCTTATAAACCACATTAAACATACTTAAAAAAAAAAATTCTTCACTTAAAAAAACTTATTAAAGAAAAAATAATAAAAAAGTTTTAGTATCTACATATGCACAAAACAACATGATAGAATCTATAGAACATATATCATTAGTTTGTAATACAAAACAACTAATAACCGTAAAAGTACTAGTAAAATTAAATTTTCTACAAAAAAATAAAAATCATGCAAAAGAAACTATAATCCAAGCTTTCTTAGATACAGGATATTCTGAAACAGTTGTGTGCAGAACAAAACTACTCCATTCATGATTACCAAAAGTAAACATGTACAAAAAATCAGAACGATGTCTAGACAAATAATGATAAATGATGAAGAGATAAATAATATATCTCTTCAATTCAGCA
Organism: Sphenostylis stenocarpa; assembly: GCA_963425845.1. Classification (NCBI taxonomy): domain Eukaryota; kingdom Viridiplantae; phylum Streptophyta; class Magnoliopsida; order Fabales; family Fabaceae; genus Sphenostylis; species Sphenostylis stenocarpa. The sequence continues at coordinate 70,748,653 of OY731401.1, read as the reverse complement.
CAAATTGTGACATGTTTGGTAAAAAAATACACATTAAAACCATGCAAGTGGAAAATTTAGTCCCCTCCAAACAAAGTATGATTATTGGTTTGGATTTTATTCTTGGTTAAGATCGAACTATCACTATAAACAAAGATTATGTTATCATTAGTGATATAACACAGATGTCTCCCATAATTAGTGGTGACAATAAAAACACACATAGAACAACCTATGGAGGTATGTTCTTGTAAAAACCCCAAATCTTCTGACACATGTTATTGCATGAAAGAAGATTTAGAAAATATTGATTATTACAACCCAAATGAGATTATGAAATCTTTTTCTTCCATAAAAATATAAAAAACAATCACGTTTGACAATATCCAACAGATTTTGGATAGGTTAAACAAAATAAGCATAATAGGAGAAAACCCCACAAAGTTTTGAGATCGATACCCTATTATTTGCAAACCAAATATAATCAACCCTGATTTGGTTATAAAAACAAAAGACATACAATTTAACAACTGAGAATAAGAAGAATGTCGATTGCATATCGACAATATTTTAAAACTGAAAGTAATAACTCCAAGTGAGAGTCTTCACAGGAGTCCTGCTTTCATAGTTAACAAAGCTTCAGAACAAAGAGGTAAATCTAGGATGATTTATTACAAAAGACCGAATGATAACACAATTGAAGATGAATATACTATTCCATTCAAAGATATTTTGATAAACCGCATACAAAATGCAAAATGGTTTTCAAAATTTGACTTAAAGAGTTATTTCCATTAAGTTAAAATGGATCCTAACTCAGTAAAATGAACAACATTTTCCTGTTCAGAAGGACTATATGAATGACATGTGATGTCTTTCGGTCTTAAAAATGCACCTGCCATTTTTTAAAGAAAAATGAATAACATTTTTAAAGATTTTAAATCCTTCACTTGCGTCTATATAGTCGATATACTAGTCTTTTCAAAGACTAAAGAAGAACATTTTCTTCACTTAAAACAAGTTTTATACAAATTAGAACATGGGTTAATAGTTTCTAAAAACAAAATGGAAATTTGTAAAAATTTCATAGAATTATTAGGAACTGAAATAGGGAATGAAACCATAAAACTCCAACCCCACATTTCTAAGAAAATTCAAGATTTTCCTGATAAAATGGAAGATATTAAAACTTTAAGATCCTTTTTAGGACTTTTAAACTAATTCCGAATTTGAAAAAATACACATCTCCTTTAGTAATTTGGCTAATCTTCTTTTTAGTCTTTTCATGTGTTTTGAGATTTCAATGGTTGGATGAGGGCTAAAAATAGCACCGAATCCTAAGGGTCTAAGTTAAAACCCATATCTCGGGGGAATCTCAGGGTCATTTTGTGCTACCATATTATTATTCATAATCCTGATTTTTGTTGGAGGACTTGACCAAGTCTTTGGTTGTGACGTACCTGGAAAGGATGTCAGTAAACATATTATCAAATCCTTTAATATGTTCAAAATTTATAGTTTTACCATAATTTATTAGAGGTGTCAATATGAATTCTAACGCGTGAGCCAACCTGACTCACCACTGGTTCGAGTCGGGTTGGGTTCAATTTTTTTCATTTCTGCCGAAAATAAGTTAAAAATGAACTCGGCTCACTTAACCCATGGGTTAAGCGGGTTGGAGCGGGGTTATGGTGGGTTGACCCGCAACCCATCATTCATTTTAAATTTTAAAAATAATTAAAAATAATTTAGTAATTTTAATTGATTTTTTTTCTCCACCTCTATTCCATGTCCTCACTATAAGTCAAACTCTCACTCAAGGTTATCATCAATTATGTTATAATATTTATCGCGTTTCAGTTACGCATTTCAATCGCATCATAACTTTTGTCATGCTAACGTCACAACGTTTCAGTCTCGCATTTCAATCGCACCACAACTTTGTCACGCCACCACATTCGTCGCATCACCACGTTACCGTGTTTCAGTTGTAACATAGCGTTTGTCGCATTTTAATTGTATTATAGAGTTTGTTGTGTCACCGCGTCATTACGTTCAGTCCCGCTATTCATTCGTGCTTATTAGAAAACAAAAACAAAAAAATGTGGGTTAGTGAGTAAATCTAAAGATATACAATAAACTCGCATGGTTTTAATGTATATTTTTTTACCAAATAGGTCATAATTTGTGCTGAATTGAAGAGATATATTATTTATCTCTTCATCATTTATCATTATTTGTCCAGACATTGTTCTGATTTTTTGTACATGTTTAATTTTGGTAATAATGTATGAGGGTACTTTTGTTTTGCACACAATTATTTCAAAACATCATGTATCTAAGAGAGTTTGGATTATAACCTCTTTTGCAGGATTTTTATTTTTTTGTGGAAAATTTAATTTTACTAATACCTTTACGGTTATTAGTTGTTTTGTATTACAAACTAATGAGATACGTTTCATAGTTCTCATCATGTTGTTTTGTGTAGAGGTAGATATTAAACCTTTTTTAGTATCTTTTCCTTTAACAAGTTTTTTTAAGTGAAGAATATTTTCTTCAAGTATGTTTAATCTGGTTTCTAAGACTGAAGTCCTAGTATCGATTAAATTTTTGTCTTTTATACTTTCTTCTTTTCTTAAGAAAGTAGGTATATTCTGTATTTCCAAAAATGTTTTTAAACATTTTATACATAAATTTTTGTAACAAAGAGGACAATGTGTCCTTTGAGAAATGTGAAAGTATCTATCACAATATAAACAAGGAATAGATCTTGGTCCTGAAAAGTATTGCATGTCATGAGAACATGGATTCTTTTCATTTATATTCATTAAACCATTACCCAAATAGTCTAATGTTTCTCCTATGTTTAGAAGAAGTTTAAGATTCTGAAGACTTGGCTATGTAGAAAGCCTATTGTTTAGTGTTGGGTCTTGGTTGTTAAGAACAACATTTTGTGGTGATTTTCTTAGTTTTATACCAGTAGAATAATTTTGTATGCCATCAGGTTGTAACTGATAGCTATGAGGTTGGAAATCATTTGAACTAACATTTGTATTTACTAACCCTAACGTGGATAATGGTTATGAGACTATGGATACATCATCCAATGTATCTTTTGATTCATCATTTGTGTCTACTAACCCTAAGGTAGATAAGGATTCTGAGACTAAAGATACATTATCTAGTGTATCTTTTGATTCATCATTTGTGTCTACTAACCCTAATATGGATAAGGGTTCCAAGACTAAAGATACACTATCTAGAGTATCTTCTTTTTCTATATCATATTCTATGGGATTTATCATAGAAATGTTTTCATTGTTAGGGATAGTAGAAATACTATGTCTATTATCTACTAATCTATCTTGTTCTAAGTCTAGGTGTGATAAATTTTTATAGAACCAGTTTTGTAGTTCTTCGTGTTCTACTAAGAGTGCATCTAAAACATGTTGGTAGGTTTTTTCTTGGATGAGGTTGGGTAAATAACCAATAGAATTTTTTTGGAATGACCTAACATAGTCCATATAATTTATGCGGTTGTTTAATTTTATTAAACATGTTAACTTTCTAGAAACCTCTTCTAGAAAAGAAATACTTGTGTCTATATCTGGAATAGACTTTTTGTATCCTATTGGAGAGAATTTTATAATTTGTTTAACAGCTAACATAGTTGTTTTGTAATCTTTGTCTAAAATAATTTGTTCAACAGCTAACAGAACTCTTTTATAGTCTTTGCCTAAAAAGGCTGCAGACTTTGTATACCTTCCATTAAAATTTTTTAAATTAAAAAAATTGTAAAAAAAAAGGCAGGAAATCGGAGAGTGAGCAAGAAAATAAAGCAACAGATAAGTGAAGGAGAATAAGAGGATCCATGGAATGCACTCGTAAATCACTATTTATAAAAGAATATAGATAATCATAAGGCTTAAAAAAAATCTTGTTAATTTTTTTTATTAATTTTTGTATATATATATATATATATATATATATATATATATATATATATATATATATATATATATATATATCAAGAAAATAAAACAGATGTATAGGAAAGAAAAATAAAAAGATATACAAGAAAATATTTTTGCAAAGACTGCCGCAATATGCAAAGTATTCCTTAACCCACAAAGGTAGATCCGCGGGACTTAGGGTACTCGTGACTCTCCTGACCTTAACTTGTCCTCTCTACAAATGGTATCTTAGCGAATACAAACCAGTTTAATTGCAAAAATATTCAGGTAATCGAGGATTTCTCGCTCTGATACCAAATGGAGAAACAAGAAACGGAAAAATCGGGGGAAGGAACCCCGGAAAACCGCTCTGATCCTATGAAAAGGAGGGAAAGAAGAACATAACAGAAAAAGAAATAAATCAAAATATGTTATAACTCTTTATCTTTTCTGTAGGTCAACGTGACTAGTTAGCTTCAAAAGAAGAACTTGAAATCAGGCTAGCTCAAATGAAGACTGTCCGAGATAAAGTCGGTTATAGTAAGAAAATGTTCAAAATAAGATTATGAGATGTATGAATCTGACAGAACCAGTTAAATGTCTCCTCGTAAGCTTACATGAACGTGAAAATAAAAACAGAAAAATAAAGATAGATATATAAACAAACAAGTTCATGATAATATTATGTGATGACTGAATCTCGCAGAGAGTCAATTAAACATCTCCTCATAAGCTTATATGAACATAAAAACTATAAAAAGTTTTTAAACTTTTAAATGATTATCGCATCTTTTAATAAATACTACTTAAGTCATCCGAGGATGCCCTTAAAAGAAAATTACTCCATAAGAAAGGAGTAAAGAAAAACTTACTTGGGGAAAGAGAATGAGAGGGGAATCTGAAAATATTTCTCTTATTGATGGAGATAAATTTTCATGAAAAAGAGAGGGATAGAGAGAAGGAGGAGAGAATCGGAGGAGAAGGAAGTGAAGAAAAAAGGGGAGGGGGGCTTGTGAATATCTCTTCCCATTATAAGTGACTTACAAGTCTTTTTATAAACAAATGTAAAAAAATAATAATAATAAAATAATGAATATAAAATTTAAAATATGAGAGCCATTTAAAAATTTTATGGGTATTTGAGAAACATGTTGGGGGGTTTACGCGGCCGCTACAAACTAATGATAATCATGTTGTTTGACCACTTTTTATTTGAATAACGTTTAGAATTCATAACAAATGTTTATTTCTAAATCTTGACGTTTCTTCCATCTATTTTTATGATATTTCAAAGTTAAAATCTTTGACTTAAACAACTTTCGATGATTAGATTTTTATCAATCTCCCTTCTTGTTGATGCAGCTTTTGACAAATGACATGTTCATTAGTGTCTATCATCGGGTCTTATCGAGGCATATAGGCCCCAGAACTTCAATAGCAACCTTCTTTGCAAACACATCCACACAGAGTTCATCAAAGGTTGGTCCAATAAAAGAATTGTTATCAGAAGACAATTCACCAATCTATAGGGACACCACTATAAATGATGTTATGGCATATTATCTTGATAAAGGCCTCGACGGGAACTGTTCCGTGCACTCCTTCAGGTTGTGCAGTGAATATTAAGAATTCTATTGGAGCACCTTTGGTTCTCTAGGAGTTAGCTTTAGTGTGCATTTTATCATGGTTAACTTGTGCCTTTCACTGTGATTTTCAGTATCTTGTGATTTTTTAATAAACAACATCAAGTTCTATAGACAGAACAAGGTTAAAGCACCTCTTAATTATTTGTATTGCACAAGAGCAAAGAAGGTTCTAGTTTCTGTATTATTATAATACAACATAGACTGCTGAGTATATTTTTCTCAGAGTACATATAAAATTTTATGAAAGCTTTTTCATGAAAGAGTGGTTGGAATTGGACCACCTTCCTACTTCATACCAGTTTGTCTTCAGAAAAAACTAATAATCATGCCAATCCAGGAGTTATCTACGGCAAGATTTCAACCACCAATATTCATTCAGAGTTTATTTTATTTAGTAGTCAAATATGCTAATGAATTCAAATAACATGTGAATTGGGAAGTTTTCAAAAGCAAATAATATACTGAATAATGAACTTGTTGTGACCTTATAATATGTAATCTTAAATATTTCAGATGAATCATTTCATTCATGAAAATTGGATTGAGCACCATTGCTTATTTTTCAAACAACATTTCTTTTGTAATTTTATCTCCAATGATGTTATTGATTGAATCATCATGACCTTCTGGCCAGAGTGTATCTCTTGGTACGTCATATATGCAATCATAAGATATGTAAGTGGGGTTTCTTTTGTACAAATCTTATTTAAACAAGTCGTTATCTTCGTCAAGTGGGTGATGGAAACAATATACGTTATTATCACTAAACGTAAGCAGTAATAAATAATTCAAATGTGGTTTTCATAACAAACAGACATTAACCAGCCATTGAATCAATTGTTACCAAACTGTTCCATGGTTTTCAAAGATAACAAGCTGTTCGGCCTCGTGTGGACTATAATATAGAACGTGCGTAGTGTTTTTCAACACTATACATTATCTTTGCAAAGGAGTAATAGCATTGCTATTTTCAGATTTGGTGCACTCAACACTTCCATTTTCAGCTAGTTTTCCAATATGGTGGTGACAAGCACCGATAACTTAGAGTCAGAGGCAAGTGACAATTTTACTTATGATAGGACTGCTGAAGTCAAAGCTTTTGATGATACAAAACTGGGTGTGAAAGGCCTATTAGACTCTGGTGTAACAAAGATTCCACGCATGTTCCATCATGCCAAATTAGACACCAATGAGATCTCAATAAGTGACTCAAAGTTTAGTGTCCCCATCATAGACCTCCAAGACATAGACACAAACTCAAACCTACGTGCTGAAGTAGTTGATAAGATTCGAAGTGCATGCATGGAGTGGGGATTTTTCCAGGTAGTGAATCATGGTATTGGTGTTGAGGTCTTGGATGAGATGATATGTGGAATCCGTAGGTTTCATGAACAAGATGATGAGGTAAGGAAACCCTTTTACTCCAGAGATAGCAATAAGAAAGTCAGATACTTCTCCAATGTGAATCCTTTCAGAGGAAAGGGTGCTAACTGGAGGGACACAATTTCATTTTTTTTAACTCCTGATCCTCCCAATCCGGAAGAAATACCAGTAGTATGCAGGTAACATTACATGACATTTATTTGTGTCATCTGAAGTGAACAAGCGTATAAAGAGGGAAATAGAAATACATCTAGTGTTGATTTTAAATTAGTTAAGATTATGAAAACTTTAGTAAGACTGAACTTACTTTTTCACTCTACAAACATTCATTTTAGAACTTCACTTGTGAATTTCACTGGTAGACCCTGTCAGATTTGGACCTATTTTTGCCTTTGATGCAATGATCGTGTATTTGTAGAGACATTGTGATGGAATACTCAAAGAAAGTAAGGGCGCTGGGGTATACAATCTTTGAGCTATTCTCAGAAGCACTTGGCATTAATCCTTCTTACTTTAAAGAATTGGATTCTGCTGATGGACAATTTCTTTTGTGTCACTACTACCCTACCTGCCCTGAACCTGAATTAACTCTGGGCACTTCAAAGCACACTGATAGTGATTTCATGACAATTCTTCTAGAAGATCAGATGGGTGGTCTTCAATTTCTTCATGAGAATCAATGGGTCGATGTTCATCCAGTGCATGGATCTCTTGTTGTAAACATTGGGGATTTTCTGCAGGTAAATACTTATTAAACACATGTATGCATAATAATCACATTTTTTCTCTATTTTCTTGTGATATTCATTCTTGTGATTGTTTTCTTTCAACCAACAAAAAAATGATAAAAGAATTACATAATGGGAAAATTTAATGTAAAGAGTGTTGTCAATCTATAACCTGCAAAGTTCAACAGAAAAAGTTAAGAAAACAAACCATGTAATAATGAAACAAAAATGAGATCATACCTTACCATAGATCTACTCTATCTTCTGTTTGTTGTTTTCATCATAGCACTCTGGTATATCAATCTCCTGTTGAATGGTGCAGCTCATAACAAATGGCATGTTTGTGAGTGTCTATCACCGGGTCTTAGCGAGGCATACAGGCCCCAGAATTTCGATAGCAAGCTTCTTTATAAACACATCACCACATGGTACATTCGAGGTTGTTGGTCCAATAAAGGAATTGTTATCAGAAGAAACCCCCCCAATCTACAGAGACACCACTGTGAAAGATGTCATGGCACATTACTTTGATGAGAAAGGCCTTGATGGCAACACTCCCTTGCAGCCTTTCAGGTTGTGAAGAAAATATTGAGAATAAGATTGGAACACTCTTGATTCCTTTGGAGTTGGATTTGTGTGCATTTTATGGACCAAGATTTTCAATTTTTCATTATCTGGTGAATTTTAAAAGAGCTGTGCATCAAGTTCTAGATATAAAACAAGTTAAACTCTTTGATCATTTCTATCATAAAAGCGAGAAACTTCTAGCTTTTGTTTATATATTATGATAAGAAAAGAAAGATTGGTGTGTATCTCATTCTACTACTATCTGTATGAATTAATGGTTGGAGTTGGATATTGACATTCAAATTATCAAACTCAAGATTTTATTTGAAGAAAATTTAAATTTTAGGTCATTTTTTCACAATAATAGTAACAAGGTTTGAATTTAGGACCAAATACAGACTATCTTAACCATCTATTAGTAGGTCAACCCTAGTAGGTTTTCTATTATCTATTTGTATAATAGATCAATTTTAATAATTAATTGAAATAAAATTAAAGTTTAAGATAATAGTAACAAAAATTTTGTATAATAAAATGTATCAGTTTCTTAAAATCTGGTGAATTAAGTTTCTTCCTAGAGAGGTATTTATATTTAGTTTTCAACCGTAATTTCTATTTATTGTTTTTATCCTTTAAAATACTTTTTTATATCAAATATTTCTTGAATTTCTACTGTCTATATTCAGAAAGGAAAATATTGAAGATGTGTTTAGTTGAACTAATTCTGATAAAAATAGTATAAATTCTAGTGATTAAAACCAAAAACTCTTAACACCAAGCTCTTTATAAATCAAAATAATGTGATATGAATTGTAATTAGAAAGAATCCAACTATCCCTGAAGAATTGTTGCACTGAAGTATAGATATTGGTGTAATACAAGAAACAAATCCGAGAAAGTATCAACAGTGATAGCACTTGCACATTACAAAACAGTATTTTTCACTTCAATCTTAGATGGAATCTGTCTGTAAAATCTTATCAACTGTAAATGTTAGTAGAAGCATTGCACCGATTCGAGTGTGTAAAATCTGTTTAAAATGTTAATTACATCTTCTTCAGTATCAGAACTTTAAGTTAAGATTTCAGTGTCGTTTTCCAGAAAAGATGTTCTTTTAGTAGCAGCTCTAGTAGATGCTTTTTTTCTATGAAAAGTTTTTATATTTCTGTCTTCTTCGACAAACCATGTTTATCTCTAGATTTTTCTTTTGGGAATTCCTCTTGAAATAATAAAACTTTAATTGAGATTTTATCCTGTTGATAATGATAATATAATTACCCGGACCAAAACTATTCTATATGAATCGTGTTTATTGAGTGAAATTTATTAAAAGATATTTCATTCTACTATAATATCTTATATTAATTATTATTATTATTATTTTATGAATTATTAATTATTATATCTTATTATCTTTTGATCTAAATAAGAGTAAAAAAAATTTCATAACTCATTTTCCCGTACATTGGCTTTTATCTAAAAATTCACTTGAACGTGTGAGAGTGTCTTTTATATCACTATGCCTTTTCCCAAAAATGGTCATCAAAAAATGTTCTTCAAAGCTAATTCGAAAATCCACGGTAAGAACAGATATTAAACAAACTGCATCATAAAACAGAGAGCTACTAAATTTGTAATAATCCACACCGACCCAAAATGGACGTCGCCGGAAACTCCATCGCCGGAGCTTCCAAGACCTACGAACGTTTGCAGGAACTAAAGTCCTTCGACGAATCCAAAGCTGGCGTCAAAGGCCTCGTCGACTCTGGCATCACCAAACTCCCACGGTTCTTCACCCGTCCGCCGGAGGACCTCGCCGCCGGCGATCCAGCCAGCCGCCGGAGGACCTCGGAGGCGTCGCCAGAGACCGCGCCGGGGTTGTGGCTGGTGTCCGGCGGCCGGCGGAGACGGTGGGGTTCTTTCAGGTGATGAATCATGGAATACCTGTGAAGGTGCTTGAGGAAACACTGGCGGCGGCGCGTGAGTTCCACGAGCTGGCGCAGGAGGTGAAGGGGGAGTATTACAGCAGGGAGTTGATGAAGAAGGTGAAGTATGTGAGCAACTTTGATTTGTATAAGTCAAAGTATGCTAATTGGAGAGACACTCTTTTCTGTGTGATGGGTCCTGAGCATCTTCATCCTCAAGAATTGCCTCCTATTTGTAGGTATGTTTTGGACTTTCATCATTCAAAACTTCTTGTCATTCATGAACACAAGTTTCATTGTTATGTTGTTGAAATTATTTAAACTTCTATGCAGTTCCATTGCTGCTTTAACTTGGTACTGTAGGTAACATAAGTTTACATTAACTATGAGATTCGAAACTTTAATTCTGAACAACAAATACACTTAAGGATATGTATCTGGCTTTTATCTTATTTGATCGTAGGTGGTTAAGGAGTAAACAAATAAAAGGTTTTCAAAATGATGAGTAAATTTTCTGTTCTTTTTAGTGAAAGTTTTTTTTATCCTTTTAATCTATGCACTACTAGTACAGAGGATACAAAAACTGAATCCTCAAATGTGGATCTATGTAGTAATTGAAAACAAAAAGATCTTTTTCATCACATTGTGAACCAATCAAAGATCATTCGTAGTATGTTTATTTGGTAGATATTATAAATATCAATAAATTTGGCATATATGGCAGTTTGTGATTTTAGGTGGGTTAGTCACATACACTGTTTAATCATATTTTTGGATCTAAAAGGTCCCTTTTTTGAGTGATTTTATCTGGTTTGTAGGGATGTAACAATGGAATACTCCAGGCAAGTTCATGTGCTGGGGAGAGTTTTATTTGGGTTGTTATCAGAGGCACTTGGACTTAACCCTGAGCATCTTGAAGCCATGGATTGTGCAAAGGGTCACTCAATTTTGTTTCACTATTATCCAGCACGTCCTGAGCCTGAACTCACTATGGGCACTACCAGGCACTCAGACCCTGACTTCCTTACAATTCTGCTTCAAGATCACATTGGAGGGCTCCAAGTTTCGAGCCATAATGGATGGGTTGATGTTCCCCCTGTTCCTGGAGCTCTAGTAGTTAACATTGGAGATCTGTTACAGGTCTTTTTCTCTTCCTCCCTTTTAATACTCGATGAATGAAATATACAATGAGTATGGTGTATGAATGACTTTTCTTTCTCAATCTTGTAGTAGTAGGACCTAATGAAATCCTATATGATTTGCATTTATGCATGGTACTTACCCTTCTTCAAGATAGCATATAACATTGTATAGTTTGGCACTTTGATCATTCTAAACCAGTTTGCCATATAATATGCATGCAAGTTCAATGCATCACAACCAGTTTGCCAAATTGCAGCTAATATCCAATGACAGATTCAAAAGTGTGGAGCACCGTGTGCTTGCAAACCGAATAGGGCCAAGAGTATCAGTGGCATGCTTTTTCACTAGGGATGACAATTAAACCCGTATCCGTGGGGACCGACCCGTCCCCGCCCCGAGTTTGACGGGGAAACCCCGAGTTGACCGGGGGTGGGGTCGGGTTCGGGTTTTCCCCGCTTTAAAAAGTCGGGGGCGGGGGCGGGGATGGGTAATGCAATCCCCACCCCGCCCCGTCCCGCCCGACTTTATATTTAAATTTAAATTTTAAAATATTAATATTTTAAAAGTATTTTATTTTCTTTTTCTATTACATATAAGGTTATTTTTTTATATTTCACCAATTTTTATTTTTCTTCTACCCACTTTTTAATTTTTTTTATCTTTCTCAATCTTTTATATCAATTAATTTATTATATTATTCTCTTCCTTATCTTTCAGCTTTTTCACATTTTCTTAGTCTCTCCCATCAATTTGTTTTTTTTTCAATCTTTTCCACCAATTTGATGAACACAAAGTTAATCTTTTTTCTTTATCATTTTCTAAATATTTTACATCAATCTTAGTAGTAACTAATATTAGTTTATTTATAATTTATATTTATTATGCCATATTTTTTTATCTTATTATGCTTATTTATCATATATCAAATTTTATCTTAATAAAATAATTGCATTTTAAAGGATTAAAAGAAATTAATAATTTAAACTTTTATTACTTCAAACTAATTAAATAAGAATTAACTTATTAAATATTTTCTTATAAACTATATATTGACAACTTAAAAATGAATTAACTTATATATATAATTAAATATTTAAATACAAGTATTATAATAATAATGTTATAAATATTCAAATATTTGAATACAGTGTTATAATAATAATAATAATAATAATAATAATAATAATAATGTTATAAATATTATATATATATATATATAAATAAAAAATAATTAAATATTTCTTTTACATATATATTTTAATATAAATATAATAAATTAAAATGTATATTTAATTAATAATAACTATAAATTATAAATATTTATTTATATATAAAAATACATAGTAAAATTAATTTATTATAAATATAATTATCTTTTTAAAAATAATATAAATTGAGGACTGGGCGGGGCGGGAACCCGAAACCCAGCTGGGACGGGATGGGGACTTAATTCCTAACCCCGTGGGATCGGGCGGGACTGGGATTGTTAAAAAGTCGGGGCGGGACCGGGAGGCAAAACCCGCCCCCGCCCGCCCCGTCGCCATGCCTATTTTTCACTCTTCACCTCTTCCCAACAACAAGAATGTATGGACCCA